>CM049807.1:9463074-10663074 GCA_027422405.1 Ptychobarbus kaznakovi | reverse complement strand
GAAAAAAGAATTGGTGCTCTACATAAAGATGGCGTAGGCTATAAGAAGATTGCCAAGACCCTGAAACTGAGCTGCAGCACGGTGGCCAAGACCATACAGAGGTTTAACAGGACAGGTTCCACTCAGAACAGGCCTCGCCATGGTCGACCAAAGAAGTTGAGTGCACGTGCTCAGTGTCATATCCAGATGTTGTGTTTGGGAAATAGACGTATGAGTGCTGCCAGCATTGCTGCAGAGGTTGAAGGGGTGGGGGGTCAGTATGTCAGTGCTCAGACCATATGCCGCACACTGCATCAAATTGGTCTGCATGGCTGTTGTCCCAGAAGGAAGCCTCTTCTCAAGATGATGCACAAGAAAGCCTGCAAACAGTTTGCTGAAGACAAGCAGACTAAGAACATGCTGGAATGGACATGCCATGTCCTGTGGTCTGATGAGACCAAGATACATTTATTTGGTTCAGATGGTGTCAAGCGTGTGTGGCGGCAACCAGGTGAGGAGTACAAAGACAAGTGTGTCTTGCCTACAGTCAAGCATGGTGGTGGGAGTGTCATGGTCTGGGGCTGCATGAGTGCTGCCAGCACTGGGGAGCTACAGTTCATTGAGGGAACCATGAATGTCAACGTGTACTGTGACATACTGAAGCAGAGCATGATCCCCTCCCTTCAGAGATTGGGCTGCAGGGCAGTATTCCAAAATGATAACAACCCCAAACACACCTCCAAGACAACCACTGCCTTGCTAAAGAATCTGAGGGTAAAGGTGATGGACTGGCCAAGCATGTCTCCAGACCTAAACCCTATTGAGCATCTGTGGGGCATCCTCAAACGGAAGGTGGAGGAGCACAAGGTCTGTAACATCCACCAGCTCTGTGATGTCGTCATGGAGGAGTGGAAGAGGACTCCAGTGGCAACCTGTGAAGCTCTGGTGAACTCCATGCCCAAGAGGGTTAAGGCAATGCTGGAAAATAATGGTGGCTACCCAAAATATTGACACTTTGGGCCCAATTTGGATATTTTCACTTAGGGGTGTACTCACTTTTGTGGCCAGCGGGTTAGACATGAATGGCTGTGTGTTGAGTTATTTTGAGGGGACAGCAAATTTACACTGTTATACAAGCTGTACACTCACTACTTTACATTGTAGCAAAGTGTCATTTCTTCAGTGTTGTCACACATTGTTTACGGTAATACTTTTTCATCATTTGGGTGACTGCGATCTTTAGACGCCACCACGGGGCGTGAAGGGGAGACAGAACCAGCCAGGACAAAACGAGGAGCTCGTTCCTAAACAAGGGACTACATCTGTAGCATGGACACTCGTTTTAAAGCACTGCAGTTTGATACAAACTGATTTTAAGCCATTGAAACACAAACAACAGAGCTATATGCGTGCACCGTGTCTGTGAGAGAAGCGCACTTTTTTTCCGCTTTATTGGCTTTGAACGATTACATAAACACACTTATATGCGTCAGAATTCCCGTCTTTGCAAGTATCCTTATAAACACAGCGATTTAGGTCTTAAGAGAGAGAAAACGGCAGAAAGAGAAAACGCATATGTAACAGTAGATATATTGGAGCCGGTGTTCTGTCGATTGGTCCTACCCTGTCAGATTTTGCTACCTCCCATTAAAACAGTGGGTAAGTTAGTACAAATTCGACAACGAAAAATGCTGCCTGTTAAATTGTTTTATTAACGTCTACTCTACACCAACCCCAACCCTAAACCTACCCTCACAGGAATGCAGATACATTAAATATTGTTGTTCAGCGTGAGAAAAAGGATGCAATATTGATGTGCGCATGCGCAGTAAGCCGAGGTAGGGAAATCTGACGGGTAGGATAAAATGTCAGGACAGCGGACTTCGGTCTGAAAGGGGAAGCGGTCCAATATTCGTTCTGTTTGCCATTCATGCTAATCATAGCACACTGCTAGAAAATCTCACTGCTCTTGACTAAATCACTTTTGTAACTTTAATTAAAAAATAAATTATAATAATGATATATTTATATACATGTATAGAATCTATACATAATACATGTGTTAATTATATCTATCATAGATAAATAAATATAATTAACACAGTGAAGACTAATTCATTTACACAATGTATGTAGCGTTTCTTATTTATTGTAGTTTTTTTGTCCTATTGCTTATCCTTATTTCATCACTGACTGTTTATTTATCTTCAGCGAGCTTGAGTTTTTTTGTTGTTTTTTGTGTCTCTTTTTAGGCTTGTATTAGTTTGATATTGGTGACAAGGATTATAAAAATTCTATGGTATCAAAGATTTTAATATCATAAAAACCTTTTTAAAAGAAAAAAATCACCATATCATGATATATATCGTTATCGTGATATAAAATTAGTCATATCGTGATATAACATTTTGGTCATATCGCCCACCCCGAATGTGAGGGGTGTACCCACTTCTGTGAGATACTGTATATTGTTATAGCATTTATTAATATGTTAAATTTGTAGTTTTTTATATTACATTCAATTTTAATATTAGTATCAGTTTTAGTGATTTTGTTATGTGCTTTTGTATTCTTTATTAGTTTTATATTTAATATTTCCATTTAGCTTTAATTAATTTGTATTCAAGTTTTAGTAATTTATAGGACTTGCATTTAGCTTCCAAGGCAACATATATATGTTAGTTTTTTTGTTGTTGTTTTTCATTCAGCTTTATTACAGTTAAAACTATTTTAATAGTTTAAATAGTAACAGCACTGCTTCAACTTTGCTATTATCTAATGCTCATTTAATTTAAGGATAAAAATTGGGGAAATGAGCATCTGTCATATTGTTTGGCCATCAATATAGCGCTGATATAATGCGAGTCACAACCTTTTTTGGGACTTGGATTAACTGAGAGCTGACTTTTTTTGCACAGGATCTAGAGCAGTATGCCTCCAGTTACAGTGGGCTGATGAGGATCGAGAGGCTGCAGTTTATTGCAGACCACTGCCCCCAGCTACGAGTGGAAGCACTGAAGATGGCCCTGTCTTTTGTCCAAAGAACCTTTAATGTTGATGTCTATGAAGAAATCCATCGCAAACTCACTGAAGCCACAAGGCAATTCAAGTTCATTTCTTTTCTACAACCTAATATGGTTTCCTCTTGGAAATATTACATGCATGAATTTGAATAAGTTTGTGCTTAAAATATTTGTCAACACAGGGATGTGCAAGGTGTCCCAGATGCGGTACCGGAGGGGGCAGTTGAACCCCCTCCTCTCGACACAGCCTGGGCAGAATCCACCAGAAAAAAAGCCCTGCTCAAACTGGAAAAGCTGGACACCGACCTTAAGAACTACAAGGGAAACTCCATCAAAGAAAGCATAAGGTGAGGCCTGACTGAATGTCTGTCTTATTTTTTTTTTGCAGGGCTCTAGACCATTTTTATGTGTGCATATGTGACCATTTTTTGTGTGCGAGTAAAAATTTGATGTGGTCGCACTTGTGCGAGTGCATGGTCTGCGCTGCTCCAAAGCGCCTGCTTCATACAGCGCGCGTTGCAGTGCCGCGGCACATTGTAGCAGGAGTCAGATTTCACTGATCGCTTGAAGAGACGCGCTTTCAGCACTAGTGCTTCAGTAGAGCCTGGTTTACACTCGCTGCGTCAGCACGAGCGCAGCGGACGTAGCGCAATGGAGGATTTGGTTTTCAAACTAAAGTAAAAGACCGCTTCTTAAACCAGAGAAGGTGAACATGTTGGTGATCATGTAGAAAAAAACATGCAAGTCTTGTCAGCGACAGCCAGTTTAGTTTTACTTTTCTTGTTGTTTTTGTTTTGAAAAGCTTATCTTTGCTGTTTACCTCACTTTACGCTATGGAGCCTTTCCTTAATTTTTTTATGTTATTATTTATTTGATTCCTCAGTGTTCGCTAAACATTCTGTAATTTATTAGTCTGTATATAATACAGCATGTGATGTGTACTATGTCATGCCTAGTCTTATTCGTTTTTGTTAATAAACATGATGTAAGACAGTTTGTCATTGCAGCCTACTGTTTTCTTGTTGTTGTCCTTTTTAATTAAGAATAACAATGAATCCATCTTTTGTTTTAGTCTTAAATAGATATAAGTATTATATATTATAGTAGATATAAGCAAAACAGACAATTATCTTTTCTTGTAAAAAGTGATCAAGATCACGAATTTGAAAGTGAAAGCGCACAAAATTCCTGTTCACAAAATTAAATCACAAATAATACTGATGAAAAAGAACAGGTTGAATGTTGCAAAAGTGCGCCCAGTGGGAAGAATGAGTCTAGAGCCCTGTTTTGTCTGTGATGCTGTGCCTGTTTATTTACCTTTTTTTACACCCGCATGTGTTCAGGAGGGGTCATGATGACCTTGGAGATCACTATCTTGACTGTGGTGACCTCAGCAATGCCCTGAAATGCTACTCCCGAGCCAGAGACTACTGCACTAGCGCCAAGCATGTCATCAACATGTGTCTTAATGTAATCAAGGTATGGGCTTGTTGTCTTCCCTGACCATCAACTGATGTGTTTGATGATACAATATTCATGGAAGAGCATACAGTTTTTTTATTTGCTTAAAGCTTAATTTCATGCTTAAAATCTCAAAATTCACCCTGCATATAGCAGAATTTTCTGTTTTACGGTTATGAATCTTTTTGGTGCGGATAGCTTAAAAATGTAAGCAGTCTCTAACAACTCATCCAAACAACCTTAATATTTTATAGGTTAGCGTTTACCTCCAAAACTGGTCCCATGTACTTAGCTATGTCAGCAAGGCTGAATCCACTCCAGAGATAGCAGAGGTAGGAGCAACCTTTCATTCTGGTTTACTAAGCTGAGAAATTTCAAAAGAGAATGAATCTACAATTATAATTTTTTGTGTATCTCTGCAATCTAGCAACGAGGAGAGAGAGATAGTCAAAACCAAGCTGTTCTAACCAAACTGAAATGTGCTGCAGGCAAGTATTTTATTTGTATTTCAAGTACAGTGGTCGACAGAATTATTGACACCCTTGATAAATGTGAACAAAAAAGTAAAAAGTCATTAATCCTTTTGGTCTTGTATTATAAAAATTCACAAAAATGTAAACTTTCATTGGACTAAACCAATTGAAAATGGGGGGAAATCTCATTATGAAATAAATGTTTTTCTCAAATACACATTGGACACAATTATTAACACCCCTAGAAATGATTATAAGTTAAATCCTACTGAAAATAAAGTTAATTCCTGTTTCACAGGAATATAAATAGAAGACAGTCCAAATTCCCTTAATCATCCATCACAATGAGAAAAACCAAAGAATACATTTCTGATGTGCAGCAAAAGATAATTGAGCTTCACAAATTAGTGAAGTGGCTTTAAGAAAAGAGCTAGAGCAGTGAAAATTCCCATTTCCACCATCAGGGCAATAATTAAGAATTTCCAATCAACATAAAATGTTACGAAACTGCATAAAATGTACACGAAGTGGACGTGTGTCTATATCGTCGTAATACACGGTGAGAATGAGAGTTTGAGTGGCCAAAGACTCTCCAAGGACCGCAACTGGAGAATTGCAGAAAATAGTTGAGCCTCGGGGTCCGAAAACCTTAAAACAATAATCAAACAGCACCTACATCACCACATGTTGTTTGGGAGGGTTTCAAGAAAAATTATCCTAGCTCATCCAAAAACAAACTTCAGCATATTCAGTTATCAGACACGACTGGAACATCAAATGTTACTGGCTTCTATGGTCAGATGAAACTACAAAATGAGCTTTTTAGCAGCAAACACTCAAGATGGGTTTGGTGAACACAGAGATAAAAGTACCCCATGTGTACAATGAAATATACTGCTGTATTTTTTTATGTTGTGGGCCTATATTTCTGCTGGAGGTCCTGGACATCTTGTTTAGACACATGGCATCATGGATTCTATCAAATACCAACAGATAAAAAATCAACAAGTGACTGACTCTGTTAGAAATCTTATAATGGGCCATGTTTGGATCTTCCAACCGTACAATAATCCAAACACAAACCTCAAACAACACAAAAATGGGTCACTGAGCACAAAACCAAGCTTCTGCTATGGCCATGCCAGTCCTCTGACCTGAACCCTGTAGAACAATGAGTGAGGTGAACTGAAGAGAAGCACCACCGTCATGGAGCTGTGAATCTAAAGGGTCTGGAGTGATTCTGGATGAAGGAATGGTCTCTGATCTCTTGTCAGGTGTTCTCTAACCTCATCAGGCATTATAGGAGAAAACTCAGAGCTGTTAAACTGGCAAATGGAGGTTTAAAGAAGTATTGAATAAAAGGGTGCCGTTAATTGTGTCCAATGTGTATTAGAGAAAAACATTTATTTCATAATTATATTTCCTCCCATTTTCAATTCTTATTCTCCAATGAAAGGTTAGATTTTTGTGATTTAAAAAAAAGATCAAAAGGATTATCAACGCAGATACATTTCCACAGCCTTTGATCATATTTACCAAGGGTGCCAATAATTCTGTCCACCACTGTATGTGTAGTGTATTTGTCTTTGAAATATAGACACATGCTGAATCATTATTTTAGTGTGTTTTAACAAAATAAGAGAGATCATACAAAAGGCATATTCTCTTATTTTGTTAAAATTACTCACATTTTCACAGATTCTGCAAGGGGTTCACAAACTTTCAAGCAGCACTGTATATATGTATATGTATTTATTTCATGAGAAATTTGTATTGTATTATTATTGTGGTCATCTTTTTAGTCAATTCTTGAGATTTGTACAGTAATTCATGTAAAAATAGTGTTGACCTTTCTTGTGATTTGATATTATCCTCTCTCTCGTGATAATAGGATTGGCAGAACTTGCCTCAAGAAAGTATAAACCGGCTGCCAAGTGCTTCCTGCAAGCCTCCTTTGACCATTGCGACTTCCCTGAGGTTGGTGTCCTTTTCAGCTTTGCTCTAATGCCACACCAGATATTTCTAATACTGTTGAAGATAAATAAGATGTGTTTCTTACAGTGTGTAATGAGATGCTCTGTTTGCTCTCTAGCTACTTTCCCCCAGTAATGTAGCAGTGTACGGGGGGATGTGTGCCCTGGCTACATTTGACAGACAGGAACTGCAGCGAAATGTCATCTCAAGCAGGTGAACTTTTTGCACCTTCAAACTAGGTGTTCTAATTAACACAAGAGGTAGATTATTACTGGTTACATGTGGATAAAACCTAATTGATTTAATTGTACTTGCCCTTTGTTTTTTAGCTCCTTTAAATTATTTTTAGAGTTGGAACCACAAGTCCGTGATATTATCTTCAAGTTTTACGAGTCAAAGTATGCATCTTGTCTGAAAATGCTGGATGAAATGAAGGTGAGTTTATTGATGTGTGCTGAGTTGCTAGGTTTTGATTTAGTAAAGTTTCAGACACTGATTCTTTCTGTTGGCGTTTTTGTAGAGATGTTATGATTCATTAGTGTGTTATTTTATGTATTCTAGGATAATCTCCTCCTAGACATGTATCTGGCCCCTCATGTAAGAACACTGTACACACAAATCAGGAACAGAGCCCTCATACAGGTATGTAAAGGGATATGTTTTGGTCTGTGAATTTTATATAGTTGCCGAACTTTGACGACTTCTTAATCTGATTCCTTTAAAAGAATAGTTCATCCAAAAATTATAATTGGATGAGTAAATGATGACAGAATCTTGTTAGTTTTGTTTGGGTGAACTATCCCTTTAAATCAGTAGAATTCACCACAGCAGTGTTCAGTATGTGCTCCAAACTTTTGCAAGCCATATTGACTTATGTACATGATCAGTGAACATCAGGTCATCCCTGTTTTTGAGCCCTGCTCGACATAATTATATTGATATGGAATGCTGCATGCGAGTTCAAGTTAACTGTAATGGCCAGAAGATAATATTGACTCCTAAAGTATTAACATAGTTGCACTTACATGACCAATTGATTAACTTTGTCTTGTATTTCCCACGGGCAGTACTTTAGCCCCTATGTGTCAGCGGACATGAACAAAATGGCCATGGCCTTTAATACCACAGTGGCAGCTCTGGAGGATGAACTGACCCAGCTGATCCTGGAGGGCCTGATCAATGCTCGTATCGACTCCCACAGCAAGGCAGGGCTGCACTCTCTCATTTGTCACCCTGACACTTCTTTTTCTGGAACAATGTTCCCTTTTCTTGTTGCTAAGCTAAAATACATTGGCTGATTTTTGTATCAATAGCTTTCAGCATTGACTGAATTATATTTATAATCCACTTTTCTCTTGCTTTGTCACTAAGCATTTTACCTTGAATAAAACATGCCATATTGCCTTTTTGCCTAAAACAAGGGACTGTTCTAGAAACAAGCTTTGGTGAAGATTTTGCATTGAAACTTGAGTTTCATCTGTGAATTGAAAACTGTGTTTGTAGATCTTGTATGCCAGGGACGTGGATCAGAGAAGCACAACCTTTGAGAAGTCTCTACAGATGGGCAAAGAGTTCCAGAGACGAGCGAAAGCCATGATCCTGCGGGCAGCTGTGCTTCGTAATCAGATACACGTCAAGGTAACAGGGTCCCCAGGGTAACGTGTCCTCGCTCTGCTCTGCTCTTCACCTCACCATCACCTGGCCATCTCCTTCCCCTCAGCATGAGTGTCTCAGAGCTCCTCTGTATTTCTCAGTCAGTATCAGAGCGCTGCAATTATTAAAGCAGTAACACATCTGAGGATGCGTCATTAATATTGTGATGCTGTGAGATGAAGCTGTTTTCTTCACATTGATGTGACTCATATAAAGTTGCCTCAGCTGTATTACTGCACTTATAAGCAAACTGCATGTGAGTTTTGTTATACTAAGTGAATGTTAAATTAATATTCTGGGTTCACTTTAGGCTAATCTCAGTTGACCGCACTTGTCTCTCATTTTCTTAAAAAAAGCAATGAAATCTGGATTACAGTGAGGCACTTGCAATAGAAATGCACGAGGCCCATCCAAAAATGTTAAAGTACTTCAGAATATGGTCAGAATATGTTGTTCTTTTTACCTTTATATCCACCCGAGAATCCTGAAAAAATGGATCAATGTTTCCACTTAAATAAAAAGCATCACAACTGTGTTTAACATTGATAATTATAAGAAATGTTTCTTGAGCATCAAATCAGCACATTATAATGATTTCAGAAGGATCATGTGAGGAGTGATGATGAAAATTTAGCTTTGACATCAGAGGCATAAATAGTTAAATAAAATACATAAAAAATTGGTTGTAAATGTACTGAAATGATACGGTTAATTTTGCCGTGATTATAGACATTGTTGCTGATATGGCATTCAAATATAAATAAAAGAATAAATGTTAAAATTTGAAATGGATAAGTTGTAATAATATTTGACAATATTACTATTTGTACTGTATTTTTGATCAAATAAATGCAGCCTTGATGAGCATGAGAGACTTCTTTTAAAACATTAAAATACTTAACCTAAACTTTTGAATGGTAGTGTATACACAAATTTACAATTATTGCAAAGACAACATAGCTTAAACCCCAAAATGACTATAAATCAATAGAACAAATGTATAGCTCAAATAATAAACAACATTTTATTGAAGAATTAAAACCAGTGCTTTAAAAAATAAGGTATGGTTTGGCCCCATTTGCTTGCATTGTAAGTGCCTCTCCAGAACCTCAAATCTAAGTCATTTTCTTTATATATTATTTTTTTTTAAATCAACATTATGCCACAAATGCTGTAGATTGAGCTTAATTTGTATTGAACCAGGAATTTTGTATTAAGTCAATCCACTAGCTTATTGCATTTATGCAATCAACTAGATGCAAGTTGCTTGAATATGTGTAAAAACTGTAAGCTCTCTGAGATCTTGTGTGCTTCTGTTCCCTGAGAAAGAGCTATACGAATACCCCTAGTCTTCTTCTGTCATTCTTCACCAACACCAGCATGCGTTTCCCTCAGTCGGTTTTTCCCGCTCTACGCGATGCTTCTCACAGATCCCTCTCATTCCTTTCACAGTCCCCTCCAAGAGAAGGCAGTCAAGGGGAGCTCACGCCTGCCAACAGCCAAACACGAATGAGCACCAACATGTGAAGACTCGACCAGATGCCTCTCCTAGGAAAGTACACGGGGCCACTGTCGCATCTTAGGCTCCCGTTTAGAAATCAATTATTTCCCTGCTGAAGAGAGAAAAATCACAATCTAAAGACTTTATTTAAGTTGGGAAGAAGATATCTGTTGTCTGTATTAAAGACAAGCACACCCTGTTGCTCAAATGAAAAGGAAAAAAGATAAAAAAGAGAAATGTGGCACTTAAGCTGTACTGGCCTGTTCTTTGTAAAGGATGCACTTTCCTCTGTATCTTGTGACAAACCTTGATTACACATTGAGAAACCTCATCACAAAACATGCTTTTAAAATAAACATACGTTCAAAAAGATGCTTCAAGCCAGAAAGGTTCTTTCTCCATCTGTTTCTGACGCTGCAGTCGGAAATGCAATTAGACTGATTTGAACACAATTGCAGCATCATCTGTTCAATAACATTTCGTTTTTTCTCTGTTGTATTGTGTTCTGCTGTTTATGTAAAATTGTTACTCCAGTGAATCATCATCAGCTGGTCGGTGACCTTCAACAAAGGTAGATTTGATTTGCTTTTATGGCCTTGAATAAACGATAACCTAGAAACGTTTACAAACTATTCATTTCTTTGGTCATAGTATTAGAAAAGGAGAAAGGCAACATTTAACACTAAATTTATTTGAGCAAAATTTCCAACATGTTTTAACAATACTAAGCTCCAAGGAACTGATGAGGGGAAAAAAACAGTATATAGCCACAGATCTGTACACACGTTTACATTTAGGGATTCATTCAAGGGTGTTTCTGAGGAACTGTCCCACATCTTTAGAATAAGGCACTGAGTTGAGTCCTGATGCTTTAAAGTACTGTGTGGAAAAATAAGCATCATGTTGGCCTATAATAAAAAGAAAATGTCATTATGTTGAACCAAAGTTGAATTAGAACGGCATACATTTTTTTTAAACACTAAAAGAATGAAGATAAAAGGCAGAACAATAATATCAGTTATTGCATAAGGCAAATTAATCTGACATCTTAAAATAACGGTTAGGAATCTGTGTAGTATAACTGTTCTCATCTCTGAAATAAAAGCTAGAATGTGTGTGTGATAGTCACAAAGATCATACATGATCATATCCACACAGGAAAGTAAGAAGAGGTCTCGGATTAAAAGTGCATTTATATACAAATATGCCCAATGTTTCATTTCTGAAAACAATAAATACAGTAAAAATACAGTTCAAATCATGTTTGAGTGAAGATGTCCATCAGTGTATTTCCACAGAACATCCCGAGATAAAAGTCTAGCTCCTCTATCTTAGGTGTACAGGATTGTGCATTCGGAGCAGCTGCTTCATATACCACGTTCCCAGTAAATATACTACTCTAATAAGCAATATTAAACTATTAAGACTATGGAACTATTCACCCGACAGACAGCAGTCCAGAAAGTGGTACTTCCTTACAGAAAATAATGACTCCTCAAATGATCTAGTGTAAGTAACAGTAGCACTGATGTTTCCATGTCTGTTTAGTGCATTTGGTGTCATATGGATCCAAATCACATATCAACAGAAAAACCAGGTTTAGCCACAAATGCAGTCTTGTACTTCTAATTCAGTGCAGCGATGTTAATTGGTAAACCAGTTCAATGTGTTCTCAGATGTCACTGTTGTCCATATCCAGTACACAAGTCTGCTTTACAATGCATCATGGGCTACAGTAGAAACGGTCTGACTGTTGGGATGCCCATTCGTCAGCCCATCACCCGTATCGGAGTTAGACTGTTTTAAAGCCTTGGTCTTGAATTTCAATCCATGGCCTGTAACCCAACAATGAACAGAGAAAACAGTCTTATAGAAGTGGAAGGACATTACAAGTTACATTCAGATACATGCTGGTAAGGAGATTATATCATAACAATAGTGTTTTAATTTAAACAAGTTAATGCTCAGCATTTACACAATGATCAAATATTTTAGCAAATTAAATTCTAATGCCCCATTCCTTACAGATTAAATCACTAAACATCTCCAAACTAACTTGCTCACTATTGTGAGTATTGCTGATCAAGTCACTGTGAAACAGCTGCTTGATATACTAACCAGGACAATCAGCCACTTCCTTGAAAGCCTTCCTCTTACAGCAGCCACGGCACAAGTTGAACACACATTTATTCCCCTGTTGAGGGTGTAGAATAACATTTATTTATCTTGTGTACATCTGTGAATTTAAGATTTTTAAAGAGCACACAAAATGGTTCTGTAAATACTTCAAAAACGAGTACATTACACCATTAAAATCATCAGATTAAAGAAAAGATCATCAAAAATCTTACTTTAGGGTTTCCACATTGCTCACACTTGATGTATTTTGCTGCAGACACAAGGATGCATAGGCAATGATATTTACCTCAATAAATATATGTTAGCCAATATCTTAATGATAATACACTACCATTTAAAAGTTTGGGGTCAGTCTTATATTTCATAGAAAATAATATTTTTATTCAAAAAGGAAACATTAAATTGATCAAGTACAGATGTTTATAGTGTTACAAATGTTTCACAGTTTCCATAAAAATATTAAGCAGCACAACCGTTTCCAATATGGATAATAAGAAATGTTTCTTGATCAGCAAATTAGCATGATTTTTGAAGGATCATGTGACACTGAATAAAATTAAATAAAATAAGCCTTACTGACCCCAAACTTCTAAATGGTAGTTCATGCCTAATAAAATAATTACAAAAGATTGTCATTTCCTATTCTTTTTTTCTATTTTATTATTCAAAGGAATTGGTCTGATGAAGAGCCTGTGCTCGAAACATCACACACTGTGCAAAAGTTCTTTTGAGCTTTGTTGTTGCCGACTTTACATTTAAAAGATGTTTCTACTTGTTTTTTTAGTTGAGCACCCATTTGAGATCGATGTGTGTGCTGTTGCTGTTTTTTTATTATTCAAAGGTTACAATAATGTGCACTGTGCCATCGCTCCATTAGGTTCAGCGGGTTTTGGGAAATATTGGGAAAAGATTTATCCTTACGTTTCATCTCTGGACAGAAGTTCTTGTGGGGGTTGCGGGCTTTCTTCTTCTGCTTGTTCTTGGAGAGCGAGTCGTTGGGTCCATCGCTGTCCTCCAGCGCCCTCTTTACACTCACAGCTTTGGTTTCTGATGCTTTCTGCCCATTTTCAGTGTTTGGATCCTTGGGCCTGCAAAATATACCATGTCCCAATCAAGCTCCAATGTTATCTTCCAACTAGTTTATGTCTATCATGGACAGAAATGATTTCTTTAGCCT
This sequence comes from Ptychobarbus kaznakovi, assembly GCA_027422405.1. Taxonomy (NCBI): domain Eukaryota; kingdom Metazoa; phylum Chordata; class Actinopteri; order Cypriniformes; family Cyprinidae; genus Ptychobarbus; species Ptychobarbus kaznakovi. The sequence goes on along the minus strand of CM049807.1, from coordinate 10,649,694 downwards.
ATTCAGTAAGCATCAAAGATTATGACTGATACTACAGTTTTGCTGAGACCACAGAAATAACTATAATTGTGATAGTTTCTTCAAGTTCACACAAGACCCAATCAGAAAACATGTCCTCACGGTGGTCTGACGTAGGGTTGACAGATCCAGTGAGGGAAGGGAAGTCCAGTCCGAGTCCATTCGGATTCATCTTTAGCCATCTCCTCCTGTAACAGTAAAATTAAACTCTCTCAAACTCTGTCATAAGCTTAGAAAATATTTATATCTGAATAAAGCTGTACTATGATGAATTTGTAATTAACAAAGTTCCTTTACCTGGCAACGTTGTTTCAGCTGTCTGTTGACCTCTGCAATCCCAGCTACGTTCTTCGCTTTGGCCAGCTCCTCCCTCAGGTCTTGATGTATCTGTAAGCTGTTGTAATAAGACACACTTACTTATTATTATAATACAATTCACCAGTCATCACCTTCCTGTTTGAGGTTTGAAAAAAGTCTTTATGCTCAACAAGGTTGCATTAAAAACTAATATTGTAGAAATAAATATTTTCCACTGTAAATTATTCCACTGATGTCAAAGCTGAATTTTCAGTTGCTATTACTTCAGTCTTCAGTGTCACATCTGACAGACACATCTTACAGAAAGAAACGTCCGTCCTTCGGATGAGACGTTAAACCGAGGTCCTGACTCTCTGTGGTCATTAAAAATCCCAGCATGTCCTTCGAAAAAGAGTAGGGGTGTAACCTTGGCATCCTGGCCAAATTTGCCCATTGGCCTCTGACCATCATGGCCTCCTAATCATCCCCATACACTGATTGTCTCCTCTCCACCAGTAAGCTGGTGTGTGGTGGGCGTTCTGGCGCACTATGGCTGCCGTCGCATCATCTAGGTGGATGCTGCACATTGGTGGTGGTTGAGGAGATCCCCCCCTTACTATGTAAAGCGCTTTGAGTGCCTAGAAAAGCGCTATATAAATGTAACAAATTATTATTAATAATTATTAAACATTTAATCTTATTATCAATGTTGAAAACAGTTGTACTGCTTAATATTTCTGTGAAAACTGTTACATTTGTTCATATAAAGTTCAGAAAACCAGAATAATGTAACTTAACTCTGTTTACTGTCACTTTTAACCAGCTGCATGAGCCCTTGCTGAATAAAAGTATTCATTTCTTAAAATCTTACTAACCTCAAACTTTAGAATGATAGTATTTAATGAACTCTCAATTAATTAAGTGACTACAATCTCCAGTGAAATATCAGTGTCAAGTATCAAATGTGAAGGAACGTACGTGTGGTGCCACAGCTTGAAGATGTGAGCACGGATGAAAGACAGACTGCAGGGTGGATGTTTCTCCACAACCTCCAGGTACTCCTCAGCCATCTCCCACACAGGTGGACTACGGCCTTCAAACAGAGCAGGATTGTGGAGATTCCCTTCTGTAAATGTAATGAGTTCATATTGTTCTATTACTGCATTAAGAAATATCAAAGAGTGAGCCTTTCTGTACAAGCATGTTTATGAATCTTGTCTTTGTATACGTTACCTGCACTCATGACACCTTGTACTCCAGCCTCCTCCATGCAGCGCTGAACATCACTCAGGTGCTGGATGTTTCCATTGGCGAAAACGGGAATGTTTACAGCCTCCCTACACAAATACAATGAAAGGTACTCCATCAGGACAAAACACTAAGAACAGTCGGCACTGGTAGCAAGTGTTGCATCTCTTACCGTACAGCTTTGATGTGCTTCCAACTTGCAACGCCAGTCAAAGCCCCCTTTTGATCCTTAGTTCTCCCATGAACTGTGAGGAGCTGTAAAGAAAAAGAAGTTAAAGATACTAAACCATCAGCAGCTGGTTTAAGAAAATATGAATCGCATTAGATTGAGATTTGAGGTAATGTAGTGTTTACAGCTGGTATAACAAAGTTTGCAGATCAATTCCAGGTTGGAGAGACGTTAGCTTCACTCCCTCACATGGGCTCCTGAGAAAGGAGCTTAATCCCAGGTTGCTCTACATGCACTTTAGATAAAAGTATCTGTTATATGATAAGCAAGGGGAACACTTTACCTGGCATCCAGCCTTTTCCAGCATTTTGGCATACTTTATGGTTTTCTCAATCTCTGGGAAGACCCGGATTTTGCAAGTAATGGGCACGGCGAGTTTTTCATTGGCCAGTTTAACTGTAAACGACAGCACCTGAATAAAACACATTCTCTACACGCTTCACATCTGCACTGAGCAATTCAAATAAGACAACTTACTCATTTTCTCAAGAAGGTCCCACTCGTCTTGAAGAAACACACCATAATGGCCTAGGAGAGAATTTATAAATGAGCCATGATGGGGAAACAGGGACGCATTTTGCTAAAATTTGAGATTTCAGTGAATACATGAAGCAAATATTTTTAGAGCCAAATTTCGTGTTAAGACAGACACCACTGCTTAACGTTTTGGGGTCAGTACATTTAAAAAAAAAAGTTTTTAAAAGAAGTCTCTTAGATAAAAAATGCAGTTAAACCAGTAATCCCAGGTGAAAAAAGTACACTTCCATAATATACTTAAACTATACTGGAGTAATGATGCAGAAATTCAGCTTTGCCATCAGAGGAATACATTTTGTTTAAAATATCTAAAAATATATTGAAATTATTTTAAAATGTAATACTATTTACCAGTATCCCAGGTGAAAAAAAGTATACTTCCATAATGTACTTAAAGTACTCTATTTTCACACACTAATGTTGTACTTAATATACTAAAATTGATTCTTCATTACCTCTTAAGATCATCTAAGTGTACTTAACTGTGCTATTTAGGGACACCATGAATATGAACTAAAATGCACTTTCCATACCATCTCTGCATTTAAAACATTTATTTAGTTACAACTTGTACATTTATGCATTTAGCAGACGCTTTTATCCAAAGCGACTTACAGTGCATTCAGTATATACATTTTTATTATCATTATTTTATCAGTACTTGTAGTACACTTGAACCCATCTTTCATACTAGTACACTCAAGTGTACTAAAAGTGGTAGCTAGCATTTTTTTAATTCAGAGATAGTATTTTAAAAGTGCATTTTAGTTCATACTCATGGTGTCCAAAAATAGCACAGTTGAGTACACTTACGGTGTATGATCTTAAGTTTATCTTAATAATTTTTAGTATATTAAGTACAACATCAGTGTGCGAAAGTAGAGCACTTTTAGTACATTATGGAAGTATACTTTTTTATCACCTGGGATACTGTTAAATATTAATACAATTTTAAATAATTGCAATACATTTTCAGATATTTTAAACAAAATGTATTCCTCTGACGGCAAAGCTGAATTTCTGCATCATTACAACAGTCTTCAATGTCACATGATCCTTCAGAAATCATTTTAATATGCTTATTTGATGCTTAATGAAAATGTATTATTATTATCAATGTTGAAATCAGTTGTGCTGATAATATGTTTGTTGGAATGTTTAATGCATTATATTCAAATTCTTCAATAAACGGAAATAAAACATAAATCTTTTGCAACATTTTACTCTCACTTTTGATTAATTTACTGCATTCTTGCTGAAAAAAAAACCCCCCTATAAATGGTGGTTTATCTCTTAAATACAACAGAAATGAAGTGTCAGCTGAGTTTTGGGTACCTCTTTTTGCAATCATCTGAGGGCAACCCAAATTCAGATCGATGGCATCACAGTAATCCTGGGCAAGTAGAGCAGCCTGGATAAACACCTCTGGATCATTGGCACAGAACTGTAAGGGGACACCAGTGAATAACTCACACTCCGTATGAACACAGTCCTCTCTGTCACCTCAAGGGGTTTACTGATGCCAAACAAGACGGAGCCCACCTGTGTGATGAGGGGTCGGTCCTCCTGGTGGACCTCGTTGTACAGGTTATCTCGGCGGTAGTTGGCATCCCTGACGAACACCTGTGCGTGCAGCATGGGAGTGTAGCAGAGCTCTGCGCCGTGTCTGCGGCTCAGGAGCCTCCAGGCCAGCTCGCTCTGCTCCACCATGGGTGCCACCACATAGCGCGCACCCTTCAGAGTGCTCCTCCAAAACTCGAACCCACGGGGTTTCGCCATGCTGCCTGCACAGGATGAAATCCAGAGCTGGGTAGTAACTGATCACATGTGATCTGGATTACCTAATCAGATTCCAAAAATTAAGTCTTGTATTTAGATTAAATTACATTTAAAAATACTCGTAATCAGACAACAGTTATTTTTTTTATAGATGACATTATTTACACAAGAGCAAAAATGGATTCATAATCATTGATTCTCCCTAATTCCTCCTTTTCTTCTTTCGAAAAATAAGCCTAGCTTTTATATACACTCAGAAAGTATTTGGAATCAGTAACGAGTTACAATTTGCAAGTAATCTAACGTTACCCAGCTTTGATGAAATCACTACACGAAATCATAATCCACAGACACGGATCATACTCTAATTTAGCATAGCAACTAGTTTAACTGTACACTCTAAAGTTACCATTAATATAACACGCTAGTGTTATTAGCACTAATGTGGATCTGTCGTTCATCACTAAACATGCTGGAAAGGTGTTTCAGCAAAAAGAAACTAACGAGTCTGAGACCACGGAATGATTTGTGTTACATATTTGAATAAATAAAGCGTGAAGGACAAACACATTAACAGAGCTTGACTAGAAGATAACATTAGCTGTCATTCTTTTAAAACAGACTGTATTGAGAGCACAATACTTACAGTAGCTTCTGATCAGCACCAGACAGCAGCTCGGTGCGGCACATGAAGTGTTGTGTGTGTCGCGGTGAAAGACATCCGTGAAGAAACGACAAACCTATTGATGTATTCCGGGATTATGACAACATACAATATATCACACCGTTTGGAAGAACTACTGAGTGGGTTGTAAATTATGTTTTTTATTATGTAAAAATCAGTCATGCCATCTTTAGAATGTATAGATATATTCTTTGCATGCGATCGTGTTCCTTTAAAGTCAACATTCATATTTGCGCAAGGTCAGTGTAAATTAATTCAGTAAGGCATTCTGGAATATAGATTCTTAAAATTCTATTTTCTTTCCATTAAAAAAAACTTTAATCATAGATAGAAAACATAGATTTGCGTCCGTACTATAATTGACCACTAGATGTCAGTGTTGACCTAATCATTCTGTAGGGATACGCTGTGTTGTGTTCAGTCACTTTTTCACTTTTTCTTTCTAAGCTATTTTCTGTCCTGTGTTTAGTTTACTTTTTAGATCGTTACCGTGAATTCACCATTAGTTATTAAAAAGATACAGAATGTTTAGATGACTTCATAAATAAATAAGACAACGTTTCAATAAAGATTGAGTACCAATTTGTTTTGGTAAACAAACAATTAAAAAGAACACACACACACACACACACACACACGCGTATTTGATATTTTTAATATTCATTACACAAAACAAAAATAGTCAATTTTCTACAGTCTGGCCCTTTAAACATGCTGCTGTTTACTATCATAGAGTACAATGGGGCCCCTGGGATAAAAGGCCCCTTGTAAGTAGTTTGATCCTAGAATAATGCATGACGAAACGCTGTAAGTAATAAGCAGTGACACTACTTACTGTCTTGAACACCTGTAGTATGGCTGAGGTTGGGTCTATTGACTGCTTCAGTCACATGAGGTTTATTTGTGAAAAACATGAATTAAAATCACAGGTCTCAGACGTACACGTTCATTAACTAATATAAGAACTAGGCAAAAGTTATTATAAAATACATGAAATATTATTAAATGACAAAATATTCAGAATTAATCATGAAAAAAATATTATTAGTCAGCAATGTTCAATTAATTTTTATTTTTCGAATATACAGTCTTCAGAGCAGATACAATATTTATTGTTAATTCAATCATATTGACTTGAATACATCATTGTATTAAGAAGCACTTTGAGATGTCTTGTTTTCAAGGTGGTTCATTAATGTAGAATGCCTGTGATATGTTATCTTGACACTTCGCTTTATTAATAATAGAATCAACAGGCATGCAATTGTTTCCTCATGTTTCAGGACATTTGTGTTGACAGAGCACTGTGGAGAACACACTTTACAGAAAGTACCAGCTAAGCAAGAATCTGCAGAAGAACATTCCCATTTGTCAGCTCTTTGTTGTGAATGTGTTTGTTTTCCTCTGAATAGATCTTGTGTTGTTTATCAGTGCACTCATACAGTGTTGGAGCTGGAGCTGGTATGGCTGTTAGAGTGGGTGTTCACAGACTTTCCTGGCGCATTGCTCTTAACGTGACTGAGTAATTCAGTGGAAAGCTGAGTAATTAAGTCATGTGACTCTCACCTCTACAGCCTCAAGCATTGGCTCTGCTCTGACCAATCATGCTCCACTGAATACAACATCAGCTTCTGTGGGCGTTAGCAGACACAGATGATCATGTTACAGAAAAGTGGCTCAAAATACTTAGAAAAGTTGCTTTTCAAAACATACTGCAAAGAAAAATGTTCTTATATGTTTATATTTGTTTTGTAATAAATGTATTATTCTTTAATCTAACACATTAGGACAGTTTACTGTCATCATTAGCTGCATCTCTAAACATGACTTTATTAAATATGAATTAAATTAAGCTTTCAAAGACTATTAAGGTGTATCTGTAATTTAAATACATGTAATTGCGTTAAAATTGTTCTTATCAGCAGGCAAACATGTGCACAATGAGTCATTATCTGCATAAGTTCCTTTAACTATTGTCTCTTTCCAAGGTTCAAGGTTTTTTTTTTTATTCGTCACATACTCAATTATACAGAATAAAATCAGCAGTGAAATGTAAGTCAGGTCAGGTCCGCTCAATGGACAGTGCAAAATATGTAACACAACACAAGATAATGTATATAAATATAGGTAAAAAAAATAATAATAATAATAATACATTTCTAATTTCAGTCCACTTCCTAATAGGCTTCGTATTGAAATGAGTAAATATTCTGCTTTATGTTGTTGTTACCTTTTTAGGCGATCATTTACTGTGAAGAATCAAGTAATGTTGTGAATATATTCAGTTTGATAGATTGTATGCTTTCTTTGATATTAAATATTATTATTAATGTTTCAGTCTATGGCTTGGACAACTCTCTCCAGTTTTGCACATCAATGCTTTGCTTGTGTAAGTCAAATTAAATTTAGATGATTAGAAATGGCTTTTTTAATATTTTAATAATGCAGGTGCTCATACGCAAATCTACTGTAATAAATAAACAAAGGATATAAACCACTTTAAACCTAATCGATATTAATTTGACAATAGTTTCCAGGAACTACTGTGCACCTATTATCTCCGTCTATTTTCATATGACTACATAAAGAGAGATAAGATGTCAGTTATGTGTTTAACGTAAGTTTCGACTTCACATACTGGTTTTGCAAGTTATCTTCCTGAAACATCATCATGAACACACCCAGTGAACACCCGCAGATGTAAACTTTGTCCTTTTCAGTGCTGATCAGAGAAACAATAAATCTAATTCAGCAATGACGTATTTAGCTGACTTACATAGACTATGTGACCCTGGACCACAAAACCAGTCTTAAGTAGCACAGGTATATTTGTAGCAATAGCCAACAATACAATGTATGGGCCAAAATGATCAATTTTTCTTTTATGCCAAAAATCATTAGGATATTTACATTTAGTCAATTAGCAGACACTTTTATCCAAAGCGACTTACAAATGAGGACAATGGAAGCAATCAAAATCAACAAAAGAGCAAGTGCTATAACAAGTCTCAGCTAGGTTAATGCAGTACATAGCAAGTTTATATATATATATATATATATATATATAAAAAGAAAACAGATAGAATAGAAAAAGAATAGAGCAAGCTAATGTTAGAGGGCTTTTTGCTTTTGTTAATTGTATAATAAATAAAAAGAAAACACATATAATACAAAAGATTAGAAAAGCTAGAGTTATTTTTTATTAATAAAATAATAATAATAATAAGTAAAGATCATGTGCCATGAAGATATTTAGTAGATTTCCTACCATAAATATATCAAAACGTATTTTTTATTAGTACTATGCATTGCTGAGGACTTCATTTGAAAACTTTAAAATTTTCAACTCAATGTTTAGATTTGTTTTGCACCCTCGGATTCAAAATGTTCTAATTATATTTTTATCTCAGCCGAATATTGTCCTATCCTAACAAACCATACATCAGTGGAAAGCTTATTTATTCAGCTTTCAGATTATGTATAAATCTCAATTTAAAAAAAATTACCCTTATGACTGTTTTTGTGGACCAAGGTCACATATACATAAATGTTTATTTATTATACACAATTATTTACATCCCTGTGCATTGTCCGGGTTTATTATTAGCGGGAATATCGCTAACAAAACACTTACCTAACATTTAATAAACATGTTCACATATTAATGTAACTAATTAAGTTATGGATGTTTCAAACTCAACCGATGTAGCAATAAAAATCCTAGCTGGCGGACGGTTTGTCGTCTTCAGATTTTCCAGTGGCCCGCTGTTGCTAGGGGAAGTGACGTCACGGCGGTCAGCTGGATCACTGCGCTGATGGAGCGTCTGTTGTAGCAGATAGATACACAGAGTGGATGGTAGAACCAGGGACGAGGAGGGAGTCGTTCTCAAAATCCGCCTTCATCCTTTTTTAAACAGACTATTTTCAGGATAAAAATTACTAGAGCATAAAGTTCACACTTTACTCTTTTTAATAAGCCTAATATTTTGATATTTCCCGATTCGGAATGTTAGGAAACGACTGGTGAAAACTGGGTAGCTACTGTGAAGGGAATTAGCAAGCTAGCAGGCTGTATCAGGGGACTCTGCCTGGGAGAGACAGAAGAATAGACGGGTAACAAAGAACGCATTTTCCTCGCTTTTATTAAACACTTCGAACATATATCATTTAAACTACTCCCGTTAAAGCTAGCTTCATCGCTAGCTTTGTTATTTAGCCATTTATCATGGAACTGAGAGTAGGAAACCGATACAGACTGGGAAGAAAAATTGGCTCTGGATCCTTTGGTGACATTTATTTGGGTAAGTAGTTGTTCACTTTATTTATCCATGTATTTAGAGAGTCGGTATTATCTGTCAGTTTGATAAAGGTGCACACCATATTTTGTTTTGAAACGTCAAATGGAGTCCCAGTGTGCCTCGGTCAGCTGCTCTTGAGAGTCCTGTTCAGTGTAGCTTGAACACCAGAAAACCCCACTAACCACCGATATATTAACAGATAGCTAGCTAGTTTAACACGACAGTTAACTGGAGATTAGTCTCAACGGGCATTAGTCCCGTGTTTGTATGTAAATCAGTACTACGTGATCAGTACTACGTGAATCAGTATTACGTGACATGAAGCTTTTCTTGAGTGAAAATACAGAATCCGGCAGCTCAACCAGTTATGCTTTATGGACTACATATTATTAGAAACTATATTGTCAAGAACCTACAAAGCTGCTGTGTATATGCGTTTGTACTCTTACTATAAAACAAACACTGAAGAAACTGTAAGTCCCGGATCAAGCTTTGCCTTTCCTAAGGTGTTTTTGTAATGTCAATGTCTTGGTATATCCTGTCAAAGACAATCATATGGCGAGTTAAGCCTGTGTTTTGTGTCTTAAACGTCTAATATTTTCAAGATCAAGGTGTCAGTAAACTTTTGTTATCTCCCTGATTTGTCAGGTCTTGCAGGTCTGACAGAAGAGGAAGTGAAAATAGTCACAAGTAAACAGACATAGCATTGGTATCGCGTGCTGTCTGCAACGTATGAGTTGTTTATGCATGTTGCTAGAGGACTTTAATTATAAGAAACTTTATAAAAGGTCTGTAATGCTCAACTTGAAAGAGTTGGCAAGTTTCAGCTTAACTGCCACAGGGTCTTGTGAAAAGCATTGATGTAATATTTGTTTTCGTCATTGGTTTTGGGGGCCTGAGGCAACTGGTATTGTTGTAGGCAGCTGCCTTTAATGTACCTTTCTAATCTTATGTCACCACAATGAAGTTATTAAAGTTATTATATATATGCTCCTGGACTTAGTAGCAGTTTCTTTTGACGCCTCCTGCACAGGCTTTCATGGTTTGAATTGTGATGCAAAGTGTTTGCATTGCAATATGGTATGCATTTGGTTTCTTGTGGTTTGATGGGCTTTGTGCTCTTGTTCAACTTCATTTTCGTTTCGCAGTTGGAGTTGTGAAATGATCTCATCGCTGGCCAGAGTTGTTTATTATGATACGTTTTCTGCAGTACTTTGGTGGAGAAATACTCCACGCCTCCTTTCTGTACTTCTCTCCAGAAACAGCTTAGAAAACAACCACTAGTTCCAAAGCAAGATCCTAAATCTGAATAGTTAAGCCGCCCAGTATGTTCTTGCGAAAGTCAGAAGTCAGTTGAAGTTAGCAGACAAAGTAGGAAGAATTATTTTGTTTTTTACAAACAAAGTAGCATTGTGCACAGGCACTTTAGATGTGCACTTTCAGCAGCACACGATTTTCATCTTATACATTTCGCTGTGGCATTAATGTTCATCATAGAATCCAAGTGTGTGAATTACCAAGTGCCTAAATGTTGTTATGCAACAGTGGTGATTCAGCTGGTGTACTGGAAACAGCCGTGTTCATGTAGTCACTAAGGGGCTTATGTAAAGACTCCCAATATCCCCACACCTGGGGAGGCAGAGCCTGACAAACTCTAGCTGGGGCTGAAGGAGGCCAGACTGACCTGATCAACAACACATGGTCTCTATACCAAGCCTCTTAAAAAGTACAACACCAGCCTGTCTGTGTGAACCAGAGAAGGGGAAATACTCACAGAGCTCTCATGAAAACATGTCTTGTGGCTTGTGTAATCATGTAGCTGAGTTTTTTTAGTGGCACAATGTTTTACCACTGTTTTCAGTAAACAACAACTTCTAAATCGTTTTTTGATAGTTTTGATGTATTTTTATCTAATATATTCAGCCATGGAGAGCTTAAGATACCTTTTTTATTTAAAAACAAAATGTACTAACCCCAGATTTAAAATTAAAATGTATATTTAGATTAGCTTTACTGTCATCTTATGCATTTCAATGATTGATTTGTAATTGTAGTTTTATTTTTTGCTTATTTAGACAAAATAGTATAGAATAATAAAATCAGCCATTTGTCAGTTATCGGGCATAGCATAAAAATGATTGACTTGTCGGAATTGGTCAACATTTGTTTCTAGGTTTTCAGCCCTGTAGAACACCTTTTCCACATGCTTCTTGATTGTTGTTTAACATCCAGTGTTGTCATAAATCTCTTCTTATAGTGTAGCTGAACAGGTATTAGACCCACACTGCTTTAACATGCTGTTCTCTCATTTACCAGAGATGCTTATTTAGCAGATCACGCACTAATGAATTGAATCTCGACTAGGGATGTAATGGTATGAATATTTCTCATCACGATTATAGTTGACCAAAATTATCACGGTTATCAGTATTATCACGGAATTGTTAAAATGTGCTGATGTTGTTCAAAAAGTACCGACACATAAATCACTTCAAGTTTTACATAAAAAAAATCAACAAACAACAAATAAAATGACTTTGTTTGCATAATCATTAAAACAATAACATTACCAATGATGTCCGGGTTTTAAATGACAATTTGACTGACAACGGTTTTATAGCATGTTCAAATATCTAATGTAAATGTTCAAATAAAGCTTTGAAAAAGATTCATAAAAAGGTAACCCTCACATTGCAGCCTTTAAATAAAGAAAACCCTGCTAAAAAAACAATAAGCCCAGTAGAAACCATCACCGAAATCCCAATGGTTTCCATTAAAATACCATTATAAACCATTAGCTTTTTCCAGTAAAACCATTACAAAATTCTTTTTTTGTGTTTTTGGGCATTTTTCCAATAGGATTTAACATCCCACCAATATAATCCATCACATACCAGTAGACACCATTATAGTTTCCATTAAAACAATACATTTCCCATTATAACCATTAAACCCATTACATTTTCTATTGTGTTTTGGGCAGGGTTCTATTGTTTTCTCAGCAGGGAAGGGTTAAGTCAAAATGATAATTTGTTAATAAATTATTTTTTGTATTTTATCTGCTCCATAAATAATTCTAGATAACTTATCTGAATTGTTTAAATGTGTCGAATCCACATACGCTTGTTTTTCCTCAACTGGTCAAAATATAAAGCAGGGCATCCAAATTCAGTCCGTTTTTGGCCAGACAGAAACCGCACACAGACAATATGAGTCTCTTTAAATCTACTCACTGACACTAGGGGCGCTTTATATGGAGAAGCTGAATTACAGCTGTTTCCCGTGAACTCCGTGGACAAAGCAGTTCTGTGATTAAGAACACTTTAGGTATTACTTGGAGCGAAGATGAAAACAAAAGGTCATCGAATCGTTTCTTAAGACAGTCAGAACCTTCAGAGATACATTCATATAATTAATTCATTCATATATTCATTTGTAATTCCCTCAGCACTCTTTTAAAACCTCCCAGCTTTTCCGCCCTATGTTCACTCAAAACAAAACTATTCTGCTGCTGTGCGCACGTGAGACTGTCACTGAAAACTGTGCTTTATGCTGGATAGTATTTATTTACTGGGAGTTGTTCAAATCGTGGTAATCGAATACGGTTTTAATGATAATTAAAAAATAAAATGGTAATACTAACCGTCAGGAATTTTATCATGATTTATCATTAAACCGGTAATCGTTACATCTCGACACTGCAACACAAGTATCCATCTGTCTCTGCACTGCACAAACCAACAAGCTTGTGCACCACCACCAATGACTGAATGGATAGTCAAGAGGGCGTTAAAGTCATTTGTGTCATTCGCTGTTGAACCATGTGCATGTAGACAGCTGTGTTAAGGATGGGCTCCTGTAGTGTTTACTGATGTGTCTGAACATGTTCCCTGTGCTGTCAGTATAGGGGAAGAAGAACATTCTCTCTGCTGAATGTGCCCAGGCAAATCAAATTCCACTGTACATATCTTTGCAGTCTTTGATATTCACCAGTAGTGGTGGTGTAGCATGTTCATTGAGGCATGAAATGCAAAAAGATCAAGGGGAGATATTTTACAGAGAAATGCACAATATAAAATGTACCACTCACCGCTTAGTCTTGTCTGTGTCAAATAAAACGGGTGACTTGGACTTGGTTAAGATGGAAAATTGTTGAATTGATCCTTGTTCGTTTGCTTGGGCCTAGCCAGGACTTTGCGATAAGCCTGATCAGGTGTCTAGGCTTTGCTCATGTTCATTATAGTAAGATACCTCTAATGTATCTGATGTGTTGCTGTTTCTCTTTTCCTGTGAATGCACTTGTAATGCGAGGCTAAAAAAGGCAGGACAATCAGAGGATTCGGAGCTGTGCAGCCTGTTCTCACTCGTGTGTGACGGGAAAATCTCGTCATCCCCAACAATGGACTCAGTTCAATTTAGATGGAAATGGGGCTGATGTGAGTAGCTGTGCGCACTGACAAACAGCAGTAAATCCTGGCAGGAACCTTTTAAAATAAATAATAGTCTCAGGCTGCACAGGGATTTGCTCCGATTTTATGCTGAATTGGCAAACCTTTGAGTTTACATAAAGAATTGTGGCAATGTATCTCTTTTGGAAACTTGTGATGCCTTGACTTATTTGTGGTGTGGTGCTGCATACAATATATTAGGGTTGATAAAAGCCTTTTTGATTTGTCATTTTTAAAATTGACGTGAAATAAAAATTTGCCTTATATTTTCTAAATGCATGTTATTGATCATCTTATTGTGAGTGATTCGCATATGCTTGTCATAATTTTGAATCAAAATGTTATGACTACCTTCCAGTGAAGCAACATATTTCTGTCTGGTGACTTATGCTGGACTTTTCCAATCATTTAGCTCCACCCCTACAGAAATAGTTTGCAAACTAGCAATCATTTGAGTGTAATGCCCAAAATCTAATCCGCAACTAATGCAGAGAACCAAGTCACTGCTTTACATCTTTAATTTCTGATAATCCGTTACACTCGGATGTATGTTACATTATGAAAGAAAAGATTTGTCGCTGTTTCAGTTTCACTGCAGCGTCGCAAATGTTTTAAATGTTAATGATTAGAGGTCGACCGATATGGGTTTTTCTCTGGCCGATCCCGATATTTAGAAATCAGGGCAGCCGATGGCCGATATTTGATACCTTTACATTTCTGTGTGTATATGATATGAGGATAGTTTTACTCAAATGAAACGGCAAAACGCTCATGAAGTGACTCAGAGCAATTCTGGAGATGTAGTTCGTTTGTTTATGTCCTCATTGAGACGTCACACGCAGTTCTGTGTGTGTGTGTGCTAAAGGAAAACGCGCGTCTCTGTCATTCATTGAATGGATGGATGGATTCCATTCATACAGAGATATGACTGCGCACTACGAGTTAGATTGTGTAAATCAGTGGGAAATGAATAGAAATGATGATTCGGTGTAAGGAAACATTAAGTGAACATGTATAAAAATATAAAAACCCTGGCAAAGCTGTATTATCAGCGAATGTGAGCAGATCATAGCAGGGAGCAGATCAGTGGAGATTTGACCAGCGTTGCCCAGATCAGCTGTATTACAGCATGTGACAGCACAGTGACGCTACTGCAATCAGGAACACGTATACTAACGTTACATAGACATTTCTTGTGAGCGCGTTATTTGAGCGGACTTAGCTTTTCCGGTGAGCATGAGCGGTAACTGAGCAGAATGATAGAGCGGAATATAAACACGTGATTCTGATGATGCGCGAAATGCAGCTGGAGGGAAATAAGTTATATTTTTCTCCATAGGAATCAGTAGCAGAAACTCAAGATGCCTGTGTTTTGCGCTGTTTATGAATGCTCAAACCGAGAAAACACAAGGAGCTTTCATCGTGTACGAACATGTGGTGTTCATAAGGGTTTATGTTTTTGGGATCCGTTTTCTGCTCTCAGCTGCTGCCGCACACACTAAAGTAGGGCTGCACGATATTGGAAAAAACTCACATTGCGATATTTTGTTTTTCTGCAATATATATTGCGATATGAAGAAAAAAAACAAAAAGAAAACATGATTTTAATATCTCTGTTTGGAAAAAAATCAATGATTGGGGTGATTTTATAGGTGAGTAAATCAGCATAGAAAATAAACAAATTACAACCATAGCATCTGCGTGGCTCTTACCTTGTCTACACCTGACACGCGAGACGCCACAAAATACTGTAGAACCCATAATCAGTGATGCTGTCTGTCTACACTGGATGCATGCGCGGCGCGACAAATTCCCGCTCTAAATCCCCGCTCTAACTGACACAAAAGTTCAAATGATTAGTAACAGTAGCTTTGTCGCGTCCAGTGTAGACAGACTTTAGGGCCATAGGCCGTTCACACGTCATGGCTAAAATGCATGGAAAACGCCAGCATGGAAAGCAGCGCGTGCTTTCTCCTTCTTTGCAAAGCGCTCTGGAGCTTGCGCTTTCGTGGCTTCTGCCGTTGCTAAGCAACCGTGATCAGCGCTCTCCTCGACAACGCGGAAGTTTCAGCAAAGGATAAATGGATTTCCAGCACTGAAATCTTGCAGTAGCTCTGCTATTACATTTATTTAAAAATGGATATCTCTGTACAGCTGTCGCGCGTCTGGTGTAGATGCAGTGTCTGTGTGTGAGCAAAGAAAACAATCAGTTTATATATAACGAAAAAGTATAGGCCTACTAAACATCGCACATCCTGCGATGTGACTATTGCGGATGCGCACATTGCGATATCGATGCTGAAACGATATATCGTGCAGCCCTACACTAAAGCGCGCACACGCAGAGAGCGAGAGAGAGAGTGAGAGAGATAGGCATGATTCAGATACCGCGTTTCAGACAACGCCTCAACGGATGATACATACACACACACACACACACACAAAGTTATGTTAAAATACCCATTTGGCAAGTATTCGGGTAAACACAGTTGGTTATGTCTTACATTAACGTATACAGCTGAGAAAGAACGTACAGAACAGTTGTGTTTCCTGCATGACAACCTGCCGTTCTTAAACTGGGAGTACTGAGAACTTTCAGTGAAAGATGGGTCGAGTGAGGAAGACTCAGGGACTGCAAATGAGTTCAAATTAAAGCACATTCCTTTATATTGTTCTGTAATGTTTACTTAATTTCCTTTACTTTAAAAATGAGGGGTTTGCTGCCATGTTATTTGCACTAAAATAGATTTTTGTTGCTAGTAAATCAAGTGCATTCACAGTTGGTTGCTTGAGGACTTTGTTTTA
Source organism: Ptychobarbus kaznakovi (assembly GCA_027422405.1). Classification (NCBI taxonomy): domain Eukaryota; kingdom Metazoa; phylum Chordata; class Actinopteri; order Cypriniformes; family Cyprinidae; genus Ptychobarbus; species Ptychobarbus kaznakovi. The sequence continues at coordinate 10,633,350 of CM049807.1, read as the reverse complement.
TATACAAATGCAGAAAGTTGCAAAAAGCAGAAAGTTAGAATGCACTTTAGATGTTCTGTGTTATTTATACCAAACACAAATGTTGCTGGTTGCTATTGTGTTTGCATCACTACTATTATTTATTGTTTCTATTTTTCAGTTTAATTGATTTTTATTTATACTTTTTTTTTTTTATTTAAACTTGAAAATTTCTGCTTGATAAATACTCTAAAACTTGTATGTAAATGATTGAAAGTTTTTTTTTTATTACCTGTTTTATATATTTAACACTTGGTCAATTTGATTTGTTTGGTTAACTTTGGATAAATATTTTATTTTAATTCCGTGCAGTGCACAAAATTGCATCGAGAGATGGTAGAAGTTAGTGTTCAATAAATTGTTACGTTTAGAAATGTTGTGCATCCACTTATTATTAGTGTGATATTTTAGCATGCAAATGAAGGGGAAAACTTCAAGATATCGGCCAAAAAAATCGGCAGCACATATCGGCCATCGACTGACCCTGACCTCTAAACATCGGCTATAGAAAAACCAGTATCGGTCGATCTCTAATTGTAAAGCCCAGATTCAAAGCTTTTAGTTTGGCACCTATTTTGCAAACCAATTAGTTGTCCGCTTCCATTAAGAAAGGAGAACATGAAAGTATTAGTTTTGGTCCCAACAAGCAGTTTGTTTACCAAAAACTTTCTACGGTCACATAAGGCAGAAGTAGCGTTATAGTGCTTTCAGTATATTTCATGAGAACACGCAACATGAGAGAACTCTTATTCAGAAGCATTCTCATGTACTGTACGTTTGCAAAAGAAGCACAATCTGTTATTATAGTAACACAGTTTTGATGAATGTTTTTGTTTATCTCTTTTTAGCTTTCCAGCTGTGAGAGCTGTTGTTCCTTCGTTTATTTTATTGACCCACCATGTATATTTGATCATCTGTAATGTGTAGGCTGATTGTGTTGGGCAGCTCATGCATTAGCAGCTTTGGCCAGTTCATTTTATTTTCAGGAGCAGTGTTGAAGAGCACTATAGTATTGACAGTTATTGATTGTTCTACCACTCTTTCACACGGCAGTACCCACAGGGTGGGTTTACGGTTTCAGGGACTGTGGGAAAACCACTCACCAGAGTATCATATGGGCCCATCTAAACAGTTAGTCTGTTTAGCTTGCTTGCCTTTTTCCACGAGCCATGACAGTTAAAATACTAAGTTACGTAAATAAAGGTAACTTCAGATTTAGAAAAGTATATTATGTAATCTCAATAATTATTCAATTAATTGGTAACTCTTTACAATAAGGTTAATTAGATAACATGAACTAAGAATGAACAATACTTCTACAGCATTAATTTTAAGTTAGGGAGGTCATTTTCAGCTGTGAGTCCCAAAATGGGGAGTGCTGGCTAACAGGTTAAAGAAACATTTGTTATAATTAATTAACAGCATTAACAACAGTATTACAGCACTTATTAAGGTAGGTCAATGCTTATTTATAAATAATAAATGTAGGCTACTAATACATGTTTAGTAGGGGTGTAAAGATACGCGTATTCGTTTTGAACCATTCGGGGCGAGGCTTTCGGTTCGGTACGCATTATAAACTGAACGGTTCATTGGACTAATCCTATTATATTTGGAAAATAAGAGCTTAAAGTGTGTGAAATATCAGTGCCACTGCACTCAACAACTCCGCCTGCTCCAAAGCATCTGATCCATACAGCGTTGCAGAGCCGCGACACATTGTAGCAGGAGTCACTGCACTGATCACGTGATGAGAGGCGCTTTCAATGCGAACGGTTCGGGTGTAGAGCCTCGTTTTTACTCACCGTGTCAGCGCGAGCGCGCAACGCCCGGCAAAAACGATGCGAATATTGAGGAAATTATAGCGGACTGAGGAATTGGTTTTCACGCTAAAGTAAAGTAAAAGTCAACTGTTAAATAATAACAGTTCTGTACATGGAAATGACATACAGTGAGCCTCAGACACCATAGTTTCCTCCTTCTGTAAATCTCGTGATTTAAAAAAGACCACTGAAAAACAGTCAAATCAGAACATAACACTGACTGTGACGCAACAGTCGGGATCACTATGCCCCATCATTCCATAAACCCGCCCTTGTTCTAGGCAAGCGCCAGCTGAACCATCAGAAGCTCTGCAGGTGTTGTAAATAAACAAGCGAGGACAACAGCAAAATAGCAGATCATGGAAATAAATGTAATGTTCCAGGCTGTGCAGGGGATGTGAAATGCAGGGATAGGTTGGTGTCTTTATTCAGAAAGGCACGGAAAGCAAATAATGCATTCTAATAAAATACGCGAGCGCACTGAAAGGGATTATGAGGGACTGATGAAACAGCCAAGCCAATCCCAATCAGTGAGTGAAAACAACCAATCATACAGCGCAGTGTGAAAGCAGCACTCAGTGAGCTCAAATTACATTTTCAATCATTATTATAATTTTATTATCCAAATGAAGCCAATATCAACCAATCTCATTCTAGGGAGAAATTCTAGGGTCATAAAAATCTAGACATGCATAAATGTTTCAACATGTTTTGTTTCTGGAAGATTTTTTTTGCCATACCTTAAGCACATACCAGAGATGTAGATATTAGAAACATATTTAAATACATATCAATGCATTCTATTGCACCTTTAAAACCAGAGAAGGTGAACATTAGGGCTGCAACGATTAGTCGACAAATATTTTTGTAGTCGTTTGATCTCTCATATGACCTAATGTAAGAGCCTGCAATACTGTGATTTGACCAGTGTGGCGCTGTAGCGCTTAAGCCCTCCTGGATGCAATTCAAGAGAAGTCAGCGCTTCAGAGCAAATGCTGCTGAGAGGAGTTTGGACGAATATGTAAATATATATTGCGCGCTTTCCTCTCAGTAACGAAATAAACACAACAAAAAATGTCAAGTGTTCAAAATAAAAAGTCAAGCAGTTAAAAGCATCTGAATACAAACGTGGATGTTTGCATGAGCACTGCAGTTCATAAATGTAACTGCCAGAAAGTCCGGTCAATTGTGCTTATTTATATAGTAACTTATGCAATAGCCTTAATTCAAGCAGCTTTACGTAGTAAACATGAAAAACCAGACTCAGTGTCGATTCACCAAGAAACAACTTGATTTTGTTATAAAGCAGCTCTCCAGTGTGGAGCGCATCAGTGGGAATAAATAATTTTTATAAGTAATAGTTTGGTTTACAGATGATCGAAGCTTGATCTAGCTAAAGGACAGTTTTGGTTATCATAACCCAATAAGGTATTTAATTTGTGAGATAAAAAAGTTTATCCAAAGCATCTTATCACTTAGCGTTTATACTAGTTTCTTATCTATATGACGTTACAACAAGGAGATGTTAGACAGTTAATAAATGGTGAGAGAGTGTCTCTTCTGTAACATTTATTTCTGTTGTGTGAAAGGATGTAATATTAATACATATTGAGTAAAAATGTCCAGAGCTTATTATCATTAACATACTTTTTCCTCATAATCTTGATATATATCATTCATCGCCCAGCGCTAATTTAGGCTATTTATAGAACGTGCTTGGCGGGCGACTAAGAAACTCCATGGGGGCTACCAGGTGCCCGCGGGCACCACGTTGGTTAACCCTGCTTTACAGTATACACCTGCATCTTTGACATTAGTGGTTAGTAGGTTTTAGGGGTCACTGCAGAGCTGATATTTCCATTTTAGATGGGGTCTTGGTAACCTGTCAGTATGACACTTTTTTCTAAATGGTCTCCTGGCTGGAAGAGCAGTACTGGTTAAGAGTACTGAATAAGAGAGGGAAGAAAGTTAACGTTATGTTAACTTAAATTCAAGTTATATGTTTTTTTTTTTTACCAACTCATTCATCCTGTCTTTCATGTCACATCCCTCAGGCATAACACCTACATATAGCCTAGTCCTTGGGAATGCCACAGTCTTGTCGTTCTCCTTATCTGTTTCACTGGTGTCTGTTACAGCAGATGACTGGGATGATTTTCAGCATCCTCTGCTCAGGATGTGGAGTTGAGGCAGATGGTGGGCCGGAAAGGAGGTGGTATAACAGTACGCGTAGATAATTGTGCCCACTCCCTCATGCTCTTGTTGAGTCAACCTTAGCTTTTTTTTATCCCTGCATATTCATTTATTTTTAGGTTATATTTAATTGTGTCCTAATGACTCATAATGCACTGGAAGCTAAAGCGTATTTAGACACTGCAAAGCCTCTCCAGTCTCTTTGCTCGTGTGTGACAGGAGCAGATGCTCCATACTTTAGACACCTCAAATAATTTGGTTGTTTCTCCATCCACTGTCCTTTTTTCGCTTTTATCTCATATATTTCTGACTTTTCTCCCTCTTTCTGATTTTCCAGGTACAGACATTCCGTGGGGGAGGTCCATCAAGCTAGAATGGTGAAAACGGCACCCACAGCTGCAATCGAGAGCAAGATCTACTAGATGATGCAAGGAGGCGGTACGTACACAGTCGTAGCTATCCGGCTTCTCCATTAACACAGAACTATGAGTCACACGTACACACCTCACACTGCTGCCACATACATAAGAGCTGTATAATATTTACACATGTAAATGATCTCTTAAGTTGATATTTACTTTATTCATTTTCTTTCTTTGAGTTTGTTTTGATAGCTTAATTTTAATCATATTGTGAAATGTTATTAACATTATAGAAATATAAAAATACATATGGCCATTCAGAATTTTGTTCAAATATATAATGAATCTATTTTTCAGTCATACACCAAGAATCAAAAAGCAGTGTAATATTTCAAATATTATTAGTTTAAAAGAACTTCTATTTTGCAAGTTATTTCTCCAAAGTTGATTCGTCATTACTCCAGTTTCAGTGTTATCCTTCAGTAATCATTATAATTTGGCGTTCATTTTTTCTTATTATAAGCCTTGAACACAGTCAAAATGCATGGAATTCAAACTGTGCACATTTAGTTTTTAAAAACATATAAAATAGAAATCAAAACAACAATATTTATCGCTTGAATCTTTGATATTCATCAATGACATATTGGAAGCTTATTTAGACACTGCAAAAGTTGAGTGGATTTATTGCTCTCATGCTCGTGTGTGTCACAGATACATGAGCACTCCAGTCAAATAATTTGGTTGTTTCTCCATCCACTGTCCTTTTTTCGCTTTTATCTCTGGTTATGTATAGTTTTACTGACTTTTCTCCCTCTTTTCTGATTTTCCAGGTACAGACATCTCCGTGGGGGAAGAAGTAGCCATCAAGCTAGAATGTGTGAAAACGAAGCACCCACAGCTGCACATCGAGAGCAAGATCTACAAGATGATGCAAGGAGGCGGTACGTGTTTCCACACTCAGTCGATAGCTCCTCGTGGTCTCCATCCGGCTTCTCCATTAACACAGAACTATGAGTCACACGTACACACCTCACACTGCTGCCACATACATAAGAGCCTGTATAATATTTACTGTATGTAATATGATCAGTTAGGCGTTAAGTTGATATTTACCTTATTCATTTTCTTTCTTTGATGTTTGTTTGATAGCTTACCATTTTAATCATATTGTGAAATGTTAAAAGCAGAGCCTAACATTATAGAAATATAAAAATACATATGGCCATTCAAAGGTTTGAGGGGTTGGTATTTTGTTAAAATATATTTGGAAGAAGCTATTTTTTCAGTCAAAAAATACACCAATCAATCAAAAATGCAGTTAAAACTGTAATATTGTAAAACATTAGAATTTAAAAGAACTTCTATTTTTAAATTTTTAAATGTAAGTTATTTCTCTGCTAGCAAAGTTGAATTTTCGTCAGCCATTACCAGTGTCACATATCCTTCAGGAATCATTATAATATGCCGATTTGGCGTTAATTTTTTCTTATTATAAGCCTTGAACACAGTTGTGCTTAATCATTTGTGGAAACTGGTACTTTTTTTTTTTTTTTTTTTTTGAGAATAGAAAGTTCAAAACAGCTGAATTTATAAAAAAAAAAGATAATCTTTTGCTGAATGAAAGTATTAATATATTACCAAAAAAAATCGTACTAACTCAAAACTGTTGAACGTTATAGTGTAGATAAATATGGGTCATTTTGTGCTGGGCCCAGTGTAAATTTAAAACGAACTACTGGATGTCCTTCCTGTTGATCCCTGGTTAGTAGTAATAGCCTCTTAAAGCCTCTATAAATTATTACCATTTTATGTTGGCTTAATGTTGTACTTTTGATGAGCTCCTGAGTAATTTTAAGTAAGAGTTAAGAGGGTTCTCTGAGGTGAGATGTAGATCACAGGATCTCCATTTCTAAGATGGTGTTACAGAATACTGTAGCAACAGTGGGCGGCAAACCAATCGTGACCAGTTCCCCTTGCTTCTTCAGTCAATGAGTCAACACACACATCCTTCTCTAATGAGAGTGGCATTATCAGATCTCAAACTACTCCGTGTTCTGTCACCACCATGAATCGTCTTCTCATTGGCCTTGCGTGGATGTGAAGGAAGTAGGCAGTTTGTACCCTCAGCGTCCTGTAATCAGTCACAAAATCAGGTTTTTGTTGAAATTTTGATTCTGTTGTAATGTATGGTGATGGTTTATGAATATGCATGAGATGCCTGAAGAATGCGTACCCCCTACTGGCCCCAGCTGGATTTGGCCCAGATTGTTTTTATTCTAGACAGATGTATGACAATCCTGTCGGGGGTGTTTCATGGTGCCAGCAGCAAAAGTGTGTCGTCTATGGCATTCGCGTTCAAACATGCTGTAGTCTGTCCGTTCACTCCCAGCATGACTGAGCATGCATGATGTTCGCTCCGCGGCGGCCAAACGCTGCGATGGCATCTGTGCCATGACAGACAGACATTGTGAGTGAGCCTCCCTCTCAGCGCTTGTGCTCTCTATGATCACATGGACCCCGGGCCAGATGGTGCGTGCGGAGGGGAGTGGGTTTGTGGGGGAGGGGCCGGCCCTGTGCATTCCATCTCCTAACTGGGTCTCTTGCACCACTCGCAGCCTTATATAGCACAGTATGAACAAGCATACGCACTGATAACTTTATATCGAGAAATGTGCAGGTACCTGCATCTATGTGTGCATGTATGTTGTAGTTAGAAAGCGAACATTTTATGCTATTTTCTTTATGTAATTTCTGCATGTTTTAGTAGCACAGCTACAGTCTTTTTCGAGTCCATGCATGGAGAAGCACAAGGCTTGGCAGTTTTCTATTTTAATTCTTATTAATATAGACCGTGTCAGAGCCGTCCTGATGTGAAAATGGAAAGGCATGCTGGACGGCTCAGACCAGGAGATATATTTAACCTCCTGAGTTTGCGCAGGAATAGCTGACCTGGAGGATGTTTTCTGGAAAGTGCTGAACAGCAAAAGCTCTGTGTTGTTGAAGGCATCTGCCAGGCTCAGGGTGCACACGGCCATAGACATGACAGCAGCTGCCGAGAGATCTCTAACCTACCAGAACTCTGCTGAACCCTCTGTCGCTTCTTCTCCTTGATAATCCTGAAAAATCGGAAAGAAAATCTTAGGCTCGATTAGGCTAGCTGTTTGTCTGAAAGAGTGGCTTTCAAGAAACCTGTTTGAAAACAGTCATTATACTGTAAAATATATGCCAATACATTTACAGTAGTGGAAAAAGACAGCTGTGGATGCTAGGAATTTACTGTAAAAAAATAAAATACTGTGACTTTGTTTCAGGTATTACTGGAAGGTATATGTGTATTCTACTTGCAAACATATAATTCATAAATTATTTTAATTTCAAGATATTTAAAGTACCGAAATCTGCTATGTGGCATAGAGGGTTCTGATAACCTCCATGATGGGTGGGGAAATAGAAAGCCACATGATTAATCATTTACTCATAAGTGGCCTGCCTATAAAACAGGGCCAAAACTGAATATTAAAACACACAAAGATCAAATGGATAACACACCACGCAATAGTAAATTCAATAAATATTAACAGAAAATGTAAACATGCATTACTCGAATATAAGGAGAACTAAAAAAAATTAAATTACTTTTGAGACTGTCCTTTTTTTCATCACAACGGATTACAGTAATTAATTATATTTACCTGCAAAAACCATCAGTATTGTACAGTAAAATTACGCCATGTTAAACCATTTACATTTTTATATTGTGTATGGTAACTTTAACCAATTAACAGGTTTTACTGTAAGTTAAAATATTTTTGTAAAGTTGCATAAAATTGAGTATTCTTACCATCTCATTTAGCATTTTTAACCATGCATTTTTCTACTTGCATCAGTTACCCAAATTGAGAAGGGTTTACTCCAATCTCATGTTGATTGCATCGAACAATAAGAATTGTTTTTACATTTCTGAAAAGTGAGAAAAATGCAACATTCAATAGAACTTAGTTTAGTTTTATTTGCAGATTGCCATTATAAATGAGGATTTTATTGAAGCTGATAGCTATACTTGTATCACATGAAAGTCGTCTTTGTTTAACTGGAGGAATATGTATTCAACATCCATTGTATCAGTACAAATTCAAATTATAGTGTTGTGACAGCTGCCTTTCCTGGTTCAAGTGTGGCTGAATGGTAAGAGGGGGCAGGAAAAAGCCCTTAATGTGATCTAATCGGGTATCAGCTTTCTTTCCCTGATAGCCTATATATTTTCGTGCATCACTTCAAGGTCATTCTAGAGATGGTTTGTTTTTTGGCTGATGAGTTGGAGTCCTCTCTAAGGGTGACCAACCAGGTCTGGTTTACTTAAGCTAAAGCTCTGCTTGGGTTTTATCACATTTACTGCCCTACTGAAACAAACGGGCTCCCAACCCCCCACCTATTATGTTGTAGGTCACCTTCGGTTTCTGTCAGTCAGTCCTTCAAAGATACAAATACTATTAGTCAAACTTTCCCCTCTATTCTGTAATGTAAACTTTCAAGATCCTTTTGGTTGGCAAACATTTCCTTCATAAACCAAATTCCCTTTTACACGAAAAAAAGTAATCTGTACTAATGGTAGTTGTTTATTTTACAGTCGGTATCCCAACAATCAAATGGTGTGGAGCAGAGGGAGATTACAATGTGATGGTGATGGAGCTGCTGGGACCCAGTTTGGAGGATCTCTTCAACTTCTGTTCTCGCAAGTTCAGCCTAAAGACTGTTCTTCTGCTGGCTGACCAGATGGTAAGGCTTATAGACCTGATCACTGTAACTTTTGTCCTCTCCACCCTACCTGTCTCTTGTTATAGGACACCCAAAATGGGATATTGTTGTGTTTTGGTGACATGACAAGCTTTACTGTCATCCTTTCAGCTGTTTTACTTTTGACCTTTTTCACTTGTGGTTGACTGAGTATTAAGTGCCAAGAGGCATTGTGAAAGGAGGCATAATGTGAAAAGACTGCTTGTTTAGTGGTTGTCATTACCTCATTGCTTTATTTGCATTGGTGTGTTAAGTTTGCATGGAGTCTCTCATTCAGCCATTCGACCTGCTGAACCTGTCCTCTGTTCTGTCCTCAGATCAGCCGTATCGAATACATACACTCCAAGAATTTCATCCACAGAGACGTCAAGCCCGACAACTTCCTTATGGGCCTGGGGAAGAAGGGCAACCTTGTTTACATCATTGACTTTGGCCTGGCCAAGAAGTACAGAGATGCTCGCACCCACCAGCACATCCCTTATCGCGAGAACAAAAACTTGACTGGCACTGCTCGCTACGCTTCCATCAACACCCATTTGGGCATAGGTACCCTGACACGTCTTTTGAATAAACTTATTATATAATCATATTGAGACATCTAGTACTTTCAGACCTGACCTGTCATCACCCTAACATTTACGATTAAGCCACTTCACCTGTTATAGTATGGCCATCGAAATGACATACAGTGTTTATCGTCGGTGTTTTCTTTCACAGAGCAATCCAGACGAGATGACTTGGAGTCTCTTGGCTATGTGCTCATGTACTTCAACCTGGGCTCTCTGCCATGGCAGGGTCTGAAGGCTGCCACAAAGAGACAGAAGTATGAGCGAATCAGTGAGAAGAAAATGTCCACTCCTATTGAAGTCCTGTGCAAAGGATACCCATGTAAGCTTCTGGTTATACATGGAAGACATTTTTAAGTAGCCAATAGGCTTAAGCTACATTATATCACAGCCATTGACCATAAGCTGCCTACTAGTAATAGGCAGGTGGTAGAAGAGAGCATTTGATTGGACCATTCAATCAAATATATCAGTTATCAATATTTTTTTTTTTAAAGAAATAAACTTTTTTAGCAGCATGGACATATTGCATTGATCAGAAGTGGCAGCAAGGACATTTATAATATGAATTTCTTTTAACAAATAAATGAAAAAATAATTTTCTCCATTTGGTAACACTTTATTTTGATAGTCCACTTTAGACTTTCTACTAACAGTAAGTTACTTTGCAACTACATGTCAACTAGCAGTAATTAGAGTATTAGTAGACTGTCTGCTTAAAGGGTTCGTTCACCCCAAAATGAAAATTCTGTCATTAATTACTCACCCTCATGTTGTTCCAAACCTGTAAGACCATCGTTCATCTTCGGAACACAAATATTTTTTTTCGGAGAGCTATCTGACACTCCATAGACAGCAACACAACTGAAATGTTCCCAGGTCCGGAAATGTAGTAAATACATCAGTAAAACAGTCCATGTGACATCAGTGGCTCAAGTTCAGTTTTGCGGCGCTACGAGAATACTTTTTTTTGCGCAAAGAAAACAAAATAACCATTTACTCTACTATTCTTCTCCCCAAGTTACATCTTCTGCCGTTTTAGAGAGTATCACAACACATACGCACGCTTTCCCCTAAGTGTAAACAACACTTAATACGCAGATTACGTTCATGCTCGCTCTTTCACCCCCGAACGTAAACAACGCTGATTACGAAAAATACGTTGTTAGGTACTCTCCAAAATGGCGGACGACATAACTCTGGGGAGAAGAATGGTTGAGTAACCATTGCTAATGAATGAGAATTAGTTGCCAAGTTACTTATAGTTAGTAGAATGTCTAAAGTGGACTGTCAAAATAGTGTAACCTAACACTTTTTACAATTATAATATTTCAATATTACCTTTTTACTGTTTTTGATCAAATAAATGCAGCCTTAGTGAGCATATGAGACTTCTTTTAAAACCATCAAAAAAATCTTACCAACCCTAAACTTTTGAACAGTTGTTTTGATGTGACTAAAAACCACAACTTAATTTAGTTCCATGTGCCTTTTGTTTGTTTCCAGCTGAGTTTGCCACATACCTCAATTTTTGCCGCTCCCTTCGCTTTGACGACAAGCCAGACTACTCTTACCTGAGACAGCTCTTCAGGAACCTTTTCCACAGACAAGGCTTTTCTTACGACTACGTGTTTGACTGGAATATGCTCAAATTTGTGAGTGACATATGGGTTGTCTTTGCATGGATGCTGTATTTCTTAAATTGTTGTTGGTTTTTATTGTGGTCTATTAAATACTTAATGCTTAATTTCTAATGTGTTGTGCTGTTCAGGGTGCAAACAAAGCGGCAGAAGATCCTGAGAGAGCGCGGAGGGATCGAGAGGAAATATTGGGACATAGGCGGAATCCTGCGGCCCGTGGCATGATGCCTTCCAGCTCAGGTAGACCCAGAGGAACGCAAGAAGTAGCACCTCCCGCACCCCTTACGCCAACCTCACACACAGGTGAGACGTCCACTGCTGCTTGTCGGTGCTTGTTTTTTAACTCGGAAGTAAACATCTTAAGATATTTTTTGTTTGTGCATAAGGATTATTTTGATTTGCAAGATACACAAGGATTTTCTTTCTCTCCACTGCTTCAGATCAAGACAGATTTGTATTCATCAGCTACTTTCTTTCCTGCCATTTGCTGTCGTCTTAGCTGACAGGAAGTGGTTAAAGGGTTGCAAGCTACTACGCTCCGCAGGATGTTTGCTAGACATGACTTAAATTTACTAGCGTTTGCTTTATCGAAGGGCGGAGGTTCACACACACAGATATTTCTACAAGAAAGACACTTAAACAGTGACCCTGCTCTGGTCTTGAAATGTATGGCCTCAATTAGCAGAGCCTCAAGGAGTCTAGTGCAAAGTCTCATAAACTCACCATATGCCACCTCTACCGGAGTCCCAGTAAACTTCAATTTTTTTTTTTTTAATTCAAATAATGTTTATTCTCTGTGGGGCACAAAGCTCAATGCAGTTTTTCCAGTTTGGCTCAGACGTTGGAAAACAGAAGGGTTTTTGTTTAGGTGGACACGACCCAATTGTGGTGTCGGTGTAAGTTTTTTTTCCCCATTTTCCATGCTTTGGATGACACATGTCTTCCTTCCTTTGTCTTTTTGCCAGGAATGGAGCGAGACAGGAAAGTCAGTATGAGATTGCACCGCGGAGCCTCTGATATAACTGGTCGACGGGACCCCTCAGGCATGTCCACATCACAGGTACCAATGTTATGAAATACTATGCATTTTTGCCCACTGTTGCTTGTGTGTTTGGCAGCATTGTTAGTCTCTGGCCCCAGCTCCACTGCTCTTGAATGTATTTTGTCTTGTTAAATGTGTTGTCTTTTTCTAGTCAAGTCTGACCACAAAATAGATTACTTTGGTTAGAAAACTTTTATAAACAAACTCCTCCACAGTCGTTTTCCAGCAGAGAGAGACAAAGGAAATGATGATAGAGAGTGATAGCCCTGAAAGAGTGCTCCGATGGAGCTTGTGTCTGCTGTGGCCTGGCATGATATGGAGCCGATGTCATGGTCTACAGGGCTATTAGCATGCCATTATAAAAGCACTCTGCTCTGAGAGGTGTTTTTGGGCTACACATGCTGTATAGCTGATCTTTAAATTTGTGTGAAATTGACAGTATATGAATAAATGAACAAAAGAGTAAATAACCTGGTCATTTTAACCAACTTAGTAGGATTTGAGGAATAAGGAAATAGAAGTGCTTTTTTTTTACTAGAATACTTTTGAAATCATTTTTATTGATCTTGTTGGATTTTGTTTTCTCTTAATCCAATTATGTTTTTACAATTATATATGTAACGCATTGTAACTGACAAAAAGCATAAAACAAACCTAAAAAAAACATTTTTGCTGGAAAATGATGGAATGTGGTGCAAAACTGTTTGTTTTTTAAAGCCTGTTTAAATGGCTCTTTCAATACTTGCACAAATCACTCTCTATATTGCTGTCAGCCAGCTAAGTAACCGTGCATTGCTGACATATTTACATGAGTTGAATTTGCAAACCGCATTGTACAAACATCACAGAACACTGAAATGTGACATTTGCAAAGCATTACATAGCTTATGAATGTAAGGATAGTTGAAATGCAAGCGTTGGCCCTGGGCTATTAGGCCATCCTTATTGTTGAGCCCTGTATTGTGTAACCACTGCCACATATTTTGGATCTTATTTGCGTAGAGTTCTTTTCAGAACTTGTCACACATTCCTGAAATGCTGCCCAGAGTCAAAATTCTGTCTAGAGCAGGGGTGTCAAACTCATTTTCACTGAGGGCTACTTCAACATTATGGCTGCCATCAAAGGGCCGGTTGTGACTGTAAGACTGTACAAACGTTACCACTCCTTAACATATTGTTAAATAACTGCCTCTTTATTTTATTATTAGCTACTTAAGTTACAAATATTGTATATGCATTTGCATAGATGTAAAAATATATGTTATTACTCTGTGTTATTTTAACAAATACTTTTCATTTATCAGGTTAAGGAATCCACATTACTCCATAAATGAAAGTAAATAACAAAGACAAATATCATCAAACAAGTCATTACATAAACTTTGTTAAAAACGTTTTTGTTACATTTTTGCTACAATAAATAATTGTGCGCTGCTAAAAACGTGTGACAGATATGGCATTTAAGATAAAACAAATGAGTCCGGTCTCATGAAAATGCAGATCAATAGCACAATTTTCTGTTTCTATTTGGCGTGCGATTTATACGCAGAAATGGACTTTGGCAGCAAATGATAGGCACGATTTTGGCATGCATATAATACGCAATCAATGCTTAAAGTAGAAAAAAAGAAGTGGCCATACTCAACCCCACTCCCCCACCCATAAATAAATGCAAACTAAAGTACTAAAAAAGTAATTTTTAATTTTCATAATTCGTAATGAATGTATATAGTGCCACAATAAATAAATAAATAATTGTTTGCAATTCAATTCACATTTATTTGTATAGCGCTTTTCATGATACACTGTTGCAAAGCAGCTTCACGGAAAAGGAACATTTCTACATTACGTTTAGTAGTTTACAGCACAAGTCAATTTGCGATACCAAACAGGAACACAGGGGGATTTCAAAAGACCACTAATCGAGCTACCTTGACCTGACTGTTCCAGAGTTATGAAACTACTGCGTATTCTAAAACACCTTCAGCGAGCATCCAGTATAAACCACTCGTGCTTTTAAGCCAAATTATGATTATTATTTTTTACTGACATCTGTACGTGAGTGGCCTATTGTTATATCCGTCATCTCTGATGAAATCTGTTTTCTCTACATTAGAGCGAGTTTGAACTAACTCTTTGAATGCATTCACTCTCTGGATCCTTAGACATTCCATGAGTTTCTTTTCATTTTTATATAGTTTAATTTTTTTTTCATTAAAATGTACTGATTAAAATTATTTTACTACTCTGCGCTACGGTGACCACCTGGCTATAGATCGGTTTCAGGACATTAGATGTGATTTTACCGGACAATGCGGGACACGTGCTAGACAGATAGGTAAATTTATACTGTTATACACTGGGGTTCCCCAGGGCTCGGTTCTTGGACCCTTCCTCTTCTCCACATACACTACATCACTGGGTCCCATCATACAGGCACATGGCTTCTCCTACCATTTCTACGCTGATGACACACAGCTCTATCTCTCATTTCAACCTGATGATCCAACGGTAGCTGCACGGATCTCAGGCTGCTTGGCAGACATCTCGGCATGGATGAAAGAACATCACCTACAGCTCAACCTGGAAAAGACTGAGCTTCTTGTCTTCCCTGCCACTCCAACTCTACAGCATGACTTCACGATTCAGTTGGGTTCATCAACAATTACCCCATCAGCTTCGGTCAGAAATCTTGGTGTAATCTTTGATGATCAGCTGAACTTCAAAGAGCACATTGCAAAGACTGCTCGATCTTGCAGATTTGCACTACACAACATCAGAAAGATCAGGCCCTTTCTGACAGAGCATGCTGCACAACTTCTTGTCCAGGCCCTTGTCAATTCTAGGCTGGACTACTGCAATGCTCTTCTGGCTGGACTTCCATCAAACACAATCAAACCTCTACAAATGATTCAGAATGCAGCGGCACGACTGGTCTTCAACGAGCCCAAAAGAGCCTGCACTGGCTACCAGTTGCAGCTCGCATCCAGTTCAAGACGCTGATGCTTGCATATAGAACAACCACAGGCTCAGCACCCACCTACTTCCACTCACTATTACAAATCTACATCCCCTCCAGAAGTCTGAGATCTGCTAGTGAGCGACGCCTCGTGGTACCATCACAGAGAGGCTCAAAATCACTCTCCAGAACATTCTCGTTCACTGTTCCTGGCTGGTGGAATGATCTTCCCACCCCTATCCGGAACGCTGGATCCCTGTCAACCTTCAAGCAACAACTGAAAACTCATCTCTTTCGACACTACTTGACTTCATCATAAAAAATAAAAATAAATACTTTCCCTTTTTATATCTTCATCTTTCTCTTTACCTTTCTCTCCTTCCCTTGCTAGCTTGTATTTTATTTGAACAATGCCTGAGACTTGGTGTTACAAGCACTTCCTCTGTCTGTTTGCCTCTTCAAGATTAATCGCTTTATGTATTCCCCAATTGTAAGTCGCTTTGGATAAAAGTGTCTGCAAAATGACTAAATGTAAAATGTTATACCGTGTAAATACTGATTTACATTCGTTGGCATATGCGCAATTTATGTTTCTGCCGGTGCATGCCCTGAAAATGGCAACATTAAATTCAGGAGAGAATTTAATTTGAGTGCATGCATGCAGGCTAATGTCTGACCGATAGAGAGTGCATCCGTTTTCTGTGAGAGTGAATGAATGGGAATCCTGCGAGCGGAGAGATTTGCGCTCGTGCATTTGTCATTAAAATAACTCGAAAAAGAAGTCGTGTCTGAAAGCTTCCATCGATTTTTTTTTACTTTGTTAAATGAATGGAGAACATCGTGTTATTCCGTCGGTAGTGCTTGAGCACTTGATGAGGTCCGCTTTATTCCTTTGAGCTGTCCACGCTGTCGTCATCAACCGAAATACCCCACACACCTAATCCTAACCACTGCGTATCATATGCACACTAAAGTCAATTTCTGCGTATAAATAGAACGCCAAATAGAAACAGAAACTTGTGGTATTGATACGCACTTTCATAATGTACGATATAAAGTAGCATAGGTGTTTTTTTTAAGACAATCATATGCTCTCGCGGGCCACATAAAGTGATGCGGCGGGCCGGAATAGTCCCGCGGGCCTTGAGTTTGACACCCCTGGTCTAGAGAGTCTCTGGTGATTTGAATATTTGCTGTTAATGCTTCTGTTCAGATCCGCATTTTTTGAGGTGTTTACCGCATTGTTGTTGAATATGTTTCCCCCTCCAACCACCCACCCACCCATTTCAGAATAGCATTCCCTATGATCACAACGGCAAGTAGATGCTCGCCATGATCTGGTATGAGAGACAGCATTGGGTGAGTGACAGTTGGGTGTCTTTTTTTTTCTTTTCCTTTTTTTTAATACCTGGACTACCTCCACTTCCCTTCATTGAGTAATAGACTCCCTGTCCCACATCACTGCTGTACGGCTGTTACGCAGCACATCACTCACCACACAGAATGAAGAGAGACTTCTACTTCATTCCTAACTGTAATTTAGATGAAGCATTCAGATTTTTGGCAAAGGCTCTTGAAGTGTTCAATTGAAAAGCAATATGGTTTTATTCAAACCGAGTGCTACAGTCTGGCTCCAGATGTAAAAAAAAAAAAAAACTTTCATTTTCTCCATAGAGGAACACAAATCTACCATCTTACAATATTATGCTTTCAACTTAAGTGTTTTTTATTTTTCAGAAATTTTTAGTTTTTGGTAGTCTTTCCTGAGATTATAGTTTGTTCACTCATAACTGATGTTAAAGGGATGGTTCACCAAAAAAGAAAATTCTGTCATTACTCCCCCTCGTGTCGTTCCAAACTCATAAGACCTTCGTTCATCTTCAGAACACAAATACATTTTTTTTTATGAAATCCGAGCGCTTTCTGATCCTCTCATAGACGGCAACATAACTACCACGTACTCTTGTGAACATGCGTCGACTGACGTGAAAGAGAAAAAATTGTTGAATAAAGTCGTTGTATTCTTGTAGCTTCATAAAATTATTGAACCACTGATGTCACATGGACTATTTTAACGATGTCAGTTGCGTTGCTGTCTATGCAGGATCAGAGAGCTCTTGGATTTTATCAAAAATATCTTATTTTGTGTTCTGAAAATGAACAAAGGTCTTATGGGTTTGGAATGACATGAGGGGGAGTAATTAATGACAGAATTTTCAATTTTTGGGTGAAATATCGCATTAAGTTGAATATCGCTATTGTACTAAAGTCAGATTAAAAAATATTCATACAAGCACTTATGCTTCAAATCAAAGTTTGTAATGAAGTTTAGGGGTGTCAAGGTACACAAAAATGACAGTTCGGTACATAACTTGGTTTTGAAGTCACATGTTAAGTTAGTTTGAAGCAGTTAATATAAAGCATGTTTTATGTTTAGGACAACTTGCATAAGCTCACAGCAGATCACTGTGGTGTTCAGCGTTATATTTCAGATGTGTTCACAGTATCAAAATATATCGATATAACTGGTACTAGGGAACTCGGTTTCGAATTATGTTCCACATGCACAGAAGTTCCATACGTGCAGTGGCTAAAACAGCACTGCATGTGTTTGGTACACATGCGTGCTGAACCAGAAGACTCGTATCGGAAAATGTTTGGTACGAATATGTGTATTGTTACACCCTTCCTTCAGATTAATCTCAAAGCTGGCTGATTGGCTTTTATTGTGGCTCCTAATTTAAGACTTTTTTTCAATGTCTATGGAGAAATTGAATGGGAAAATATTTATAGATCCAAGGCTACACCAAAACCACCAGTATTCATTGCCTGGGATACTTGCATACTTTATTCTGGCTTCATCCGTTTGGCAATTTATGACATCACGCTCCACTCTAATGACTCGGATGGTATTTTTAATCTTTGCACAAAGTAATTCATAACACCAGATGATGTGATGCGTTACTCACAGATGGACGGTAATGTTATCCTCTAAACTGAATCTAGACGGTTGGGCTTTTACTTATTTTTAATAAAAATGTGCTAAAGCATCAGTCTCCAGAAATATTTCCCTGCTATAAAAACAGTTTAAAGTATAATTTGAACCCTTGATGGGGTTGAGGATGCAATTGGCAATATTATCGTTCCTTTTAGTCATGTGAATTTCTGGCCGACATATCTCCGTATCCCAGTGCTTAGATTTGATCCGATCAAGAGTTGTAAACACAAGGCGCACTCTGCTTTCATTTAGTGCTCCCATATGCACGTATGCCCACCAGACCATCTGTCACAACTGTCCTATAGCAGGCTACACACAATCACCATGTACTCTTACATGTATTTAGAGAACATTATAATTGATAAGTTGAATCTAGTGTTGGAGAGCTAATTCAAAATCAGTTGCTGAAGCAGACAGGAAGCACAAATGCCGTGCAGCATTGCTCTTGATTGTGTGCTGTGCAGCGCGCTCTGCTTGTGAGTTTGTGTTTCTACTCTACTTTGTGATGCATCCATAACCTATAGTTGCCTGGTTGTAGATGCCTTCTGTCTCACTCTTTTAATCCCCAGTGCTTGGTTTTGGCTCTCTTGGCATGCAGTGTGACCACCCGGATTGTGCTCCTGCGGTAACTTAATCAGTGCAGCTTTACACTTAAAAGCATTTTTTGCTTTTAGTTGTTTAAGTGTAAAACTACTGCTTATGGCATCAGTTTACAAAAAAAACTTCCATTGAATTCCTTTATTATTGTTTGTGCCCTGAATTAATTGTTTACTTGTAGTCTCCGATTTTCTGAACGGCTCAACTCTGCAGCTCTTTTGTTCCCTCTGTAATGTCAGAGATGGTTTCACCCCCGCCCTTTTGAAAGCAGTCGTCACATGATTGGCCCTAGAGTCCTCGTGGGCCCCCTGCCTTGCCTTTAATGGAGGATCATGAAAAATGTATCCCCACCTAGTAATTAATCACCTCAGAATTTATTGTGCGTCAGAAGGTGCACGACATAATTAGCTGTCACCCCGCCTCCGATCTTGAAATAACCAGCCATTTGTGTTCCTGCATGGAAACAAAAAAACAGTATGCATTTTTTTTTCCCCCTTTGTGTTTGCTGTTATAAACCTTGTTTCCCCCATCTCATGCCATGTGCCCTCTACTGTGGCAGGCCATGGGGGAGCTCAGAGAACAGCCCCAGGACCACCTAAAATATTTAGGATTCAGAGCATGCAGGCACAAACACTTACCACCCTGTAAGAACAAGTGATGCACAAAAAATATTTGGCCAAAAGTGTTTTTCCTGTTTCAGTTTTTTGGAAGGTTGAAAACATTTGACTGAATGATGTTTAATTGTCATTGCTCAATCAACTGTGAAAAGACATCAGTAAAACAGCTTTTATTTACCTCAGGAAAGCCATTTCATGTCTGTAGCTCATTAGTTAGCTTGAGCACAAAAGAATCACTCTAGAGAGACGCATTATGCTAATAATATGCAGTATATTGCATATGGATTTTATCTTAACCTGTTATTAACAATTTTTTAATAAATCTATAATAATAAAAAGTTATTACATCCACCATTTAGATGTTTGTATTTGAACACTGAATTGGAATAGAAACACAATTAGATCAAATTCATGATGACGCTTATGGCTTGACATCATGAATCTGAAAATAGTGATTCTGAGAACAGAATTGACCATTTACACCTGGTACTAAGATCTGGTTTGGTTGAGCCAAAACACTTGTGCATATTTATTTAAATTCACTTTGGAGTCATTCATAACTGGCAACATTTTAAACTTTTTTTTATTTAGTTCTGTGGCTGACTGACCAGTAAAAAGGCGGTACTTTGAGTTTACGAAACATTAAGATTGATTCATATTCACATATGCAACGTGATCATGTTTGCAACCACCTTGTAATGTGCTTGGAATGATCGGATCACAAAGTGTTTTGGATCTTTCCTTGTTTACACGTTTTTAGTGCCGTCTGCTTGTGATTGGATCACCCGAGACTGCCCGATCTTTATACCAGATGTAAACGGGATGTCTTAGAGACATATTCTTTTGTCGTTGGTATCCTACACATTCCCATGACACGGTCAAACTGAGATGACTCATGGGAAAAGGGGAATGGCTAGGAACAATGGCTATGCTCACACAGTGGAACAATATGGTTGTCAGTCCTGTTTGGAGTGTTAAATATGATCAATCACAGTTCATAAAAAAGTGACATTCTGTTACCAGTCTTAAATATGTACAGTCGTAAATATTCATGAATCACTAGCGAAATGAGAGAGCATATTGATATGTTATATGAATAGAACCAGTTGACAGTAGTGTCAAGTAAAGCGCTTTGGGTGTACAACAATACACAATAAAGCGCTATCTAAATGCATCATTCATTCATTCACATTGACATTATGCTTAAAAGTTTAGGGTTATCAGATATCAATTGAATATAATTTCACAAAATATTTAACAGTATTCTGGTTTTCAGTGTATTTTTTTTATACTTGTAGCCTTGAGAATTATTTTATAAATATAAAAAAAAAATCTGTCCCACCTCATACTTTTGAACGGTAGTATATGTGATTCAAATTCTATGCATGTTTGTTATCATTATTTGTTGCTGTGGTTACAGGCGTTATGCAAGAGTTTGTGAAGCAATAGAATTCTGTAAAGACATAATCTAATCCGCTCCCATCATTTTAAAGAGTCACGCCTAAGTTATTACTCCAAAATACTAATGGCTTGAACATTAAAATTGCACTGTTGAAGCCAATTCACAGTGCACCAACAAAACGGCAACAGACACATTCATCAGGGTTTGATCATGTGTTTTGACATTGTTCAGCGCCTGTTTTCGCTGATTAAACATGCTGATTCAGTGTTTGTTGGGTCTTGGAATGTCCGACACGTCACGTACTGGCCGGCTGCACACGGAGTCTGAAAGGTTCATGCGTTTTTTCGTATTCTTCATCCTAAAAATTCGTCACACAGAAGCCTTGCATATAAAAACACCTCTCAAAATGCTTGCTACAGATGCAAAAACAGAAAAATGAACCCGATCCCAACATTTTTTTTTATGACGGGCGAAAGTTTTGGAGGCAATGTGTAAACGTGATTGACACCTGTGAAAATTTCAGACGAGAATTTCGGACAGAACCGTTAGTCTGTCTATCAGTGCCACTGATAGACACGGAGTGCAGTGTGAATTGGCCTTTAAACAATTAGGAAGCTACTGAGATACACTCAGCAACAGTTTGCATTTATATCATGTGGCTTTCAGAAACTGATGTGTCTGTCTCTCCTCCCCACTCTAGGCTCTTTCTCGCGTCACCCCAAGTGGCCTGCAGTCTGCCGTACCTCGATGAGACCCTCCACACGCCTCAAGAGCAGACCAACCACAGCCCTGATCTGCACTAAGACTTCTCCAGCAGCCTCTAACCATGTGAAATCAACCTCCGCAAATCAAATCGAAACAAGAGACTTCTTCCTTCCTCTCAATGCAATTAAACACACTTGAGTCACGCAAACTCGAGAGATGGACAGATTTTGGTTTTCTTTTCTTCTTTTTGCACACACCACACACATTACCTTACCTACATTACTCCAACAGACACCTGGGCACATCAGTTGTGCTTGTTAACATCAGTTTTTGCCAGACGATCGCTGGCGAGATGGGAGGGACGGGCGGGGGGTGTGATTATCGGCCATCGCTGCCTTGGGCCCTCTGACACACACTTGGAGGAGAGGGCCATCCTCCTGCCGCCCAAGGGCCTCTTCGCAAAGCAGAGCGTCTTGGCTAAAGCCATGTACAACGGCTCTGATAGCGCGACGCACTCTCTCCTATTGCAAAAATTACTTTTACACAACTTGGAATGCAGCTGTACTGATAGCCATTGACATTTTACTTACCGTAATCTTTTATTTTTGTCTTTTTGTTTATGTACAACAGAGATTAAATTCATTTCACACTGGCTACAGTCTTTTGCAGGTGAATCTTTTTCTCTTTTTGTTAGTTTAACAGCGTCAAGCTTAATGAAATGTGCAGAATTGAATCGGAAGTTTGAAAGCCTGTCCGTTCATGTGGCAGGATGAAGGCAGTATCCTTTTAATGTCGTTTTGTAGTTTATTATGTGGAAGGCCAGGCGGATAAACATACAGCAAAGGTTCGAGTAGTTCTCCACAGTATCACCTTCACACTCTTTTAGATGTTTTTTAGTTTTCGTTGCACCAGTCAACCTGGCCCCTTATATCAACTCATGTTTTTTTTGCTCATGATTTTATTGCATTCCCTCATGCTTTTCTTTTATTTCTCAAAAGCTGTGAAATGCCTGTATTGTAGAGTTGTTGATGTTGTTAATGTTGCTGTTTGTTTTTTACTCCCTGAACTAAGCTTAGTGCTTTTACAGTAATGCAGGCACACGTGGTTGGGTCAAGACTGCTGACACACATTTATAGCAGGAAGTCGAATAATGGGAAAAGGACTTCATTTTTTCTGACCCGAGGGTATAAATATGAACAACTGGGGGCATATGTTGAGACAAACGGGCTCCTTTTCTTTTAACATTTGTGTTTTATTTGGAAATAGATATTCTGAGCCCAGCTTCTCTCATTGAGAGTACACCAGCCATCATTGAAGCCATGCCTGATTTGTTTTTCTTTTTCTTTTGACTGACACTTTTAACAATTGAGATGCAAGGTTTTGTTTTTATTCAACTTTATTTACTGAGTATTACCAGTGCTTTTAGTTCTACCTTTCCCTTGTTTCAGAAGTGTGGTTCCTTGACTTACTGGTGCTATAAGTCACAGAGGACGTGGAAGGCGAGCTGCCTGTCCTTATCATTCAGCAAAGTAGAGCGTAGTCTTTTTCTGTAGTCATGGGGATGGGGGGGGCTAGTGGTGAAACTCTTAAATTCTGTTGTCGTGTATATAGGATGTTTCTAGTGATGGCAAAGTACCATTTTTTCATAGCCTCTGTTTGTCTGTGTGTGTGTGTGTGTGTGTGTGTGTCGTGAGTATGGGGAAAAGGCTAGTGCTTAGAGAGGTGCGAGGGTCTTTGTTCCGTTCTAGATTTGATAAGTTAGTAATTCTTTCTCTCCACTGGTGGTCTCACAGAAACAGCCGCTCCAGTACTGGTGTTGTTTAAATGTAGGCACAAGTACACTTTGTTGGGGATCGAGCTATTATGGATTTCTCTTTCATTTTCTGATTCGTTCTACACACGACTGCTTGGCCAGTCCTTCTGCATCTCACTGTGCTGTATCAGGTGGAATTATGGAAATCTTCCTTCCCTGGAAGATTTTTTTCCTCATTTGTATTGCCACTGTATTTGTGTATTTTAAAATGTGTAAATAAATTAATAAGTACTTGTAAGTTGTTTTTTCCCCTTTTCCTTTCACCAAATAAAAGATGTTTCTTAAAGACATAATTCATCAAAAAATTCAAAATTCTATCAAATTACTAAAGGGATGGTTCACCCAAAAATGAAAATTCTGTCATTAATTACTCGCCCTCGTGTTGTTCCAAACCCATAAGACAAATTACGATGTTTTTGATGAATTCTGATCTCTTTGACCCTGCCAGAGACAGTAGTGTAATTATCACGATCAAGGTCCATAAATGTAGCATGGACAACGGTAAAATAATCCATGTGACATCAGTGGTTCAACCGTCATTTATGAAGCTATGAGATACTGCACCACATGGAACGAAAACAATGTATCTGCATGGTGCAGCTGTCACAGAACAGCATATGTGGTTTACCTTCAGTGATACTCTCCAAAATGGCGCTATAAGGTGACGCGGAGGAGACTAATTGTTGAAAGTTATTTTTGTTTTCTTTGCGTACAAAAAGTATTCTCGTACCTTTATAAAAGTACGGTTGAACCACTGATGTGGATTATTTTACTGATGTCCTTGCTACGTTTCTGGACCTTGATCGTGGTGATTACATTGATGTTTATTGGAGGATCAGAGAGCTCTCAGAATTCAGCAAAAATATCTACATTTGTATTCTGAAGATGAATGGAGGTCTTAGGGGTTAGAATGACATGAGGGTGAGCAATTAATAACAGAATTTTGGGTGAAATATATTTTTTAATGTCGTTAAACGCGTGAGGCATTTTTTCTAGATCTTAATCAGGTTGGTTGGATGCCATATTGAATGAGGCTGTGAGGGATGGCGTGTGCTTTATAAAGTTCCTAAATCATGTAACCTTAAAATCAGTTTTAAGTTTTTCTACGTTTTTTTTTTTTCTCTCTTCTGAAATAAATTTTGTCAGCTGAATAAACGGAGTCTGTCGAATGCACTGTATTGTAACTTCCGGGCTGATATCTGGAGCCCAGGAACTAATTTTGTCCTCCGCTTCCATGGTGGCCCCACATAGCCCTGATGGGCTCCATATAGGGCCCATATGGATTAACCAGGTAGCTCCCATTTGGGGCCTACAGGAGTGTGCCTACATGGGTTAGCAATGGGACCCAGCTAGGTCTTATGTTGGTCTATTATGAGCCACAACAGGTATGCATATGGACTAAAATATTTATCTGGGTTACCTTATTTTACAGTAAACCCCTAAATACAAACATTACATTAAATCCACTAAAATGCTAAAGGTATTCAACGAATCGAAACCAATAGTCCATGCTTTTAAGCAAAGTTTATTTGGAATACTACCCTCAGCCTTATATTCATTCCAGTCAAAAGTTAAGTTAACATCTATTCTTGAAACACAAATATATTTTAATGAATCTTTACATGTTAAAAGTACGTTCCACTTTAACTTTGGCACTTCAAAATGGTCATAAAGATTAATGTTATGTTTTTTGTTTTGAAGATGCACAATAGCTTATGATAAACATTTATTTCAGGCTTTAATTCACATAAATACTGATCAGTGCACAGAGCTCATCTAAACGTTTTGAAGCATTTAAGTTCCAGTGTAATTAGCTTTAAATGAAGCCTTAATGAGTTAGGAACAATAAACGGTGTGTGTGAGACAAAATAATCATTATTTGGAGAGAATTAGTGCAATTGCAGTTCACTTAAATGATAGATAGCACTATTTGAACACCGTTTAGTAACTAAACTTGTAAAAGTAAGACAACTGTGCTGTGTTCAACATTTATTGAGCAGATTTTTTTTGTTTTGAGCAGACAGAGATAAGGTCATTATCAAATTACACAGGCAGTCTGAAAACTGAAAATAAATATTGCAAAGGTTTCCCAGACCAACTCGGACAGGCACAATGGAAGGGCAGTGATTCTGGGTTTACTGAGAGCTTTCTCACAGCTGCACTTTCTATCTATTAATGTACAAATCTTTGACCTGGTGAGTAGCTTAACCAGTAGAGCTGTCTCCTCCAGATGCCGGTATAAAATCAATGCCACCAGGGAGTGCTGTCAAACCTCATTTCTATCACATAGAAATGAAGGGACACACTGCATGCTTTTGTCGTCATTGTTTCCTAAAGAAAAAAAACAGCAGTTTCACCACAACATCAAGTGAGTTTAAGCACTTATCATTTGGCCTCCAATTTGGTATTACATTTGGTGCATTTCAGTAAATAAAGAATATATATTATTTAGTGTGATAAAACTAGGTTTGTTAAACATTCAGAGTATGGAGAAAAATAGGTAAATGCAAATATTGCTGAAGTACTCTTCATATGAAGTCCTAAATGCAGAGATACCTGCTCTCTACTTCACGTTTCTATGACAAGTCTTGGATGACAAACGTACGACAGTGTCAAAAAAGAACTTCACAGTGCAACTAACACTGACTAACACAGCTATGTTCCACTAACATTGAAAAAAGCTAAGCTTTTGACATTGTCCATTAGCATTGAGACATACCAAAGAACATAAGGTGAAGTAGGGCAGGTGGCAGGATTACAGCAGCTGTGGATCAGGAATGATACTGAAGAATATAACAGTACTGATCATGGCATTATCAGAAGCCTACTAAAGCCTTTGGACCACACTGCTCACAACACACAAACAAAGCGCTTTAGTGTACGAGGTCTATAAATAGGGGCACATACTATTACAGAAGCGTTTGAACAGAAGGTGCATTTTGTGTGAGAAGTGGAAACACTACAGATATCTGATGTCTCTGCTGATATCTATGAATATAATCAGACTTTGTGATTTTCAGACTTTTTCAGTTCCTGTGATAGCTGTCTGCTTTACTTGTGTGATGTTTATTTTGCATTTAGTTAAAGATGCTGTAACAACATTAATCTTTTCAGACTTTAGACATGCCTCCCCTTTCTACATCTCTGCCATTTTGGTATAACCAAGGTGAATAAAGCAATATGTAAAAATAATATATAAAAGAAAATCAGCATCTGTATCTTCAAAGCTCTCAGTTTTCTCCAGCGATAAAAATTAGAGCTATCTATTTATTTTCCTTTTAAGGCGTTTGGTGGTGTCAAAATCGAACACCCCTTCAAACTCATGAAAACCGCTCTTGCAGGTTCACTGTAACATATATGGCTGCTGTAAACATGCAATTTATTTGAAAGGTGCAAAGTGCTTAAAATGCATTGTGATTGGCTTAAAAAGTGTCTAGAGACAGTTTTCCTTTTACTGTTTATAGATGCTAGGACCAGAAAGAGAAATGAATAAGCCTCAGACTGCACCTCACTCCTAAGTTCTCTCAACACGGGGACAGGAGAGATGTCAGGGGATAAACAAGAAAACAAAGTTACTTGTGTTTATTATTTGAAAAAGTAACTCAGATATTTTCTTGTAAATTTAAAAGTAATGCCTTACTTTACTAGTTGCTTGAAAAAGTAATCTGACTGCGTAACTCATTACGCTACTTGTAATGCGTTAACACTGACTGATTGGTGATATCTCAGAGCAGTGATTTCAGTGAGGAGGATCATTTTCTGTGTACAATTCCATGACAAAAATCACTTACAGCACCTTTAACCTTGGTAAGGTTGGTTTAAGTCAAATAAATGTCTGTGGTTTTGAGTTAGATGCATTAAGAGTGGCCTGTCTAAATCTCTCTGTGTGGCAGTGCAAATGTGATTTTGAACAGCATGAGTGCAGTGTAGGTCTCTATTATTGATTAAATATTCATCTGTCAGTAAGTAGCACACACATTAGGACATCGCATTGGATTACATAGTGACACACATCAACACTGCAGTTCTCCTCAAGCTCCTCTTATTTGTGTTTTTCAACCTCTTCTTAAGCAGAAATGTCCATCAGAGGTCGGTTTCTGGACTACAGGCTATGTTCTTATTCTGCTCATCTTTATCTTTGAGAAATGTTTCCTCTTCCTCTGGATCCTTCATAACATTCTCAGCCCTCTTTTCTGAGTTTCCATTGGCCGTGTGAGGCTCCTCTGTAGGTGGAGTACTGGAGTGATTCTTTGCCTCCACCGTTTCTGCATTTTCTATTGCAGTCTCTGGTGCCTCGGGCTTCTGCTTTATGAAAAGTAAGTTGCATATGGCCAGCACTAAAGCTGACACCACAACCTCAATCCCAGCCAGCAGGAAAACATACGTGTAGTTCTTAGTGGAGTCCAAAAGACGCCCTTGACAAATAAGAACAAGGGTTTCAACAATGCTGTCAAAGATTTCCAATAGATTACAGTAAGTGTAGCAAGGTTTATAAATCGGGGATGTGTAAAATATCTACTCTTAATACATACATAATTGCATCAACATACATTTGACTAGTTGGTGGGTTGTCTGAACGTTCTGATTTACACATTCAGTTCGGTGATGTCAAACGATTAATCCTAAATAAATGTTTTTGTTTATATAATATATATGTGTGTGTGTGTGAACTCTGTTATTTTGTATATAAATACATACACATGAATGTATATATTTAAAAAAAATATATAATTATATTATAATAAAATATGTTAAAATATATGTTATATATGACATATTTATATTTAAATATAATATAAATGATATGCATATAATTGTAAATATTTATATATACATGTAAATATTTAAAATATACATGTGTGTGTATTTATATATACATAACAAATTAACACAGTACACACTTGAATTATGTAAACAAAAAAAACTTTATTTTGGATGCGATTAATCACGATTAATCGTTTGTCAGCACTAATTCAGTTACAATAATATGTCAATTTATGCAGAAACTATGTATTGTGTGTTATGTATTGTTGTGCTTGTCCTACTAGTAGTTCTCCACAACCATGTAATGTTCTTTCATGTTCTTGGGCAGCAAAATCATTCAAAATCTAAATTCATACATGAAGTAACATATAAGATTCTATATTTCTCAGCCCACTTTAGTTTAAGAGGAAGCTAACCTACAGTATAAATCATTTTAGTTTAGAATAAAATGTAAACACTCACCAGCAGATGGAGGCCCAACCAGCACAGCAATGGCTTCAAGCAGGAGAACTAAACCAATGGCGCTTGGGAACTTCTCTGTACCCACAACAGCCATGAGAACCTCGAACTGCAAGGCTCCCACCATGCCATAAGAGATGCCAAAGAAGATGCAGAACACCACCAGAGAGGTGTAGTCTTTAGACAGGGAGCCCACCAGATCTGTGGTGCCATTGAATATGAGAGCGAAACTGAAGAGGTAGACGCATCGAGGGCGAACCCACTGGAGCCCAGCGATGATGCCACATGTGGGCCGTGCGAACATGTCAATGAAACCCAGAATGGAAAGCAGGAGGGCGGATTTCGTGTCTTCGTTCCCCAACTCTTTGGCATAGCTCACCACAAACACTGGAGGCACAAACAAACCAAGCACCATAATGGAGGCAGCGACTGTATAAATGACAAAGCCCGGGTCTCTGAAAACACTGAAGTCCAGCAGCTTGGGCTTGGGCTTTGCTTTCTTGTTACCATCATCTGGTGTGTTTTCAATCACAGGGGTCTCTGACTTCTTTGGTGGGACCAAAGGCCTCATTAAAGCCCCACAGGCACAGCAGTTCAGAAGGATGCCTCCCAAGATGAGGAAGCCCCCTCTCCAGCCATATTCATACTGAAGGACTTGCCCCAAAGGGGACAGACAGCACAGAGCCACTGGACTCCCAGCTGCGGCCAAGCCGTTAGCCAGCGGCCGCTTCTCACTGAAATATCGATTCAACATAATGAGTGATGGCTGGAAGTTCAGAGCCATTCCAAGACCTGGAATCAGAAGATAGAGATGTTTACATGTCCCTGGATAGACATCAGTACTTCAGTAAAAGAGTAAATGATGGTACCTGTAATGACTCCTGTACACAAGTAAATGTGGATGATGCTTGTGGCAAATGATGCCAAGACCATTCCCAACGATGCAAAGAGGCCGCCAACCAACATCACTGGACGGCATCCAAATCGATTGACTAAAATGCTGCATAAAGGCCCTGTGAAGAGTGAATATATGCATATACTCTGTCTGAACTATTTGAATCCAGTTTAAACTAATTAGAAGACATTAAAGGATTGTTACTCAAAAATTCTGTCATCTTTTACTCCAGTGCTGTTTTAGAGCCCATTAGCATTTGTTTCATGGACAAAAACAGTTCAGACATTCTGTTCACATGAAGACGATGACTGAATGTTCCTTTTTGGATGAACTACTCCTTTGTTTGGTGGTCAAGTCAAGTCACCTTTATTTATATAGCGCTTTTAACAATACAGATTGTGTCAAAGCAGCTTTACAGTATTACATGGGGAAATAATGTGTCAATAATGCAAAAGTACAATAGTAAACAATCAATTTTCAGCTAAAGGCAGTGGTGAACATACCAGTGCCATAAAGCATAGCCAATAGGATGGAGGAGATCCAGGCTGTGTCACTGTAGCCCACATCAAACTCTCTAATAAACTCCTTGAAGAAAACACTGACAGCCTTGGGAAAAGCGTAGGAGAAACCTGTGATGACGAAGCAACCAAAGAGCACGGCCCAACCCCAGCCACCATCAGGAGCCTTCACTCCACTACTGCCATCATCCAGTGCCACTCCTCCCATGATGCTCTACTGCCCTGTGAAGAGAGGAGACACCCACGTTCTCAGGGTAGTATGCAAGTCTATTATAATGCCTTCAGGACCTTAAGGAATCACATTTAGTCAAATGACAAAGCATTCAATTTGGAGGGCAACAATGGCAGTTATAATGCATTTTGTTAATCGTATGTGTCTCACCTAGCAGTTAATAAAACGCCCAGGTTACATATGCACGCCACACTGTAATGAAAATAATGTCACTATATGCAAAAATCTTAATGGTCCCAAAACAGGCTTTATTGTCTTCTGAGACTCAACCTACAACAGACCGATAATTTAGAGATAATGTTATTATGCATTTTATCATGTTTTATGATTGTCTAAAATACAATGATATATGTGAAATTAGAATGTTTTAGTTTATATTCCCTTGTTGAGTGATACATGTTTGAGAGTCTTTGTAGTCTATATTTTTATATATTTACAGTTATTTTTTTAAATGTAATAATAATTGTATTTATTTATTTGACCATTATAGCTAATGCCACATTTTCACAGATTTGCTATTAAATAGTAGCTAAAAATATAACATTTGATAATGAAATTGAAGCTATGTTTACCATAGTATATTTTGTGAAGAAACTTGTACATTTTCACTTGTACCTAAACGCCCTTTCGTATCACCACAACTGTTTCGACGTCTTGACAGACGCGTGATATCCGCACTTTTACACGGTTCCTTTCTGTAAAAACAAACGTTTAATTATTTAATATTTAATCCAATTAATCTAGTACAACACTGTTATTTTATGTTATACTACACAATATCTGAGCGTTCCGTAATTCTTCCGTGTTTCCGAGTGATCGCCTGTTACGTGTGTAGGCTATATGTAAGGATGCTGCGTGGATGCGGGACAGAGCATGCGCAGTCCACATTTATCAATGTGATGCAAGGTTAAGTTCAGAAATAGCCACTGTATTTATCATGCACGGTGTCTACGTCTTAGAGCATTTTTGGTGATTAGAGGCTCTTTGTGCAACTAATATCAATTATTAGCTTCTAATCATGCAATAACGTGCAGATTTAAATTCATAGCTAGTACATCAACTCAACTTAATTACAACATTTAAACTCGTTCCTAAGATCTGTGGAAATATCGATCTTCTTCTGGAGAGGCTATAACGTAATGTTGGCACTACAACATGTTTATTTAAATCCTCGAATTGCCATAATAAGCTTTCGGAATATAAAACTAACTGTAAATGGTACTTACTAAAAATATGATGCACCGCCACCTTCAGATTTCAGTTCTGTTCACCGGAGCACGCTTCTAGCAGCACGTATCGTATGACATTACAGACGCAGCTAAACAGAGACTCTGTGGACTGGGTCCTAGTCTGCTGCTGCTCTCTCTCATCGTGTTTTCATGTTCACCTAAGCGTGCGTGTGACGTGTGACGCTTTCTTTCGGTTTCTGTGCAACTGTGTAAAAATAACCTGGCCAGTTCTGATGTTCAGTAAGATGTGGAACATTAAAGTTGCAGAACAGGAAATAGTATTGAGTGGAAACTGGAAATTTCAAACTGGAAATGTTATTTTAAATATGCCAAATATCTGTGATAAAGTGCATACTGAGTTTCTGGAGAAGCTTAAAATGCACATCCATCTCAAATAATTGAACAAAAGTCATATGCAGAGTCAAATTCATGTAAACTAAAGGCATCACTGGTTGTTCGAAAAAAATCAGGCCTGGCTAAATAGGACATTTCCACACACATGTATTTTTCTGGTTTATGCATTTATGGTCTAGTCTGCTCCATATAGCTTTTCATTGCAGTTTGTTTTGAACCGGACTGGCCTCTGTAATAACCTGCAGGGCATCAGAGGATTGATCAGTGCTGTGGTAACACACAAACACACAGATCTAATAAGAATCATGAAAACATTAAGCCAAACACAATCACGGTGGCTTCAGCAAACCATGCAAAGCTGTTCAATGCGTATTTAGCATATTCCATCAGAATTTAAATTGAAATCTTTTTCTGGATAAATATGTCTAAAATATACAGTGCCCTCCAAAAGTATTGGAACAGTAAAGACAAAATTGCTCTGTTGGCTGTGGAGTCAAGACATTTGCAAATATGATTAAAAGATGAATATAAGACAAAACTACAGAATGTCACATTTTATTATTAGCCGTTTCAACACATACAGCACTTTTAGAGTTCATCCCCCTATCTGATGTGAGCATATGTATTGGGACAGTTGAACATAAGGCGGATATAAAAGATTAAAAGCTATTATTTAGTTGCAGATCCCTTGCGCACAATCACAGCAGTGAGTCTGTGACCCAAAGACATCACCAGACTCTTGGTCTCATCCTTTGAAATAATTTCCCCAGCTTTTATTGCAGTCAATTCCAATTGTTGCTTGTTTGGGGAGTTTTTGCCTTTACTCTCCTCTTCAGCTGGTGAAATTTCATGTTCAATCAGATTTAAATCTGGAGATTGACTTGGGCAGTCTTTCCGTTTCTTTGCCCTTATAAATTCCTTGACTGAACTGGTGTTTTGGGTCATTGTTCTGATGCAATATGAAGCACTTCCCAATTAATTTGGTGAATATTAATTAATTTCCTTGAATATTGGTAGGCAAGATGGGTTTTGTACCCTTCCAAATTAATTCTGCTACTGTCATCATACTTTAAGTCATCAGTAAAGTTGAGAGGGCCTGTTCCAGAGACAGCCATGCATGCCCATGCCATGACAACACCTCCACCATGCTTTACAGATGAGGCTGTATGCTTAGGGTTATTTGCAGTTCCCTTTTTTTCTCCACATTTTTGCTTTTCCATCACTTAAATAAAGGTTAATCTTTGTCTCATCGGTCCATAAACACAGTTCCAAAACTCTTCTGGCTCACTGTTGTGCTTTTTTGCAAACTCTAATCTTGCCTTTCTATTTTTGGTGCTGGTCAGAGGTTTGCATCTAGCTGTGTAGCATCTGTAATTCTGTGTCAAAGTCTCCTGAGGACAGTAGATTGTCAGAGCATCATCCCAGCTTTCTGGATGTTGTTGGTGATTTTACAGACATGTCTTTTAAGGTTCATTTTCACCGCTTTTATGATTTGTCTGTCATCAACTAATGTTGTTTTCTCAGTCGATCAGGTGGTTGTTGGTTGCTGGTGTCGCTGGTGGTTTCTAAACTCTTGATTTCTCCATGCCCTTTGTTTTTGCTAGAGCTCTAATTGACTTCCTCTTTTCTTTTAGCATCCAAATTGCTTGCTTTTCTCTCAAAGTCAGCTCCCTCGTCTTCATCCTGTTTTGTGTGTGTCATCATCGAATGCAAGATTCAGAATACAGAAGTAATGGATATAACTGATACGACACATTCCCTGCTTTTAATACCTGAAGAATTAATGCAACAGGACACATCTGATCACTTAGAAAGACCCGTGGGGCAACTGTCCCAATACTTATGCTCACATCAGATAGGGGGATGAAACTCTAAAAGTGCTGTTCTTTTTATTTGGTAAAACATGTGTGTGTTGAAACGGCTAATAATAAAATGTGACATTCTGTAGTTTTGTCTCATATTCATCTTTTAATCATATTTGCAAATGTCTTGACTCCACAGCCAACAGAGCAATTTTGTCTTTGCTGTTCCAATACTTATGGAGGGCACTATATAACAGCTTTTGTTGAATCATTGTAAACAAACTCGATGACTTAATATAGAAGCATAACAATGCAAAGGGAAAAGGGAAAAGAATGACAGGAAATGGTGGGGATGACTCGACACGTTCAAGTCGAGTTCCTGTAAATGAGCTAATCTGTATGCTAGTTTCTCTTTTTGAATGCTTGCAGAATGTCTATGTAAGTTGCCTCATGTGAATATATGGATGTATATTTAACGTAAGTGTATGCATTCGATGTGTTGCCAAAACATTAGACTGGTGGTGATATGGGTTTTACTATCACTGATTTATTCAATTCAATTCAATTCAATTCAATTCAATATTATTTGTATAGCGCTTTTTACGATACAATCGCTGCAAAGCAGCTTTACGGGAAATTAAGTTTCTACAATATTTATATATTGTAGAAATTTAATATATGTAACTTATGGCAACATTTAGTTAATTCTGTATATTGATGGTTGGCTTCCTCTGAGGTCCTCCGAGGGGTTGTCATCATCTCTTCTCAGGTGTTCGGTCATCTCAGATCATTTAAGGGTTGGATCCAGACTGAAGCTTGTGTAATTCCTAGTTACCACGGGATATTAATCCAGAAACAGAGAAACAAATAGAGACATAATTAGCGTAGCTGTTCAACCCAAGCTAAAGCATAATAATGTGCGTTTATGTATACCAGAATAATTCAAAAACAATGCAGGCAAATGTTATCTGTGCTCATGAAGCTGTGGGTGAAAATGAAGTTTTACTACATTCAAGTCTGCATCTCAGTCACTGTTAATGAAAATGAAACTTCCAGTTTTCATGGCACCCATAGTATCCCTTCCACTTTCAGACTGCAGGCCCTCGTGACTACTGAAAGAAGAAAAAACAGAAGAGAATCATTCTGCCAGCAACAAATGGACGATCATAAGAAGAGTGTTTAGACACATTCTGAATGAGACAAAAAGGACAAAGATTGTGAATTATTGATGAACTGATATATTTTAGCTACACTCTAATTCAGATTTGGTTATTTGAATACTTTTTCTATCTGGAAACTGTCTTATATGACACTACCACTACCACTAAATAATCCTGCACAAACAGTGAAGCCATACATTGACTGTTCACCAGGGCTCACCCCAGAATTCAAAATCATGGTCAGTTAATAACGTGGGTAATTGGTTATTTATTTCTAATATTTTTTCCATGAGTCACAGTTATCTTGTTTATTGTACTTTTGAGTCTCAAATGACCACTCCAGTGACTTTACCGGGCACAGCATGCTTTGTGTATCTTGTCCAGGGCAGTGTAAGTATGAAGGCTTGATGTTTCACAGCAACTGACCGAATAACCTTTCATGAGTGCTAAGATAAACACGAATCAAATGTTTTGATACACATTTTAAAACAGGCAGTTTAATTTCATAATATTCCATCATCTGGGTAAAGCATTTTCCTGTCGCCTCTGTTGCCAGTTATTTTAAAGGTCTACTCCACTGCCCTCTAGTGAAGCTTAGAGCAACACCTTCACGCAGGATGACGCACAGCCACTCTTTCAGCCAATCAGCGCACAGGCGGAAGCTGTCGTTCTTTCTGTTTCTAAAACTCGAGGGTCTCGCTGCTGCTAGAAATTACTGCTTTATCTGGAAACTGGCTATCCGTTGACCTTTTGTAAATGGAGAGTGTTTCTAAAAAAGAGAAAGATAACATGACATCCAGCAAACGAAAAAGGGAAGAAACTACAAGCAGTACGATTCCTAAAACTGAGGGGAACAGGTAACTTTGCTTTGACTGATACATTTCAAAATTGTATCTGCGTGTTATGAACTCTTTTATTGCCCTTACAACTTATATGTGACCTGGACCACAAAACCAGTGATAAGGGTACATTTTTAAAGGTAAATCATCTGAAAGCTGAACAAATCAGCTTTCCATTGATGTATGGTTTGTTATGACAGGACAATATTTGGCTGGGATACAACTTTTTAAAAATCTGGAATCGGAGGGTGCAAAAATAGCAAAATATTGAGAAAATCGCCTTTAAAGTTGTCCGAATTAAGTCCTTAGCAATGCATGTTACTAATCAAAAATTAAGTTTTGATATATTTATGATAGGAAATGTACTAAATATCTTCATGGAACATGATCTTTCCTTAATACCTTAATGATTTTTGGCATAAAAGAAAAATCGATAATTTTGACCTATGCAATGTATTGTTGGCTATTGCTACTAATATACCTGTGCTACTTCTGACTGGCTTTGTGGTCCAGGGTCACAAATGTTCAATGTGATGCTTGTTTGTTCAGCTCTGAGTCTTGCCTCAGTCAGCCAAACGATCAAAGTGTTCATGAAGTCGTAACATACAAGCCATCTACCTTGCCAGGTACTGATCATATATGCTGCATTTGAATCTTTTTTGAAGATTACTGGCTCTTTTAAAAGTCTTTTTTTGTGATCTTAACAGCAATCCACTATGATCCTGACACAACTGAGCCCATCAGCTGCTGTCTGAAGTCTCTTGATGAATTGTTGTCGTGGAAAAGGAATGAAGCAAGTCCTTTTAATGTGGCCACTGTGCCTTTGGCTAGCAGGTATCCTCCACTGCACAGCTGCCCTAGACGGACATTGGTGTCCCATGACATGATGGGTGGCTACCTGGAGGACAGGTACAACTCAGGGTTTAACTGATTTTCAAGCGTGTTATGTCAGTTTCATTAGTTGTTTGACCAGCCTTCAGTATCTTCATGGTCCTGTCCTTTCTGATGAGGTTCACTCAAGGTGCAGAGGTGGAGACGCCATATGCCTTCTATCACTGGGAGTATATTGACATCTTGAACTACTTCAGTCATCAGATGGTAACCATTCCTCCTGCGGTTTGGACGAACGCAGCACATAAGCATGGAGTGCTCTCTATAGGTGAGACTCTTGGTGGGATTTCAAGGACTTGCTATTAAAAGAACATCTTTGTAAAAATGAAGTATGCTATACCATACTTTTAAAAAGATTACTACTCTATATTGAAAGAATATACCTAAGTTCGAACAGAATTTTATAATTTCTGCCACTAAAATTCATATTAATTGCAATTAAATGAAACGCTATTATAGTTTATATTTTTACTATATGCTTAAGTAGGACTTAAGTAACTTTCATGTAATTTCTTAATTCTATTGAAATGTTTATATATTGTTTTAAAATATATTTGTAGTTGCACATATTTAATGATGAAATGTAAATTTAGTACATTTAAAATATCTTAATTTGAAATGTAATACTGAATAACATAACCATGTACTTTAGTATGTTAGTCAATCAAAGTAAGTGTACTTCAATTCAAAGAATGACAAAAGTTTAAAATCTACTTTAAAGAAAAACTTACTACAAGTTGTTCACAATTAGTGCAGATTTCTTCTTACCCAAAAGTGAACATTTTGTAACATTTCCTCAACCTGAAATTGTTCCAAACCATGTTTGTTCTTTCTGCCGTAAAACACAAAAGGAGAAATTTAGCAGTGTCATGCTAATATGGCGTATCCTGGACAAAACAGTCATAAAAAATCCATATAAATTATGTGCTATGTGTTCAAATATTACGAGCTTAAATGTGCATCGAAAATGAAAGTTTTTGTTTACATAATATATGTATGTGTATAGTGTCATATTTCATTTTATGTCATATGCCTTTTGAAAGAGTCATAATATAGTGCACAAGTCATATAGACACTTTGAATATACATTTATAGTTGGAGGTTGACAGCTAGTGTTCTCAGTGTAATGGCATGGAAAAGAGCAGCTTGGTCATACTACAACATTTCTGCTTTTGTGCTCCACAGAAGAAAATCCAATAGTTTGCAATGACATGATTGAATAAATGATGATTTAATTTTTGGTTAGCTATCCCTGTAATTAACCACAGCACCTCAATACACAAGTGAACCCAGAATTGATGTATTAAAATAGTCCTGTTCCCCTCAAAGGCACATTCATCACAGAGTGGACAGATGGAGCGAAGACATGTGAGGCTTTCCTTGCAGATGAGGAGAGTTACCGCGCAGCTGCTGATAAGTTGGTTCAGATTTCCCACTGCTACGGCTTTGATGGCTGGCTCATTAACATAGAAAATGTGCTGAGTGTGAGTAACAAAGGCATATCTGATTATATAGAGGCGTATGTGGACATAATGTGTGGAACATTACCCCAAATTTCCCTCACTCCTCAGGAGACTGCGGTGAAGAACACTGGACCCTTTCTGCGCTACCTCACAGACCAGATGCATGAGCGCGTTCCAGGCAGTGTGGTGATCTGGTATGACAGCGTGCTGAAAAATGGCTCGCTCACCTGGCAGAACGAACTCAATGACGACAACAGGCAAGTGATGGTCTTGAGGGATTCTAGAGGGGCAGATCAGCTCTGTGAGATGTTGTGCAACTTATGCCATCGGCTTCCT
Organism: Ptychobarbus kaznakovi; assembly: GCA_027422405.1. Taxonomy (NCBI): domain Eukaryota; kingdom Metazoa; phylum Chordata; class Actinopteri; order Cypriniformes; family Cyprinidae; genus Ptychobarbus; species Ptychobarbus kaznakovi. The sequence goes on along the minus strand of CM049807.1, from coordinate 10,594,876 downwards.
TCTGTCATCCTATCAGAATGTTTTTTGATGCCTGTGATGGAATATTCACTAACTACAACTGGACAGAGCAGAGTCTGGGGTGGATGAAGTCCTACTCTGCTGCTCAGGGCCGCTTGGCTGACATCTATGTTGGTGTTGATGTGTTTGCGAGAGGGAAGGTGGTCGGAGGGAAATTTGAGACTAATAAGGTTAGTGAAGTTTTAGTTAGAGAATCATTTCTATATATGAACACTACCATTCAGAATTCTGCCGTTTGTAAGGTGTTTAAATTGTTTTGAAAGTAGTCTCTTATATTCATCGAGGTGAGATTTATCGGATCAAAACTACAATAAAACAGTAATATTATAAAGTATTATTACAGTTTAAAAAATTGGTTTGTATTTGAATATATTTTAAAATGTAATTTATTAATGTGATGGCAATGCTGAATTTTCAGCATCATTACTCCAGTCTTCATTGTCTCCTAATCCTTCAGAAATCATATAATATGTTGATTTGCTGCTCAATAAATATTTCTTGTTATTATCAATGTTGAAAACAGTTGTGCTGCTTAATATTTTTGTGGAAACTGACACACTTTTTCAGTTTTCTTTGATGAATAGAAAGTTCAAAAGCATTTATTTGAAACATAAAGCTTTGTTAAATTATAAATGTCATTACTGTCGCTTTTGATTCATTTAATGCATCCTTGCTGAATAAAAAATTTAACAGTATTTCATATCTACAATATCTCATTGGTTTGAGTACAAGTCTTTTTTTTTTTTTTAGGCTCTGGAGCTGATTCGGAAGTATGAATTTTCAACAGCCTTATTTGCTCCTGGGTGGGTGTATGAATGCCACGAAAAGGCAGATTTCCGCCAAAACCAGGACAAGTAAGCTCTTTAGAGCACTCCACTTGGACTGCTCATAGTTTGCTCACTGTTTTGTGATGGAAAGTAAGTGCGCACACACACAAGCAAATGTCCTAGTCACCAATGTATTTTCTAACCGCTCATTTCAGGTTTTGGAATTTGCTGTCTGATTTCGTTTATATCCACCGGCCCTCGTCCAGTCTTCCATTCATCTCCTCGTTCTGTCAGGGCTTTGGGAAGAGCATGTACTGGAGGGGACAGGTACGCTGCACACAATAATACCCGTGTGACTCATCTTGTTCAGTTTGAATAATTCATCAGTGCTCAATTTGAACCATTTATCTTAAGTGGCTACAAAACTTAGGAGCCCAATAAAATAAAATATTTTCACGGTTTCTTAAGATGTGAAGTATTTTTACATTATTTTCAGGCCTTGACTCTCAGAAGCTAGCAGTCTATGTTATGGCTTATTTTAATTGGTTGAATTAAATATTTATGAAAACATGAGTGCTACAGCTATAGTTACCGTTCCAGCTACCGTTATAGCTATTTTAATATATCTGGATCATTCTATGTTGGATATTTAATTGTTCAAGCCTATTTTTACATTTAGATTACAGTTTCCTTCATCCACCCATAAAGTAAAGTTTAAAACTTTAAAAATAATATTTTTAGAAAATGTCTAAATTAATATCCATTCTCATATTGTAATTTATAATGGCTAATTTCACTTGTAGCATTTAAGACGATCAATTTTAGTCTTTAGTGTTTTTTTTTCATTTATTTATACAAACTAGTACTGAATTTACTTATCGCCATTTTGGAATACTGATGCATCCCTGGTAATTTCTTAGTTTTTTTGTATGATGTAGGTGGAGATGAAGAGAAGCTGGTTTAATCTTGCATGCTCAGGAGATCCAGCCTCTGTACCTTTTTGAGGACTTGAACAATGGCGGCTGGCTGAGAACCCGTGGATGCTCAGAGGACGCTTGGATTGGAGGCAGCTCTCTGATGGTGGAGGGCATGATTCCATCTGGACTTTCTAAAGTCTGTGCAAGGTACTGGACGTTTTGTTTTCACTGGAGTACAAAAAACTTCAACCAAACACCTTCTTTCTGCCCCTTTGTAGGATATTTTCTCTCCATATTCCCTTGGCCCCCAAGACGTTTGTTACTTTTGTCTACAAGCCACCAGTGGGGGTGAATATATCTTTGGAGCTCAAAACGATAGATGCTCCTCTGTGCACATTTGATGGGACGGAGGAAATAGCATGTGAGTGGTCTTTCAGGCTTTGTTAATTAGATATCTTAGAATCTCTGAACACATCAAAATGTGTATCTAATCTGCTGTGTGTTTAGCTAGCAGTATCTTTCCAGAAGCATTAGCAGAGGATAATCAGTTGGTTGAGCAGTTTGCACGGAATTGTGGCCGTTGGACTTTGGATGGCTGGACTACCAGGTAAGAGTCTACAAAAAGGGGTCAGCAACCTTTTTGTCTCGAAGTGTCATTTTTCATTTTCCTAGTTAATCACTGTGCCAGGAATCAGGATATACACACCAATTATATCTCTATCATGTATACGCATTTTTAAAGGTTTAAGTTTAACTGAAAAATTCAAGGTTGAAATCTGGCAATCCGTGTTCAATTCAATTCAAGATTATTTGTATAGCGCTTTTTACGATACAATCGTTGCAACGTTTACGATACAATCGGAAATTGCAAAGCAACTTTCTAAGGAAATAGATTTATAAATTGTTTCTAAAACTTAATATTGTAGAAACTTATGGCTAATAATTAACTTATGGCTTAATTCAGGTTAATTCATATAATCGCTGATGGTTGACTTCCTCTGATCCTCTGGTCCTCCGAGGGGAGTTGTCATTCGGTCATCTCTTCTCAGGTGTTCGGTCATCTCAGGGTTGGATCAGACTGAAGCTTGTGTATTCCTAGACTGAAGCTTGTGTAATTCGGGATGTTAATCTGTTACCACGGGAAGTTAATCAGAAACAGAGAAACAAATAAAGACAATTAGCGTAGCAGTTGTTCCATCCAGGAACAACCCTGGATGAAATTATCAGTATAACAACGCTAAAGCATAATAATGTGCATTTGATCAGATATACTTTGATCAGTACAAGATTGTGAGATGCATTATATGAATGCTTGGCTAAATTGTGTCTTTAATCTAGATTTAAATAGAGAGAGTGTGTCTGAACCCCGAACGTTATCAGGAAAACAGAGAGAGTTATTCCAGAGTTATCAGTCCTTAGAGTTTGGGATTGTAGCGTGATAGAAAAAGTTAGTTAGGTACGCAGGAGCTAATTTTGCTATCATTTAGGGCCTTACCTTAGGGAGCTAATAATATTTTGTAACTAAATCATTTAGGGCCTTAATAGGCAAGTAGCCAGTGCAGAGACTGTAAAATTTTTTATATTTTCTTGACCTGGTAACTGTAAAATTTTGTACTATCTAGCTTTTCCAACCCAGCATTTACAATGCAAACTAGCATGCAATAAGTCTAGATCATGAATGCATGAACTAATATAACACCCAGACTGTTCCATTCAATAGTTTCTAAGATAACCATCTGTCTATAGTAATCTGTCTTACATTACATCCGTTAATAGTTGTCATCCAATCTTTTATATTTTTAACACACTCCGTTAGAGATAGTTGTTTCATCTGTTTTTAGGTCCAATAAGTAATATCTCTGTCTTATCTGGAAACTTAATAGTTAGGGGCAGAGGTTTCATCAGTTAGCAGATACAGCATAACAATGGAAACTAATCCCATATTTTCTAATAATATTACCAAGGGGCAACATGTAAATGGAAACTCCTTGTGGTACTCCATACTTTACTGATATAATGAGATGCCCTCCCCGTTTAAATAAACAAAGTGGTAATCTTTAAACCATATTCCTGCCCTTGAATACCTGTATAGTTTTGTAATCGAACGCAGCAGATCAAGTAAAACTAGTGTCGAACGCAGCACTAAGATCAGCCTCTATGCAGTCTTTGTCATTTTAAAAAGTGCAGTTTCTGTGCTATGGCAGGGCCTAAAACCTGACTGAAATTCTTCATAGATATCATTTTTTAGCAAAAGGAGCACAATTGAGCAGACACTACTTTTTCTAAAATTTTTGACATAAACGGAAGATTTGAGATGGGCCTGTAATTTGCCAGTTCAAGGATCTAATTTTGTTTCTTAATAAGAGGCTTAAAAACTGCCAGCTTGAATGCTTTTGGTACGTGACCTAAAGATAACGAGGAGTTAATAATATTGAGAAGCGGTTCTTCTGCTACAGGTAACATCTCTTCCAATAGTTTAGTGGGTACAGGATCTAATAAACATGTTGTTGGTTTAGATGCAGTGATATGTTTATTTAGCTCATCCTGTCCTATAGTTGTAAAGCACTGTAGTTTTTCTTTGGGTGCGATGAATGAAGCCGAAGTACTAGACGCTGTAGAATCTACATTTGTTATTGTATTTCTGATGTTATCTATTTTATCAGTGTAGAAATTCATAAAGTCATTACTATGTTAACTTGCAGTGGATGTTAGTAATCTGTAGTTTATTTTTATTTTTTTTACATTTCTGAAAATCCTATTTTCCCCCAAGTTTAAATAAACTCAGAATAACAGATTTCCAGAGCCATTCTGAACCCCATAGTACACACGTGTGATTTGTTTGTGGAACGTGCAGGACTCCATATAATGAGCTGGAAATCTCCAGTATTGATTGTGGTATCTTTTTTCCTGAATGCAAAGAGCAACAGATACATCTACGCAGTCTTGCTGCATGACTGAAGTGAAACAGACTTAACTTATGCCAAAGAACTGTGCCGATGCCTAGATCTACATTGAGCGTGTACAGGTAGAAAAAAATTAGAATATGGTGAAAAAGTTCATTTTTTCTTGTAACTTATTTCAAAAAGTGAAAATTTCATATATTTTAGATTCATTACATGTAAAGTAAAACCCTTCAGAAGTGTTTTTGTTTTAATTTTGATGATTAGAGCTTACAGCTAATGAAAGTAAAAAATCAGTATCTCAAAATATTAGAATATTTACATTTGAGTTTCAATAAATGACCATAATGTCAGGGTTCTGTCACTTCGGTCTAGTGTTATTCATGGTTTTGTGACAGAGCCCTGATACTCCCGTCATGTCCGGGTTTCATGTGAGCGTGCGGCTTCGAGTGTGCTCGAGCCGTGCGCTCTCTCGTCTGTGTGCCTTGTTTTGTGTTGGAGCGTGGTGTTCGGATCCCGGCACTCATGTCTTGAGTTTCGGTTTCGTGTCGGGGTTCGGACACTCGCGCTCCACGTTCTGTCTCTTTGTGTGAGTGTGCGGTCTCGAGTTCGCTCGGCTGCATGCTCTTCTGTCCACGTGTGTTTTGTTGTGTTGCACGCAGTTCGTGTTTTTATCGAACGTTTTTTGCAGCTGTATGCCCCTCCTGACTAGCGCATCTCACGGTTTAAATAGTGTATATAGCTGTTAACTTATTAAAACAGGCTGTGTGACCGTGAAGGAACAGTTACCTCAAAATTTGCCGGAATGCATGTTCGACTCTTCGCTTATTGTTCACATGCCAATGATTATTCAAAGGCCTGCATGCCATAGGTTGCTGACCCCTGTTTTTAAATCTAAATATTTTTAGGCATACCAGACATATGTAATACCTTCTATAATCAAACTCAATGTGGTTCTATGCATAGATGTTTCCTGCTGAAACTGGTTGGCTGCTCATTGCGAGACGTTTGTATTCGTGTTTCCCGAGATGAAGGCGATGAAAAAGATGATGTTTCCTTTAACTGCAGGATTGGAGAGATTATGGTGAGATACACATTACAAATGTATTTACTAAAGACTACTTCTAACAATGCTATTAAATTAGTATTTTTATAAATTGAATTTACAGTAAGCAAGAATTTATATGACATTTATATGACAAAGGTAATTAAAATGTAAAAATATTGGAATGAGTAGCACAATTTAAGAATAATATAAATAATAATATTTAATTAATTATTAAAAGTATCAACTGATATCGGTAAATTAAATAAAACTTATCTTAAACTGATATGGTACCAATACATTAACTTTTCTGTTTTGTTTGACAACATAATTAACAAACGTCATATATCAAATGTGAATTTAGAAATTTCTTTAAAAATATACAGTAAGTTGCATAATTGCCTTCCAGGTTACCCTTCAAATTGACTTCATGACTTGGGTACATACCCTTCATGACATAGTACACTACCATTAAAAAAAGTTGGGGTCTGTAAGATGTTTTTATGATTGTGAAAGAAGTCTCTTATGCTCACTTTGGCTGTATTTATTTGATAAAAAATACAGTAAAAGAGCAATAATATGAAATATGACAATTTAAAATTAAATGTAAAATGTATAATTGTTTTATTATTTTTGTATTTTTTTTACATTATTTTAAGTATTCATTATCCAACCCCCTAACTAATTGACGGTAGTGTACATATAAAGTTGGTAGTAGCTAAATAGTCTGCTTGTTTTTTTTTCCGCACAGCTGTTGGATGCAGAGAGTCTTCAAGCACCCCTGCAGTCTGTGGAAGGCATCTGCGTGTCTGATGTGGTGTGGCACACAGGTGCTTTAAAGGGAGACGGACACACGCTCAAGGTACTTTTGAATGCCACCTTACGCTGGCAATATCCCACCCAGCAGGTCCGCCATTTCCGGATTCACTGGAGGCATCTCCGTGGTCCTGACCCTCGCATTCGCCCTGGTCCATTAACTCTGATTGGCAGATCTTACTCTACCCTGTACCGTGTGGTGGAGCTGGAGGTGCCTGCTGCTCCGGGTCTCATAGAGCTGGTGGTGGAGCCTGTGAGCAGAGAGGGATTCAGAGTACCTGAGGCCCAGTGGGGCCGACGCACACTCAGCTACAGCACCAGTTCCTCAGAGAGCCCATCAATGTGAAAGGCTATTGCCTTAATACTCGATAACCCTCATGCTGTTTTCATAGTATGAACAAATCTCTTTTCTATGCAGTATAAATGTGTGATGAGTTGGTGAGTAAAAATAGAAAAGAGATTTGTTAAATATGTATTCTGTATTTTGTTAATTACTGAAAACTTAAAGGGATACCCCCCAATTTTTTTTTTTTTTTAAATGTTGTCATTTTTCACTTACCCTCATGTCGTTCCAAACTTGTAAAAGCTTTGTTCGTCTTCGGAACTCAATTTAAGATATTTTGGATGAAAACCGAGAGGCTTGTGACTGTCCCATTGACTGCCAAGCAATGAACACAGTCAAGACCCAGAAAAGTATGAAACACATCGCCAGGATACTCCATCTGCTATCAGTGGGTTCAATCTGACTGTTATGAAGCGACGAGAATACTTTTTGTATGGAAAGAAAACTAAAATAACGACTTTATTCAACAATTAGGCACTGTAACGTCGTCTCTGCATCATGTAGTGGCATTTTGGAGATTATCCCCTGGACGCAAAATGCATACAGTCTTCAATATCAGCCTCGACACAGGGATGAGTCTTTACGTCGGTTTATGCTTTGATTTGAACGCAAACAGCAAACCTGTGTCGAGGCTGATACAGAAGAATATATGCATTTTGTGTTCCGAAGACGAACGAAGCTTTTACGGGTTTGGAACGACATGGGGTAGGTGATAAATGACAATTTTCATTTTGGGGTGAAGTATCCCTTCAATTGAATTTTAATTACTAGTGTACATTTTGAACTCTTGTGCGAGGACCAGAGTGGTCTGTTTCTTTAGTGATTGCACTTATATTCTACAGCTTTACAAGTTCATCATTTAACATCTATTCATAAATGGTATGCAAATCTTATTTAAATAATCATGTACCTTACATTTTTTATATTTTAACGAAAGTCTAAATTAAATTCCATTTTCTATGCTTTTTCCATGAAAACAAGAAAGGAGATGATCCTAGTTTTCCTTCATTACGTGCAGATACATTATTTGTTTTGCAAATAATGGCAATGTTAAACAACTTTAAAGTTAATTCTCTTAGCAAATGTACATTTTAGGCAACAATTCAAACTGTAAAAAAAAAATTATGTACTTTATTGTCTTGCAGGCATTCAAATTTACACATTTTACAAGACATGGGAATTCATTTTTTTTTTATTAAATCTTATAATCTCAACAAAAAAATTTTTTTAAAAACAAGTGTCAGATTTTGGTGAAATCTTTGTGTTGATTGTCTAAAAGTAGTTAGCAAGCCAAGTCATTCCAGTTTGTATCTGAATAAGATCCATCACTCCTGCTGAGTCACCATCTTCAACATCCGCAGAGCCATTGGCCCCTGGTCAGACGGGATCTGTGATGATGTGATGGACAGAGATGGTCACATACACTCATGAAGTCTAAAAATAAATACTGAAAAATGTATTTTCCCTTCAGAAAAATTAAGTTAAGCCACCATAGCTTCTGAAGTTAAGCCATGCCAAAACTACCTGAATATAACAATATTGAACAATGTTTTATAAACCCTAAAATGCAAAAGAATAATTCTGTGTACCATATGTCCAGCTTTGAGGATCCAGTAGAAGGCAAAGTTCTTGTAGGTCTTATAGAAAGCTCCAGTCTGGCTCTGTGTTTGTGGGTCCTCCAGTGCCGTCCATTTCATTTTGTTGAAGTATTGGAGTCCAGCCCATTTCAGCTGTTTCACCCACAACTCCTGACCTGCTCACAAATCAATTATCACTGCAGTGCAGAAACAGTATCCTGACAACACCCAAAAATAATGGTCTTCCTGAATATCAAACTGCTGGGTAAAATGGATTATAAAAAGCGTATTGACTTACAAACACCATCTATTAACATCTGACTCGGGTGATCTGATCACAAGCAGTCAGCTGTGGCACACATCAAAAGGCATTGCGTATGACCACTTGAGATCAGATTTAATGGACAGGATGGTCTCTGGTTTCATGACTACATAAATCAGTGTACAGCAAGCAGAGACTTTGTTTGTTGTCTGGGACGGATTAGTTTTGGCACTACAAATGATAAATGGTGACGCACGAAACCATCATGTGTAAATGGCCCAAGCACTATAGTCTAAAATGTGTTGGTCAAGAGTTGCCATTCTGAAATGTTTCATAATGGTTCACATCCTCACCCATTGTGTCCACAATGAGATCCAGCTGGCCATTGTAGATGGTAACATTGACCCCTGCAACCAAAAGCTGATCTACAATGTCCACCACAGGCTTCATGAAATCTCCAGCCATCCTTTCAAACACTGCCTCAGCTTGTCCTGAAGAAACAGGAGAACACTCGTATGAATCATAAAATGTCACACAATTACACAAATACCTGTGTAAATCATTAAAGAACAATGACCTCCCCATGTGACATTCTTTGGTATGACACCAAGCTTCTGTCTGATTGGCCCATTCATCAACTCTGAAAGGGACTGACGGTGCAAAGGGCGAATGTGGCGACGCTTCAGTGAGTCTGTAAAAAGAAGACAAAATGATAACCAAAACATTTCCATTTATGGAACAAAGAAAGTTTGAATTTGTGCATGCTGAGTTTCTCACAGAGAAATCCATTGCTTTGATCTGAAACGGTCTTCATCTCATCTGAGTTTTGTGTGAGGATGTTATAGAAGTTCACACCATTTGTGTTCTGTAACAAAATAAGTTGAGGAACTGGATGAAGCACACATTATATAATTTCTTTAATTAAACAGTGCATTAAGAACTCTACTTGAACGTAATCTTAAGCTACTGGTGCTGGACTCACCTGTTCCACTACATTCTCTGTGATGGACCACAAGTCTGTGGCTTTTTGGTACTGGCCCTGTCTCACTGCCTCCTGCACTGCCTTTGCTGCATTAGTCACCTCATTCAGTCCATTGTCATCCAACAGAGACTATAAACCACAGCACAGACACACATCAGCAGCATTAAACCCAAAACATTAAATCTCATGCACTGAATTATTATACACCATCATTCAAAAGTTACATTTTTTAATGGTTACAAAAGATTCCTATTTCAAATAATAGCTTTTTCTTTTATTTATCAAAGTGTGACAGTTTCCACAAAAGTATTAAGCAGCACAAGTGTTTTCAACATTGAACATTGATAAGAAATGTTTCTTGAGCAGCAAATCAGTATATTAGAATAATTTCTGAAGGATCATGTGACACTGAAGACTGGAGTAATGATGCTGAAAATACAGCTTTGCGTCACAGGATTTAATTATATCCAGATATAAAACAGTTGTAATATTATTTTACTGCATTTCGGACCAAATAAACCAAACACTTAAATGATAGTGTATTATTTTGATCAGGCTAATGCAATCATGCTTAATCTCTCTGAAGAGACGGAGGTGTTATGATGAATTACTCACTGTGCTGTAAAGATAAGGACCCCATGTCATGACTGAATCTGCATAAAGAGAAAAAGCAATCAGATGTGTTGAGTGCTGTATTTTAATGATTTACATGTGGTTTATGCTGTCATGTGAGTCAGGACTGTATATGAAGAATGTGCATGAGGATTAGTAAACCGAGATATGATTACTCAAAAAAGACACATAGCTGTAAACAACCGGACTAAATTTGACAGGCTTTTTACAGACCTATAGGAGAGATCCAGGAATCTCCCAAAGCCACCCCACCAAAGTTGCATTTGATTGAACCAGCTTGAATAGCCTAAAGAGAGAGGAAATAAACATTCAGTGTAGATTCAAATTAGTTTGAGGTGTGGTCTGTATATTAACAGCAAATAGAAACTAGTAAAAACTAGTATTTTAAACTGATGCCAGATTTACTTTTGCAGAAGTAGGAAATATTGTGACTCTTCCACGTTTTGATGGAATCAGCAAGCACATGACTTTTTTTGGTCTTGTGTGTGTTGCTACAAAATTATCTCTGATGAAGCCTAAAGTGAGAACAATTATTTCAGTACCTTTGAGAGTTCGAGGGAAATAGCTGCTGCCATTTTGCCTCCATAAGACTCAGAAAATATAAAGAAGGGAATACTCTGTTGGCGAGAAAAGTGAGATACTATAACAAATGTTGAACATGTATTGAGTTCAGTCTTGTAGGTATTTTTGTTATGCTTACTTGAAACTCTGTCTTTAGAGAGAAAAAGCTCTTGAGGAGGACCATCATGTCTGATGCCACCATTGCAACGTCCTTGGTGAGGGCATCTTCAGTGTCGGTGTAACTGTATCCGGTGCCCACTGGGTTATCCACAAATAGCACACTGGCAGCACGCACCTGCATAGACAAATATTTTTAGGTGAATAATAGATTCATAAATTCCATTCGTTTTCTTTAAATTGTATATAATGAGTGTTAAAAAGTTATTTATAAAGAAACCATGAAAATCAAAAGAGGCAATAAAATATTCTGTATTTCCCAAAATAAACTCCTCAATCAATACTACAGAAATGAAAGTCAAGAAAATCTTCCTTTACATACCCAAGAGGTTTCTCTCGGCTTAAGGTCTCTGTCAAGAGGTCCAATTTCCTCAAAATTGCCAAAACCACAGCTAGATCCACCAGGACCTCCCTAAAATAAACAGGAGCATGAGCGACCTTAGATGTACTTCAGAAAAGAGGGAAAATCAAGGTGGAAAAACAGAAAAGGTATAACAGCTATGTGAATGTGTTTTGAAGGTAGCTTCCAAAGAGATGATCTGGAGAAGATATATGAGGTCACACTGCGCAGATGAGTGACAAACCTGCAGCCACATAACCAGAGGTAGATCTGTATAACTGGCACTGGAGCTGTTGGCGTAATAGAGCCACCAGAACATATGAGCTCCATCACGGACATCCACATATCCCCATGACTCTTTGGCTTGAACTGGAACACAACTACCTGTGATAAGAACAACAACGAAAGTCGCATTACATCATTCAAGTCTGAAGATTGCACAAAACGATGAATCTGATTATTTTAAATGATTCTGGTTCCTTATCGGTTGCGATTTATTACGTTTGAGGAAGAAATATTTAGGGGTAATATGAATGCAATTCGTATAGAAATTTATCCCCTAAGATATATTTGTAACAAAATATCAGTAACAGTTTGTTCATTTCGAGTCGGACTTGACGAAAAGTAAGTTACTTGCGGTGCAGCATAGAATTTTCAGTTTTTAGATGCATTTTATACAAACGAGAATCACACACACACGTTGTAATGTCAATGTTATATAAGTGGTTCAAACATAGGGATTATTTAATTCCATTTGACACTGTGAATAATATAATAACCAGCCATTAGAGCAATCAAATCAAACGCCCTATTGACATGTCTCGGATTCATATGAGTCATCGTTCTGGTGAATGCATGAAAACCCCAACAGAACCTACATTGAGGAAAATCACTTCGGTTTCTTTATTATTTCAACTCGGCTCTCAGTTCAAACTTTTGCGTATAACAGGCTGCAAATGAGAAAAAAACGGACATTATCTTTCGCTTTCACTTTGTATCTAAAGTTACATTTCAGTATATCTTCTCATGTTGCAATTACACTCCTTAATACCAATAACTTTATTTTAAGTATGACTGAACCTGAAAAGATACACATAATCCCTATACATTTCCAAAGGGCAACATTCAGCAGCACTTAGATATATATTCCATACCTTTATAAAAGCTCACAATAAACAGCAGCACAGCCAGCATGCCAATCCACGAGCGCGCCATTGTTATCGATCTCAAGCTCTCTCTCTCTCTCAAACAGCCTGCCACATGGGCTGTGTTCGGACCCACCAACAGCTATACGCACTCAAACCCAGTCCCCTAGACACTGTAATTTAAGGACCAGTATCATATGACTTCAGTCAGCTGACGAACAGGGAAGTAAACTGCAGTTATTCTCTTCCACACCAATAGAGAGCAGCAGAGTGTGTGACAAGCCCTGTTTAAAACCGTGAGCGCCTCCATCATCCTCATTGACAACACACTGCTCAGGCATGGCCACCTCCAGTCTCAATTGTGTCAGGGTTAGATTGTACTTTGATTATCCTCCTCCCGCGACACCTGAGTGTCGGATGTGTTGGTTGCTGGTGGACTTAAACAAATGCCGAGTTGTCGCAGATCTTTCCAGCATCATAAAGGAAAAGTTTGGCTATAGCCGTAGGACTATTTTAGACTTGTTCATAGAGGACTGCTACCTGCCTTCTACAGAAAGTATTTATATTGTACGCGATAATGATAGCATAAGGTAAGAACTGTATTATGTAATAATAATATGGCGAACGTTTATGCTAGTTTAAATAACTTTTATGTTGATAAGTATTTATTTACCATGTCTATTGACAGGGTGAAGGCATCCAGTGCTGTTTATATGAATGGTGCAGAGGTTTTTGAAGCACAAAACTCAAAGACCAAGAAAAGAGGGAGAGAGGATGAGATGCAGATCAGCGAAGGTCTAAGTAAAAAAAAGAAGCATGAAGATGTGCAAACCAATGGCTCGGCCCCAGCAGAGGATGCCAAGAAGAAGAAGAAGAAAAATAAGAAAGAGGTGAAAGAGTCAGCCACCAAACCTGCCACCCCTCAAAAGAACACTGAAACCCCGTCTTCTACTAAAAACAACAGAAAAAGCATTTCTGCTGTCCCTACCAGTGCCAAAACAACTCGTAAAAAGACTCTCCAACCAACGTCAAGTTCTTCGGACAGCAGTGAGGGTGAGTCTCACAATAAGGCCCCTCGACCAAAACCCAAACCCAAGCAGAACGGTGCTGCCAAAAAGCCACGGAAAGAAAGCACATCGTCTTCGGATGACACCGAGAAAACCAAAAGCACTGCTCCTGTACAGCCACTTCCGGTTACACCTAAACTATCTAGCACAACCTCAAAACTTCCACTACAGACTCCACAACGCAGAGAGAGAGCAGATTCTTCTTCCTCATCCTCATCACCCAGCCAAGCCAGAGCTACTGCTAAGAAATCTCAAGCAGCAACTCAGCCCTCCTCAGCTACAGTTCAGTCTGTCTCGTCGTCGGTGAATAAAGCGCCCCAGGATAAGCCAGAGAGCTCCGACTCAGAGGCCAGTGAAATAGAGCTTGTGATTAAGAAACCAAACCTGCATGGGATGGGATTGAAGATTGCTGGTTTGAGCCCTGGTGTTAGTGAAGCAGCAGGCAGAGACCGAGGAAACACACGAGGTCAGGAGAGAGGCAGAGGTCGAGGTGCGAACCGAGGCAGTGGGAGAGGAGGTTTTGGTAGGGCCAAGGGAACACCGTGGAAACAAGACTTTCATTTCAACTATGAAAATGGCGAGCGGCAGAAACCGAACGATTCTCTGACTAATGAAAGTTTTATTCTGCAGGTGAGTTGAAAGTGAAGATGTGGTATATGTGAAGAAGCTACTGTTACTCAATTTTTTTTTGCAAAAGAATTGCAAGAAAAATGGCCTCTAAATGTAGGGTTTGCAGCCAGGGATCTGTGGATAAGATACAAATCATAATCAATTTTCTTAAACAAAAAACACTTGATATTTGTTTGTTTATCAGGTCATTATATCATGATAATTAGTGTTTGTTTTTTGATTTTACTCAAACTAGATTTTCTCAGTAACATTTTCTTTTAAATATACATTATTTATATAATAAATATTTGTTTGTAAAAAAATCTAGCTTTATGCTAGTCAGTAAAGGTTGAAACCCTTGCTCTAGATAACATATTTTCATATCTCCAGACCTGGACAACTTTTTCAGTTAATAGTTATACGTTTTTCATTTTTTAAATGAAGTAATTTTATATTCATTAATTAACAATAAATATTCTAAATAATAAATACACAATGATATTTCTGTATTTTTTACACTTTAATCACTTTTTGTGTTCTTGTAGAACCCCCCTGAAACCGCTCCCAAACGAGACTACGCAGCTCTACCCTTGCTGGCAGCTCCCCCTGCAGTGGGCCAAAGAATGGCCTTTAAGGTGCAATGTGATTTGATAATAGATATACTTCAGGTTTTTTTTTATTTTATATATCTTGATAGGTTTTCTAGGTTCAGTGACCACAGATAAGTGTTTCATGGTTCTCTCCTGTCTTAAAGCTTTTGGAGCTGACTGAGAACTACACACCAGAGGTGTCTGATTATAAAGTAAGCCATTATACACTTCTTTAATGTAAATTGTGTTGTGTGCAATGTAAATTAACAGTTTGCTGTTGTTATTTAGGAAGGGAAGATTATTGCATTCAATCCTCAAACAAAAGTGGTGGAGCTTGAACTTCTTTCTCAACCCCAAGGTATCGCCGAAACACTTTTTTTAATGTTTGCCACTTATATAAATTTTGACGCCTGGAGGTTTGCAGCTGCTTTATTATATGCTAGATTGCACTCTTCCTTCTGCAGCAGTACCTTATTGTATTACGTGTCTTTTAGCTCCAGCTGGACCTGGCAAGTTTGACCTGGTATATGATAACCCCGATGGATCCGAGAGAGTAGAGTATGCTGTCACTCATGGATCACAGGTACTGAATGTTCTCTTAAAGAAATAGGCATCCAAAAAAATTACAATTTACTTTCCCTCAAGTCATTCAAGATTTAGATGCATTTGTTTCTTCATTCCATGGAACATACTTGAAGAAAATTTGGCATTATATCACTAACTTATATCCTCTGCAGTGAATGGGTGCCATCAGAATGAGTCCAAACAGCTGATAAATTATTTGACGATCATTTGCGATTTGACATTATCGAGTATTTTGCAAAAACCATTCAAAACACCCTTACAGAGTGCATGCATACATTACGTGAAGTCTAGACTGGTGCGCGTGCATATTTAGAGTGCGTTCTTTCACTGCATGATTCATTCTGAATAAAATACATTTAGAATGATCACAAATTCAAGACATGGGGGCAGAACCACTTAATATAGTTATATTTCTCCAAACATGACCATGATTACAAATGTGATATTGATTTTTTTTACAACAGTTCAATAAACAAGAAGTTAATTAAGACACTTGCATTTTAGACACAATATTATCAGTCTTTCCTCTATCTCACCAACAAAAATAAATCCAAACACAGCCTCAGCACTGCTTTGCATCTCTGAGCAACATGACGGCGTTTCGTTCCTGAATGAATCCACTGTTAAATGATTCGGTTTAATCTCAATGACTCACTTATTAACAGTGACATGCTGCCACCTACTGGAGGTTTTAATTTCACATTTAAAGTATCTTTTTTTTATGTAAATAATTTTAAGTAGCAGTATTCAACTTTTTAATGTTTAATATATCAACACATTATTTCTGCATTTGTAACTGCAGGTTAACTGCATTAATTTCCTGCATTAAGCTGTGTAAAACACGTCTAAATTCTACTTCAGATGCAGCTTCTGTGTTTCCTCTGCATTGCAAAGATGAATTTTGTTGATACTGATTTAATTTGCTTGGTAACTACCCAAATGTCTTATTATTCTAATCCACTGATTAAATGTAAGACTTTGACTCAAAAGATAATGCACTCTTTTTGAAGAAAATAGCTTTATAAAGGTAAAAATGCCCATAAAAGGTACAAATAATTTTGAATAAATTTACATCTTATTGAAATAGACAAATTTCTACCACTGCTGTGAACTGACCACCACACTGAATGAAGAATATCAAAAACTTTAGGTGTCAGTTGAAGAAACCAGCACAATAACACACCCAGCAAAATAGACTAATAATAATCGTTATCGATAAAATCCCAGATTGATCTCAATTGATATTTTATCAATATTGCACAGCTCTAGTGAAGGTCATTGCACACTGAGTCCAATATTTTCGTTCGAAATTTTCACACATTAAAAAATAAATACGACCTCATGTTTTGTCAATCACATTTCAGCCTCCGAAACTTTCATCCGTCATAAAAAAAATTCGGATCAGGTTCGATTTTCTACGTTTTCGCATCCGTAGCAAGCTATTTGAAAGGATGACAAATATGAAAAAACACATACACAAATTTCTGATTCTGTGTGCAAGGACCTTTAGAAGAGTAATACTGACTAATAGTGACTAATTAGCTCCATGACAAAATATTTCTCAGACTCACTCATGTTGTATTTTAAATTCAGATTATGGATCATGATTTCAACACTTGCTGGGGAAGTGCATTTGACAGAAGTTTTAAAGGGATATAAATGTGCATACTCCATGTTTAACACATGCAGTGTCCTGTTTGGCAAGCTCTAAACCCTCTTTTGTAGTTTGGATTGTAACCCCATCCCCCACTCCTACACAAATGTTGCTTTCTGATTATCCCGTATAATTGTTGACGTGAATAAGGGCAGTTCTTTGTACAAGTGTCTGCTGTGGTAGGCTAAAACAAGCCTTTCTTTGATGTGTTTCCTGCAGCTGACTGAGTGCTGGGATTCTCTTTTGGAGCCCCGGCTCATTGTGGAGAATGTTGGATGATGGTCATACAAAACATGTTATCTGAGCCAGACCTTTACGGACAACCTTTTTATTTTAATGCTGTTTTGTTGAAACAGCTAATTTCCATATTGTATTGACTTTAAATTTTATTCTCAATGTCAGTTAAATAAATATTTTTTTTTTATATGGGAGTAGAAGTGATTGATTTGTTATTAGTGTGTGTTTATACAGAGAGTGCAAATAGCCAACAAAGTTGGCCTATGCTGTTTTTACTTACTATGGAGAGATAGGTTTAGGTTTTAGTACAAATCGCATAATTCTATTTAGACATAGTTGAGTATCACCTGTCACAATTTGCACTTAGTGTAAACAATATTCTACTTGTTGCTTATGAGAAGGAAATTTAGTGTGTTAATTCATTTGTTCAGTTTAATAATAAAGTTTACACTTTGACATATGTCTGCTACAATTCATGTCTTATTTTAAGTGAATGCTGAAAATAACAGTAGCATAATCACAAAAGCAAGAATAAAGCGCACATGTATCGTTCATCTTAATTATCTTTGTCCTATATGATAGTTACATTGTGCAAAAATAAGTGAACATGTTTGATGTGTGTGTGTGTATGCTTGAATGTTCCTCTAAGTTCTGTTTACACTTTTTAAGTGCAATATTGTTTACTGTTTACACTTTTTCTGTTTACACTTTTTTGCAATATTGAAAAGAGAGAGAGAGAGAGAGAATAAGGCACGCTCTCTTACCTCGCAGGAGGGTTTTATTTTAGGATCATCCTTGGTAGGTAAAAACACTAATTTTATACAGAGATAGGGTGTTACATTTTTAATAATAGAAAATCAAAATTCATTTGAATTGTTTGATAGTAAATATAATAAAACAAACAGATTCCTTGTCTTTTTAGTCTCAAGTATTTATTCTTGATGATTCTGTTGAGTAATGAACAGTGTTGGGAAGGTTGGAACTGAAATAGGATCCAGATTACCCTATTTAAAATGTAATATGTAGTGAAACTATTTAAATTACTTTATTAAAGTAATGTAACTGATTACATTTTGATTATTTCTCTAAATTTCTAATGTTTTCAACTATTGATCATTTTCAAACATTAAAAGCAGGCAGGGTTAACCTTACAGTAGTATTCAACACTGATTACTGTCACTTTGGAAAGCCTTCATTGCTTGAATTAAGATTATAATCATTGAACTTTAAAGCACAGCCACCACAAAATCAGACTTACATTGTGAGATCATTCTGAGGTTAAATACAGATTTAAAACCAAAACATGATTTAGTTTAATAGCTATGGTACTGTTTTTGAAATCAAATCTTGCATAGTTATGACGGGAAACACTGGCATCTAACAATGGCTTGGAACAAAACGGATCATCTTAAAATTAATAATATATAAACAGTTATTACGCATGTGTCCTAAACTCCTAAAACATTGGTGTCTCATATTTTAGAGCATTCACTGCAATTTATGAAAGAAATACACATTTGCAATCGTTAATCTTTTCAATTACTGTAATTTAATTAACTGTCAAACAATTTCTACATTTCTTTTGTAATTAAATTACGTAAATTGGTGACATGTAACTAGTTACTTCCCAACACTGGTAATGAATAGTAATAAGAATAATATTCTGAACTGATGTATGAACTGATATTCATTCAGCAGTGCTGACACCCTGAGCAAGAGAACAGGAGCAGATATAGTTTATAATGTGCTCACTATCTATTGAAGAGTTCATTTGCAAAAACAATTTTCAAAAATCATGTGTTTTTTATTTTGCATTTCAATTAATCTCAATCAAACTGCAGTTGAGTTATTGGTGCTGCCAAAAAATTAATCGTGATCAATCACATCCAAAAGTTTTTGTTTACAAAATGTGTGTACTATGCAAATTTATGTATATATAAATACACACACATGCATGCATATTTTTTACAAAAATATTTAAATGTGTATATATACATTTATATATATATTATATTATATAATTGTATTTATAATTATACATTTTTCTTAAATATATACATGCAAGTGTATATGTAAATGTATTTTAACCATTTTTTTCACTTCACTGCCATCTGGCAAGCGCTTCAGGAGCATGATGGTAAAAACTGAGAGACTGAGGAGGAGCTTCTTCCCTCAGGCCATCATGTGGACTCAATTTAATAAACTGTATCCATTATTCTCCATCATCACACTGCTGCTATGTGTACATACCCGGTACAACCTGTTTGCACATTCCTCTTGCACATATATTAATATTTATTAATCCACAGTATACTGTATTGCACATTTTATCTCATTGCACATTTTACTCCTTGTTTTATTTTATTATTTGTTCCTATTTTCATTTTTATTCTCACCTATATTTATATATATTCTCTTGTGTTATGTTTCACACTGTCCATTTGTCCTGACTTGCATTTCACTACTGATTATACCCTGTATGATTGTGTATGTGACGAATAATAAAGAACCTTGAACCTTATATATACATAAAACTTAAGACATCACACATATGTGAACAAAAATGTTTATTTTAGATGCGATTAATTGCGATTAATCGTTTGACAGCACTAATAAAAAATAACTAAAAAATACAACCAACTAACACAATAGAACATAATAAAATGCATGAGATTTAGTTATCTGGAGATAGTTATCCCGGAGTTATCTGTTTTTGCAAATAATCTCTTTTTGTTTTGAAACCGCTTTGATTGGGGATCAGCCCACAATGTTATCACTTAATTCAATCCAATCTGAGTGTTGTTGACATTTATGTCAGTCGCGTGAACCAATCAAAGCGAGCTGAAGGCGTCCGCGTCACACGCGACGTCAAAGCCAGTCTACGCCCCTCCCCTCCGCTGCTTCTTCGACGCTCGTCTTCTCCTCCAGCTGGACTGAAGCGTTGCTGCTGCTGATGACAGAGCGCCGAGGCTGAGAGGATGGAGAGCGCGTTCGCAGCTGCACAGTCTCTTTAACACTGCGCCTCTTCATAAGGATGGACGGCAATGTCTTCCCCGACCAAGAGCAGCTGCTGGTTTTCCTGAAAAAGCTCAAAGAAGTGTTCGACGTGTGCGACGAGGACGCAGACGGATTTATCCGCGTTGAGCACTTCGTGGATCTCGGTCTACAGTTCGGCCAAGGAGATGAAGTAAGAACCTCTCTTTATATTATCACTCACTCGTTTCCTTCATTCTGGAATGTTTGGCTTCTAATGTTGCAGAGCACTTTTGTATCTTACAGTCTCTGGGATTAATTCAATAAAACACTTTCTCCAAATTTGGGCAAACAGGTTGGTTTATCCACATAGCCTATCTTATTTTCTGTAATTGGTGCCGGACTGGTGCTATAGATTTATGATTTATAGGCTCTTAGCAGTTTAATAATTGCACTTCTGCCAAGTAACCAAGACAACAGTCTCCTCACTCTCCCTCATCAACAGTGATGTCATCAGGCATCACTTACAGATTCAACAGTTCATATATATATATATATATATATATATATATATACACCGTCTGAAATTACGTTTTGATATATTTACAGTAGGAAATTTACAAAATATCTTCACAGAACACGATCTTTACTTAATATCCTAATGATTTTTGGCATAAAATAAAAATTAATAATTTTCATCAGATTATTTTGGCCCATACAATGTATTGTTGCCTATTGCTACAAATATACCCGTGCTACTTAAGACTGGTTTTGTGGTCCCGGGTCTCTCTCTCACACACACACACACACACACACACACACACACACACACACACACACACACACACACACATCAAGAATATATCACAATATTAATTGCACTAGTTCATTTAAAATGAGAAAATGGATAGTTGCCTTACTGTCCAGGACGTGCCAAACATTTATTTAGCATGAAGGTAAAATTCATAGAATTAAAAATGCTTCTGTTTATTATTCCACAAATTCAGTTATTTCATGGGAAATGTAACATTGTAGTTCTGTTATGTTGCAAAATTCCAGCTTGTCAAATGGAAAAGTCTGGCCTGATGTACCATCTTGCATTATTTGTTCAGAGGAGAGTCAAGTTATTTTCCCAAATGTGCTACTGAAGACATTGTAATTCTTGGCTTAAACATCATACAGGATGCATTAAAAATGACATATTTAAATGCTCATTTATTTATCAAATAAATTTTAGTTAGCTAATCAAACCATTAACCAATAACCATTGATTTCATTACTAAAACTGGCCATGACGTCATGTATGTTCTATCATTTTCGAATAGTTCTCGTCTCAAGCAGTGAGCAGTACTGGATCTCTTAACAGGAGATCTTGACCTTGCATTTCTAGCTCCGGTGGTTCAATGTGTGCTTCTCGATGGGCTGCCAATAAATGCTTTTGTCTAGAAATCTGTCTAATGGAGAGCGTCTATCCTCGGAGTGACTAGTCAATATCCACTGCCCTGTGTGAGTTCTGCTCCTGCTGAATATCAGTCGAGTTTGTGTCTTTCATTGCATTCAGTTGTGTTCAGCTCTCTGATAACAAAATATAGCATGTGGACTTTCTCAATAACATAGTTCTACTGCATCCATTAATACATCTATTTAAAGTTGCAACCTAATGAAAACATGATTGACTCCCATAAGGATTTATTTAATGCTACATTAAACGTGTCATTGCTTCCCCTCTCATGGTGATCGTTGATCTGTAACTTCAGCGTATCTGCTCCAGAGAACTGCCTGTATTTAGAGCGTGACCAAAACAAACATCACAATGACAGGAACCACAGGTGCTTTGGCTAATCCTATTTTTCTCATTTATAGAGATGTGTATTTTTTACTGCCCAATTGTGCCACACTGTGTTTGTCAGGAGGCCTTTTTTATGTTTTCTTTTTAATAAGAAACACTCGGGAGAAGATGGACCCCTGAATGGGCTTTCTCGTGTCATTAGGCTGGTATGAAGGCACAATACAAACAGCAGAAATTACGGCTATACTACTTTACTGTCACCATGTCAATCCATGTTTAACAATCTGAGGATGCTGAAGAGGCCTTTCCTTTCAGTTAAAGCAGAAGATAAGGATGCAGTGCAGGTTGTTTTGGATATAGGTTACACAGACTTTAACAAAGATATCTGGATTTATCAGGGTCATTTTCAGATTGGCTTGAGATTTTGGTAGTACGAAGTATTTTCTCTGCATGACACAAATTATAGTCTTTTTTCTGCATTGTGTGCTGCTCAACCATGTGCAGCCATTCTTGGTTTACGTTTTATTTTTTGTTCAGCTGATTAATATGTTTAATTGGCTTCCTTCACACATTCAATTTAATCCATAATGAATTGTGGTGCCTCAAGGCTCTTTGACATTTAAAATGAGTCTCTATTCTCAGTGGACGGCCGTAATGAAAAGGAAATGAGCAACCTGCCTCAGTTTGCCTACATCTTTTTCAGGAAGTCTTGATGTTGTGCATGGCAAGTTAGTTTTATTCCAAGTTAGGCCGTGTGACTGTTTTGCTTGCTAAACATGGTGAGCAGTATGCAGGAGTCCGCAGTGGTGATAAATAGGTGATTTTATCTGATTGATAGTGGGCACAAAGGGGAAGGACTCGTCGTCTTTCTAAACCTTCAGTACAGATTCAAACCAAACCAAAATACAAACCATTAGTGCCGCACAATGTTTCGCTGTATGTATTCACCTCTCAATGACTTGTGTATTATAATGTGGAACTGTGCTATTACATTATACTTGATGTTTTAACTATTAGCTTAAAACATTGTTTGACACTGATTTAAACATTTTATAAATGTTTTATAATGTACATCATGATTTAGTTGTTTTTGTAGGTTTTATTGGTTATCTTTTTTTCTGTTATTAATATAAATTACTGTTTAGGGTTGGTATGATACACAGATACACACTAAACCTAGTGTACAGCAGAGAAGGCAAATAATGGATTTTAGATACTGAATGTTTGGCGATGGGCTTGTGTGTTGTTTTTTTAATTATATTTACATATTGTTCTAAAGTTTGGGGTCGGTAAGATTTTGTTTTTAAATGTTTCGAAACAAGTCTCTTACGCTCATCTAGGCTACTTTTATTTTATAAAAATAAAGTAAAACAGTAATATTGTGAAATATCATTACAATTTAAAATAACAGTTTTCTATTTTAATGTACTGTATTTTAAAATGTAATTTATTCCTGTGATGCCAATGATTCAGCATCATTACTCCAGTCTTCAGTGTCACATGATCTTCAGAAATCATTCTTATATGCTGATTTGCTGCTCAAGAAACATTTCTTATTTCTTCTTCTTATTATTATTATTATTATCAATGTTGAAAACGGTTGTGCTGCAGCTGCTTAATACGTTTATGGAAATCATAATTTTTTTGGATTTGGTGATGAATAGGAAGTTAAAAAGAAAAGCATTTATTTTAAACATAAATATTTATTTTAGGGGTTTAGTTTTTAATAAAAACACTATGAATATGTTACTTATTTTTATATCTTCTCTTTTTATTACAATTTTATGTGTTCTTAATTAATACAATTATTTATTTCTGTAAAAAAAAAAAACTTTCTGCCCCAAATTTTGAACGTTAGTGTTTATTATATTTTTTTTTTATTTGTACTGTATATATGTCTATTTAGCGGGATTCTATCACGATAGAATATAATTGAATATGGTATAAAATAATAATAGTCTTGTAAAAAGTTCAATGAACAAAATGGCTATAAAGTATTGTATTTCTCATTAGTCAGAAGCAAATGTTTTTGTGCCAGGTTGCACCAGTTGCAGCGCTACAGTTGAGTGCTTTGTGCAGAAGGAAGTGATGTAACAGCATGAGCGGTAGATGACTGGTCTCTCTGCGTGGTGCTAGTCACAGATTCTGACTCACAGTTGTGAGGAGCAGTTCACGATAGCAGCTTGAATGTTTGTGATGACCGTCTCCTAGCTTCTCGCCAATCCCTCCTCCCTTTCTTTTCTCTAATCCATTATTTACATTTCTCTAAATGTCATCACCTTATACCCTTTCCTTTTCCTCTTAAGGCTCACCTTTTTCTCCATCCTCCATCTTTTCTTTGCCTTCATTCCTTATTCCTCCCTCTCGTCTCTCGTCTCCTCCTCCAGACCGTTTCCTGATGATGAGGTTGCTGTGATTGGTATGCGTGAAGAGCACGAGGATGTTTCAGTGCAGAACGTGTGGTGAGCGTGTGCCTCTGCTCTCCATCCCCTTCCACAGACTGCACTGGGGCGGCCTTGAGGAGCGGTTGCTAACATTGAGCTTGATTCAACACTCATTAACAACAGCGCTGCTTCACAGGGACCCTGACGGAACACACAGTGACAAGATGTGAGGGTCAACCGCATATGACTGAGCTTTAATTTAATCTTTCACAGACAGTATTTGACCTTTCTAGGATCAAGCGTAACAGAATGCAAAACTGGCAACAACGCAAATGTTGCTTAATGCATCAAAAATGCTGACTGACTGTGAGGATGAAGATTGATGAAAGACTCTTGATCAGTGAGTTCAAAGAAACAAAGAGTTCATAATCAGCCTGCAGATATTCTGGACATGGTGTGAAGTTTTTATTTCTGCTGATGTCTTCAGTTTTTAGTTATGTCAACTGAACACAACTGCTCTAAAGTACTTCTTTAAAGGGATATTTCGTCTGAAAATGAAAATTCTGTTATTGGTTACTGCCCCAAATATGTTCAAATATGTATGACTAATGCATGAATTTTTAAAGGGATAGTTCACCCAAAAATTTAAATCACGATTCACTCCATGATTAACTCACTCTCAATCCATAGCTGTAGGACTTTTTTTCTCTCAGATGAATACAGCTGGAGTTATATTAAAACATTTCTTGGCTCTTTCCAAGCTTTATATGGCAGTGAATGGCTGTTGATATTCAATAGTCCAAAAGAAATCCAATAAAGTGCATCCATCCATCGTGCATAGTTTGGGGGGTTGTTAATAAATGCCTCCTGAAGTGAATTGATGCATTTTTGTAGGAAAAATATCCATATTTAAAACTTTATAAACCATAATCTCTAGCTTTAGCTTCCACACGAGAGAGTGCCGTTCCAGCTGATTCACTGCCATTATAAAGATTGGAAGAGCCAGGACATCTTTTGATATAACTCCGATTGTATTTGTCTGAAAGAAGAAAGTCATACACACCTAGGATGGCACGAGGGTGAGTAAATCATGGGGTAATGTCAATTTTAGGGTGAAGTATCCCTTTAGTGAACAAAGAGATTTCTGTCCTTCCCTTTTCATTTCCCTCAAACTTTCACACTGCAAAACATTTTAGACATTGTAAACATAATCAATATGAGTTGAGCCGTTTAATCCAAGTCTTTCTATGTTAATTAAAACATGAAATGAAATCTGTTCATAATAAAGTGTTTGTGTTTCTTTAGAAGACTTAGATTAAACCACTCGGTTTATATTAATTATGATTACAATATCTTTATGAACTCTTTTAAATACTCTTGCTTGCTCTGATATAGTGAATTTATTAAATAAAATGCAACCAAATTATGCCCCCCTGTTTTTGCACATTCACTTATATGCAGAAGATATGCAACTTGGATTATTTATAGTGTATGTATCCGGGTTTTAAGTTTTGTAATATTTGTATATTTATATATACTGTTTACACTAACATGCAAAAGTTTAGGGTCTGTGAGATTTTTCAAGGTTTTTAAAGAAGTCCCTTATGCTCACCAAGACTGTATTGATCTTTTTTATATTTTGATCTGTATTTATTAGATCAAAATACAGTAAAAACAGTAATATTATTGTAATTCAAAATAACAGTTTTCTAATTTAATATATTTTAATAAAATGGAATTTATTTCTGTAAAGATAAAGCTGAATTTTCAGTCGTTACTCCAGTCTTCAGTGATCCTTTCCTTCTCGGCCTGAGCTGAGATAGAAGAGACATGTGGGGCAAGTGATTTATTTAGCCCATGCACGTGTTCCTCTGTCACAGAGATGCATCAGCTGCTTCCATGGCTGCTGTGCTTCAGCTCTCCGTCCTATTGCGATTGCACTACACGCCTCTATTTCTGTGGCACTGTGGTGAATCATTAGCAGGTTATGAGGCGAGGGCTGCGAGACTGAGCGGTTGTCAAGAACACTTCCTCTGTTCTTGGAGGAGAATATATTTAGAAAGGAGTGACGTTGTCAAGGAGCTGTGTGTGAAGTGGGAATCACAGTTATGATGATTTCTGTGTTACCATGGAATGTTTTCTCAGAAACTCTCTTAAACATATCTGGCAGCCCTTAAGAGCAGCCATCCCATAGGAAAGAAAAATGACTAATGAGATATCCTTAATAACTCTGTTGTTTCTTGTTGTGAGTGAGATCCAATGGAGATGAAAAAGATTTAGAAATCTCATTACATTGTTCCACGACCAAATTATCTGAGCTATGCAGTTCAGTTTCATTTGATTGGTTTAGACCGACTGTGCGTTAACAATGGTCTGTTTGTATTGTTTAGGGAATGTTAGACAAGAACATTTGAAACCATTAAGTCATGAAATAGCAGCCTGTGAGCAATACAGTATTTATTGTTAACGGATACAGCTTCGCTTGACCAAGGTGTTTGAAGGCAAATCGTCTTGAGTACGCGAGTCTTGTCATGTGTCAGCAGTATGTCGGGATCAGTCTTTTTCACCTGGACAGCTGTCCATCACAAAGACTTGCTGACAGCGACGACACGTCCTGACAGCAGCTGTTCTAGTGCTTGATCTGTGGGAGGTGAAGCTGACTACTGATAGTATGCACAAACTCTCATTTATTTATAGTAAGGTACCATGCTGAACATGTGATCGTCCTCCTCATCAAGGCGACTTTGTGGTTACCTTTCTCACTTTGTGGGTCTTTCTCTCTTTTTTTCAGGTGAAGAATTTTGCCAAGTACCTGGATCCCAACGCTCATGGCAGAATTAACTTCAAAGATTTCTGTCATGGAGTGTTTGCAATCAAAGGTAAGAGGACGGTTTTCCTCGGAGCAGTATTTCATGCCCATTAACACCACTGATGAATCTGTTTGCATTAGATGAAAGGCATTCTAAGAACATCAGGCTAAACATCTCTGATATATGACTGCAAAAATACAGTTTAAAATCACATGTAGCTATACTACAAAAATATTGTCATATTTTTATGTAAACAAAATATTTTTTTTATCAAAAATGTATTTTATTGAAAATTAAATTTAGTGTGTACAGATGCATCTCAATAAATTAGAATGTCGTGGAAAAGTTCATTTATTTCAGTAATTCAACTCAAATTGTGAAACTCGTGTATTAAATAAATTCAATGCACACAGACTGAAGTAGTTTAAGTCTTTGGTTCTTTTAATTGTGATGATTTTGGCTCACATTTAACAAAAATCTCAACAAATTAGAATACTTCATAAGACCAATAAAAATTTTTTTTTAGTGAATTGTTGGCCTTCTGGAAAGTATGTTAATTTACTGTATATGTACTCAATACTTGGTTGGGGATCCTTTTGCTTTAATTACTGCCTCAATTCGGCGTGGCATGGAGGTGATCAGTTTGTGGCACTGCTGAGGTGGTATGGAAGCCCAGGTTTCTTTGACAGTGGCCTTCAGCGCATCTGCATTTTTTGGTCTCTTGTTTCTCATTTTCCTCTTGACAATACCCCATAGATTCTCTATGGAGGTCTGGTGAGTTTGCTGGCCAGTCAAGCACACCAACACCATGGTCATTTAACCAACTTTTGGTGCTTTTGGCAGTGTGGGCAGGTGCCAAATCCTGCTGGAAAATGAAATCAGCATCTTTAAAAAGCTGGTCAGCAGAAGGAAGCATGAAGTGCTCCAAAATTTCTTGGTAAACGGGTGACGTTGGTTTTCAAAAAACACAATGGACCAACACCAGCAGATGACATTGCACCCCAAATCATCACAGACTGTGGAAACTTAACACTGGACTTCAAGCAACTTGGGCTATGAGCTTCTCCACCCTTCCTCCAGACTCTAGGACCTTGGTTTCCAAATGAAATACAAAACTTGCTCTCATCTGAAAAGAGGACTTTGGACCACTGGGCAACAGTCCAGTTCTTCTTCTCCTTAGCCCAGGTAAGACGCCTCTGACGACAACTGTAGCCAAATTCCTTGACACGTCTGTGTGTGGTGGCTCTTGATGCCTTGACCCCAGCCTCAGTCCATTCCTTGTGAAGTTCACCCAAATTCTTGAATCGATTTTGCTTGACAATCCTCATAAGGCTGCGGTTCTCTCGGTTGGTTGTGCATCTTTTTCTTCCACACTTTTTCCTTCCACTCAACTTTCTGTTAACATGCTTGGATACAGCACTCTGTGAACAGCCAGCTTCTTTGGCAATGAATGTTTGTGGCTTACCCTCCTTGTGAAGGGTGTCAATGATTGTCTTCTGGACAACTGTCAGATCAGCAGTCTTCCCCATGATTGTGTAGCCTAGTGAACCAAACTGAGAGACCATTTTGAAGGCTCAGGAAACCTCAGCTTTGATTAGCTGATTGGTATGTCACCATATTCTAATTTGTTGAGATTGTGAATTGGTGGGTTTTTGTTAAATGTGAGCCAAAATCATCACAATTAAAAGAACCAAAGACTTAAACTACTTCAGTCTGTGTGCATTTAATTTATTTAATACACTAGTTTCACAATTTGAGTTGAATTACTGAAATAAATGAATTTTTCCACGACATTCTAATTTATTGAGATGCACCTGTATACCTTACCTCGGTTTCACAGACTGGGATTTGTGACAGAACTGCAAGTGGTTCATGAGATGATGAAAAGCTAATAATTAATTAAATCATAAAAATCTCAATTTAAAATGATTTAAATATACAAAACATTAAAAAATCACATATCACATATTTTCTTTGTTTAACTGCATGTCATTTGATCACTAAACAACAGAGAACCATGAATGTGCAAATGTGTTTTTAAATATCAAGATATTAATCTAAAATCTTTTGGAGTACTTCAATTAAATATTTTAGTTTGGCTCTCAAGAGAGTTTGGAAATCCCTGCCTCACCCCATTGAAAAATAGTTTAGTAGTTTAGTTTAATAAAAAAAGATATACAAATTTGCTAATCAAGTGAATGTGTCTTATTTTATGAGGACAAAAATACTGATTATGAAAATAGTTTTATATACTATACCTTCCTTTAATGCCTCTAAATGTTCATACTGTGACATCAAATGCAGAGCACATCTCTTCTGTTCTGTCACACACAGCTATTAAGTTCAGCACAAAGTGTGCCAAAGCCAAACTAGAAGGTTCTCCAGAGATAAAAGCTTAGTTGCTAAACACCATGTTCCTTTAAGACAGACATTTCCCATTATGTCCCTGAATTAAAAAAACATGTGCATCATTCCAGACATTTATGCAATTTTATCTCCAGACTAGTATTATCACTTTATTTTATTAAACAGTGAACAACCAGAAGAACCCAATGAAGATAATGGATCACAGCTCTGTCTTTTTAGCATTCTGCATTGACATTCTGAGTCTGGTGAAAATCTAGAAATGCAATGGATAATGAATAGCCTGAGTGAGCAGATCTCTGCTTCACCGCTGATCTACCTAATGGAAAATAACCACATCTGAACAACAAATTACGAGCATCTCTGGGTGTGCCTTTAATTAACCGTTTATCAGATTGAAACATTTTCCCATTTAACAACAGCATAGTAATTCACTTGTTAGCGTGGGTTGTGCTTCTCCGTTAAAAGATGGGGGAATGCTATTCCTGATTATATTGTCAAGCATCACTATGAGATTTTCTTAGGTATTCACAAAGTTACTGCGTAATCATGGTTCAGCAATCTAATTTGACATTATTTATAGCTGTTTAAGACACTTATTGCCTTGTCTAGCTCATCCCTATTTCACTGTCATTAAGAGCACAGTAAACAGGGCTACATTTGTCAGCCAGGGACACTCACGCTGCTTGGCAGGCTTATGCAGCAGAGATCTGCCAGCAAGCACGGGGACCCGGGTAGGACATCTCTGTGTCAGCGCTCTATGGAAGCGGCTGAAGAGAGAGACACAGGCAGGCCAAATGGGCTTCAGGCCCAGAGACTTTGTCCCCCAGTGTCCTGTGTTTAATGAGCCCCAGTGGTCTTCCCACTCACTCTTTCCCTAATGAATCCCCCAATCCCTGATCCCCGGCACGCACAGCAAGTCTACAAAGCCTATGTGTGTCCTTCTGCATTGTTGTGTGTGGTGCGGGATTGTTAGCACAGTTTTGCCATTGGTCTATCTTTGCTTTTCTTTGACAGGCGTATTGTTCATGGATTTATATATTTATGTAGTGCCCCACAATATGTTCCCATTCGGGACATTCCCAGAGCCAAGGCGAGCTGTGGCCCACTTGAGATATCACACAAAGCACTGAGGCTTCACTACACTTCATGTTATGTGACTATAAATGGATCGAAGGCCTGGGCTGCCCTTCACTGTGCCTCTCAGTTTGTTATTTATTCATGACATTTTACTTAGCTTGTTGTATCTGCAGATGGGTTTGTGTGTTTGAGAAACAATTTAGCCATATATTTAAGAGAACAGTTCCTCTTTCCAACATGATATCGTGGCTAAACTTTAGTTTTTATCGAAATGTGGATCTTGACCATTTTTTTTCTGGCTCTCATAAGTGGAGCAAAGAATCTCTAAATATTACAGAGGGTGCAGTTTAATAATTCAAGCCTGGTTTGAGAAAACACAAGATGTCGCCAATAGAGAAATGAAATTTAAAGTGACAGAAGCTGATTTATACATACAGTACAATAGCCATAGTGTCTAAGTGAGCCGCTTTTCTTGAATTAGTCAGTGTATATCTGAGAAGCATCTTTTCTCTAATGAAAAATAAATAGATACATTAAAATCCTTCTAAACTAATGTAGTAGTGGTGATGCAAACTTAATCAATAGCCAACTTGTTTTAGGTCTAATAAGTCATTTTTATTATGCACAGATCATTTTTATAATATACAGGCAACTGAAATCGATGTTTCATGTCCACATATTCATTTATTTGCAGAGTAGTCATGGAATTTGTGAGAATAACTGTGGGCATCATCTCTTTCTTGTTTGTGCTTTATGAGACATGTCTTGACAGGCCTAATATTTTTCTTTTTGTGATTCAGGCTGTGAGGAGATCCTGAAATCAGCTCTTGGGACCCCCAACATCAGTGCGCAGCCATACCAGACGGACAATGGCTACTACTATCAGGTGGGCAGATTTCTAAGTCTTTGGATAGTTGATGATGTTGTCTTTTCTTTCCCACATGACGTATCTAATTATATCGTTGACCCCCCCAAAAAAACAAAGACACTAAGTACGCTCAGCTGAACACACTGCTTGTTTGTCATTGTGTACATGCACCTAATTGCACCCCATTTAATTAATGACCATTGACCATAACATTGAATATCTCTGAGCTACTAGAACTATTGTCTCTATTGCAGTTACATGCTCACATGATGTTGCTGTACTATGTGGTCACGAAAACGAGTTTGTGGCTGTACTATGTGGTCATGAAAGTTTAAGCGTCGCTGTTTAAAAATAAGGGATTTAAGCCCTTAAAGCAATCAGCAGCGAAAGATAACTCATTTTGCTGTATGTGTGCGCTGTCTGAGAGACATAGAGTCCGGGAATATTGAAGAGTATTGAAGTTATTTTTGCCGCTTTATAGGTCTTGGATGGTTGCACATTTGTATTTGTCAAAATGCCTATCTTTGCAAGTATCCTTGTAAACACAATAATTTAGGTCTCAAGTGAAAGCAAGCAGCAGAGACACGTGTAACTGTATATTGGATCCAGGCAGCTCTTAAAGTGACAGCGGTCTAAAATCCTTGTTGTCTGTCATTCATGTTACTCAAACAACAAACTTAACTAAATCTCACACTTCTCTTGACTAATTTTAACAAGAAGAAATTTATATTTCATTTGTTTTTATACAGTTGATTACTTTATACAATGTATGTAGCATTTCTTACTTATTTGTTCTACTGTAGTTTTTTTGCTTGTAATTAGTTTAATCGCTAACTGTTTACTTGTCTTTAGTGAGCTTTTTTCAAATGTAGGCTAATATTAGTTTTTTGTGACATTGACACTGAAGACAAGAATTGTGAAATTTCTATGGTATCAAAATGTTTGATATCATAAAGCAAAACAACATTATCATGATATATACCGTTGCTGTGAAATAAAATTACTTGTGTAATGGTATAAGATTTGGTCATATCACCCACCCCTACTAGAGCTCTAAGGGCCCTATCATACAGCCGGCGCAAGTGTTTTTGCAAGTTTCAGCACGGCGCAGTTCTCATTTTCCCGTCCTGCGCCGCGTTGTTTAAACAGCAAATGCATTTGCGCCCATGAGCGTGCTGGTCTAAAAAAAACGGTGTGTTCAGGTGCTTTGTTGGCATGTTGTTATTTTGAGGAACTGAAAATATAATTTTGAACAGTATTTTTTTCTTGTTATTTAAAGAGCATGTTAGTAATATGCGCCTATAGGCAGGTCCACAACACACATACACTCTGCTTATTAAACACACAGGAGCACACAAACATGCCAAATATAAAAAATTAAAGGATTACAATGTGAAAGATTATTATTGTGTATTCTACATAAATATAAAAATGCCTACATGTCATAATGGATAGTCATTGCCTGTATGCAAAACCGTTTCCTCTCGGAGATGCGTCTTTGGGCCTGCAAATTCCGCCATGTAAATAGCGAATCCGTCATGACGTGAGCGCAACTCGCTCTTAAAGGGAATGGGAGATAAGACTGATTGGTTTATTGCATGTTACGTCCAAAAAACACCCATTACTCATTAAGAGAATAGGGACCACCCATTTAGACCATGCGCCCGGGCGCACAGAACGTCTTTTTCCCGTCGTTAAACTAGCAAAAGTGGATTCGGACACACCCTGAGTGCACTTGCGCCGTGCGCTTTAGACCATGCGCTTAGATCGTTAAAATAGGGCCCTGAATGTTGTTGATAAAGCTAACTATATGGTTGAAAAGTTTGGTGTATGTGTTAGCACAGAGAAATGCTTTTTCAGTGGATATAACATCAATAATATAGAATATGTTTTTGTGTTTGACTGAGTTTTGCTATATTTGTGAAAAGAATAACTATCATGTATTGTTGCACTGACATGGCTATGGTTGACTTGAACCAAGCTAATATATTTGTTGTATGTTTTGATTCACTTTACTTGGGGACATGCAATCCTGCTTGTTCTTATCGTGTTCATTTACACCATATGGAGGCAGTTAAAACCCAACAGCAAGCCAGAAAATATAAGCACTTCTGTTGGCAGTGTGTCTAGACACATTAGGACACTTAACGGGGAGAGGCATCTATTGTTCTCCGATATAACAAGAAACAACCTTCTTTTCATCTGTACAGATTCAGTGCTTGGCTTGTTTGTACTTGAGAGATGAGAGTAAGTGGAGCCAAAATGCATCCCCAGCATGTCAGCTCTCACTCACATAAACACAGCAATCCATACTGCCACTGTTTCACAGGCTTCTGCTTGAGTTACAGTTTAAGGCTTGTAACACATAACCTGACACTGGACGCTTTAATGGCTGCTGTCAACATGCTGTATATGACTCAATGGAGCTGTCAGTCAAACAGCCAGAGTAGAGGGGAATCCTGACATCCATAGACACTTACTATACACAAAGACATTTAGATGTATTATTATGCAATCAATGACACACTTTGTTTTATTAGAGCTTTTAAAGACCTTTTGATATCAAAATCCGAATGCATGTGTATTGGCTATGAGGTCGTTGCTGTCTATGCAGGGTCAGAAAGCTCTCAGATTTCTTCAAAAATATCTTAATTTGTGTGTTGAAGATGAACGAAGATCTTATGGGTTTGGAACGACATGAGGGTGAGTAATTAATGACAGAATTTTCATTTTTGGGGGAACTACCCTTTATTAATTCCAAAATGTATTGCTGGTAAACAAACAAAACTGTATCTGTTCCAGTGTCTTCATTTTTTTCTTCTTCATCATCTTACAAGCTGTAAGGTGTTTTTTTGCTGGACTTTGATATAAACCTTTTCTCTGTCTGTTTAATGAACAAGCATTTAAATTTGGTAATAACGCCTAGTTGTGAATTTTTTTTCACTGTTATTACTCAATTTATAGATTTCCTCATTATAGTTAACATCACATGGTAAGCACAAGGGCTGTTTTTAATTTTAAACAGGTTCTCATTATAAAACAGGTTACTGCAACAGTGTTTCGTCATCACTAGGTGGCAGTATTTGGAAAGAAAACAAATGAATTTAGCTCAAAACAGACAGAAAAAGGCTTTTATAAGCAATACAGCAACACTTTGGAGAAATTATATCTATGTGAAAAGCACAGATTAGAGTTCTGCTCAAAAATGCCATTATGCAGATTTATTGCTTAACATATGGCATACCGATCTAATATCATTTGCATTATGCATAATCGGTTGTAATCTAAAATAGCTCATTAACCGTTACAGTTATGAATGGAAAATTGTAAGTATTTTATCAGTCAGACAATACATTTTAGTGTAAAGCTGGTTCATGTGAATATTAAACACTGCAGCAGCAGTAGTGAACAAACCTCCTCTACAGTATGATAAAGACACAGTGACACTAGGAATGTAATA
Source organism: Ptychobarbus kaznakovi (assembly GCA_027422405.1). NCBI lineage: Eukaryota > Metazoa > Chordata > Actinopteri > Cypriniformes > Cyprinidae > Ptychobarbus > Ptychobarbus kaznakovi. The sequence continues at coordinate 10,559,923 of CM049807.1, read as the reverse complement.
ATGAGCTTCATAAGCATATTACTATTTATTTTAAGACACCCTGCGTACATAGTAACTCTCATATAGAACCTGGAAGAGAAGGAAAAGAGAAATATGAACAAATCTAGAAGTGTACAGCCAAATGTGCTGCTAAAACAAGCTATATTCGATCAGTTCACAGCCTGAGCAGAATGTTGTAGTAAATTATTCAATTTAGTGTCGTTTATACCTGATCATTTGCTCTCTGGAAAATCCAGCGTTTTCCAACAGTTACAGGAAATGTTATGTGTTTCCACTCAAACCGAAACAGGGTGGTGCAGTTATTAGGAATATTTCCAGGGTACCTCATGCAGTACAGTTTTGTTTTTTGTGGTTTATTTTGTTTTAAATTGTGGGACTGTTGTCAGGCGAGGATGTGCAAATGAAGTCTGTGCTGTCTGCATTGCTCTTTGCTCTTTCTGTGCTCTGCTGCAAGCGGTTCAATTAGCACTTCAAATGAACTCTGGACTGAAGCTCTGCATTGATCTGCTGCAGATCTTCCCTTCTTTCCCTCCCTCTCTCTTTCCAAAAACAAAAATATTGAAATGTAAATTTTCTCAGGCGGTTAACACGACACCATAAGATAGCATGTCTGTGAATGACACTAATATTCCATCACAGAAAATAACACGTGTTTCAAAGATATTAAATTCAATTCAAGATTATTTGTATAGCGCTTTTTACTAAATATTGGCTATTCTAACTGAACTAAGATGCAATTAAGCTAATATTGTTTGTGTCATTTCTGTCTCTTCACTGGTCAGGTAGCACAGTCATTGCAAGTCTGATCACAGCAGTGATTGCTGTCACAAAGAGTCGCTGTCATACTAACACATCAATGTATGTCTTGACAGTGTGCGTGCGTGTGTGTGTTTTGTTGTATGGATCATTGTGCACACACAGCGTGTTTTAGAGATTAAGGTTACAGACAGCTGATCAGATTGACCAAGCATATTACCTCTTGTGTACAGGACCTGCTTGAGAGCAGTTAATGGCTTACTTGGTCTGTTAATGCTACTTATGGGAATACTATATCCTCCACTGACACACAAAACCTACTCTTTACTCGTACTGTTCTCTTTGGTAACCAGATACACTAACTTTTGATAAAGCTATTACTGGAAAAAATGTTGTTTGTGGTGAAAATCACACCACAAAATATAAGTCACAGTCGTAATTTGTGGGAAGTGTATGTAATTCATTTTCACACAGTAGATATTGAAATTATGTTTTGTGTGGTAACACTTTACAATAAGGTTCCATTTGTTAACTATATTTAATGCAGTAATGTTAACTAACAATGACCAATACATTTGTTACAGTATTAATTATAACAAAGGTGCTATGTTTTAGTAAAAAAAAATCACAGAAGTGCTTCTATAGTTGAGTTTCTATAGTATGTGCGTGTATGTATGTATTGTGTTCGGTACAGATCACTCGTGATTGGAGTTTGAACTCCGAGATGTTTCTTCTGAGTGACTGCTGCTGAATGATAGTTGAGTCAGAGCACTAATGAGCCTGTCACATTGATTACACTGATGGATAACCACAGAGAGAGCGACTAGAAGAGCATGTGTTGAGGTGCTTGTTCCTTGTGAGCTCATTTTACTAAAGATATTATTAATCACTTTTGATGTTGACATCAAAGGAATACAAAGCACATTTTTATTTTCTTATTGTCTTGTAGTCTCAGCTTTCTGCCTGTAATATCAGTGTCTATACACAATGCCTTGTCATTTTATATTACTGTAAAGGAAGGCGAATCCTTGGTTTGACTAAGCTGTATCTGTAGAGAAGCTGGTAAATGGGAAAGTCAAGACTGAATGTCCTTGGCTGTCATTGAGACTGAGCGTCTGTAGCATAAAAATCTCTGGCCATGTGTCTCATGTGCAATTCATCAGCTCTATTGTCTGTATCTCAGGTCACACCAATCCTAGTGTACATCAAGAGATATCAAATAATGGATTATACAGTAAGCACCGAAGATTCAATGATGGGACTTTTGTTTTTGTGATTTATAACCATTCTAAAGATTAGGATAAAAAAACAGTAATATTATTGCAATTTAAAGGGTTAGACCACCCAAAAATGAAAATTAGTAAATTACCCTGTGTTTTACTCAGAGGCGTCATGCCCATTCAAAGTAAGTGGGCACGTGCCCCCTCAGATTTTTGAGCCAAGTGGATTTTGAATGCAGCTTCCAAAAGACAAAAAATAGCCCAACAATATTTGATAATCACCAGCGTGATTAAATCGTTCAGCGCGTCCTATCATCAGCTGCTAAATTCAAATCTGCGTTCGCTGGCTGGCTCTGAGCCAGATACAGAAGCTTTTTTACAGCATTGTGTATTATAAGCAATCACACACGATTCTGTTGAGCTTTATTTATCTGTTGATGCAATGACCAATCAGAGGCGTTCGGATGAGTCACCGCTAAAATGCCAGTGTTTTTTTTCACTTGCTCACTGACTGAATACCTCTCTCTGGCGAATTCTCTCATCAGAAACAACAAAGTGCAGATGTGTGTATGAATCTGTATGATATTAATTTCATAGTGTAAACAGCTTCAGTGATTTTAAAGGGAGTTTTTGAGAGTGCTTGAACTCTAGACTGTCAGTGAAAATGTTCTTTGATAATTTAAATGTTCTTTGCTCTCTTTCTGTACAATGAAAGTGTTATGATAAGTAGCCTAACTTACAATGTTTTTAATATTCACATTAAATATAAAGTCAGTCGTATTAAAAATATGTTATGGCATGACACCCATATCTGTTAAATAAGTAAACAGACAGGTTTTTATGCATGGTTAGAAGACGACTTTATTAGGCTACTTTGACCATCATAATCAAGGTGACAATCGAGATGTTTCATGATAGTTAATATTAATGCGTTTGTGAATGTTTTGAATAACAACCCTCCCCCTCTCTCTCGTGCCCCTCATAAATAATGAGTGCATGACGCCCCTGGTTTTACTCACCCTCAAAGCATCCTAGGTGTATATGACTTTCTTCTTTCAGACAAATTTAATCAGAGTTATATCAAAAATGTATCCTGACTCTTCCAAGTGTTATCATTGCAGTCGGTGGCTGTTTCTGTACAATAAAATAAATAGAGTGCGCACATCTATAATAAAACGTGCCTTACACGGCTCCGGGGCGTCATTGAAGGCCTCCTGTAGCAAATCCATGCATTTTTGAAGAAAAATATCCATATTTCAAACGTAATAAATACTTTTCTATCAATTCCGCCATCTGTCAAACACGGAAGCTGTTCCAACGGATGATGTAGGACGTCGGCGTTGCGCAGTAGTGGATGAAGTAAATCAAAGGCTAATTTTCATTTTTGGGTGAACTAACCCTTTAAATTTATTTTCTATTTGAATATTTGTAATATATTTGTTGTAATTGATCAATGCTCAAATCAGTTATGCTACTTAATATTTTTGTGGAAACTGAAATATATTTTTCAGGATTATTTGATGAATAGAAAGTTTAAAAGAACAGCATTTATTGGAAATAGAAATCTATTATTAATATCTTTTCTGTCACTTTTTATCAACTTTGTGAGTCCTTGCTGAATAAAAGATTAACATTGTAAAAAGAAACCCTTACATTGAGACTTTCTTTTTAAAACATTAATCTATAATACATATATATGGGTGTTCATGTTTTAGGTATGTTTTTTCCTGGACAATAATGTTGAAAATACTCAGTTGTTAAGGCATGTGTCTAAAAACACTTGCAAACTGAACTGACTTCAAACACATGCTGTCTAACTGTTATTTCTTTGTAGAATCATCTGTCTATTAGCAGCGTCTAAATGTGCTCATCTGTGCAGCACCACAACAAACATCATCACAAAGTATCTGCATCTGCTCAGAGCAGAATGAATACAGATGATACTATGAAGCAGATTTGTGCTTAAGCAGGTGGAGATTCAAGCTGTTGGTATTTCAAGCACAGGCGCATGTTGAAATGAGATGCACAGCGGCAGTGTGTGATGAACATGTGAAGCCCCTGGCTTTCATGCACCACAGCGCTCCCTTCATCAGGAGCACCGCAACACTGTTCTGTGACATTGAATTTCACAGGCTAGTGCCTGTTACCCGTGAGCCTAAAGAAGAGAAGGATGAGAAGATTTATATACTGAAAAACCGTAGCTATATAATTGCTTAATGATCTTGCGTTTATCAGTGTATTAATTGGCAGGACTCAAAGGGATAGTTCATCCAAAAATGAAAATGACCCTCATGTTGTTCCAAACCTGTTTTACTTACTTTATTCTGCGGAACACAAAAGAAGATATTTTGAAATATGTCTCTGTGTTTTTTTGTTCATACGATGAATGTCAACATTAATGTTCCACAGAGGAAAGTTTTGGAACAACATGATGAAACTAGTTTGATATTAAAATATGAAAGTGTTGGCAAATACAAAAAGAGATGATGTAGTCTGTCAGTACTGCTTGTGCAGACAGATATTGCATGTCATGTGTGTGACAAATTGAAAGTAAATCAAAAAGTTATTGCAGAACTACCATTACATTTGGCATTGTCATTTGGTCCAGGGTTAGATTAAGAAAGGCAACCCATTTTTGGGTGATGCTGTGCAGTACTACTACCCGCTGAGTCCAGTCTCTGCCATCAAGCTTTCAACATGCCGCTGGGCCGTGTTTATCATGTTGTCTCCTCTCCTCTTCTCTCTGTCTGGGTTGATGTGACAGTGTATATGCACTGTCACAACTGAATGAATAAAAAATGACATCACATGTTAAGTACGAGCTTTCTCACCAAGAAGCCGACTGTCACACCCAGCGTGAGCTTGAGGTTGCCTGACATCACTACCATAAGATAAAATGTCAGCATGTTGCTTAGAACCCTGTGCACAGCAGGAATTGGTCAGATCTCATGGTAATATATACTTGAGTATGACCTTTGTGCACTTTGTCGCCTTGCAGCAGATTTAAGTTTAATGTTAAGGCCATTTTGTCATTGTTTTGAGCACTTACATTTTGTATTCACAGTGGTGCACTATTGCCAGATAATGACATTGCCAACCACACTATTTAATATAACACAAATGAGCACCAAGGGGATTGAGCTTTGTTGGTTGCTGCTAGGTTGTTTGTGTATGTCTTTAGCTCTCTGAAGAGACTTGTTTGATTTGATTTATCCAGTGGCTCAAAAACGAGGATTTCTTCAGGACCAGGATTTTAAAGACCAAAAAAAATGGCCTTACAATGTTATTTGTGTAATATTCTGAAAGTATTTATTGATATTTGGAATTAGCATTTATGTTTTATATTTTCAGGTAAACATAAATTACGTTAGTAATTTTTCATATTTTATGTACTGTAGCCTTAATTTGGTTTTATTTTAGTTTCAGTAATTTTAGTAATTAAACTTGTTTCAATTAGCTGCAAAGACAAAATTAAAATTTTTTTTAAGTTTGTGTAAATTTTCATGTGATATTTAGATTTTATTCCAGCATTATTTCAATAACCAAAATCAATTTGAATAATTGTATATTTTAGTTAACAATGAAAACACACTGGTCCTTATAATTAAACACTGAAATGTATTAATATTTCCTTGACTGAACAGGCCCAACAGTGCCACTGCTAGGAAAACCCCACTTAACCCACGTTAAGCTGGTTTGACCTGGTCTTAACTAGTTTAGGATCATTCATCTCTCAAAACTGCCAAGTTGTTTTCTGGTTAAGCAGGGCGCAGATGTGCCCAAAACCCCTTAAAAACCATCTTGACTAGACTGGGCCTGGGAGGAAAGTTGCGACCAGCAAACCAGCTTATTCTAATTAAAACAAAAATGCCAAAACACATTGTGGTCTGCATTGCAAATTAACTCGTATCTAGTGTAGTCTGGGTTGTTTTTTTCTTATACGTTGTGTAGTTTCACTGCACGGTTACATGGTTAGTTGAATTTAGTGTTGTTTTGCTGTCTGTGAGCCTATCAGAGCAGACCTGCAACCCATGTATATGTTGCAATCCACCAGTTCAGACCTCTGGTTTTAGATTATAGAGGAATACAGTCATTTGTATGCACACTGTGCCCAAACTGCCAAGCCTGTGCTCACAGTGTTCCCTCCTGCTCTTCTGCCTGTTTCTTACTCTCGCTGTCTCTCACTTCATCCTCTATTCATTTTCTAATCCACTCTGCGTTACACTAGTATACACTAGTAGAGCATCTTAAGCTTTAGGGCTGTTGACATTAATTGGGATTTTTTTTGTCCAACTCATTGTTAATTTGATGTGTGCGTTGTCTGATTCCTTCTGCCTTTTGGCTCATCAGTTTGATTAGAGAATGGACTGTTTGTGGCCCCCTCTCTTATTCTCTTTCCCTCTTTTCTCCTCGTGTTTCCTCACATTCCAGAAGTCCTCCTAATCTACCAGCTGTCAATCACAATGAGGGTAGGAAAGAGTACAGAGAAGGTTAAAAGCCATGCTCATATGCACACGGAGAAGGATACTTCACTCTCTAAATTAAAGCCTGAAGCTATCACTCACACATTATACTGTTTGAATAGAGCAGAACGGTTTCAGTGCAGCCTAAATGTTTTCTGTCTTATATCAATCATAGGTCTCTCTTCATTATTATGGCTGCTTGCAGGTTTGCAAGCTTAACTATTGCTATTAAACTGAACAAACCCTTAGTGCTAGGTATTACAATTCTGTGAAGCAACCACTTATAGCAATTCCCTAGCAACCAGAACATCCTAGCGCCTCAAAAACTCAACTAATCAATCTAGCAACCAGATAGCAAGTGATTAATGCACCCAGAACAACTTAGCAAATACAGAATGTGCTGGAAACCCCCCAGAACATCCTGAGACATCCAAAAGCGTCGTACATATCTGTCAATCTGAGGCGTAGCTATGGGATGCGTGCATTTTGCTCGACTGACTGATGTTCCAGTCTGTTCAGAAACCATAGCCTCTCAAGCCATACATGGCATGTGCCTATGGGTCGATGGAACCAACCTGGCTCAAGTTCAAATTTCATTGGACAATAATGTGAAGTGGAGCAGTCATTTTTCTGTTCTTATTCATAAATCGGTTGGAAATTACATGGGACAGACGAGTTTATTTGTGGAGCGATCTGGATTTTATAAATCAAATTACGTCGCTGAGAAAATGGATGATAAATGACTACAAAAGCTCTGCACAAAACCGTGTAGCGCCAAAAGTTGCAATAATGGTAATCAGTATTCACTTATATTTATGTATGATATACACCGTTTACTATTCGATTAAACTATCATAGTTATTTAAGCCCAAGTGTCACCCACGGGTCTATTATGTGAAGTGTAGGCTGGCCAAATGGTGACTTGAATGGACTTTATTATGTTACCAATTATGCAGCATTATGAAAGTGTCTTATGCTCATCAAGCCTGCATTTATTTGGTCAAAAATACAGAAAAAACTGTAATATTGCGAAATAGTATTACAATGTAAGTGTTTATCTATTTTAATATACTTAAAAATATATAATTTGCAAAGCTGAATTTCAGTGCACGATCCTTCAGAAATCATTCTAATATGCTGATTTATCATCAATATTGGAAACAGTTGTGCTGCTTATTTTTATTTATTTATGTATTTGTATTTATTTTGTATTTTTTTTAAATGTTGGAACCTGTGACACTTATTTGGGGTTCATTGATAAATAAAATTTAAAAGAACATAATTTATTCAAAATAGAGATGTTTTCCACACTTCAAAAAATCAGAATGAAAACAACCCTACTTTTCTGAAATATATTTTATATAAATACGTAGAATATTAATCAAAGTAGTATGAAGTAGTATAATTTTAAGTATATACTATATATAATTATAAGAAAGTATATAAGTATAAAATTTGAGCATTGGGACGCAGGTATCCAAACTTTTGAGTCACTTGCTTCATTTCAAACTGAATCACACATTTTTGAACAAATAATTTGAATAAATAATTAAATGATTCACTCATTAAGACTTGCCGCCACCTACTGGCCATTATAGTGTCATGTTTATTTATCCATGACAGGCCTGTACCAGCACAAAAAAACACTCTGCATATATTGTTTAATTATCGTTGTTGAAAAAAAGAAAAAAATATAACATGATAGCAACCAGACAGCAGACATTTAAAAACTCTTAGAACGCTTAGCAATCACATAAGCTGCGTCTCATTTCAGAGGCTGCATCCTCCGGAGGTCGTTTTTGTCATCCCCATAAACCAGAGTTTTATTACGGTGACTTTTCTTTGCCTCAAAGACGTATGTGGCTGACAAATGCGACCTCTGGAGGACGTGGCTATTGTAACCAGTGTGGTTCTATTTGGGAACCACCCTAGATATAGTCAAGCACCACTCTAAAACTCTGACTGCTTGTAATAATGGTCTAACATTATTTTTCATGTTCAAACAGCAACTATGGAAAAAAAATTGCGCATTTGTTTATTTTCCTTTGAGACATGACAACAGGAAGCAGGTGGAGATCAACCACACCTGACTGAAATAACAACTGTTTCGCATTACACGGTATTTTTAAAACCTGGAATCTGGGTAAAACAGTACAAACATGTATGAATGGCTTTGGCTGTATAAACAGCATCAGGAGCCGAGTAGCAGTTGGTGATAGAGATGTGTGAACATTTATTCATCTGTAGCCAACACCCTCCTGATCTAACAGCATCGTCTCTCGCGTTTCCACCCTCCCTCTCTCCGTCTCACTCTTCTCAACTAAACCTCAGACTGTGTCTGTATCCCTGCAGCATCACAGAGATAATGTGTAATGCATTTTAAGATGGTTTGAAGAGGTGTTCATAGCTCTGACAGAGAGAGAAGAGCATGTGTGAGGTAACAGGGTCTGGTTTGAGCTGCTACACTGAAACTAACCACCGCTGCTGCTGCTGCACTGAGCTCATGGGAATCATGGGAAAGTGGGGCATCACTGATGCACAGTGGAGAGGAGGAACGGAGGAGGATTGCTTTCTTTCGTTCTCTCTCTCCCTCACATACCTGCATAAACATGCATCTCAAACTTCACACATATGCAGAGGACAGCATATGTGAGACTTGTCACTTGCAGCTGTTGAAGTGTGAATGTACATGTGTACATTTTTACCAGTGATTAGATTTTTATTTAATCTGTCTTTGCCGCTAGCGAGAGCTCATTGCTGCTGTGAATTTATGAGCAGTGTTAATTAAGGAAGCTCTTAAGATATTCTATAAATCAATCACAAGACCTAGTTATTAAAGTGAACTCTAGTTATTTAAAAAAAATATATATCGTTAAATTATTTGCAGACTTCTTGCTAATGTTAAATAATACTACAGTATGCTTAAAGGGACAGTTCATCCAAAAATGAAATAATTTACTCACTCTCATGTCGATTCAAACCTACAGTGGCCGGGAGCAAATACAGCAGTTAACACTGCCACAGCAAATATGTTTTAACACTACCGGTTTCGGGTAGGGTTTAGTGTAGGTCGTACATTTATTTTCAAAAACAAAAGAGCTTTAACCTTTTACCGCTACTTGCCATATACTTAATTTCTGAACTCCCGCCATGTAACAACCAACATTAATAAAATGTTGCCAAATTCACATATATCCGTTTCAGACAACATTTGTTATTTGCTATTTCTGTTTGCAGTAAATTGATACAATTTTATAGCATTTTACATTTACATTTAGTCAATTAGCGACTTACAATTGGGGAATACATAAAGCGCTTCATCTTGAAGAGGCAAACAGACAGAGGAAGTGCTTGTAACACCAAGTCTCAGACATTGTTAAAATAAGTACGAGCTAGCAAGGGAAGGAGAGAAAGAGAAAGTTTTTTTTTTCTTTTTTCTTGTTTTTTTTAGTAAGAAAGTCAAGTAGTGTCGAAAGAGATGAGTTTTCAGTTGTTGCTTGAAAAATTTGACAGGGATCCAGCGTTCCGGATAGGGATGGAAAGGTCATTCCACCAGCCAGGAACGGTGAACGAGAAGGTTCTGGAAAGTGATGTTGAGCCTCTCTGTGATGGTACCACAAGGCGTCGCTCACTAGCAGATCTCAGACTTCTGGAGGGGATGTAGATAGTCATCAGTGAGTGGAAGTAGGCGGGTGCTGAGCCTGTGGTTGTTCTATATGCAAGCATCAGTGTCTTGAACTTGATGCGAGCTGCAACTGGTAGCCAGTGCAAGGAGATAAAGAGAGGTGTAACATGGGCTCTTTAGAGCTCGTTGAAGACAAGTCGTGCTGCTGCATTCTGAATAATTTGTAAAGGTTTGATTGCATTTGATGGAAGTCCAGCCTAGAAATGACAAGGGCCTGGACAAGAAGTTGTGCAGCATGCTCTGTCAGAAAGGGCCTGATCTTTCTGATGTTGTGAAGTGCAAACCTGCAAGATCGAGCAGTCTTTGCAATGTGCTCTTTGAAGGTTTGTCTGCCAGGCAGCCTGAGATCCGTGTGCAGCTACGTTGGATCATCAGGTCGAAATGAGAGATACAACTGTGTCATCAGCGTAGCAATGGTAGGAGAAGCCATGCGCCTGTATGATGGGACCCAGTGATGTAGTGTATATGGAGAAGAGGAGGGGTCCAAGAACCGATCCCTGGGGAACCCCAGTAACCAATTGATGTGCTTTGGATACCTCCCCTCCCCAGGCCACCCTGAAAGACCGACCAGTGAGATAGGATTCAAACCAGCGAAGTGGAATCCCAGTGATTTCCAGTGATGAGAGGGTGGACAGGAGGATCTAATGATTGACCGTATCAAAAGTGGCAGACAGATCCAGCAGAATGAGGACTGATGATTTGGAATCGGCTTTTGCAATTCGCAGGGCTTCAGTGACTGAGAGTAGTGCAGTCTCAGTTGAATGGCCGCTCCTGAAACCTGACTGTTTAGCATCCAGTTTGTTGTTCTGTGTATAAACAATGGACCTGGTTGAAGGACAACTCGTTCGAGTGTTTTGGCTCTGAATGGAAGGAGAGATACAGGTCTGCAGTTTTCTATAAGAGAAGTGTTTAATGTAGGTTTTTTGAGCAGTGGGGTTACCTGATCCTGCTTGAACGCAGTGGGGAAGATGCCTGTGAGGAGAGATGTGTTGATAATGTGTGTGAGTGCTGTTAAGAGTGTGTGAGAGATTGCTTGGAGAAGGTGTGAGGGGATTGGGTCTAGAGAACATGTTGTAGGATGGCTGGAGAAGAGAAGTTTGGATACTTCTGCCTCAGTGAGGGGACAGAAGGAGAAGATGGGAGTTTGAGCAATGGATGTAGTTGGTTGGAGGTCCTGTATGTGTGGAGGTGAAAACTGACTACTGATTATTCTAGTTTTGTCTGTGAAAAAAATGGCAAAGTCATCAGCTGTTATAGAAGTGGTGTGAGGTGGTGAAGGAGGACAGAGGAGAGAATTGTTGACAAATGTTCTGAAGAGATTACGCATATCTGGAGGGCTGTTGATCTTGTTGTGGAAATGTGAGGATTTGGCAGTGTGGACTTCAGTGGAGAAAGATGAAAGCAACGATTGATATATACTCAGGTTCGACGGATCGTTTGATTTGCGCCATTTTCTCTCTGCCGCTTGGAGTCTGGTTCGATAATCACGAAGAACATCAGATAACCAGGGGTTAGTAGGGGCAGTTCGTGCTGGCCTGGAGAATTTTGTTGACATAATAAACATTTTGGAATCTGTATGAGAGATTTTCAAAGAAAAATGCTTTGGTTCTGTTTTAATAAGGGCATATTACAAGAATGTTGTTTTCTTGTTGATCCTGTTGTATTTTTTTTCATGCCACCACATGATCAACCCCCTATTGGTACTTTTGATTTCTCTGTATCTTATTTATCTATTTGCGTTATTTGTCATGGTACTTAAACGAGGAGAAGGTTAATTATCCGTAATTGTACGTATAATCCAGCACAGCTGAGGTAAGGCTTAAGATAGCTGTGTGTTGCACACAGACGCACACACACGCTCTGCTCGATGTGGGACGGCTCAGCTGAATAGTTTCCTAGCAACAACCTAGAGAACGAGCAGAGAGAGGGAGGGAATGTGACAGGCCGGAGTAGGGGAGGGGATTTGCTGGGAGGAGTGGCCAAAAGCCCAACAACTGTTGCCAGATCGCTAGCGTCTCTGTCCGTATGTGTTCGTGTGTGGCCGCATGATCGTTTGCTGCAGGTTGGAGCGAGTGTGTGTGTATGTGTGAGGAGGACTGAGCCGGTTTGGAGCAGTGGTGGATGTAGGTGGAGATACCTGAAGCCACACGTCCACAGGAGTGCTGAAATCTGACAGGACTGGACACTGATATTTCACCTGTTGGACTGTGGTGAGGGTGGGGATCCTGGAGGGAGACGGGGACACCAAGTCTTGGGCGTCCTCAGCCGATGAGGGCTTAACCGGCACGGGTGGAAAGGATGGAGGAGATGGATCTTCATTATTGAGCAGCGGGGTAAGAGGATGAGATGAGAAAACTTGCATGTGTGAACGTTTGCTGCAGCCAAGTAAAGCCCATTGTTCCTGCTCTTCCTCTCATGTGCTTCTCTCATCCTCTTTCCTCTGTAATAATCTCTTCTCCCAACATTGATGCTGAGAAGCTCTTGTAGATCTGTTTGACTCCCAGTGGCACTTTAGAGTGATGAAGCTCGATGAAATGATTTTTTTTTGCATTTTATTGCAAGATACTAAGGCTCTGAGTGTGGTGGAATTCACAACCAGTCTGTGTGTTTCCCAAACGCTACACCTGCCCTTGAATGACAAGTTGAATGAATGACTGGAGAGCCAGCCTGAATTGTGTGGGGGTCTGTTGGAGGGGAAAGGGGTCATGCTATTGAAATGCTAATCAGACAGTGTGTGTTTGGACTGTGTAGATGCGTTTTTTTGGCGGTGCGTGTGTGTGTGTGTGTTCGTGTCTGCCTTCGTCTACCCAACAACCGTTGGTGACCCCATTGTCTCTTTTTTCCGCTTACTTTGTTTCTTAAATGTCAGACTGGTGAAAATATCAGTTCTTGGTGATAGAAAATCCCCAATTTTGCACCTCAAATGAGACCATTGGTGTAGAAAAACTAGCAGACTGATTGATTGTTGCTTGTAAGTGCACATGCTCGTAAACTTAAACAGTTAATTCTGTGTCTCTTGGGAACAGGGCTAATGGTGTGCGCTGGGAGTTGTTGTGGGGTTGGGGGTTGTTGAAGGGGAGGAACTGTGGAGTTTTGAATATGGCTGTTAGTTAGAAGGGACTGTGTGAACATGAAAGGGGAGGTTGAGCGTGCTGGGGTGGTTTGGGAAGACTCTTCGATGGTTAATGACCACCTGCTGGTAGTACCGCATCTATATTGTGTTTGTATGAATGTGTGTGTTTCTTAATGTTGCAGTAATGTTATTCCTCTGGCAAGGGACAATTTATAAAGGTCAAGGAACAATAGGGTTAGACGTCCATTAAAATTCCTTCCCTGGCGCTTGCCTTTACCCCTCTCGTGGTTTGTTTTGCCAAAGTGTTATTGACTTCTTTAAACATTTACCTCTGAGAGCTTCTCAGCTTTATGCTAATAAATGTTCATTGTAGATAATTTAGTAATAACATTTAGTAATAAGCCTGCTCTAAACACAGCATATGTGTGGTTGAAATCACATTGTTTTTAATCTGTCAAAGTGGTCATACATATTTAAAGTAATAAAAAATGTCTTAAATTAAGCATAATTGTATCATATAATGTAGTAGTGTGTTTAATGTCAGTACATGCCCTGTCTAGGTTTTTATAACTTTAAGTATTATTCTGAAATATTATTATTAGAGTTTGAATTAACTATTTGAATATGTTTTAATATGTAATAGATTCATGTGATGACAAAGCTACATTTTCAGCAGCTTCCAGTCTTCAGTGTCACATTATCCTTCATAAATCATTCTAATATGCTGATCTGAAATGTTTCTTATTATCAGTGTTTAAAACTGTTGTTCTTCAGTATTATTTAATGAATAGAAAGTTCAAATGAACAACTTTTATTTGAAATATAAATCTTTTGTAAAATTCTAAATGTCTCTCTTGATCAATTTATTGTGTCCTTTGCTCAATAAGAAGTACAATATATATATAAAAAAAATCTTACTGACCCCAAACTCTTGAACACTTATGTGTATATTATATAAAGCTGTAGTAAGCATTTTTCTGGAGTTTTATCATTTTTATTCTAACTTTTGCTTGGTTTAATATCATCCGCCCTTATACGGTATAAGCTGATGCTGTATACATGGGTACTGTTCATAAGTCAATCCAGTTCTCTTGTCTACTGCATTTAAGATTAGCCATTTAGCAGCTGGTCTGACAGCTTTAGATATCGATCTGTTATGAAATGCTGTATCAGGCCTGGCTATTGCGTGGGCAGCAGAGAATCTGTGCTTGACCAAGGGCACTATCTGCACTACCATTTCATGGACGTCATAATGCAAAGCTCAGCAAAAGATATAATTCAGAGTTACAGCTAGGACAAGAGGTTAATTGCAGTTTGGACACTCTAAAACCCAATAATGTGGTGCATCCAGACTATTGCTCTGCCAAGGGAGAAGGGTGGATGAACATTATGTGACAGACATTTTGAAGTCAGTGGTACACTTTTATGATTGTGCCTGGATGTTAGAGCAACTAAATTGAGAACCATATTTCCACTTGTCTCGACATGCCTTGCTTTCAAAGGGACGCCTACACGTGCTGTGGAATAATACAGTAATTTGCTTAGCCAAGTGCCGCATGCAGTATTGATTGTGTAACTGCAGCTCTGGATGGCCTTTCTGTGTGTTTTTTTGGGTTACCATTTTCAAGGTCAATAAAGAGTTCAAAGGTGTTTCGCTTTGATACCGTCCAGGGAAGGGCGGCCGACAGTTTTAGAGCCCCGAGAGCTGGATTATGACTCATGGCTCCTGGTAAATCCACACTGTCTTTTGTCTGCTGACTGTGTAGGCAGCGAGATGGCCAGCTATCCAGCTGCACTTCCACTGAGATCTCAAACAAAGCCAGCCAAGCGCAGTTGATACAAAAATGAGCAGCCAGCTTCAATGTCCCCCGCTAGCATGTTTCTGTTGTCACTTTGGTAACATAACTGACAGTAATACTATTAGTGTACTTAAGTATTTGAGCTTAGCTAGCTAGCTTACAGGTTCATTAGGGTCACTAGCCAAAACTAGCATTTAGCAAAAACAGTCATGTCAAAGGTAAAACTATTTCAAGATAGGCTTACAGGGTTTAAACTCTAAGATAATTTGTTGTTTTGAGGTAGTTGCTGTATAGATTCGGGATGACAGCTGGTCCAAAATGTTTGTTTGAAGTGGGCTGTTACCTGAAAAATCCCCCAAAACAGCAGCTACTGTGTGTGTGGTAGGGATCACTGTTGTCTGAGAGGCTTTTGAGAGAAATTTGAGAGGCTTTTCTGTCATGTTCATGTGCACACTTGACATTTCTTGTGAGCTGCACTTGAAAGGCTGTGAATATGTTGGTGCACTTTGGACGCTAGCCAGAATTGAATGCAGATCTGTAAAAGAGTGCTTTTCTTCTCCAGATTTACAGAGAAAAATTAAACCGCATCTAAACATGAGCAAAAAATGTAATAAAAATGGCTCTGCTTTCACTGAGGAAAATAATCTAATGATGCATGTGAGTGAGCTATCTAGGTGCATTCCTCCATCACGCATCTTCTCCTAGACTTCACAGACAAAACATCTCTATTATTTATAGATCTGAGGGCTTCGGGATATGTTGTGCATTTGAATGTTTTCAGGCATGCTCCTAGACAAGAAATAGTGTTGCATCAAACATGTTTAATCCACTACCATTCAAACATTTGGGGTTGGATTGTTTTTATGTTTTTGAAAAACGTCTCTTATGCTTACCAAGGCTGCATTTATTTGATCAAAAAATACAGAAAACCATAATATTGTGAATGTGAATATATTATTACAATTTAAAATAATACATTTCTATCTGAATATATTTTAAAATGTAATTTATTGTGATGCCAATTCAGTCGTACGCATTGAATGCGAAATCATTCCGATATGTTGATTTTCTTATTATTATCAATGCTGAAATTTTTGTGGAAACATGATCCCTTTTTTCAGATTTCATTGATTACTAGAACATTCAGAAATAGAACTAGGACTACATTTATTTGAAGTAGAAATTTAACTTTTTGTTGTTGTTACTTTTAATCAATGTAATGCATCCTTACTGAATACAATATATTTTTTCCTTAAACTAACTGACCCCATGCTTTGGAACAGTAGTGTACTTTCTGACCATTTCATTTAATTCACTCTCTCGATTACAGAACATGAATTATTGGACTGTCCCTTTAAGCCAACTAATAAAAGGATATTGCTTTCGGTCAGTATGACACATAAAAGTGTGTTTGATTACACAATAACCATCGACAGAATCCCACTTACACTCTGCAAGAATGCAGCAGCTTTGACTCTGCATGGACATCACTATGTGTCTAAGTCACTGGCTTTTTAATGATGATCATCCCTCCAAATCAGCCCACTGTAAGCAATGTGGACACACTGGTGGGTGTATTTTAGCTCTTAGCATCCCAGATTTTGGATGTTAGCTGTATTTAATCTTTAATGCAATGTAGTCTGTTCAGCAACATTGCATAAGATGCTGGAAGTACGGGTGGATCAGCAGTACTGCAGCATGACAGTGTTAGTCCATCATGTTAACCTTAAAAATCATCAAACAGCTAAATCTGCAAACTGGCCCTGCTTTGATTTTCAGTTGAAGCATTAAAATACAATTCTGATAGCTGTAATTTTATACAGTCAAACTCTAATTTAGAACAACTGCATTCAAGTGAAGCTGCCCTTTATTTGTACTTATTTCAAAGAAAATGTGTCTATATATAAATAGTCCACAAATAACAAGTTAATCAGCCATATCAAATCAAATCACTTCATTATCACGACACCATATAAACAGAGTAATGGTGAGTGAAATTATAATAGCAGTTTCTTTACAGCTTTCATCAGTGAAATACATATAACTCTATTTTAGTATAGGATTTTTGTATGTTTGTGTATTAATGCATGCCCAACATTAAAAGCAGTCTGTCAGTAGAAGAGTGTAAATAATGAATGTTAAGTCTAGGCATTTCAGACGGTGCTGTCTAAGGGGGGCTGGCAGATTCAGGTCGGGTTGGACCAAAAGCTCATGTATCTGGGCTCTCACTGCAGGAGACCCCTGCATCTCCTCTTACATTACTGCAGTCAGAGTGTATCTGATAGGGCTGCATTCATCACAGTCGCTGCTCAGCATGGAGAACCTCTATTATGCTGTCAAAGCTTCACATTAAGACTATGCAGATGTCAGTCATCAGTAATCTCCTCCACCGCTCTTATCTCCAAAGATCCAGCCATGTGGGAAGAATCAAAGTTTTACTCAGATTTGCGACTAGACCTGTGATGTTTAATCCTGAGGCTGGCCGTTACATTTCCTTTTCGTAGGTATAATCTCAGATCAGACCGGACAGACTTGAAGATTTTTTTCCTTAAGTCTTGTAATAAATGCACAGGACTAGTTTGAAGACTGGATATATATGCTAGTTATTCTGCAGGTCCAGCTAAATCAGTACAAGTTGTAAATAAAGATTATTGACGTGTGTTGTTCAAGAAAATACAATTTCAGTCATTTTGGTTCAAAATTTCATGTTTAATGCAGTGTGTCGCCACTTTGTAATTATTTGTGAAAATGACTAGCAATTTCGGAGTAAATCCTACACCAGATTGTTTTTTTCAGTGTAGGTCTCATTTCTTCCATCTGCCATGTGGTGTGAGTGGAGAGGTGTGTGAATATGGTGTGTGACCTACAAAGGAAGGTAACGGACTCGCTGAGGTGTGAATGTGAGAGGGGTCACTTCAGATACACACTAACACACAGCTGCACTCACTGAGATACACTCAGATATGAAGGAAAAGGCTGAGTTTGCGATTGAAGGAAAGACAATTGTTTTTAATGCATTGTGTTGTGCATTATTTTTATTGAGTAAAGAAAAAATATGGAAGAGGGGAAAAATACGTTAAAGGCTTAATATAAAATGTGATAGGGATCAAAGGAGAGTAGAGCAGCTGTCTGTTACATTCCTATACTATTCAAGCAGTAGTAATATAGAGAAGATCCCTATTAGAATTAGATGTATGTCTAAATCTGTTCCTTAGGGACCCTATAAGTCAATTTGAGTGTTTACACAATAAGCATAAGATTAAACATAAGCACGATGTTTCATTAGGACAAAATATCAAACTGACTGGCATTTATTTTAAAGAAATAGAGTACAAATACATTTCAAGCAAAACATTTCACACACACACACACACACACACACACACACACACACACACACACACACACACACACACACATACAGATATGTTTAAATAAAACAATAGATATGTGGTTCAATATTATGAAAAAATAATTTGTCAGACGTCAGTGGTCCATGTTTATAGTTAAAGTGATAAACTACACCCTGACTTAAAATTGCCTTCAGATGGTTAAAGTAATTTAAAATAGTTAGATATTTGATCCGTGCATTTAAATTCAGAAAAATCTAAGTGAAACTTAATTTAAAAGTGTTGAAATTTATATTTGGGTTCACTGTATGACAAACTAGCAATTTATGGCTATTTATTTCTAAAATTAGTGATTGTTCACATGGTATTAAAGTAGTGGAAAGTCTGTTTTATTGTAGCATTACCTTATGAATAAATGTCTTAGACAAATTGATCATCTATAAGGGATGAGCTAAGTCGTTTTAAAGCACATTGGTGTGCACTGAAGTTCTCCAGAATGCAGTAAATGCTTAATGACCAGCCATAACTCTCAGCTTTAATAATACAGTATCTCCCTAGACACAGATGCAAAGATAAATACACTTTCATATTAGACAGACAGAAAGTGTCAGAAATGTATGTATTTATTAAACATATATAAATAATTTATATAAACATATATACAGACTTACCATTGATCTAACAATCTCTTATAGTGTGATAATTAGTCTGCTCTGTCTGTGCAAATAACAACAAGCCACTGGGCAACATCA
Source organism: Ptychobarbus kaznakovi (assembly GCA_027422405.1). Lineage (NCBI taxonomy): Eukaryota > Metazoa > Chordata > Actinopteri > Cypriniformes > Cyprinidae > Ptychobarbus > Ptychobarbus kaznakovi. The sequence continues at coordinate 10,540,825 of CM049807.1, read as the reverse complement.
GCTGATTCCCATTGTCCTCCTGCCATTGAGATCTGACATGAATTTTAATAAGTAAATTAATATTTTGAACTGCACATGTTGTAGGACAGAATGGATGTAAAAAAAAAGTCAAACCTTGTGAGAGTGAGCAGAGAAATGTTCACTGTGGTGTAAATTAATTATAATTTATTTCATTTTGAGAGCACCATTTCTGTCTCTGGCATGCAATCGAAATCCTTGTCCTTTTCTTCTTGTCTGTTACACTCACTATTCGTTAGTCGAATGAAATGTTTCACACCAGTTCACCATGATGACCTTTGTCCTGTGTTGGCATCCGTTGTGTCTTCTGGGGTTAATGAGCAAAGTTTCCACAACCTTTCTTTGACCCGTTATCTTTTGTGTTAAGTTCTCGTTTCACCTCACCAAGTTGTGTGTTTGAAGAGACCACATAGTGAGTCAGTAATCTGATCTAGTTTTGATGTTACATTTGCATTTTGAGCAATAGGACTTTATTCAGCAGGTTTTGTATGATATCTGTTTGCAGCACGGGGAGGGGAGTCTGGGACCCCCGATCATTGTGTGCACGCGGCCGTACCCAGAGTGCCAGCTGTATTCTGATGAGGAAGCAATGGGCGGACGGGACGTGCAAGAGGCAGACATGGACAGTGTGGGAGACAGCGGGGCAGGATCTGAATCTTCTGATGGAGGACGTCATGATGATAAAGGAGGAGGACTGGGTGGACTCTTTCTACGTGGAAACAAGTCAGCAGCATGGATGTTTCTGTATTATGTTGCTCCGGTTTAACATTATCTGAGCTTTAAGAAGCAAAAAGACATCTTGCCAGAATTTTGTTAAAATATGAATTGAATAATTATTGTTTCATTAAATGAATACAAAAATGATTACATTTAATAATTGTCCTGTGAGAATGAGTACATAAGGTGCGACCTGTGGGTTTGGTTTTAGCTGTGGTCAGATGCGGTCCTCGGCAGCCGCTTCAGTAATCTCAGTGGAGGAGCAGTTTGAGGACTACGGAGAGGGAGAAGATGTGGACTTCACTCCCAGCAGCCCCATCCCTGATGATGACACACGCACCAATGGTTTCTCTGACCTGGGCTCCTCTCTGCCCTCCAGGTTAACTAGCTCACTTTAGCACACGCCTCTCACATGAAATACTGACATATGGGGTTATTCTGTATGATCGGTTTCATTTGATTGCATGGATGAAAAAGGGTGAATAGCATGAAACCAGACATGAAAAAGTCAAAGCCAAAACAAATAGAAATAAATAAGAAATTATATTTTGCTTAATTATTATTTTCATGGCAATTAAGCGCATCCTTACCCCAAACATAAGCACAAAATGTATAAAGTGAAAATAAAAAAGTGCATTTTCGTAATAATTTGGGTGTGCTTAAGATGTTCTTAGGATTAAAAAGATTAAATAATAATAATAATAAAAACTTTGCACATTTTCAAAATTTAATTTAATATTTGTTAGGTTGAAATATGACATAATTTTTTCATAAGTCACTAAGAATATTATTAATGCATAGTAGTTATAATTCTGACACAAATACACTGAGTTGCATTAGTGCATTTGACGGCCATTAATCAACACATTGTTAAACATAAACTCAAAACAGATGATAATTATGAAATGCTTTTGGCATACAGTGGGAGTTTTGCATCGTTAGCTGTTCTCGTTTGCTCTGTGTGATTCTGGTTGAATCAAGGATCCTATCATGAAATCAATAACATATTATTAGACATTCTTTTCCAACTATGCAAAATTTGAAATATCTTAGCATTTTATATGATTAAATATATAGAAATCTGAATGCTTCTACTGCCAGTATTGATGATCACTTGGTGTTTGCAGTGCTGGTCAGACCCCTCAGAAGATCAGGCACCTGTACAACAGTGAGCTTCTGGATGTTTACTGCTCTCAGTGCTGCAAGAAAGTCAACCTGCTCAATGACCTAGAGGCCCGACTCAAGAACCTCAAAGCTAACAGGTAAGAGGCCACAGAGGTTCAAATGAGCATATCGCTTACTCTGATGGAGTGCGACAGGGATGATGTACAGTATTTTTGTTATCCAAAATAAAAGTTAGCATAACACTGGTTCCCTCAACAAAAAGCCAGGAGGATTTTTCCATTTGCTTTTAGATTATTGCAGAAAATGTGACTAACAAAAGTTTGATTCGTATACATTTTGTTCATCAAGATAATCTTAACAAAGCTTTTATGATTTTGAAGCCTAAATACTAGTTTGTATTTATTGAGTTAGTTTGCAAGAGTGAAGGTTTGAACACAGTAAGGCTGTGAAAGCAGACTAGTGAGTAGATAAGTTTAATATCCCCAAAAACCTCATTTAGCTACTTGATAGCAGCAGCCTTTTTCGAGTCACACAAAAGCTTAAAAAATCACAAAGGAGTGTAATTTATGTTTTTTATGTAGTTGAATAAAACGTGAAATTATCTTGAGCTTCTGTTAACCACAGACCTTATTTCAGACATTTAACCAAAATCCATTAAAAAAACTACAACTTTTAAGAATACTAACTCATTTTAGCACTCATTCCTGCAGCACTCTGTAAGAATAAAAAAATGCATAAATATTGGGCAAAATAAACCATTTTTGATTGCACACAAATATTTTTAAATGTATGTTTTTTGTTATAGAGTATTGATTAATATATAGCCCTACATATTTATTTACATTGATTTTGCTCCTTCCTTATATTGCATCTTTTTTCTGAAGCTATTTAATGCTAAAGGATGGTATATCTAGCATACTGTCTTATCTAAATCATTGGTTGCATGTCTTTGTCTCCCCCTAAATGCTGTCTTTAGTGCCCTTAACTTTGCAGCATCTATAGTTCATATTAAATGGCTCAGCACTGCACTTCTGAGAGGATTCGTTATGTCTCAGTTCACTGTAGGTAAAACTAGATATATTTTTTATGAGTCTCTTTAATCACCCAGGTCTGTCTAAAGCTTTATCGAGAGACGGGTTTCATCAGAGGAGCTGTTACCATAGCAACAATGCTCCAGTCAAGGGTTCGGTAATCTTTGTGAATGTTATCAGACAGTGAGGGAAAACTGAGCCCCTCAAGAAAAGCCTGAGGTGTTTGAGTGGGTGTGTGTGTGGTGGAATTTGATGAAATCTGCTGAAATAATCCTTTTATTATTATGTGGACACCTAACAAATTTGGCACTTCAGGAGAACGACACTGCAATCATTCATCTGTAACAAGATTTAAAGCATCATGGGATTATGAGGTTTCCACCTCTGCTGCTGACACACCGGGACATGATACTGCAGACATAGATCCTCTATCTTAAAACCTAGTGAGCTGCCTCACTACATGCTTGCTATTGTAGACAGACAGCTGCCCTCTAAGACAGCATCTTAACCGTCCTGGGACTACAGGAGTTATTTCAGAAGTATAGAGACAGGAGACAAATAAGCAGTAGACACAATTTACTTGTACATCAGTGCTTTTTCAGCAGCCGTGCTTCTGGAAGTAATTGTCCTATTCACTTTTCATATTCATTTTCAAAAAGTCTTTGTTTAAGAGTTATAATGTATAAACCAAAACGCCTAACTACCAGGAGAATGAAAACATTATAAAGTTTGAAAGTGTTGAATGTTGAACTCTTCATGAACTCAACTGTTGCAGCTTTAATTTCATTGTGAAGGGGGAGGGGCTATCAGACTCTGATTATTAATGACAAAGTAGCCTTATAAAATTGCATAATGCATAAAGTAATAGTGTGTAAGTACATAGTGTATAGTGTGTCATTTGGGATGCAGTTTAGTTTTATTTATACTTTTCAGGATTGAATGAAATACATGTATATTTAGCTACATCACTTTTTTTCACCAAGATTGATGCAGTGCTTTCTGAGATTGCCTTTTCATTTTTATTATTATAAATCATAATAAAACAAGGTGGCAGCATAATCAAGTTGCTGCCTTTTGTAAGCGGGCAAGAGATGCTGTTCAGTAAAGAGCTGTGTGATTTCCTTCTCTCTGGCTGAATAGGTGTGATGGGGAAGTGAGATCATGTGGCCTTCTGTGGCCTTTAGCTATTAATCCTCTGGCATTTTCTGTCCAAATCCTCCACTGCATACTCTGCTGAAGTTAAAATGCATTCATGCAAGACATGATCGGCACCACTATGAACTTCTCTATAATGATCAGCAAACGTTTAGGTTATTGTATAAATGTAGTATTGTGTTTTAAAAATCACTAGACTTGTAGAGAGATCTGCTGTTGAATGACTGTTTAGTGTGAAAGCTATCAGAAACTGTTTTTTTGCACCAAACATATCCAGCTACATTAATAGGTCATGACAGGTCACGGAGAACTATGTGCGCCTGCCCTTTTGAGGGCATGTGAATGCTGAGTGTATTTGTCCTCATCTCCCTTGGTTTGCAGAATGTCTGGGTTTATCATTGTTGTCGTTGTTAAATGTGTTTTGTCAGTGCTGTGATAGCTGGTTGGATATGAGGACAGGAGAGCTGACTTGTATCTCGGCGAGCAGTTTGAGTTCAGACCTGTATGATGTAATGAGTGGAGGGATTTAAAGAGTGACGTGGGTCACACGGATACATAAACACAGGCAGAGGTTTATAATTAGAGTGCAGGTATGCTATTTTAGGTATGCTGGAGGTCCTCCAGAGCTGTCTGATTATCGGTGTAATCTCATGACCAAGGACAAACTGACTGCAGTACATGATCTTGACCACTTGGGGCAGTAGTGAATTAGTAATCAGGCTCTAAATAAAACTGATTAGTAGAATTGTATAACCGAAACATTGCAGTGGTTGCACTGCAAGACTGAAGGGTAGCACTGAGGAAGATACATTATAGTCTGTCTCTCTCTCTCTCTCTCTCTCTCTCTCTCTCTCTCTCTCTCTCTCTCTCTCTCTCTCTCTCTCTCTCTCTCTATATCTATACCCATTAAACTGGACTTGGACTGCATGGTATGTTATCATTTTTATGAAAAAAAAAATTATACTACAGTGATCTTTTCCATTTCTTTTTACAGCCCAAACAGGAAAATTTCCAGTACAGCATTTGGTCGGTAAGTCTCTCATCTTTGTTATTTTCACACGATCTGTAGAATATGAGATTACAAAGCGCTGGCTTAATATCCATTGCCTGACTATCAGTGTGTCTGAAATCACATACTGAGTAGGTGCTACATTTGAATTTGAACTTACTTTTTGACTGTTAAAAAGGATGTTCTATATAGCATATATATAGTATTAATATTGGTATGAATTAAATTTGGATGCGCTACATCCTCCATGGTGTTACTGTCACATGACCTCCACTCCACTGCCATTCATAAATCCTCTCATGGGATAGTAAACTGTCCATCAGATTAACACTCCAGAATTCTTCACAGAAGTCATCCGGGTACTTTTTGGCTTTCGTTTCTCAAATACTATGAAGTCGGACAATTGTTTTAGATTTTTTTTTGCATACATTTTTTGCTATATAGTTTGGCAGTATTCGATTTTGGATGCAGCGTAAGTCACTAACTGTTCAGAGAGAAGAATGATTGGTAACTTCAGATCAGTTTCCTGATTCTCTGTTTCTCTGTGTCCCACAGTCAGCTCTTCCACCACAGTAACTTCAGCAGCAGTCAGGGCAGCACAGAGGACCTGTTCAGAGACAGCATCGACTCCTGTGACATCGACATCACTGAGAAGGTCCTGGAAGCATAATAATGTGGTCACTGAAGACCCTGTTCATTGCTTAGGCTTAATGTTTAAAATTCAAATGATTCAGATATACTTTTTAAGGCCACTTCAATAATGTTGTTTTCCTGTGAATGTGATTCAGAGAATAAATGACTATAATATTTAACTCTTCTGTATTTCTACTGCAGGTTGGTTATTTGGAAAAGAAGATAACAGAGCTTGAGAACGACAGTCTGGCTAATGGAGATTTGAAATCTAAACTTAAACAGGAAAACACACAACTAGTTCACAGGTAAAGAGATCTGAATATTAGTTACAGACACAGTACAGTATAGAGAGTATAGTGATAGATCTATTGTACTTATCTACATGGGTGATTTATTGTTTATTACTTTATTTGTAATTCTACTACCATTCAAAACTTTGAAATTCATACTTTTCTTCAGCGAGAATCAATTAAGTTGATATAGAATTACAGTAAAGACATTTATAATGTTGCAAAAGTAACAAATGCTGTTTTTTTTTCTCTATTCATCAGTCCTGATCAAAGATGAAGCAACACAACTGTTTTCAACATTAATAATAGTATTATTATTAATAAATGTTTCTGCTGCAAATCAACATATTTGAATGATTACTGAAGGATAATGTGATTCTGAAGACTGTAGTAATTGCTGCAAAAATGTCAACTTTGCATCACACGAATAAATTACATTTCATTTGATATTTCACAGTATTAGTGTTTATACTCTATGAATCCTTTGTCACATGAATGCAGCCTCGGTGATGTATGCATGTGTATTATATGTTTTCTTATGTCTGTATGTATCTGTTTGTGCATGTTTATCCATCAGGGTACATGAGCTGGAGGAGCAGATCAAAGATCAGGAGACGCGTGCAGAGCAATGTTTAGAGGAGGAGCTGAAGAGACACAGAGAGGCCTACAGTAAGATGGAGAGAGACAAGAGTACTGAGATTGAACTGCTTAGTAACAGGTACCTAGTCAGAAAACTCACAAGACATGTATATAAAGCACGTGGAGGTTTCAAGACCTTAAAACACCTGTTTAGAAGGGCAGTGTGTGGCATGCTACTTTATAATGGATGATTTCTCCCCACAGGGTCCAGCAGCTAGAAGAGGAGAACGCAGAGATGAAAGTGAATGTGTGCAGAATCAAGTCTCAAACTGAGAAAATGGACCAGGTCAGATATGCATCAAATCTCAAGCTCTTGAGTAGAAATCCCTTGACCATCACCACAACCACATAACCCACATGACACATCAGGTTATGCATCAAATGGTTTGTTTAACAATTAAAAGATAGCAATTTCTTGCACTTAAACACTCATCGACACACATTCTCACACTCATTTTCACACATTACTTCTGACCTCACTGAAGCATCTTTTGACACATTTCAGCAGGCAGTGAAGTCCCTGGAGCTAGTCAGTGCTAACAGCACACTCTTTCATACTGCTTGCATTAGCTAGTGTAATGAGTGCGAAAGCTCCTGTCTGCATGACATTAGCAGCGCGGAGCCTGTGAGGCTTTGATCCCTGAGATGGAATGAAACATTGTCGAGCAACTGCATTACTTTTTATGCTGTAGCCTTTCCATAAAGCTAAAAAACTAGGTCATTGTCTGATATAGCTAAAAAAAATTAAAGGTCCTCTTGTGGACTAGGCTGAAATGCATTTTTTTTGTTTCATATCAGCTAAAGATTCTACATTTATGGTGAAATTGTTGTGAGATTTATTGCTGATTTGAAACGCAGTGAAACAGACAAAGTCGACACAAGGTCGAATGAGACTGAGAGTCGTACTTGTAAGCCTATTGCCTACCTAAAAACTGCTGCATTAGGGCCCAAAATGGCTTCCAAGTGATCTGACTTGTCTTAAAGTTTTTTTTTTTTACTGAAGTCATATTTATTGGTATAGTGTTTTTATAATACACATTGTTTCAAAGCTGCTTTTGAAGAAATGATAAAGTTATGTCTAAAATGTCTTAAATTGGTACTCCACCCAAAAATAATTGACCATTTACTCACCTTCATGCCATCGTAGATGTATTTGACTTTCTTTTTTCTGTGGAACACAAATTAAAATTTTGAGTCCTCCATCTCTATGAGTCCATAAAATGCATGTGGATGAGACTCTCAGGGTTGACACTTTAAAAAACACCCTTTAAATGCACACACTCTGAAATAAAGGTATGAAAACTGTGGTTTTTGAAGCAACACATGGACTCATATGGACTATTTTTCTAAAAATCATTGTTTGTGTTTCATAAAAAAAAGTCATACATTTGTGATGACATGGATGAGTAAATGATGAGAAATTTTAACATAGAGAGGTTTAGGGCTAGGCGATATGCAATATAAATGTAATCAATTACGGATTATATGTATATTGTATGTCTGTATAATTTTATCTAGCATATATATCAATGGCACAGTGTCTTGGGCACAAGACTGAGCTGAGCATTCAGATGCAATCAAGACATTTATATATTAGTTGGTTTTGTTCTAAGCAAAAGTAAACTGTTCTCAAAATTAATGAAATATGGTGTGTTGTCTTAAGTAAATGTAACCACTTGTCAAAAAATGTTGATGTAAGTTTTTACAAATTTAATTAGCAGTTATTTATGTGATGATGTTGAGAAATATGTGGGTAAGGCTTTATTTTTAATCAGTAATGTCTTGCTGTTGAGACAAGAATGATTTTGGACAGAATATCCTGTATATATAGTGGTTCAGAATCAGATTACTTATATCATGGTAGAGATTTTGATCACTCACTATGTGTATTTGCATGTATTTCTGTGCACAGGAGAAGCAGCGTATGACAGATAAACTGGAAGACACAAGCTTGCGTTTGAAGGATGAGATGGATCTGTACAGGAAAATTATGGATAAACTTTGGCAGAACAGACATGAGTTTCAGAAGGAGCGAGAGGCCATGCAAGAGGTAGCACAGTGTCACTTTTACTGCAGATCACAATTATACATAAACATAAATCTCCAGACCTCTCACACAATTCACATGTGTGTGTAGCTGATTGAGGACCTGCGGCGTGAACTGGAGCACCTTCAGCTCTTTAAACTGGAGACGGAGAAGCCCGGCCGTGGCCGTAACGCCACAGGACTGTCCGAGTACAACGCCAAGACTCGAGAGATTGAACTGGAGCACGAAGTAAAACGGCTTAAGCAGGTACAGTGCAAAGATATGATCATGCTTATCGTGCTGTCTGTGATATATTATCTAACAATATCATTGCAAATCAATCAGGTCCATGATTGTTTATATGATGCATAGTATAGTATACGGTTTCTGTGTATACTTTACATCAACTGTCAAGCTCCAAAAAGCACACAAAAGTTGCTTATGCACTGAAAATTAGGAAGATATTAATTAGAATTGCTATAAGTAATGTACAGTATACTTACTGTGTATCAGTGGTTCTCAAACTTTGTAACTCCAAGTCCTTCCACTCTCCAAAACCATATTCATGTAATCTAAGATATTTCTGCGGAAATAACAAAGCTGCTTGTTATCAATTGTTGTTGATTTTTTACAATTAATTTACATAAACCACAATTGGCAATATATTAACATATATAAAATAATTATAATTACATTCAAAACAATTACATTCCACAATTCTAGGCATTTCAAGAAATGAATAGGGCTCACACTTTTCTACGACTAGTGAATTGACATAATTCCAGTCTTTTGTGATTAATGGATTAAATGTTTAAAATCACAAATAGCAATTTGAAAAAAAAAACATCCTGGATAATTAGAAGAACTCCTATTTATTAGAGACATTTCTGTGACTTTTCCAGGTCTGTAAATCACACTTAAAAATGCCCTTATATACAGTAAGCTGGTTCATATTAAGCCATTGTGTGGCTCCCTTGGAAGTGTGCCGATGCCCCCTAGTGAGAACCACTGCTGTATATTATATATGTACACTGTTTACCTCCTTGCATTCAGTAGGATTTGCACACTGATGCGTTTAATCTTCTAACAGGAAAACCATAAACTCCGAGACCAGAACGATGATCTGAACGGACAGATTCTCAGCCTCAGCCTTTACGAGGCTAAAAACCTGTTCGCTTGTCACACCAAGGCCCAGTCACTGGCAGCAGAGATAGACAATGCCTCCAGAGATGAGGTGAGAACAACATGCACAGTGTACAGACACCAGAAGAATACTGAACCTCGTTAAGTAGCTATGCTTGGTCCCGTTGAAGGATTGCATATTAGTCCCCACCCCAGTGCATTATGGGTGTTGATGTTTTTACTTTATTGACTGTAATCATGTTGCATGAATTTGTTTTTTAAAAATTGCTGTTCTACCTAGAATTAACTACTTCTATTTATATTAAAAGAATAACTTTTTTTTAAAGAATCGCCCCTTTAAGGAGCCTACAATTGATCACTGAATGACTCTGTATGTTAATATATAGTCACATTTTTATGTTTTATTTGCATTTTGCATTTACATTAAGAACATTAGCAGATGTTCTAATCTAGAGGAACCTACAAAATGTCCTTCAGCTTTACATGAAAGACTGTCAGATCATCATTTTTTGTCACTCATTTGGTCAATCTCTCCCTATTTCCAGCTGGTTGAAGCTTTGAAAGAACAAGAGGAGATCAACTTCCGTTTAAGGCAGTATATGGACAAGATCATCCTGGCTATCCTCGACCACAACCCCTCCATTTTAGAGATCAAGCAGTAGGCTCCTGAGAGCGGATAGAGGACTCACGCTCGGCAGAGAGCTCCCCCTTCAGGCCAGGGGTGTGAAATGCACCGCTTCTGCCCCCTTACACCAACTCATCATGTATTTACAGAGCAAGTTGCTGTCGAAATGATCGTGTCTCTCATGTGCTCCGTCACTACTCATGTCATCACGCTGAGCGTTTAGGCTGTAGAAATGACAAAAACAAGTGATGAAACTGGAATCTAGAGTAGAAGTGTACTTTCACTCAGTTATATACACACTACCTCTGAGTATGTACAACTCAGTGTTGTATTCTACACATGAATAAAACAAGTAGAATTATATTAAATATCACATGATCACGCCATATAGGAGAGCTATACGTGCACCCTATGGCATGCAGGGTTTATTAATATTATTTGAGCATTTAATCAGCCCTCAAGAATTTCTTTATAAAGTGCTGTTTGCCTATGAAGAGCATTCGAAAGACACTGTAATCAGCAGATAAGGGATGTTCTCTGCCAACATACATTGTGGTCTGAGGTTGAAACAATAATAAAATCATGTCAGTCCATCCCAAGATGCACTGCTGTTAATGTCTGATTGTTAATGGCTTTTAGTTGGGCTGAAGTGATCTTACAGCTTCTAACTAACGGTCTGTGCTGACCATCAGCATCCTTTGACTGAGTGAGGGGTCACAGAGAAGCACAAGTGACCTGAGTACAGACCACACAGTTGTACAATATAGTATATACGTATAAAAGGAAACTATTGAAAATGTGAAAAAGAAAGGTTTATTTTTCTTAGTCCACTGAAGTTTAAGGAAGAGGTGGATGTTACACATAATGAGTGAGAGGTAAATGATTATGATATAATGAAGTCTTCTTGTTTAACAAGAACTACAAAAGCCCCAAAATGATGGCCATAATACAGTGAATAAAACATTAAGATCATGGTCGATATCTCTACTAGAACAATGCAATGTCTAAATTCAAATATATGCAAATCCAATGTATACTATTATATAGTATAATAGTATGTAATATATACTATATGTTAAATATATACTATATATTACTAATGTTAAAAAGTTTGGGGTCAATAAGATTTATTTTAAACAAAAGTATTCAGCAAGGATTCATTAAATAGATCAAAAGTGACAGTAAAAACATTTATAATGTTACAAATGAGTTTGATTTCAAATAAATTCTGCTTTTTAAACATTCTATTCATCAAGAATCCACAAAATTATTATGAAATGTTTAATTTTAGAATGATTTCTGAAGGATCACGTGACACTGAAGACTGAAAACTGTATTTTTGATCAAATTAAATGCAGCCTTGGTGAGAAAAGGACACTTCTTTCAAAAATATAAAATCTTACTGATCTTAAACTTTTTTTTCCACTTGGACGATATTATACATCAGTGCCATGGGTAAAGGAAGCTGCATATTTAATAAAAGTGCTTGAACTACATCCCATGAATGTATCACTATGCCACAGTATTCTGTATTCCCATATTCCCACATATTGCCATTTCCCAGATTTAGCTAGTCAGCTTCTATGTGAATCAGTATTTTACATTCTCGTGTAGTTTGGGAAAGGAGTCAATACTGCTACATGCTCGATTCTCACAAACTAGTTTTGCTTGTTGCACAAATTGTACTGAATCTGTTTCTTTGCATGGTCTTAATCTCTTTCTGTTTGTGCCCTTTATTTGGAATCTAACAATTAATGTTTCGGTTGTTTCAATAACTATTAATCTGATCGATTATAGAGGAACTTTTATATCTTTCTGTTCTCTTTGTGTTGTAGCATTTTCACTCATTGTAAATGTTGTACAGAAACTAGTTAATATTTGTATTGATGTGCCACTCATCAACCTTAATGAATAAAGGAAAGGCTGTCTTTTATACAGTTTTATGAGAAATGACAAGTTAGACATGCAACGAAGTAATGTATAAATCATTTGTAACTGTTGAAATGAAACGACATCCCACCTTACTCATCAGTGACAGTCACAGACAAGACTCGTTCTTCATTGTCAATTTAAAGAAAGGAAATTTGATTTTGAGCAGTCAGTTCTGAAGAAACACCTATATTAAAACCTTAATGTTTCATATCATTTCTATGACCAAACCCTGACTCATTCCCAGGAACAATGTCGTTGTGCTGTGTCTGTGTCCACTGCTACAGGTCAGACGTAACACAGTTTGACATTATTTCTGTGGGTCATGGTTTACAGAACTGTTTTTATGCCTTTTTAGTTGTTACTGAAAAAGATGGACCTTTCTTTTGTCCAGTTTGTGGGTATGTAGCTAGATTACTATTACTCATTTATATTTACACAAGTAGAAAAGGACAAATAAAAAAGCTTTCAGAAAATTCAATGATAGTTTAAAAGCCTCAAGAGTTATGACACATTTGAAATGTACAATAAATGACTTGTTTTGGCATGACTTAAAATGACAAGAGCATTGAATTCTTTGTCTTCGTCAGTTTTTAACACATGAACAGATCTATTTTAATTTGGAAACAACTTGGCCCTGTCCCAAATGGCACCCTAAACCCTTGCAGTCTTCCTCTGAGTCCGCACTTTCGTGACGTAATGCCGCTTTGACTGTCGGGTAGAAGTCTGCTGCAGAGCTCGCTCCAGTGTGGACTCGGCAGAAGTGCGGATCGAGGGCGCATAACGGCCGCAAAGTGAGCGCTCGCGAGCACCCTTCTGAACGCTAAAATGAGGAATGGGACACCCTACTACAGTCTCGTGGACTTAACGGACAAGCGCACGCGGCGGCCATTGTAAGACCGCAAGTGCACATGACGTGTTCCATTTGGGACAGGGCCTTTGCCTGCTTCAGTATGCACAAAGTGCAATTTTGTCTCCATCTAGTGGACAAAGCCTGCATCATCACAGGAGGCCAGGAATCGTGGCATCAAGGAGAGATGTAAGAAAATCATTTTAAAAATGTGCAATTCTGTGGATTAGCAACAATTTATATTTTTATGCAATGGAATATCAACAATCGTGAAAATCTTCAAATCTATTGTTTTGTCTTGGACCAATTAATTAAATATAAAAAAACGATTTAGTATTTTATAGCAGGATGGATTTGTGTCAAACCTCTTCAAAGTGATCTAAAGGAATTAGTACTCTACACTACACTCTTAAAAATAAAGAGTTTCTTTGTTGGCAATGATGGCTCCATGAAGAACCTTTAACTTCTAAGGAAGCATTGCACAAAAGTTTCCTGGAAGTGGAAGAAGTTTCTTTAAATGTGAATGTTCATGACACATAACACAAAATGGTTCTTTTAAGTTTGCTGTTCACTGAAAGGTTCTTTGGAGAATCACATCGCTACAAATATTCCCATTTGGAACCGTTATTTTTGACAGTAGCCTATAGCTGAATCCTATTTGAAAAGCAAGAATTTTGTATTTTATTACCCCTCATAATCTTCAAGTGGAACTTATTCTACCTCTGAGATGTAACCGTAGTTTGCGACAATGTACCAATCTAAAACCACCCTAAATTTGGATTCCTAAAAACATTGTGAATTCTGCAGATGTAAAAAGATAGGCCTACGACCAACCAGGGGCGATTCTAGGATTTTCATTTTAGGGGGGCTCATTGCATGAAATGTAAACAAAATATGATTGATTGGAGGGCTAAGATCTGTAGTGCCAAAGTAATTTACAGTATGTCAAGTTTATTGAATCTAGTTTACATGAGCATTCTTTAACGTCCTCTTGAATAATCCACCAGGGGGTGCTACGGAGTTTATAAACACTTGAACCTACTATTGAATTGATACCAAAGATCTTCGGTGCTTTTTTATTTCTATGACTGAAACAGAGAAATATTCACAACAACACAACTATTAAGTCCATCCACAAACGAAGATTACCTTCAGTTACATTTGTATTATTCAGACTTTTGCCACAGACCCTCAGAGAGCTGTCATGGGCCTTTAAATGGAACAGATAATAGTCACATGACAAACTCACATAGTCTATGTGTACACGTCTCATGATATCTGCACTGCACTTGGCATTCCCAGCTTAAAGTATTTGTATTCGAGCAATATCCTCATTCTTCTCATTGCTGAGGCTCTGATAAGCCAGTCGCCTCCCGCACAATTCTCATTAGACACATCCGACAGGAATGTGCTCTTCAAGAATCACTTACATGTGTTTTATCACAGCTGTCCAAACAGAAAGCCTCCCAGACCCTCTCCTGTATTCACTAAATGCCTCTTTTGTCTCAGGTTTTGGGGTTTTTAGGGGATATATTTAGAAAGAGAGGACTGAGACGGTTGCATGTCTCATGCCTATTCACTTTCTGAAAGCGTGCTCATTGTGATCATTTCATTGTTGCATGCTCTTGCAAAGAAAAAAAATTATGTCATAATCTTTGATAATGTTAAACAATGGTCAAAAAGCTATTTTCACAAATTACTACTCATTTTGGCTCAGTCCTGGAAGTAACGCCAAAGATTCAATCATTTCTTTAAGGATAAAAGGCCCATTCTTTTTTCTTTTTTAAAAATAATATTCAGTTCAAATATATCGAGACATAGTTTCAGAAAGGATGCATTCATTTGGTCAAAAATGACAGTAAAGTCACTGTAAGATACAAAAGATTCCTATTTCAAATAAATCCTGTTCTTTTGAACTTTTTATTTATCAAAGAATCCCGATCATGGTTTCCACAATAATATTAAGCAGCATAACTGTTTTCAACACTGATAATAACAAGAAAAGATGTGGTTTTACCCCCTCATGGCAACAACACATCATCTTCTAGTTATTATCAGTGTTGAAAACTGTTGTGCTGCTTAATATTATTGTGGAAACCATGATCGGGATTCTTTGATAAATAAAAAGTTCAAAAGAACAGGATTTCATCCAAACAGATCTTATCGGATCTTACGAATCTGATTAATGTTCCACGCTAACATGCTTTGTGAGTGTTGGATCAGGTCCGTACTGTTTATCTATCCCAGCAGTCTAAAGTAACTCTCAGCTGTGATTCGAAGTCTCTGGCTAAAGTCCAAGACAGCCCATCCTAATAGGAGATCCGAGAAAAGCCTGAAAGTGGGACAGACCCTGTACGTTGGGTTCCTCACTTATGTCCTCCCTGCTCTTGTGAGAAGGAGGTCATTCACACCTTGCAGTGCTCAATCATGAGGAGCAGCCGCGCCTGGCCCAAATAAAGCACTACATTCCCCTAGCAGAGAGGTAATGTAGCACACACCATGACAGGCGAGCAGAGACTCTGAGGTCTGCTGTGGGAGTGAAACAGCTGTGGGCTGCAGCAACATTGACAGGCCATTTAAAACATATAGGGCTAATAGCTTGAAGTCAACTTCAAAATGGACCCTATTTACTTTCTCATTGTGATCATTTCATTGTTGCTAGGAAATTATCCAAGATCAGATTTTGTCCACTTTTTTCTGTCTGTGTTGTTTTGTCAGTAACAAGCTGTTTGTTTCCTACTTTTCTATACAGCTGATACAAATTTATGACTTGCCAGATGAATGAGTTTTTAATTCTAATGCGTAGCTTTAAAGAGATAGCCCCCCCCCCCAAAAAAAAAAAATTCTGTCACAATTTACAGAATTAAACAGGACACCTCAGTCAAAATAGTGTTACGGTTTCCGTTAGTTTTCATATTTTTGTTTACTTCTTTTTTACTACTATTTTAAAAAGTATTTAATAATTTTTGTTTTACTTTTAGTTATTTTAGTACATGAAACTAATTAAAACTGATAACTTTTGTTTTGAGATTTTTTTTTTTACTATTTTAATATGGTTAATTATTATTTGAATTAAAGTAACAAAAGAAAAGAAAACCAAAAAGTTTTTATAAGCTGGTTGGTTGGTCTTAGCTGGTCTCCAAGCCTGACCAGCTAAAGAAGTGACCCCCCCTAAAGCCAGCCTGCTGACAGCTATGACAGATTATAGCCAGGCTGGATGACCAGCTAAAACCAGCTTAGGCTGATTTTAGCTGTTTTGTTTTTCAGCAGGGAGGGATCGTTTCAGTTAACGAAAAAACTCTGATCCAAACCAGTGTGACTTTCATTCTACGTCTTCTTTTCCAAATGAATGAATGTTGTGTTGGTTTGGAACAACATGAGGGGTGAACTATCCCGTTAAGTCCCTGTTGTCCATACTGAGTGATTTTCTCACAGGGTGCTGTTAAGGGGACTCATAAACCTCCTCGCCAGAAAATCGATCACCAGCTTGTTAATTGCTGCTCTCTACGTGAAGTCTGCCCTCTGGCCATAAAAAGATCGCTGTTCTCCCACACGTCCAGCGGGTCATCTTCACTCGGGTCTTTTGAGGGAAATTGTCTTTAGTGAGGTTTCACTCTTTGGGAAAAATCAATCTGAAGGCCTCTCATGTAGACAGATAGGAGGACAAAAGATACACTTTAAGAATTAAAGTGAATTAAATTAAAACTGACTTAAATAAAAAAGAGAAAATAATCACCGGCTATGTTGCTTAAAATGTCAGAGTAGTTGGTCACAATTTATTTAAGGTCCAATTTTGGCTATTAACAAACCATTAACTATGACTTTTGCCTCAGTAAACACCTAATTTGCTGCTTATTAATAGTTTAAGTATCAGGTAGGATAAGGGGTGTAGAATATGGTCATGCAAAATATGTGCTTTATAAATGTGCTTTATAAATACTAATAAACAGCCAGTATGTCAATAATAGGAATGCTAATAAGCAAGCTAATAGTGAGAATGGGTCTCTATACTTGTAGAATATGGTCATGCAGAATATGTGCTTTAAACAGCCAATATGCTAATAAGCATCTAGTTAATAGTGAGAATTGGTCCCTATACTATACTATATAGGTGTTACTGAGTATTTTTGGATAGGCCACATGGATTGCATACAGCTTTCATTCAGTTTGCTGTGTAAAACACTGTGTATGCTCTCTCTCTCCAGTTTTTAAAGGGACAGATCATCTAAAATGAAAATTCTGTCATTATTTATTCATCCTCGTGTCGTTCCAAATCTGTTGAGGAAAATGAAAGAAAATATTTTGAAGAATATCTTAATAGACCCTTTTCACAGTCTGTGATAACAGGTTTCCAAATGTATTAACATAATAAATCTAGCTAAGTTTTTTATATTTTAATGTAATTTCAAACAAAACACTTTATATTTTCTTCTGCTTCTGAGAACCCAAAAACAGGGTCAATATGATAAAAGCCAGTGGGGTCCTAATGTTGTTCAGGCCCCAACATCCCTAAAAAAAGATAGTCTTTCATGTTCTCCAGAAAAAAAGAAAGAAATGCATTTGTGTTCGGAATGACATGAGGGTGAGTAAATGGAGACTGAATGTTTGTTTTTGGGGTGAACTGTCCCTTTAAGTAGTTTGGCTTTTCTTGGCCTGCAATGCAGTATGAATGACACAGCATCAAGGGACTTTATGTGCAGTAGTCTCTTTACAATTGAACATATAGAAGCTTTACGGCCATATGGTGTTAATTACAACATTACTTGGCAGAAGTCATTAAGGTCTTAAGAACAGCATTTTGAATATGGGCTACAGAAGAGATAAAGACAAATTTTGTGGGACTTTGGATCCCAAATTACACTCTGTGAAAAAAAAAAACTTTTGGAGAGCGTGGAGTGTGTGACTCAGTGTGTGTATGTGTGTGTGCTGTAAAGGGGAACTCCGATCTGTCCAGGCATGCCTCCAGCACTCTCTCTTTCCCATACAATGACTCATAGAAACGTGCTGTTTAAAGTAGGGGAATTCTGCCCTGGTCTGGCTGCCTGGCACATTTGGGGCTAATGTTAGACAATGGCTTATGGAAAGCTCATGCTAAAAAGCACTAGCCAATGAGAGCCTATAACAGTCCCGCTGCAGTGTTTTTGGCATATCGTACTGGAATGTCATTTGGCAATAATCAGTTTGTCAGTCTAAATGCAGAGCAGAAACAGATTCCAGCTTGGCATTTCAGGTTCTGTGTAACTGGTGGAAAAACAGATTGCAGTGTTGAGAAATTTTCTAGGTTCTGGCTTTGCCAAACCCACCAATGGGGAGCAGACTTAAACAGTTTCCGGGCAACTGTGCCGGTCCTGCCTGGAGAGAGTGCCAAGCTGCGCGTGGAGCCATGTGGGTCGTGTTATAGTCCTGGCATTCCTGTTCATCTAGCTCATCTACTGCCATCCAAGCATGAGTAGATCACAAGGTTCTGGACGTCTCCTGAGATCATGGCACTGATGCTTGGGTAAGGACATACCAGCGTGTCTTCACATCTCAGTGACTCTTGAATCTCTTTTGACAGTTGTAATGACCCCAAGCTGTCAACTCAATTTGAAGTATTTAATCAGATTAATATGCATATAAATTCAGTCATGCTTACTAGACAGGGTGCCTGGAGCCACCTTATGCGGGTGCAGATGGAAACCGAAGAGGATTATGATACTTTGAGAGAGCAGTCCCATTCATCAAAATGGCATAGAAAGAGAAATCGGTTCCACACTTTAAAGGGCCCTCTAAAAACCCACTAGAATGGAAAACCAGCCTTGTTGGGGGGAAAAAAACAATTAGAAAGTCGTTTTACAGAACACACTCAATGTAAAACTTTAAATACCACATTTGAAGCTCCCGGTAATTTGAGCTGGTAACAGGGCTCGCAGTGGCCTATGTTTGTAACACAGAAAACAGTCATCACATGTGAATTTCAGGTATGAGTTTGGTATGAGAAGAGCAAATGCTTGGAAGCGCTGAAAAACTGCTGTGGCTAACAGTCTTGAAAGGAAGAATAATGTCATCGTGAACAGATTGTTGAATCTAGATTTGAGCTGCTTCCTGAAAATCTCAGAATGCGTTCTTCCATGAAGGAAGCTGTGCAAAGAAAAAACATATTATTTTCCATGGTTTTCTATAAAAATATAAGGTCACACTTTATTTTAACAAACCATTAACTATGACTCTTGCCTCAATAAACTTCTAATTAATAGTCAGTAAAGTAGTTGTTAAGTTTAGGTATTGTAGGATTAAGGATGTAGAATATGGTCATGCAGAATATATGCTTTATAAGTACTAATAAACAGCTATTATGTTAATAATAGGCATGCTAATAAGCATCTAGTTAATGAGAATTGGTATCTATACTAAAATACTACCAAATATAATATTAGAATAACATGCTATATAGAAATTATGATGGGGCGAGGATAACTTATTTTTATTGCACATGAAATGTATTGGAGAGAAATTTGGAATGGGATTGAGACATGATTCAGACCAGACTTTAACCTCTGTCCCTTTGGGAAAGCTGCGGCTCTATGATACTGCTGTACCATGGCAGTTTTCGTTAATGACACATTTCACTTAGTGGTGTTGTTGGTATTCCTCATGAATATGAGGAAATGAGTCAGACCTGATGATCTTGACATCTTTATTGTACACTCCCACACTCAGCCCATCCTTCTGTCTGGCTCAAGTGCTTTTGTTGTATCTTCTGGTCAGCAGAGAACAGATGTTTTCCAGGACATCATCGAGTAAACATCTCTTCCTCTACGTCTCCTGTGCTGGCCATATGACAGTTTGAAGAGCAGATCGTCGGAAAGGTGCGAAGCCTCCGCCTTCATCATACTAAAGACGTCAAGACATTTATCATGGATTTCAAAACCACATGACCACAATGTGCTAATGATGCTATTTTGAGACGCTGGCCAAAACGTCTACTGCATATTAGCCATCTTAAAATTTGTTCTGTAGGTTCTGGCGTTTATGCATGAGTTACTGTGAGTGGGAGGAGGTCTCATTAAGTTCGCTTATAGCTGTAGATGGGAGCTTTGGGTCAGGGTAATGTGGGTATTTGTCTGACAATGAAACCTGCAGACACAAGCTTAACTAAGTCAATGTTAACATTGGCTCTGAGCTTTGCATTGCCTGAGTGTTTCATCATCATGATTTAAGACCATTGTCTGCTACTGGCTAAGCTACAGATTTACCACACGAGTTCTTTGTCTGTGTGCAACCACCAGTTGTAATACACCCAGTTTCGTATATTGCTTGTAATATTACTAATAGTAATATTTTAATGACATTTACAGCCTTTGAACAACATACAAGTGTTTGCATGATGCTATATATAAACGAACTATTAAACAACACCACACAAACATGCAAGTCGTTCTGAGCAGCCTACATCAGCTCAGAAGAGATTCAAACATCCAGCTGATATTAAGAAATAATCCAATCTGATTGGCCGAACATTCACCCGAATTTGTTATTATATTCCATTTTTTTAATAAGTCTAGATTTTATTATATAGCTCTCAATTATATCACTTGTTAATAGGAGGCATAAAAAACATAGCGTTTTGCCAATTGTCTTTGTTTTCACTTGTCCATAAACGCCTGTTGATTTGAGTGAGTCATTGAATCTTTTAGTGAATCGATTCGTTCAAACATACTGATTCATTCCGTTACACAAACATCGCTGTGCGTTGCTTTGAGACGCTTCGACCAAGTTTTTCTGATTTTGACTTAGTTTTGAACTATTTTCAATAGCTGGTGATACTGTGTCTAAAATGTGAGTTATGTAGTATTACATTCTTGTTTATTTAATTGTTAAAAGCAATGTCTCGTTTTATGTGAGAGGTGTAGGAATGAACGTCTTGGCAGTCAACAGCCTCGCTTGCCTTCAGGAGAACTTCCTGTAAGTTTAACTCGATATATTAGAGTTGTGGTTTATCTCTGTCACATATGGAAGCATGATTAGTTTTTGTCTTTAGTTGCTGATAGCGTTTCTGATTTATACCGGAGCTCCGTGCCTCAGGCCTGACCTCTCAAAGCATCATGTCTCTATAAATCAGCCTTTTCTCCGTTTCTATAATACACACTAGATGAGGATGTAAATAGTTCGAACATACATCGTAATCCCCTCTAAAAGGGTGAAACTGAGTGTGAGGGTGTGTTGGTTTCTCCCTCGTGCTTGGGCAGGTCTCACCATCAGGACAGCATCAGCACGTCCTTTAGTAAGGGTACAAAGCGTCGCTAACTAAAACTATCAAAAATAGTTTTGTTAATTAAAATGAACTTAAAGTTAGAAATGTACTTTAAAAAATACAAATAGAAATGCTGCCTTGGCAGCTAACTAAAATAAAATAAACCTAAGTACTAAAACAACTAAAAACTGAAATAAAATGGCTAAATGAAAAATACATTAAAACCCCCAAAAACTAAATAAAAAAAGCACAAAACAGAATTACTAAAACTTGAACTAAAATGAAAATGATTAATAAAAAATAAAATAAAATTACTTCAAACTATTAATAAATGCCATTATGGAAAATAAATTGTAGGCTATTAAAATAACATTGACCAAAAAAGTCTAAGACTTGATAATCTGGGATCTCAAAATAAATGGAAGGTTTAGTATAAAAAAAAAAACATGAAGGCATATGTTATAGTGTTAATAAATAAATAAATATGTGCAGTATTATATCAGTATTAAGATGATCTAGATTAGATTACTAGGTCAATTCAGAAGCAAAATAGATGGTCAGGTCTTTTCCCATTGAAGCTCAGCCTTTTTGGATCTTGTTGGAAAACACGATCATCAGATTTCACACACACTTGAGTCACAAATCATGACTTGATCTTCTGGCAAAATATATATTCTCTCCAATGACATATGCAGGACTTCTCCAATCATTGTAGATGACTTAAACCCTTCCCTTTTCTCACAATCGACTGCAAGTTAACATTCTCTGCCTCCCACCAATCAACAACTGATTGACAGAACCAAGTCCCTGCCACATTTTTTTCTCAGTAGTCCATTCCATTTGGATATATGTCCCAGAAGAAAAGATCTGCTGAGGCATCTGCTTCATTGTGACTTTAGTTTAAAGCAAAAGAGGACAAACCAGTTAACTTAGACATTTAGAAATTCATGTTCATTTGTAACTTTTACGCAAATTGTTGTGCTGATACAGTAATATAATTTGTAATTAGAATTTTCACTAAAGGTCACAGACTTTTCAACCTTGCTTTGGACTATGTTTCACATTCACCTTGGAGAGAAGCAGGTTTTCAGCCGTTTCACTGGCGTCATTATACTCCTCGTGGCCTTTGTACTGCTTACCCAGATGCCTGTTCCTCTCGGTTTGAAATGTTTTTGGAGAGACCTGGCCCTCTCCCTATATGACTCCTCCATCCATAAAAACCTTTCCTCCAGAGCGCAGTCCTCCTTAAATCATCCCTGGAATGTGGTCGTAACAGTGTATTAATGGTCTCTCTTTAAAGCAGGGCCAAGATGGCTTCATTAATGCATGGTGGCCTGTAGAAATGCTCCTCTCGGGCCTAATGCAGACAAGTGCTGCACAAAAGACAGGAAACGGTCTAAAGTGTTCCTGTGGCTCAGTGGTTAGAGAATTGCGTTAGCAGCGCAAAGGTTGTGGGTTCGATTCCCAGGGAACACATGTACTGACAAAAAAAATGTATAGCCTGAATGCACTGTAAGTCACTTTGGATAAAAGCATCTGCTAAATGCATAAATGTAAATGAAAACGCCTGGATATTCAATACTGATAAGGTCCCGGTGCTAGAAGTCTAAGAGTGCTACGCCTGTGAAAGGTGTATATATACAGTGTATATACAGCGTGTGCTGGTATTGATAATGTTATATGGCTGGTGTGCACGTGCGTCTGTGTTTGTGTTAAAGCAGTAAGTCTCTCTGCATCTGTGTGTTATTGTGTATGTGTGTTTGTCAGCTGTTGGTTCAGACTGGGGCCTGGACCCATTTCTCCTCTCTGATTGGAGAACAGAGTTGAAAAGCACAGCAGAGGCTCTCTGTGTTCCCGTGAGTAATAGCGGGCCGCTGATCCAGGGTGTGTCGACCCGCCGCACCTGCACTTTCCCTTCGTCTCCCTGCGGCTTAGTGACTGACAGAGCGACTCCAGCTCTTGGCCTACTGTTCACCAAACACTATGTTTATAGTTATTCCAAATTGCAAAAATATTGCAAACATAATTTGTGATCATTTGAAGCGTTTCATGCAATGTGATCATTTGTACAGGATTTGGCTCGAGTATTTCAGAATGACTAGAGCAACATGTGAGATGCTATACATTGATATCACTGTCACATGCCTTGTTAAGGCAAATACGTACTTTTTAGATGCACATCTAGGAAGTTATTTGGTAAATGCATTCTATTGTAGTTTATGCGCATCTTATTTCCACCTAAAAAATTATCCACCTTAGGTAAGTATTAAAAAAATTTCTGTGCAAAATTTGCATATAAGTTGATTGAGAACCTGTTGTTTGACCACAAAATGAATCTTATAGTTCTGAAGTTTTCAAAATGGCATCAGGGGAATCAGAGTGCACATAAAACAGATACATTTCAGTATATCGACATTTTACTGTTTCATTCAGGTTTGAAAATTATACAATTTATTATTTTATTCTATTTACAACCCTTGTTTGAAATATCGTGCATTATTCTAATAGTAAAAAACCTCAAAGTAAATATTAACCAGATATTATTTACTATTATAAATCTTTTTAGCTTGAATGCAGTGATTTTTACACTGTACTAATAATAATTATAATTCGTTACATTTATACTATATTTATACTAATGGGTCTGTATACATGGGGTCGGTAAGAGTATTTTTTTTTAGAGAAATCTCTTTTGCTCACAAAGTCTATATTTGTTTAATTGAAAATAATGTAAAACAGTAACTTAACATTACAACTCTATTACTATATAAAATCACTGTTTTGTTTTAAAATATATTATAACATGTAATATATTCCTGTGATGGATGCAAAGCTCTATTTTCAGCTTAATTACTCCCTCAGTGTCACATGATCCTTCAGAAATCATTCTAATATACTGATTTGCTGCTCAAGAAACACTTACTGTTGTACTGTATAGCTTGGAAGAGAGTCTCTCACTGTGGTATCATACTTGGGGGTCTTTAACATCAAAAGGTTTAAAAAGGTTGTTTCTGGACAGTCTCACATTTGAAATATGGTTCTGTGGATTAAAATGATGTCTACAAATTCATCATGAAATACAATCAGCATACAATAAAACGAACTGTCATCTTGACAATGTATGAAGAACACGGTGATTACAGTCACTGAGCCAGTTCTCTGTAAAATAATAAGATAGAATGAAAGATACAGCGTCAAAGATTCACTTTTATTGAAATGTATGAGACTGATTCAAATCCAATGTGAGTTTACACTGGAAGACGGTATCCTGACTGTTTGACTTGTTGCTTCTGGTGGAAATGAGAAAGCATGTGACTTGTTGTCCTCGTGTGGGTGTGAGGGCTGGAGTTAAAATGAATACCAGAAATACTTCTATTATCTTTAACGTTACTGACACACAAGCGAGAGAGCTATAGGAAACATTTCAGTGGAAATTAACATCTGGTGTGTGTTTTTATATGATCAGTACATGAATCCACAGGATGTGTGACCTTTAAAGTGCATTCTGTGTCTCAGTGTGTGTTTGAACAACTTGTATCTGGTCTGGATAATCTATCTGGTTCTCCTGTTTCTGACCCCAGCGCAGGTTCAGGAGGCCTGAAGGATGACATACCCCGAGATGAAGTGTGCAGAAGAAGGACCTCGTTTCTGTATCCCATTAACACCACCTCATAAAATGCTCCAACATGACATGAGCAAACTGACACCTATGTGTTAGCTGGCTCAGCTTTCTGCAGGTATGGCATATTTGGTTTTCATTTAGCCCTTGGCTCGCACGTCGGTGATGGATTGTCAGAAAATGACGTGGTTGTGGGTGCAGGGCATGGCAGAAGAATGTACCCAGCCCTTTATCAAGCCATTTGTGCATTTCTATGTGTTGTCTTGCCCTGGCAGAAGCAGCCGCTCATCTGTGTCTTATATTAGCATCAGGAAACTCACACCTTAGCAGTGCGTCCATCACATATTTAGAAAATTACTCTGCTGAGGAACTTTAAATAGAAGTAAACTGACTGCATAACAGCTAGGCTTTATTCGCATCGGTTACAAAACATACCCGGTCTTAAATTGCAAATTAACTTACTTCTAATTAAGGACATCACTGTTTTGGGATCTGACAGCACATGTCCACTTAGAATGCTGATGTTAACTTCCATTAGAGAGTCACGGGTTGAGTTTCACACAAGCATCGGGCTCAGTGTGTGGGTCTCCTCCGTGGCCTCTGTCATAAACACTGACTTGTTAATCCTGTGGGTCAAATCACTGGGCTGTTAGAGAGGGGCGAGAGATGCTGAGAATACCTGGCTATATTAAGCCACCCTCTTCATCAAAAACATCCTCTGTTTCTATTAAAGGGATAGTTCAGCCTGTTATCATTTGCTCTTCCTCATGTCGATTTAAACCCATATGACTTACTTTCTTCTGTGGAGCATGATTTTGTGTGTGTGTGTGTGTGTGTGTGTGTGTGTGTGTGTGTGTGTGTGTGTGTGTGTGTGTGTGTGTGTGTGTGTGTGTGTGTGTGTGTGTGCAATGAATGTAAGTGGGGTCCAGTGTTGTTTTGGACCTCAATGACTTTAATTATATGGATCAAAAGTGTTAAAACATTCTTCAAAATATCTTCTTTTGTGATCTGAAGAAGACAGAAAATCATACAGGGTTGGAAAGACATGAAGCTGAGTAAATGATGACAGAATTTTCATTTTTAGGTGAAAATGGTTGGACTTTTAAATATCTTTCATTAAGAACATTAACTAACATCACTGCATTAAATAATGTGTAGAAGATAATTAGGTACAACTGAGTTAATAGTTAGAAAGTAGTAAGTAATAGTCTGTGTCTCTCTGACTCCCTGGACTTTCTTCTGGGACCCAAGGCTGAAAACATATTCACTAAAGGAGATATAAAGGTATATGTAACGATATACATTTAAAGACTAATATGTGCAGCATTTATAAAAAATAATGAATAAATAACAAATTGAACAGTTCTCACTATAGTTGCTTGTTAGCATAACTATATATATAGCGCACGCGTTGTTTTGTATGGTTTATCTTTTCCATCAATGTTTTTGTTATACAAGTGTAACAAACTGTATGTGCTATTGCCCACCACCTACCCTACACTGTACTAAACTTAGCCCTCACAGGAAACTGTGCATTTCTACTTTCCCCTCAAAAAAACTCACTCTGTATGATTTATAAGCGTTTTGAATTACGGGAACACTGAAAATATCCTCATAAATCATCTTCTCCTTGTAATACCTATGTCATACCCATGTCATTATACAAATTTGTGTCCACATAAACACACACACACACACACACACACACACACACACACATGTATATATATATATATATATTAGGGCTGTGCAATTAATCGAAATTCAGTTTCAATTTCGATTTCTGCCTCCAATGATTATGAAATACAGTAATCGAGATAAAATGATTATTGCGTCCCATTCCAGCGGTGCTCATTTGGTCCTCCATAAAAGCCCAATTTCATGTGCAAATCAGTAAAATCATGTTACGAGACTTTAGTAAAATGGGACGTGCTTGATTTATTTAAGTTGTTATGTATTGTTGTTAAAAGCGTGTGAGAACATGCGCTTACTGTGTGTTGAGAAAGAACACAACACGGACATAAAGTCATCTTTTAGCACCTAAACGCTCAAATACACGAAACAATGTGTTAAAATATGTCGTTAGTGTTATTCACATAATACCTCATAGATTTATGTTTATGTAATAAATGAACTTAAAGAGGATGAGGATGAAAATACTTGTGTAAATTGTAAATTGGATCTGCAGCTGCAGCTCTTAAAGAGACAGCGCGCTATATTCACTGCTGCGACTGTGTTTATATTATAATCAAACAAATACTTGCTGTAACAGTAAATTGGATCGTGCAGCTCTTAAAGAGACAGCGCACTATATTCACTGAGACAGCGCACTATATTCACTGCGACTGTGTGCTTTATATATTAATAATCAAACAACAGAATCACTCTCTGCTCTTGACTGAATGACTTTTGTAGATTTAATAAGAAACAAAGTAAGTTTAATTCTTACAGTGAACACTATGCTGTTTTATTTTACATTAGGTTATTCAATTTCTCTAGTAGGCTGTTAACTGAATACCTTAGACTTGCATTAAAAACACTTAAAGCACAGTTTGTTTAGTTTTTGTATCTTTTTTATTCTATTGTACTCCTTTTATTACTGGCAGTTTAATTATTGTGAATAATTTTGAGGACCTTTTTTGTTGCTGTTGTTTTTTTTACTAATATTAGTTACTCTGGTATTGAGAATTGTGACATTTCGCTGGTCTCTAAAATGTAGATGTCATAGCAACCTTATTTACAGAAAATATATATTTGATATACATCACTATCTTTAAATAAATCTTTCATATAAAGTTTGTCAAATGGCCCACTAATAATCGTTTTAAATAATCGTGATTTCAATATTGACCAAAATAATCGTGATTATGATTTTTGTCATAATCGAGCAGCCCTAATATATATATATATATATATATGTATGTGTGTGTATGTATATATATATATATATATAAATAAAAACAGATTTTAAAACATTAGTGATTGAATACCTGTAAAATGGTTTAAATATAAATTAAAAGTTGAGAGGTCATAAAATTGTACACAATAAAAAGGTAGTTGTCCTTTCTCTGCAGCTGTGTGCAGTAGATGTGCTGTGCGGTCTGGATCTCTCATTTAGTCCATTTAGCATCATCAATTTCTACCAGTCTAGCTGGCCTGGCCCACAATGGGCTAAATTTGGGCTCTGATGCCCCTCTTTATCTTCCTGCAACAAAGATGTCAACTCCCCTGATGTACTCATTCAAAGAGCATTCAGCACAAGTGGGTCGAGGCAGTGGTTAATTCACTGATCCAGTCTGTGCAAGCAAAAGTGTGTTTTGTTTCTTAGGGTTATTTAAGGTTGAATCCTGCCTTTCAGTTTGATAATTGGTTACAGTCTACGACCACATTTGCCAAAAATTAATCAACACTTTCACTAGACAGCTCTGGTGGAGCAAGCAAACACATAGCTCCATTAATGCTGGATTGTTAACTAATATTCACGCTTTTTATCACAAGACATAAATTACATTATTTGTTTTTTTATGTTTATTATTGAGGTCATGCTGAAGCTAAGTGTAGTATTATCATTATGTTGTTTGGTCTTTGTTTATATAAACATGATCGAAATGTGAAAATATGCTATTTGCTACAGATGTGTAAATAAAACACGTTTGTGACATGGTAATATACACCGTGATCGCAAAATTAATGCTTTTTGTGACCCAAAAAGGCTTTTAAAACAGCCTAACTCATTATGTTCATGATAACACTCAGCTCACAAATGCATACGAATGGACTTTGTGTCTATAGCAAAACTAAGAGCTCTTGCTGTACATGCTCAAGTGGCATTTTATATTTATACTTTCAGGAAAATACTGTTTACAAGAAGGCTAGACTCATTAAATATGATGTTAAGGAAGGGTAAATGGCCCCTTTATTTCTAAGCTATCAGTTGTGTACACTGAAATGCTGGGTGAACATGGAACAGCAATTCTGTGCCAAATGTGAAAGAGTGTAGTTTGGCAAGAAAAGTAGATTTATACATGGTTCAAGCATTGTGGACATGATAAACATAGTGATCCCTGTATTTTGAAAATGTCTTAGCAAGTTAAACCTTTCTGGCACTGATTCAAGCTGTGAAAATGCACATTCATTGTGGCCCTCTCTGTGAAAACCCAGCTAAAGTCATGTTTTTGTGATTTGCTGTTTTCTACAAAAAAAAAAACATCCTTCATATGGTAAAGAACATTCTGTGAAAATGTAACCTTTATATCGTTAATATTGACTGAGTAAGGTCATATCAAAGATTAAAATGAATGGCAGAAATCAAACTTTGATGCTTGTTATCTCATTATTAGGCTTTGAGACTTTAGCCTGGATTTCACAGAGAGGGTCACAATTGTTTGGCGTTTAGTTTAAACATATTTTTTAAACATAAATATATTTTAAAGTTTTTTTAACACAAATTAAAACACATACATTAAAATAATGCAAAAAAAGTAAAAGTCCAAACAGACACTTCTCAGCAGATAGAACAACATTCTTAGTCTCATCAGAGTTTGATAATAAAACATCTGCCTCAGATTAAATAAATGTAATGCACCTGTCTGTTAAAATCCGCTGATTGTGAAATAAATATTTATGCATGAAACTGTCTCAGCAAATCTAAGGGATATCAGCAAGCAAAAACATTTATTACAAATTGTTGTACCATTTATAATTTATTTTGGGATGACACCAGAAAAACAGCTGAAATTATGCCCCACCTTTTTATGTAATTATAATTAACATTTATTTGCAGAGAATTTAGCAAAATGGCATTAAAAGTGCTTTATCATGAACTATGGCACAGAAAAGACTTTAAACTTTCATAGCTCTTTTAATCACAATTTCCCGGGAAACCTGTGGCATGCTGACTGTCTGAATGTTTTACTTGCAGGTGTCTTCTTTCTTATTGACCTCCTTTAGGTTTGTACATAAACTATCAAGCTACACTAATTTGTAACTATTATGCATAAAAGCTGATGCTTTTCTGTCAAGCCAACTTTTCATTTTAATAACCTATATAATTTACCAAATTATTCTATTTAATTTGATTTGAAAAGTGCTTTTCACTATACACAAAACGGCATTATAAAGGAGAAATTGTTAATAAACATTTATGAAATTATGGTAATACACAATTTTGTTAATTACATGTAAGTTAGTATTTAAAATGACTGAAATTACATCTTTTAAAAAAGGATCTGTCTTATAAAATTGACAAAAGGAATATATATTTGGCTAGTCCTGTGTGGGATATTAAAAGGCTTTGGCTGCCCATTTGGACTGGCAATAGACAGACTTCACCACACAGGTTATGGTTGTGACTGCTCATATTGCATATCATTTAAATTGTTACAAACACAAGTCTTTACCACATTAGGGATTTGAAAATGCCCAGTTCTCAGGAAGTTGTTTTGTCCCTTTTTGATCAATTGAGCCTTTGCTAAAAGGCCTGTACCCAGAGGAAATCATGCCATGGAATACGTTTGATAAATAATGTTTTCTAACAAATTTGTTCCTTGTATAAATTCATCAGTTTGCCTTTTATAAACAAGAAGCCCAATTTGTGCATAAAATCAACCGCACTCTATGCCACAATCATTTTCAAAACTTCCTAAACTGATTTGATTTCATCTTGACATTTTTATCGGACCTGTCGTCTATAGGTTCGATCGGCCAGACGCTCTTTGGAAAACTTCTCTATTTGCTTGCCAAACATGAAATAACTTGAAAGTAGAGTCCCGGTATCACAGGACATATCCATGCCAGATGACAGATTGTGTCCACATAAAGCAAATGTCATTTGAATAAAAGATGTTTTGTCTGTTTCTTTAAAAGACTATTTTCTCCCCCTGACAGACATGCAGAGAAAATTGTTTACCTCAAGCTAAAAATAAATTCGGTGGTAGAGCACACCACAAGGCTGAAGACCGCTGGCTGGGCACGTGTCATTTGTATCATGTTCACTATAGGACTATATCATATAATGTCTGTTCTTGCACATCACTTCATTTT
This sequence comes from Ptychobarbus kaznakovi, assembly GCA_027422405.1. Classification (NCBI taxonomy): domain Eukaryota; kingdom Metazoa; phylum Chordata; class Actinopteri; order Cypriniformes; family Cyprinidae; genus Ptychobarbus; species Ptychobarbus kaznakovi. Next base: position 10,509,741 of record CM049807.1, on the reverse strand, counting down.
CTGTGCTATCTTTCTACTGCTGCTTTCTCTTTTTCTATCTCAGCACTGCTGCCTCTCTCAGTTTTCACTTTAACAAAAGCAGATTTCATCTTGTTTCTTATATTTGATAGGATCTTTCGTTTCTCCTGGCAAATCTTTCACTGTGCGCATAAAGTTTTGGCGGAGGTCTGACAGACCACAGGGCATGTTTGCGAATCATTTTAATCACGAGGTGTATGATTTATTCTGGCATTCTCTCTCTTTATTCCATCCAGCAGAGGCTTAGTAGAGACTGTGTATCTTGGTTACGTTTGCTTAACATTAATAATGATTCGAGGAATATGTATGTATACAGCCGCACACATGAGCACACTATATAAATAAATATATATATATATATATATAGCCAACAAGTTGACAATTACACCCGGGTGAAACTACTACAGTATGTAAACGCAAACTTGAAAAGAAGTACTTTGATTGTGGTTAGGGCTTTTATGTAGTTTACTCAGTTGGTGCCGGATGGTGCCTACAGGCCTGAGGACTCTTCCTGCTGTGGAGAAGAAAACATCATCTTGTGTCTGTGAACAACTGACAGGCCGAGGTTCTGTGTTCTGTTAAAATACTGGCTTCATTTTAAGTCAGGATCGTCATGCACCTATTTTTGCAGTCCTGGCTCACTCTGTGCACTAGGCGAGATAAAACATGACCAAAAACCAAACAATACCCACCATTTTTCAAACATCTTATTGGTTTCTTGTGTATGTTGTGTGGTTAAAATACTTCAAATGCATTGTGTAAATAAAAAATTGCACAATTGTAATGAACTTGACAGGCAGTTATCACAAACTTTTGTTGTATGGAACAGATTAGCTTAGACATTTTGGGTATATATATATATATATATTAACGCTGTCAATCGATTAAATAAATTACTAATTAATCACACATTTTTCTAAAATTAATCACAATTAATCCCACCTAACATTTAAAGTTTTTAAATATACTTTTATATTGCAATAATTTCACATTCATTCTTCAAATGTACAATGTACAAAAAAGACAAAGACAGTATATTTTTATATTTCTTTAATGGCATCACTTTTTTATGATTGAAGGCCAGCATCAGTGATATCAATACTACTGATGTCTCTATATAAATATATTGCATATTTAACCATTGACTGTAACCATTCGGCATTACAGTATAATTAAGAGCTATCACTTTTACATTTATTAGACTTAACTTCTAATTTAAGTGAACTTAAAACAATCTTCACATGAACCCATTATAATAAATGACATTTAGCTCCCTGTGTCCTTTAGCAGAAAGAAATATACAGAAAATGAATAGTTAATAAATACTAAATTAAATATAGATGAACCCCTTAAAGTTATAAAAGTTATTGATTTCCTCTTTTTTCTCTTGATCTTGGATTAATAGGCATCACAGCAGCTGGTTATTAGCTTATTTGCCTGCTATTGCTTTAAAAGCTGCTGCTGGTGAACGTGACGCGGATCTGACACGCATCTTATTCTCTTTACCTTTTCTGACCCACTTCAGGTCTTAAAGTCTCTACTAATGAGCGGACGAGTTGAATCGGGTGTTTTAGATGAGGGAGACAGTGCTGGGATGCCTCAGGACAGTTTTTAAAACCATTTCAGAGACATGTTCTTAAATATGACGCATATATAACATATTGCATGCATGCACACAGTTTTAAGGCAGCTTTAATCGCCTTTTTGGTAACTTCATGCCTTAACTGACGAAGTAACTACGACATTGCATGCACATAGTTTCTTTCGCTGTTTGATATGAAATGATACAGGCTACAGCGTGCACCGGTGTCATGCCAAAAATTGATTGTCTGCCGAAAACTGATTGCCGTCTGTAATAATTTTTTGGCAACTGCATTTTATGGGTTTTATTGGCCATTTTAATTTTTTCCACAGGTAAAAAGGACTGCTTGAGCTATAATCAGTCAAATATAACCCTCATGAATGCAATCAAGTCTCATGCAGTCATTTTTACCTGTTGAAATACCTTAAAATGGCCAATAAAACCCATAAAAAACAACAACACTGTTTTACACTTTCCAATAATTGCGTTAAATATTTTTTATTATATATATATATACATACACACACACACACACACACATACACATTTAGCCATTTAGCAGACACTTTTATCCAAAGCAACAATGAGGACAATGGAAGCAATAATTTTTTTGAGGGTCATTTTTCAATAAATTAAAAGAAAACAAGTTGAAAGAAGAGAAAAAGAATGAGAACACTAGTGTTATATGTTTTACATGCTATATGTTTTAACTGTTTATTTGTTCAGAAAGAGCTATTTTTTATTATTTATATATTATTTTAGTTTTTGTTCATAGTTTGAAGCAGATTTTATTTCACTTTAATTTGAAAGTTTTGGTAAATTTTCTTCTGCTATTTTCATTAGTTTTTGTCTTAAAAATGTCTATATGTAACTTGTATACATTTTATTTACTCATTTTTATTTATTTTAGTACTTACTAAATGAAAATTATACATTTTATGTGGCAACTATATATAGCTGACATAAAATAACTACATTTCTTTCACTTAAAGTTTCACTTAAATGATTACGAGTAACCAGCAGTAACAAATAAATGCCAAGTTCTGTCATGAAACGCTAGACGGTGCAGGCTGACGGGTTGTTAACACAATCTGACGATATTCACAGTGTTAAACTTGGCACAAGATGATTGGTTCATGTTGCATATGCAGCTATATATGCTACTTGTGCAGCAGCAGTATGTCTTAAATACTCATAGCACTGTATTGGCAAATGCATTGGCAATAGCAAGTCTCTGTACTTGCTTTGCAGCAGCAGCAGCAATAATCTACAACAACAGCAATAACTAGCAGCAGCAATAATCTACAACAACAGCAATAACTAGCAGCAGCAATAATCTACAACAACAGCAATAACTAGCAGCAGCAGCGTAGGAGATCTATTCCGCCGAGACCATCATCAACCATCATCAACATTGTCATATATTCATCACCATGCTAAAATCTTCAGAGAGCTGACATGATAGAACTAAACTAATGCAATAAATTTGGCCATGAATGGAAGTGAACAAACTGTAAAGCATTAATATCTAACGCTTTCCAGATAAACAAATTCCTCATTGTGATTGTGAGTCAGTGTGGGTTAGGAGGTGTGTCTGTGCTGAGTCACCAGATCTGTGTCACCTTTCATTTCTCACCGCCTTCTAGTACTCTTCTCCAGCCAGTCACAGACCACTGCCTCTTCACTCCCCAACAACACACCGCTGCTGAATCACACACGCTATTCATGAGCATTTGGGATCGCTCAACAAGTTTTCACTCGTTCTCATTATGTGTGTTTGTTTGTAAAAAGCGAGAGTGTGATTCGTGTGTGTGTGTGTGTGTGTGTGTGTGTGTGTGTGTGTGTGTGTGTGTGTGTGTGTGTGTGTGTGTGTGTGTGTGTGTGTGTGTGTGTGTGTGTGTGTGTGTGTGTGTGTGTGTGTGTGTGTGTGTGTGTGTGTGTGTGTGTGTGTGTGTGTGTGTGTGTGTGTGTGTGTGTGTGTGTGTGTGTGTGTGAGAAAATATGGGTTTGGGTGCATCATAAAACCACAAGCATGTCATCACTTTCTATAAAGACATACTCCAGTGAGCTTGATCAATATCACATACCCATGATGTGTGATGCCACATCAGCTTTAATCCATGTGGATGGCTTCAGTTTCTTTCAAATTAAACAATGGCACAAATGAAATACTTCATCTCTGTGATGTTCAGGTGAAGACTTCACATACTGTATTTAACCTGGGTGTGATTTATGACTTGTCATTCTGATTTAAAGCCCATTTCAAGCACCTCATCAAGTTTTCTCATCTGCACCACCAAACCTTTATTTGTCCTTCACTTATGCTTCAAAGTGACTGAAATTTCGAAGCATGCTTTTACAACCTTGCACCTAGATTATTGTAACTCCTTTCTGACCTCTTACTCATTAAACTGTTTGAATAGTTAATTTGTCCTGAACTCTGCAGCCCATAATGCCTCCATTGTCCTCCCTGGGCAGTATAGGAACTTCAGCATCACTGCCCTAAATTCTGGCATACCCTCCACAGTCTCTCTCCAAAATGTCAAAACTCAGTTCTGTTTATTCAAATGTTTGTGATATTTGTTTCCATCTATAGCTGTACAATTACTTTTGAAATACCAATTAGTTTTGTATTAGTTATTTGTATTAGTATTTATATTAGTTGTTTCTTTTTCACACGGCAGAACAGTCTGCCAAACAAACAATTAAACAAACGAGTTGCTGTGAAATAATGCTATGCTATGAAGTGATATGAATAGACTATATACTGACTTTAAGTGTACTTGTCTTCTACAATAATGCAAATTTCTTGAATTGTCTGTTGTTTTTTTCTTCCTCAAATATTAGCAGGTAATATTCAGCATATTGTGCAATTAATTTGCTTAACATTTTACATTAATTGACAGCCATAAAGCCAGCCAGTTGAATGAGCAAAATGTTACACTATTGTTCAAAAGTTTGTGGTCGGTACGGTAAGATGTTTTGATAGATGTTTTTGAAAGTCTCTCAGGCTCACCAAGGCTGTATTTATTTGATTAAAAATACAATAAAACAACAATATTGTGGAATATAATTACATTTTTTTTGCTGAATTTTCAGCAGCCATCAGTCTTTAGTGTCACATGATCCTTCAGAAATAATTTTAAAATGCTCATGTGTAGCTCAAGAAACAGTACTATTATTATTATCAATGATAAAAAAACAGTTGTGCAGCTTAATGTTTTTGTGGAAATCTTGTTTTTAAGATTCTTTGATAAATAGAAAGTTCAAAATATTTTTTTTTAAATAGAAATCTTCTGTAACATTATAAATGTACTTTTGATCAAGTTATTGTGTCCTTGCTGAAAAAAGTATTTGTACATTGTACACAGTATATAATATATATTTCAATATGTAAAGTGTCTGATGTATTACTTTAATATAGTTCATAGTCTTTAATAACCATGCCTTTCTCTTTGGCTTATTTTTGCAAAGGAACGTCCTGGCCGGAGGGAAACACACCGTGTCTAGCGTGCTGTGATAATAGCGAAGTGCAAATGAGACGTGTGGGACAGCAGGCGATCTCAAAGAGCAGCTCGAGATTCACAGGCTTACAGCCTCATGCATCCTCTCCGAGCTGAGTCACTGTTTCTCTCAGCTTCTGTGCAGGCTATTACCTGCCCCTCACCAAAATGCAAGACAATACAGAGCGTTTATTGAGTTTCTCAGAGTGATTTCCATGTGACATTATAATAAGGAAGAGAATCTGCTGTGATCATGTAGCAGGCTCAGCGCTTTGCTCTGACTGGCCAAGCTCAAGCTAAGAACGCCTTCAGGGTAATACAATCATGTCCAGAAGAACTGGATGACCTTACTAGAAAGTTTGGGAGAATGAATGAGCTCAAACTGATATTTGACAACACAACTTTGTCTGAGAGGTCTCCTGACAAACTCTGAAAAGACATAACCTCAAGCAGGGGAACTTCCTTCAGTGTTCACAAGGCTGACATTGACAAGCGGACGTGACAAAAAGCAGTCCGATTCAGAACAGAATGAAGTCACGTCTTTGAAAGAGAAAACGTACATTGCATTAATGAAAGGAAAGGGTGTATTTACTCAACCGCTTATTAACATAAACCACATTTAGTGTGTTTCGCATTAAGTTACACAAGATCTTTTGACAATTCTTCAACTGTGTCGCAAAGAACACAAATCTAAATAGCTAAATTAGGAACCTTCATTTGAAAAGGAGGGTCTAAGAAGGCTTTCTTACTCTCTGTTATGCGTTCTGTTATATTAGAGCGTGCATGTGCATTAAGCTCTGCTCGGTCATGTCTGTCCACGCTGGGACGCTGAAAATTGCAAGAGCAATAAGGATTTTTAGGGGCATTATGACTGGGTTAATAAAACACAGCTGCCCCTAAAAGTCCCTCATTTTTCTTGCTGCCTTTTGGGTCCTCTTCCTAGACTCACATTTCAACAGCATGGAGCCGGCTTTCAGTCCGGCGGCTGGGTGTTGGTGAGAGCTGGACACCCTTTCCCTCCCGTGGGGAAGCGCAGACACGGGCTGCTGTATCGCTTCCTTGATTCTGACGGCTGGAAACGAGCGAGACCCTGTTTGTCAGCCGTCCAACAAAGTTTAAATTAAGAAGAGAGTGAGGGAAATTTTAGCCTCCCTCCTCTCTCAAGCGTGCATGCCAGGGGTTTATAAATTGCCCTCATAAAAAAAGGGGTTTGCTTTGGGATTTAAGTGGGTAGCTGCGAGAGGTGAATGAGTTCAGTGCATTTCGGAGCGGGATTCTTTCCTATTCAGATTGGTATTTCTGTGTTTATACATGCACTACAAACATGCACATTACAGAGCATGAGGGTCCTTTCAATATTACAACCATGAGCTACAGAAATGTTTGTGAAATGCTAGGAAATACTAGATTATAATTCCAGCTTGATAGGCCTAAGTGTGCAAGTTCAACAAATCACACTAATATAGATAACAATGTGCTCAGTCAGAAATGAGCCGCAGTTTAAAATATATGATCTTTAATAAGTTCTAAACTTCTAACAGTGGGGTATTGCTTAGAGAAACCTTGACGGAACGCCTTGAGCAAACTATTTTGGATAATTACTTTAATAAATTATGTAAAATACTGTAGTGCAATTAGTATTCCATACTTATAGGAAAAACAAGCAAATGGAGTTCCTTCTCGTTCTAATGTTTCCCACCTACAAACCAGCTAAATATTTGATTTATGTGCATATTATAATATATCCATTCAGACAGAAATAAGCGAGGATGATTGCATGAGCCAGAAACTGGGACTTTGTAGGCCAGTTGAGAGTAAACTGAACTACTCAGCTTGCCCGCAAAGACCCAACCTCTAACACATTTATGTCTTTAACCCCAAATATACAACAGTTATTATTATACATTCATTGTTGTGTTTATTTTATAATGAATAACCCTAAAACTAAGCAGTTTCACTAAATTGTATTTTAATATACTTTATTTGGCCTGTTTCATTCCTACCTAGAACTATAATTCATATTAACATCAAGCCAAATAACATAAGTCAAAGATTACCCTGAAAAACATCTAAATATACTTGAGCAGGAATGTAGAAGCACATAGGCTACTATTGATGTATTTTCTTATTAACAACTAGCAACAACATACTAATTTACCTCTGCTTGACTTCCATTGTTTGAGAGCTGTATCAACCCAGCTTGTATTTGATTTACGTCCACTGTTTTGATAGTAGAAAAGTTTGTCGATCTTCAGGTCCAATTCTGGTTGCGATTGCTGTCACAGGAATGGAATAAAGATGCAGTCTTCGCTAAAGCGTTTCTTCTGAGAAGATATGCGAGTTTATTCTTCTCTTGGATGCGCCTAAATGTATTAAAGTTCACCCGTCGGGAGCGTAGGCATGACTGTCACCGTCGCTGTCTTAAAGGATTTACCTGGATTCTGCTCACACGCGCGTGCCATGAGAAAGACAGCCGCCGCAGCAGCGCGCGGAGCTCTCGCGCAGTCCTCACGCAGGCCCTCCCCAAAATGGCATTCTAGGTAGCACATGCATTTATGAATGTGACACACTCACCTACTTGTCTTTAAGCCTTTGGTTTAGGGCACAGCAGCTAGAAAGTTTATTGCTGGGTTCTCATTTATGCGAAATGTCTGCGTGCTGTCTGTCGGGAGACATCCAGTTAATGTCTTTAATGTGATAAACTTATTAAAGTCCCGCAGAAAATAGCAGTTGTGTTGTTTTGAACCTTTACGGTTTTATAATGTTGAGCCGTAGAATATTCACTGTCATGGCTTATATTAGCTGCGCACTACGGCAGTTGTGTAGATATGTTGTGATTTGGAGCGCCAGTGTCATCTTGTGGATACATGCGTAATACAACATTACACACACCGATTTACATCCTAAGATTTCGTAAAAGCCTTCCAAATTAAATATTTTGCTCTTCTTAATAAAACAATTAAAAGTACACACTTTTAATTATTTTTCATTTATTTACTTTAATTTTCTTTTATGTATTACCCTTTTAACGCCAAAGCAGCATCATGGCGATCTCAGAATAAATTACACAAGGTAGTTGTAATACAATTAACAAAAAGTTATAAAATAAATTTCTAATCTACACTATAAATCATAAAGTACATTCTGGTGACACATTTTTAAATAAATCAGTTAAACACACATCTGAATAAAACCGTTGTAAATTTACATTAAAAAGAGTACAATCTAATAAAATATGCTTCGCAGTAATTTTTGTTTGGCAAGTAAGGCCAAGATGGGGGTTCTTCGCCTTTTAATAAATGTCCATGTGTAAGTCTTGTATGACCCAAAAGACACCTTGTAAAACAACGTCATACCTAGATTTTTTAAATGAGTCAAAAATATTTTTCTTACACTTTATTTCATATAGCTTATTATATTATACTATAACATATTATATAAGAGTTTATCACAGGGTTGACATCACATAAAGGAATTTGACAAATATTCATGAGTGCTTCTTTTGCATTGATATCCATTTTCTCGTTTCCAGAAAAACCCATATGAAGAAGAACATCTGGGAAGAACCCAGCAGAAGAAATACTGAAATGTATCTTGCGTAAACAGCCTGCTTTGGCTAAAATATTTATAATTAAGGGATGATCGGTCTTTACATTTTCAAGTGCTTGAAGGCAGGATTTTGAGTCGGTGAAAATGTAAAGATTTTGTTCTTGTCCATTTTCTATATTTTCCAAAGCCAGTAGAGCACAAGCTTCAGCCATGAGGATATCTCTATGAGTGAGATTCGCACAGCAAAGTTGGTCTCCAATTATTGCTGCTGCCGATACTCGATTATCTGCTTTGGATCCATCTGTGAATACAGGTCTATGATGAGGAAAACTGCTACTCCAAAAAATTCTGCCGATATACATGAAGGGTGTGTTGTTGTCTTTTTGTGCTCACTCAGGGTCTATAACATTTAGCCTTTTCATATGGAGGAATAGTAGCTACAAAAATGAGTCTGAGTTAAAATGTTACTAAAATAACACAAGTGCTAAATGACTAAATAAATAAATAAATAAAATAACACAAGTGTTTGTACATTATAGTATTCAGTCCAGTGCATGTATAAACTGCAGTGTTCAGGTTATACCACAGGTATTAACTTAAGATTGAAGTCTGTGCTCTGGTTGTAGGTTCCTGATACCAAGAAGCTTTTTGTTTTCTCCTGATAAAATGAAATCTGCTGTCGTGTAATCATAATATAGGAAAGCAAGACTATATATTTGTTAATTTAAAGACCTTTCTTCAAAATCGTATTATCCTCCTTGTTTAAGGCACGGACGGGGTTCGAACCCGCGATCTTCGGTTTACGAGACCGACGCCTTACCACTTGGCCACCGCGCCCAATGACCAACATAGCGTAAATAACGTTATTTGATGTAACGTCGACTGAACAAAAATGACGATTTAACAATTGTTTTATATTTTTTCCCTAATTAGTTCTCTCTTGTGAGTACATGCCGCTTTTTTTAAAAACATATTATAGAAGCGATCAAACGAGCCAAGTCTTTTTTTTTCCCTCTGCTAAATTGGACACATCCGGTAGACGTTAGCCCAGACGTTTCCCGGATGTGTAGCGTTAGCAATTCAAATCATGTCTACAACAAATGCATCTCTCACATGACACAATAAACGTTCGCAAAATGCGTCTCATTTGTAATTTAAAGTACAGGGGGCGTATTACAGAAAGTATCTTATCTTCAGAATCAGAACGAGCTTTATTGGCCAGGTATGTTTACACATACGAGGAATTTGTTTTAGTCACAGGCTCCAGAATGACAGCAACAGGACAGGACACGGACAGCAAAATAACAATATACAAATTGGCAATGTACAAAATGGCAAAAACACAATATACAATACAGACAATTACGTGTGAGGTCTGACATGTGCAAATTTGAAATGAAATAAATGTGTGTGGTGAATAAATAGTTGTATAATAGTGATTGTGTGTTCCATGTTTAATGTCAAGTGTTCATGAGATGGATTGCTTGGGGGAAGAAACTGTTTCTGTGTCTGGTTGTTCTGGTGCTCAGAGCTCTGTAGCGTCGACTACGTCACTGCACCCGTTTACCAAGACATTTTGGAGCACTTCATGCTTCCTTCTGCTGACCAGTTTTTTTAAAGATGCTGATTTCATTTTCCAGCAGGATTTGGCACCTGCCCACACTGCCAAAAGCACCAAAAGTTGGTTAAATGACCATGTGTTGGTGTGCTTGACTGGCCAGCAAACTCACCAGACCTGAACCCCATAGAGAATCTATGGGTATTGTCAAGAGGAAAATGAGAAACAAGAGACCAAAAAATGCAGATGAGCTGAAGGCCACTGTCAACGAAACCTGGGCTTCCATACCACCTCAGCAGTGCCACAAACTGATCACCTCCATGCCACGCCGAATTGAGGCAGTAATTAAAGCAAAAGGAGCCCCTACCAAGTATTGAGTACATATACAGTAAATGAACATACTTTCCAGAAGGCCAACAATTCATTAAAAAAAAAAATTATTGGTCTTATGAAGTATTCTAATTTGTTGAGATAGTGAATTGGTGGGTTTTTGTTAAATTCGAGCCAAAAACATCACAATTAAAAGAACCAAAGACTTAAACTACTTCAGTCTGTGTGCATTTAATTTATTTAATACACGAGTTTCACAATTTGAGTTGAATTACTGAAATAAATGAACTTTTCCATGACATTCTAATTTATTGAGATGCACCTGTACATCTTTATAGTTATCTCTGGGTGTGAACGGGCCTTTAGTCACTTCGCTTGCACTATAACCAGCTCCGTGACGCTTTTGATGGTCTCTGTAATGCTGGTTGCAGTTCCTGTGCTAACTGTAATAGGTTGCGTGGCAGTCTGTACTTATAAATGTGTTGTCATCAAAATGTAACACATCTTCAGGGGCCTCCAAGAGCCGTTCTTTCATTAAACATATTCGTTCTTAATTTTCAATTATTAATAAATGTAATACCATTGTTGGACTGCGCAATTGTAAGCGATTTTTCCATTAGCTTTCAGATAATTTTGTAGTTAGGACAGCTGTGGGGTTGTCCTAAAGTTAAAACAGTTTTTAGGATTTTTTTTTGTCAGGAAGTTAGGAGGTTTCTGTAATACTACCTTCCTATCTGTATTTAAGATATAACACACTTAGGAAATGCTGTTCTATAATAGCTTTTGTCCTAAATGTGGTCCTAACTGAAATTTCCGTTGTTACCAAACAGATAAGATTTTAAAGTTAGGATCTTTCTGCAATACGCCCCCTGATCCAGCGAGCAAGACTATTTCCCGAGTCTTTGTAGCTGTATGTTGTGCATTGTGTGCGTCTTTCATTATTTCATAATACCCGTGAAATAAATAGCACGAGGAGGCACCAATAATAATGTTATTTCTCCAAAGCCCGAAACATACAGCGTTCTATTTGAACTACGCGTTAAATAGACATTAGAGGTCGACGGACATGATGTAATAAATACACAATAAAAATAAAATCTAGTGTTATAGATTCCCTATATCTTCTTTGTTTTCATAACTTTTTATGGGGAAGAAAATGCCATTATATTATGTAATATATATATAAAAATTGGACAATGCTTGGTATGACAATTACTATCAAATTTCAAAAGATAGTCTATGTCCACACAATTGAGTTAAACGTTTGATCAGATTAAAAAGGAAAGTTATAAAACTGAAATGAGAAGCAGAGCATTTCAAAATATTTTTTTTGAATAAAGCAATGCATATTATTGTTCCACTTGTTTGATTCGGTCACGAATTAACAGGAAGTGGACGTTTATTAAAGTGAACTGAAAACACAATTTTTTTTTTTGATATTTTAAGAAATAAATAGGCCCTAAACAAAGTACTAGTTTCTTTTTTAAATGTAAACTAATGACATTAAACAAGCAAAACGTCTGATGACATTTTCAAAAAACATTTTAAAATAGTATGTCTACAGATAAATAGGTAATACAGCAAGAGGCTCTGCATTTACTGCACACACTCTTGAGCTTTTTCTCGCCAAAGTGTCTATTTAAAAAACGAATTTCCCGCGAAAAAATAATAAGCGAAACGTAATCTCTCGGCGCACTCTCTACCAAACTTGACTGTAATGTCCAGACTCGAGGTTTTATCAGCTGTGTGGAATACATTCAAGACGGAGGGCGGGTAATATTCACAGCACTTTCGACTCGAGGCTGTTTCCCATAGGTCACAAAGCTTCTGGGCTTACTCGTATATTCTTAATAAATAAATAGCGGCGACATCCTCGTAAACGGACCGCTAATCTTCACGCATATTTTTTGCCGCAGTGTTTTTTTGTGTGTGTTGCAGTCAGTATCGCGTGGAATCCAAATTACACATGATCCGATAGGCGTTCGCGACGCGCTCGGTTCTTCACGACGTTGCGTTCTTTCTACGCCTTCACGTAACGTTACATTTGTGTTGTGGCGAATTCCATCCGGTCTGTAAAACATACTGAAGTGCCGACGCGTTTATGTTAACTGTTATTTTGTTGAGGGGGCGAACCGGTCTCGGCTGCTTTCCCTTTGTTTGGGCCCAGAACTCGGCTGAATCCACTGCAGCTCCGTCTCAAACGTCTCATTCGACCGCGAACGCTATTTTAGGATGGCTCCACAAAAGCACGGATCTGGTGGAAACGGGTTTTATGCCAACAGCGGCGCGAGCAAAGCGCTTAATGGAGGAGAACACGTATCGTCCGGTGTTATGATGGCTTCAGCCAAGCGACCCAAGATGGAGAATGTCCAAGACGACCACGAACTCTTCCTGCAAGCCTTCGAGAGTAAGTCGCTCGTGAATACAACTTGAGAAATAAATGGCTGTTTTTCGAGCATACTTAACAGTATCGATTGCTTTACCACCCATAGTCTTAGCTTGAGGGCTAAACAACAATACTAGCCAGGATATTGTGTCCAGTAGTTCGCTAAATGCTTTAATAAACTAGTTAATTAACGTTAAAAGGCGGTATTTCGTGGTTTGTTCACTATAGAGGGATTTAGACGCATTCGTTTTTTAGGCCACATCCTATATGAAAATTAGACACGTGCACCCAGAGATGGCACGTGCTTTATGGTGCTTTTATGTATTTTACAATGACATTGGGGACTTAATGTCATAAAAGAGCGATGGGCAACAGTCATGAACAACATAAAACCCTTGAAAACCTCACTTGCAGTTTCTCTACACTAGCCAAGACTTGCCAAACTGCCACCTTGATTCTTGTGTAAGAGTGTCATTTGTTCAAAAAATAGGGTTAATTAAATATATGCTGGCATGATAAAAAAAGTGGTAGTTTCTTTGGTTATTTGCATGGTATGAGTCTCAGTCTGGCAACATAGGTGTACATGATACCTCTGCATTTCTGTTCACAGAACCAACTCAAATATACAGATTTCTCCGCACAAGGAATCTTATGGCAGTAAGTAGAACCATATTCGTGACGAAATGACATGCAATTCTCATTTAGACGTGAACTTTTGTGGAAACCTGGTGAGCTAACTGTACGTGGCTGCCATAACAAAAGACTTGACTGGTTGATCTTTTATTTTTCCTGTTCTTTCAGCCAATCTTCCTGCACAGGTCTCTGTCATATATGTCCCACAGAAACTCAAGAACAAATTCAAAAAGGTAAAAACGATTGCATGCACCTAATGTCTTAATATCTTTGTTCGTCAAAAAGCAACACCTCCCATTTCCTTGTGCTGGCCTCATAGTGAGAAAATGTGCATGTTGACAAATGCACTGCAACTGACTGATGTACTTCAGTTGTAGTTAGATCAATTGAATGAGAGTTTCACATCTCAATGATTTACTGAACATTTCTTGGTGTTTATTTCAGAAAATGCTTTAGCTTGAATAACCTGCTGTTCAAAGCAGAGAAGTCGAAAGTGGATCAGGAATCTCACAAGTAAGATGTTCTTGATCCAGATTTATTTCGCTCGCTCCTTTTCTCAACATGACTGCAGAAGTTTTAACTCCAGCATTGTCTTGCAGCATGGCGTCAAACCTGCAGCTCACTTTTACTGGATTCTTTCATAAAACTGGTAAGCTAACTTTAGGTTTATGTACGCTCTCGTCAGCGTACACAAATAATGTTCTCTGATCACTTAGTGATTCTGATTTGTTGTTCAATGTATCAGAGAAGCCATTGCAGAACTCAGAGAATGAAGACAACTCCGTGTCTGTGGAAGTGCTACTTGTCAAGGTCTGCCACAAGAAGAGAAAGGTATAACTTTGTCATAAAAATTAATGGCGAAAATATGTCTTAGGCTGATGATACATACACGGGGCAACGTTTTGTCCTGCATGAAAGCATTCATTTAATTTATCTTTTAATGTTAAAATAAACCTGAAATAATGGTAGGGGAAACACTGCAATTATATCATTGGGCAATTATACTGTATATAAATTGCAGGCATCAGGGAATAATCAGTAATGATTAAAGTTTAATGAACCCATTTGACTAGCTAGTTGATAAAACCAAAATCTGACCAACAAGACTGACTAGTGCTAATGCTATGCTCCCCTTGCTAGTGCTCTTTTTTTTCTTTTTTTTTTTTACCTGCTGGGACAGGTATGCTTTTTTTCCCACAAAAGCAAGATCACCTTGTTTTAATGTTAAAGTCATGAACATAGTAGTGCAATAACCATTTCAAGCATTTTGTATGGTTTTTACACCGCAAAATAGATTGTATTTGACTGAAAATCTAGAATCATCAACAAGCTAACTGTAAAGATAGCACTGTAAGTGATGATATAGTTGTCAACAAATGGGATGCTATATTTTATTCGATTTTGGCTTTAATACGGTTTTCCCAGGAAACCTGGCATCCTCCACGATTCCTATTCTTTCCAACAGCAAAGCACTTGAATGCGACATGCTTGTAATCAGGACTTCTGAAATTGGAAATAGGACATTTTGATAGCACACGAAGGCAGTATTATTCCTTATTTCCTTGCAGAAATCCAGACTATTTCATTACCCAATTCTAGATGGAGTAATACAGCTAACTAACACAATAAATCACAATAAAAACATGATTTTTGAAAATAGTATTTTGTATTTCAAATACGTATTTTAAATGCATGTATTTCAAATACTGCCCATCCCTTGCTAAATGCATACAATTTTTTATAAAACCGATAACACCGCAGCGGGGAATATGAACGTGCATGATTTATTTTATTTAATCAGTGTTATTTTAATGTTTCATTTTTTGACCTAAAACATAGAGACACTGATGTTGATCTGTCTGCATTTAGTGTGCTTAAATGATCTCCCGTTTCAGCAGATTTAGTTCACAAACAACTGACAGTTTTGACCTAAATTTGATTTTCAGTTACAATAATTAATCCTAAAATTCAACATTAATTAGTAACTTTTTGCAGCATCACAGTTGCGCGCTCACAAGATTTCCCGGTTCTTACTTGTGAGTTCAGTTCACTGGAGACTCGCTCTAAACAGATCAATTGATTGAGTGAGTTGTCGACTCGAGAACAGCTGCAATCGGATCATTCCAATTCGTGAATGAATCGTTTGGTGCGATTTGCGAACCGATTTAACAGGTTCATTGAAAAAAAAAAATCAGTTTGTTCATGAATCAAACACCTGCTTCTTGGAGCATGTGATATATTATAAGGAGTAACAATATGTGTTATGAAATGTAGTGAAATAAAAAGTATAATCTTATGCTTTGGAATGCAGTGAAGTAAAAGTTACTCAAAATAAAACTACTCCAGTAAAGTACAGATACTTTAGTACTTTAAAGATACTTTAGTACAGATACTTTTAGATAAAATTTACTTAAGTACAGTAACGAAGTAAAGCTACTTCGCTACGGACCACCCCTGCTGTGCAGTACGTTTAAAAGAAATGTATTTTAATTTTACAGTATAGATTTATATATAAATATATTACTTGTTTTCCATGAATGTATTACAACAATACAAAGAGCAATATATATATTTTTTACCAGATTTAGTCCTACACTTATTCCTTTTTCTTGTTTCCCCATATAAATGTTTTTTCACACATTTTTGATTTTATAAAATTATTGTGAACTCTTTATTTTTTTCAAGAGTAACTTTTGCTTCTGAATTATCCTCTAACCTAGTTTATAAAAGTATTTTTGTCATAGATTATAATTACATATTCATTCATTTGTTGTTTTTCTTTACAGTAAAGTTGTCTATATTTAGTAGAATGTGTGTAAAACACAAAAGAGTGATGAGCAGGTTACTGAGGTATAGAAATTCTACACGGATTTAAAAAAAACTGTAATATCGTATCGACAGATACTCAGAATTTTTTGTTATCGGATCGGTATCGGTTCTGAAAAAGTGGTATCGAGCCAGCCCTAATTTTTGGTCCCAGAAGAGAAAAAGTGCAGTCACACATACTGTTGTAAAACCAATTTTCTTGGGCAAATTTCAGTCATTTCAATAGAAATCCATGCAAACTGGAATTTTGTGTGAGGGGGGAGATATTTCCCCACATAGATTTTGCAGTGGGTTTAAGTTGATCACACACATTCACCACACTGAAGCTGTATATATAGATATATTTCAAGTGTTTATTTATTTTAATTTTGATGATTATAAGTGACTAATGAAAACCCCAAATTCAGTTTCAGAAAATTAGAATATTGTGAAAAGGTTCTATTGAAGACTGGTGCCACACTCTAATCAGCTAATTAACTCAAAACACCTGCAAAGGCCTAGGTCTCTCACAATACACAATCATGAACCTTTGACAGTTTCCAAAAGCTCACCTTGCAAAGGAGGGCAAGACACAAAAGGTCATTGCAAAAGAGGCTGGCTGTTCAAGAGCTCTGTGTCCAAGCACATTAATAGAGAGGCGAAGGGAAGGAAAAGATTTAGAAAAAAGTTACAAGCAATAGGGATAACCGCACCCTACAGGATTGTGAAACAAAACCCATTCAGGTGCTGGTCAAAATGTGGGGGAGATTCACAAAGAGTGGACTGCAGCTGGAGTCAGTGCTTCATTTCACAAATTCCATTCAAAAAGAACCATACATTCAGACGTTCCACACAGCATATATTTCAAGTGTTTATAACAACAGACAGCGTATATTTAGTGGTAAAGTGTTCTCTGATTCAGAAAATTTCCTTTGGAAATCAGTGAAAAGGTTCCCAGAGTAGGAAGACACCTGGTGCTTTCCAGAAAGTCCACAGTCAGTTTAATTTCTGTTTTTCTAGGAAGGTGCAACCAGTTGAGCACTTGACATGCAGGAGATAAAGCTTGGCAAGTGCCAAAGCTACCAGGGTAAAAAAGTTCAATTGGTGCCTGACCTGAAAATCAAAAATGTGACAGCAGTCAGAAGAGCTGAAGGCACTAGCAACCTGGGAGCATTGCCCACACTGATCGTGCCCAGCCAAGAGTTCGAACCCAGTAACAGCCACATGGTGAAGTCCTACTCCCTTCTGTTCAGAGTGTCTCGTCCAGGGGGGAGAGAGCACAATGGCATGACCACCAGAGATACCAGTATGAGCTTCAGAGACTTTAAAATAGCTTGCTATAGTCTTGTACCTCAGAGTGAGTTTTGCATTTTGATGAGGCCTTTTTACCAAGAATTTGTTTTCTTCTCAGATGTTATGGAAGAGCTGTCTAACAGGAGGAAGAGATACTGCTCTAATCAGGATGATGGAGAAACTACATTTGTGGCGCAAATGACAGTTTTTGATAAAAATAGGTAAATGTTCTAGGTTAAACTGCTTGTTCTTGTAGTGTTTAATTGCTTTTTGTTTGCTTGCCTCGTTTAAGACTGATTTTTGTGTTCTTTCAACAGACGCCTCCAGCTTTTGGATGGTGAGTATGAAGTGTCCATGCAGGAGATCGAGGAGAGTCCTGTAGGCAAGAAAAGGGCAAAGTGGGAAACCATACTAGATGGGAAGGTCAGTTGCAGTTTTTTTTTTTTTATTAGCCTGCATGTGGGTATTCAAGATGTTTGTATGTTGTTAAGTAGTCTTTGGATTTTTATTTGTGATCTTTACCCTGTGTTTCAGTGTCTTCCACCCTTCGAGTCCTTTTCTCAGGGACCTACGCTGCAGTTCACTTTGCGATGGACCAATGACACGGCTGACAGGGGAACGGCCCCTGTGGCCAAACCGCTTGCCACACGCAATTCTGAATCCAGCACAGTAGACAGCAGCAAGTCTAGCAATGTGAAGCCGACACAGGCAGTAGGTAAGATCACAAGCGCTGGTTAGTAATTACAAGTGAACATCACTAACCTTTTGGTCATTAAAGCATAACAATTTGTGTGCAGTACTGAGGATAATAGTCATAACAATGACGTTTGATTGATTGCAGCTGTTAATGAATCAGTTGGTGCTGATCTACCAGTAAGAAGAGATCAAACTCATGTCGAACCTCGTCAAAAACTACGTGTTTATTATCAGGTGAGTAACATACATCTGCAAATTTATCTGACGATACCAAACCACACTGTTCACACAACAAAGTGCTTATCAGTGATCCCAGGCCTTTATATTGACTGTCAAAAGGGCAGGGAGTTCCTTGTGATTCTCTACATCTTTCCACTGTAGCTTCTGTTGTATCGTATCACTATGAGAGTGCTGGAGTCCATAAGTCCTGTCTTGATATTTTGCTCTGTCCCATTGTTGGTCTTGGTATGGTGGGCTGCTGTGTGGTCATGCTCTCTTATGTCCATCCTCTTGTTTTGTAGTTCCTGTATAACAGTAACTCACTGCAGCAGACGGAGGCCAGAAATGACCTACACTGTCCTTGGTGCACATTGAACTGCCGTAAGCTCTACAGCCTCCTCAAACACCTCAAGCTCTCCCACAGCCGCTTCATCTTCAACTATGTGGTAAGAAATATCTCAAGGTTATGAAACTATCACCAGACCATATGGATTACGTAGTCATAAGTGTAACGCCACAGTGGTTACACTTGTTTTGGAATCGATCTGTGAATGTCTTTTAGTTGAGCTGAGTTAAACATTCATAACCTTTAAAAAAAAATGACTGAAAATTAGTGTTCTGAACGACCACTTGCAGAGCAACTTAAATACAGTCCATGTTTGGTAGAATTGTTTATAGTGATGAAGTCATTTTTATCTCACCCAGCCTCATCCTAAAGGAGCCAGGATAGATGTGTCGATTAATGAATGCTATGACGGCTCTTATGTTGGCAACCCTCAGGACATCCACTGCCAGCCTGGCTTTGCCTTCAGCCGTAACGGCCCAGTGAAGAGGACTCCAGTTACACACTTCCTTGTCTGCAGGTCTGTGTTGGTTGAAAGTGAAAAATACTGAAAGTATCCAAATTCAAAAATGGTAGCATCGAAGTAAAAAGTTCCACCGTTCATTTATTTTAGGTGGTTTCTCTCTCTCTGTCTCTCTGTCTGTCTCTGTGTGTGTGTGTGTGGTTAAACCCGAACCGTCTGGTACTCACACACGGTTCGGCACGCGCTAGGACCGTGGTTAAACTTAAATCTGACAACGCATCTGCAAAATAGTTTGTTATAAATAACATGAAACAAGCAGGGTTCGGTTAATGTATGCTTCTGTTGATGGATGTGCATTCTTGCTTCCCAAGACATTACTACAACAACAGCGATGAAAAAAAAAAAAACAATTGCATTCATTCGCAGTGTTTTTCGATGATTATTTTCATTCTCGTCATCACACACGGTTCGTATGGTTATGTCTGCGCACCAAGCACAGTGCTGTTGATGGATGTGCGAACAGCGACACATTGGTCTGTGTTTAAACTAACAGGTGAGACCTCATTGATATCTGTGTTTAAACTAAACTCCTGTAAATGTTTACCAGTTTAAACATTTAAGAGCCAGATGACGCTTGCTCGCGTGCGCAGTGATTTGTGCGTGCACTCATCAGAAGCGCACATACCATCCATGTTTGAATGGAATAAATTCACTCAAAAATAGTCAAAATGCCCATCTTGGTAAGTATCCTAAAACAGACAGCCCGCTGAACGTACAGTATCAGTGCATTCTCTTAAAGTGACAGCACTTTCTTAATATTCATCAAACAGCAACAACAAAGAAATCACTCACTGCTCTTGATTAAATCGATTTTGTAACTGTAATAAATATTTAATTTATACAGTCAAATATGCAGTGCTGTTTTACATTTGATTACTTTTATATTTGATTACTATTTGATTTAATTTCTGTACCTAAATTCTCAGCCAAATTCTCAAAACTGTTTTACTTTATATATTTTACTGTTTCTTTTGTCAGTCAACGGGATAAATATGAAATAGTGACTGAAACACAGCCCTTTAAGAATACATAACCAGCTCTCCCTTCCAAGAAGCTAGTCTGCACAAAAATCCTAATTCACCATTTTATTGAGCCGTTGTCTGATGAAATCAAATAATACACACAAGATAAGTCAAGACAATTCCTGTGCTGTGATTTTGGCAATATTTGCATGTAAAATTAGAGAAGCAATAATATATCTCTTAACTGAATGGGCTGCTGTAGGGGTCTGAAAAGGCGCTAAATCTAGCGACTAAGTTGGCTACACTGCGCGCATCTCTACTACTCATCTCTAATAGACGAATAGACAAATAGACGGCAGTAAATGGAAGATGCTAACAAGAAATGTGGCAACACACGCCGCAATTCCTATTCCACAGAGAGTGCTTGCAGCAGATGAGTTAACGCGCCCGCTTGCTTGGAGGTTGAGTCTGTCAACAGGACATTTGAACTTTGTCAGTATGTCATAAATAGGACGAGGCAGTTTACTGTAAGGGATTTGTGTCGTGTTGCGCCACATCCAGTTTAGACCGCATCACTGATTCTAATGGGTTCTCACTACGCCGCTCGCGTGAGGTAGACAGGGTGTATTTAACTTTCTTATTTAAGGCTAATTTCCTATTTAATTGTATTTATTTTAGTGTTTTGCAGGCTGAGTGTTCAATGACGGAAGTGCTCAAATAAACACGCACGTTTGTTATTAGATGACTGAACCTCATTTATTTATTTTTGAGTTTCAGAATAATAAATATAATATAACAGAATATAAACACTGCGCCACCGGTGGTAGTTGGTCCGGTGGTAGAAATCTGCCACCATCACAGCCCTACTTGCATCCATTTCTTTGAACCTGGTGTTAATATACAATGTTTCGGTTTCCTCAGGCCCAAGCGCTCAAAGCCCAGCCTCTCTGAGTTCCTGGAGTCAGAGGATGGAGAACAGGAGCAGCAGCGGACGTACATCAGTGGCCACAACCGTCTGTACTTCCACAGCGACAGCTGCATGCCGCTTAGACCACAGGAAATGGATGTGGACAGTGAGGACGAGGGGGACCCTGCATGGCTCAGAGAGAAGACCGTGATGGTGAGGAAGCATTCATAAGATCAATAACCCTTTCGTTCTGTTAGGACTGTAGATCCAGAGTAGCATTTACTAGGTCAGATTGACTCTAGATAACAAATCAAATCTCACGACAGATGGTGTGTCGTTTGTGACTCCGTCTGTGTGAGACTGAATATGATATGCTTCCACTGACACCACATATTCAAATCGCAATAGGATGTTACAGCATATCTTGCATTAAGTTGCATAAATCAATGTTAAAGTATAAAGGGTTTATTTTTATCTGCAAAATTGCATTGTTGTTCAGTGACTAGGTTTATAGTAGGGATGCACTGAATTTTCGGCCACCAAAAATTGTCAGCCAAAAATCGTGTTTTCGGCCGTCACTGCGTGGTGTGACATTCCGCTCAAATAATGCACGACAGGAAATTTCTATGCATTGTTACTTGTTGCTGTTTGCAGTAGCGCTACAGTGCTGTAACATGCTGTACTGGCAACACTGGAAAAATGACTCCTCCACTGATCTGCTCCTCACTGTGCTCTGCTTACATGCTCTGATAATAATAGCTTTGTAGAACTATACATTATTTGTATTAGTTAGTTATATTTGATTCTGTTGCATAAAGCTAAACAATTATATATTGATATTTAATATTAATATAATATTTTCAGAAAAAGTGAGGTTATTTTATTGGCTTGTTTTTATAAAGTTAGTATCAGTAAAATAGAGAAATTAAAAAAGTCTTACAAAAGGACTTAATATTTTTCAATAAAATAATAAACAATTACTACAAAGCAGTTTCTGTTTTCGGCCAAGTGCATCCTGAATTTTCGTATCGGTGCATCCCTAGTTTATAGTACCCACTAAATCTGAAAATGCAAACATGTTTTCTTTAGCATTTACCATTTTAAATGACTTTGATCATCTTCACTGCCCCTTAGCAAATCGATGAATTCATGGATGTCAATGAGGGAGAGAAAGAGGTCATGAAATTGTGGAACCTGGATGTAATGAAACATGGGTATGTTTTCTTTCACTTCTACTTCACCGCGGTAGTTGGTAGGGCTACTTACCTAACCCTTTCTGTTTAAAGTTTGTTGTATTGAATCAAACCTCTTCTGTTAAACGCAATCCTTGTTCTATATATTACAGTGGCCTGGATATACTCTCCTCGTATCACCTTACATGTTACGTGAGTTTATCTCTCAGAGCTTGATCACATTTCTGCCAGTAATTCGCGTATTTCTTTCCATGCAGATTGATCGCTGACAACCAAATGAATCAGGCCTGCTTGTTGTTTGTGAAGCAGCACACCACCACCATCATCGAGAAGAATCTCTGCCGGAACATTCTGCTCCACCTGGTCAACATGCACGACTTTGGTTTAGTAAATACAGTGACCATAGATAAGGCCATGGCTCACCTGAAACAGCAAAAAGACGGCCAGGGGCAATCCAAAATGCAAGACGATGCTGATGGTGGATCCAGCTGCGATGGTGAAGCCAGTGTATCAAGTTTAGTCAACACCCAGAATCACTGAAACCTCATCCTCACAGTCTGTGTTGAATTGAGGGTCAGCGGCCATCAGACGCCCTCTGGATCTGAGATCCATCATATTCTCCCCACTCACAGAGTTAAAGCTGATGTGGAGTTCGAAACGAGTTATGTGGTTTGACGGCCCCATACTCTACAGATCATGATTTTGGCCTGATGTCATCCGAGTTCAAAGCAACTCTTTATTAGGTTCAAATTACTTGAAGACGCCATTACTCTTATGATGGACTGTACAAGCAGGTCAGATTTTGCCCTTCCCACCCAATCCTGTAGCTCTAGTAAATTTTTAGCACTTGTTTTGGGTGCCTGCTTTTAAAAGGACTATGAAAATATTTTGTTTAATATATTGTGAATATTAATGGATGGAAATGGCTCCTACAGACTTGCTTTAACTGCATCATTTTCACAGGGGTTGATCAACTCATTCTGAAAACTGCAACAGTTTAGTTTTGCTTGTGTAGTTTCATTTTTTTTTTTTCATCCCCAATTTTTTTTTCTTAGTATCCACTTTAATGTTGCACCACACTTGAAGACTTCTAGTGACTTTTTTTTCTTTTTCTTTGAAACTGATTGAAGAATGAGCATCAGGGCTGCAGGCCATTTATCAAGTTTTTCAGAGCCTTCATTTCCACTGACCTTGCAAAACAAAGACACAGGTACAGGGTGCTACAACGCAGTGGGGTGGCGAAGCTTGCAGAAATGTTTACACATGGACTCTAAGCAGGGTTTGAACTTTTGGTCTAAGTCGGTGTGAAAAGGTTTCATTTATTCTTGTTTGAATAATTTCAGTGACACTTTACTGCACACAATACTGTGTCCAGTTCCATACATTAGTTTGATTACAGTGCATCTACTCTGGTGTGTCCACCAGTTTCTCATTTCCACTTGTCCTTCATGGTGCCTATTTGTTTGATTTTCAAGTTTTTCTGAGGAAACCTGTTGTAACGTGTACATAAGTTTAGTGATATTACATGATGGCTTTGCTAAAGGGGACTGCATTCCAGAGGGAATATTATTTTAGACCAAAGTGAAATGGCTATAATGTTTGTCTAGTTGGTTTCAAATCAGAAATGTAAGTCTTTATAGTTTTATTTTGTTGTTGCTGTTGTTGTATGCATCTGTTAAAAAAAGGGATCTGTTTGTGAATCATTACTGCTTTATTATAACTGTGCACTGAGTTAAAAAAAGAAATTTGTTCAATATTAGAGATTAATATTGAAGCCATTGTGTAATTGCAAATTTTTGTGTAACACTCAATACAGCAACAATTACAGAAGATGTGGATTACTGATATAAAGTAATGTCAAAAAAGATATATATCTTGAATATGAACATTATGAAACGTGCTTGAGTTTCTGAAATATGATGAAACGTGTTTGAGGTTGCTCTTTATTTAAAATAAAGATTGTTTTACAATTTATACCTCAAGTTTTTGATTTCTTTCATGTTTTTTTTAGTGAATATTTACAACAAAAAAAAGAATTTTTGAAATGTTCCAAACAATTTATTAAATCGCAAATGTTCCGTTGTATTCTTACAGCTGTACTGCAATGGCACAGACAAAATGAGGTAAATATACATTAAACGGTCACAGTTTTATAAATATAGTATATAGCAGATGTTTCGTGGGTTAATCTGCGTAGAGTTATAAATGTTCTCTTCTGCAGTGAGGAATTACATAGTACCTTGTAATTGATGTTCTTTTATCTCAGGAACATGCAAATTGGGTGATTGTTCTCTCATTTTGTCAAATGTTTTTCCTCTGAAATCTCCAACCAATGCATTAGAAGCTTTACTGTAACGCGAGCCAACTGATAAAAACATGAAGTGGTACAGTAAGACAGGTATGCATTTAAAACTGTGAACATAAAAAAAGATCACCATAAAATGGCACAACACTTAAGCGAATTATCCCATTTCTGTGGAAACAGATTGGTATCTGCTGATCAGTATTATGTTGCTGAAGCTGTGAACGGGCTGACACGTTAAACACTCAACCCTGTGATGTAAAAATGAAAAACAGTACTTTCAGAGTACCAGAAAAGATTGTCTGAGTGTAAAAGATTCAGGTTTGTCGTTCGTTATGAAGTTTTTTTTTTTTTTTGAGCAGTTTTGAGTGCCTTGATCTCTGAATGCTTCACAGTAGATTATTTTCTGTGGTAAACCAGACCAGCATGCTTTGCAACTTAACACCTGCAGCTAAAGACTTTATTAGACTCCTCTAACATGTAACAGTCTCTTTTGCAAATATTTACTGTTATGCAAATACCACAACACCTGTCCATCTGTAATGAGGTCAAAGAGTAGTGGTTGACGTCATACCTCAGAACAAAGATTAATGTTATTCTGCAGTGAAATGTGGTGCTGAAAATAAGAAAATGGGCAAATGTGACATCTGAACACGGTAAGCACTTGGGAAGTTTGATAACATTAAAGAAACTTGAGGTCTTGAATTCCAGCAGACTGGATCTTTCATCAAGCAACAATCAAAACACCAGCACTTTCCATCCAGGGTGTGTGAAGGAGCAGCCAAAGATAAGGCTGTCCACCACCTGATCCAGCAGCCAATCAAACACCACTTCCCTGTTCCCTGAGCCAATCGTCACCCTCAGCTTGAAGTTTCCACCATCGCTGGGGTTGTTATTGTTGCTCACAGGAAAGAGGTTGACTACTTCCATGTCAAAGGTCACAGAAGAGCCAACAGTGATGGCTGGTAGCTGGTTGGTCATCTCTTTTCCATTCACAAACACGGCACCTGGAAAACGGAAAGCACACGGTGACTTGACACTAATGTTTGCAGCAGTCGGTGAGTAAGCAGTGCCTCAAAAAGACACTTGCTGATTTAAACTACAATGGCCAAAGTGGGGTTGGTCTGTTAATTTCAGTGAATCATTTTAAAATGATGACTTAAACGATTCATTTGAGCCATTGCTCATAAATATCCTAGACGACTCACTCTGTGAGTGTTTATTTAATTGTTTTAGCAATAAACACTAATACTTACCTACTGTACCTAATATTTCTTATGCTTTGTTAAACTGATTAATAATATTTTGTTACATTTATATAGCGCTTTTCTAGGCACTCAAAGCACTTTAAATACCAGGGGGGTATCTCCTCATCCACCACCAATGTGCAGCATCCACCTGGATGATGTGACGGCAGCCATATTGCGCCAGAACGCTCACCACACACCAGCTTACTGGTGGAGAGGAGACAATCAGTGTATGGGGATGATTAGGAGGCCATGATGGTCAGAGGCCAATGGGCGAATTTGGCCAGGATGCCGGGTTTACACCCCTACTCTTTTTCAAAGGACATTTTATGACCACAGAGAGTCAGGACCTCGGTTTAACGTCTCATCCGAAGGACGGTGCTATTTACAGTATAGTGTCCCCGTCGCTATACTGGGGTGTTAGGACCCACACAGAGCACAGGGTGAGCACCCCCTGCTGGTCTCACTAACACCTCTTCCAGCAGCAACCTAGTTTTCCCCGGAGGTCTCCATCCAGGTACTGACCAGCTCAACCCTGCTTAGCTTCAGTGGGCAACCGGTCTTGGGCTGCAGGGTGATATGGCTGCTAAGACTGCTAAGATTACATATAATTTTGGCTTGTGTTCATTTAGTTAACAGTGTAGAATTTAAGCCTTGATTATTTCTAGATTTTTACTATACTTTTTTCTTTAATTCAACATTTTAAAATCAAAATGATGTTTGCCCAATCTCAAAGAAAAATACTTCAAGCCATTTTGGGACAAATAACTGTTTTTTTTCTAGAAATAAATCATTTTATTTTAGCAACTACATTTTGTGAAATGTGGCAAAATCATTTGTAATGTTATAAAAGATTTCTATTAAAAAATGCTGTTCTTTTAAAGTTTCTATTCCCCAAATAATCCTAAAAATGCTCAGTTTCCACAATTTTTTTTTTATATTTTAAATGTATTCTTGGCGTTTTTGCATTTTATTACTATGGGACAGTATAGATATGACAGGAAGCGAAGTGGGAGAGAAAGAGGGGGGGATGGGATCAGGAAAGGTCCTCGAGCAGGGATTCGAACTCGGGACGCCCGTAGCGCAATGGTGTTACACGTCGGCTATCGGCACTGACTGAAATATTAAGCCGCACAACTGCTTTCAACAATGATACACACTGATGAAGACTGGAGTAATGGCTGCTGAAAATTCAATTTTGCCATCACAGGAAAAATTTTACAAATATATTCAAATAGAAAAAAATATTTTTAGTTGTAATTATTTTAGAATATTACTGTTTTTACTGTATTTTTGATCCAATAAATGCAGCCTTGGTGAGCAGAAGAGACTTTTTCAAAAACATGAAAAAATGCTAACCGACCCCAAATATATGAACAATAATGTATATACTGAACATCTTGAAAAGGTGTATAAATATTTAGTTAGTTGAACTATATTGTCCTGTTCATACCATTAGTGGAGATGCAGACAGCCTGGTCCCTCTGCAGTGAGTCAGTGTCACTTCCGCTCTCCGCACACACACCCAAACTGTCACGCTTATCTGTCTGTCCAGCAGCTGTGATCCTGCAAACAAACAAACAACAAAGCCAAAAATCAGATACGCAACGAGTGAGACATACCATAAGCCTGCTGGTATTTGTTTCTGTAAAAATGTTATTTGCGATGATTCTGCATCTGTTGTTTTTTAATAACTTAATTGCTATATGTGTAATATGATCTTAGCCTGTTTATAGTGTCCCACTTTCATTTAGCCCACATTTGATTTGCTATGAGATTATGTGGAAGAATGAAATGCTGATGTACTTGAAGGTGAGGGTCTGGCCACAGAAGTACGAGGGGGAGTTGGAGTACAGAACACCCCCGGGACCAGGCGATGAGTCATTGCGCATAGCGATGTTCTTCCTACTGCTCAAAATATAACCATCCATGCCTGGAAGCCATTCTGTCAACGCACAATAAAACAACATTCATGAAACACGCTCACATCCCGTTGCTCGCCTTCAAGTAGTTCCAAACCTGTATGAATTTCCTTCTTCTGTTAAACATAAAAGAAGATATTTTGAAAAATGTGGGTAACCCAACTGGTCCCCACAGACGTCCAAAACTACTACTTGAAGGTGAGTAAATGACAGAATTTTCATTTTTGGGTGAACTATCCATTTAAGACACCTAGTATAACATTAGAGAATGCTAGATTTCGTTCAGTCTGTACCGTGGGGTGCGAGTGTGGTGTAGCCGGTCTGCGGGATGCTCCACGGGCTCCATTCGGTTCGGCCCTCTCCTCTGGCACACACACGAAACAGGTGGTCGATGTGCGGGTCAAGATGGAGCACCAGGAACTCGGTGTCTTTTCCAATGTACGCGTCCTCATACTGAGAAGAGTTACCACGACGGTACTGCAACCGGTAGTCCTGCGGGGCGAAGTCATCGTCCACCTACACGCAAACAGTAGGCATTACCAAGAGGGTCATGTGGCGCTGAAAATGTCTGATGGACTTGAACAGGGGAGTAAGACTCACCTTACACCAGCGCACCAGCACACCGCCCGGTCTCTCCACCAGCTCCTCAATCTGGACGGGCGGATGAGAGGCCACGCTGCTGTGCCGAGCCACGTGTGTACGAAACATATGCAGCAAAGAGTCGTCCAGCTGCGCAGACAGACACGGCACGTCCACCAGCGCAGGTACCTCGGGCAGACTGACGACAACATGTTTTTACTAATACTGTATCTGTTTGTGACTATACAGAAATCATAGGGAAAATATCCTGCTAGGTTAAAGCAAGGCACATGAAGTAACTAAGTTTGAATAAAGTAGCACAAAACATGCTGACAATTTTTTTTACATTCATTTAGTTATTTTTTTAACATGACATGCAGGGAAAAAAAAGTTATGTGCACAATTTACTAGAAATGTAACATTGTCAAAATCTCACGGCATGATAATATTTTAATATGTGGTCCACGGTACGATATTTATTGCGGTATTTAAAAAAAAAAAAAAAAAGAGAGAAATGAAGAAAAAAATATTTTTTTGTGCATTTTAAAGTGAAATGCTGTAATTATCTGCCGTGAAAATAAAGCATAACTGGTGGCCATTGCGTTCCAAAATGCGCGCTAAACTCACAGCACATGCAATAAACGAGTTCTGAGCTGAGCTGTTCTGAGGCGTGGAAAACACCACATCATGTACTGATTGCCTGAACGAAGTGTGCGCTTTACTTTGAAGCACGCAGCACAAAGACTTGATGAAGGGATTAAGCCATATTGTGCTTTCAATTTTTGTTTGTTTGACAGATACTGTGCCAAAGCATAATGTCCCAAAACACAACTTGACTTAAAATGAGAGCACAAATTATATCGAGCACACAATTACCTAAAACGAGGGAACAAATTATGTTGAGCACACAATTTATTGGACAAAGGTTTGCTACATTTTTGATTGGATCTTGGAGGATTAACATAAGCAAACTGTCCAACGCCATCAGATAAAGCTGCCAGGACAACAGCCAGCCACCTCTTAGAGAGCAAGAAGACCTTTGATACAAAGCCCGGGAAGGACAGGACTTCTCATTTGTCAAAATGCAGTTTCTGCCCTTCACCCACCAACATATCACAAAGTTTCATCCAAATCCATTCATAACTATGTTCTCAAACCTTAAAGTGATGCAAACTACAACACAGAGAAATATGTATTCTCAGTGACAGCAATGTATAGTGCAACCTCTTACACAAACTCAGCGGTTGATGGACAAATGAGTGCATGCATGACAGTTCAATCTTCCATCATGTTTGGACTTAATGTGTTCGTAACATTGTCAAAGCTATTCTGGTCGTGGTTTGGGAAGTGAATGGTGCATTGGTAAAACTTTAGTGACACTTTTCTAAATGTGTGCTTGGTCTATGCAAATAAGTTCCACAGAAGGAAAGAAGGGTGGGCTACACCGTGTCCCCCCACTCTGATGGAAACAGCCAATAACAGCCTGGAAATGGAGAAGCACCAGATTCCAATCACCTCCTCATTGGAAAAGAATAAAGGTACCTTCCCAAAAGACATTCCTAGTTCTGAATCTCAGTCCTGAAAGGAAGAGACACTAACAGAAACACAGAAGTTCTGAGTCTCCGGCATGTCCAGAGAGACACTAACAGATCAACAAGTTTTGAACCTCTGGCCTGTAAGGGAAGAGGCAATAACAGATACCAAGTCCTGAGTCTCCAGATTTGAGGCAGCAACAGATACGATCACGTTCTGAGCCTCCAGCCTGCGAGGAAAAAGATAATCTACGTTCAGACTTCATTCAGAGTCTTTATCCAGCGAGACAACAACAGATGCAGCACGTCCTGAGTCTCCATCCTAGAGAGACAAAGTGGATCGACCAAGTTCTGAGTCTCTAGCCCAGAGAGGCAGAAGACACACAGACGTCTGCAACAAGCTCCGGCGAGCAAACCTTCACTCCAAGGTCCCTTTGCTTGCGTGTTCCAGGCTAAGGACCTTCTGCACCTACTTCCGGGCCACATCTGCGTGTTCCAGATTTTAGGACCCTATGGTGCTCCAGGAGATCAGCATCCTCAAGCACTTCGTGTTCAAGGCTGTCGAAACAGATTCCTGCTCCTTTCCCCACTGCATTGTTACCAGCACAACCAGTGGATGAAGTCACCGCCGCCGGACTGCTCACTCAACCACAGAGAACGTAACTATCACCTATCCAAACCTCTTCCAGAGACCTCGGCATTGTTGTTTATCATCAGTATATGATTTTTCTAATCGACATTAGATGTTACATAGCTGATTGCAGTTGATAACAAATAATCTTTCAGGTATTCGTTTGATGCATAATAAGGTTCTTCACCTTACTTGTTTCAGAGTAGTGACAGTTTATCTTTCCAGATAACAGCTCAGACATAGCAACATCCAACATAATCACTTGCATTTTATGCATCTTATGCCCTTTATTCCTTTCCCATTCATGGTATTCATTTAGTAGTTGTTGATTACTCTTGTCTATCTTTTGTTAATAAAATTGTATTACCCTTGTGTCTTCCTTGTGTTGATAATGCAGTAAAGATTCTACAAGTTAGATATCCCACCAATCTTTCTTATGCAATGTACTCCTAACCACACCTTAAGTGACACGTGATCTATCATAGTCACCTGTGACGTGAGTAGCCATCACTACACTATTTCACCTCCCTAGTTGACGAAAGCAAAATTCACTACAGAGGGAACAAATTATTATATTGAGCGCACAATTTATTTAAAACAGGGAAAAAATTATTATATTGAGCGCACAATTTATTTAAAACGAGGGAAAAAATTATTATATTGAGCGCACAATTTATTTAAAACGAGGGAACAAATTATTATATTGAGCGCACAATTTATTTAAAACGAGGGAACAAATTATTATATTGAGCGCACAATTTATTTAAAACGAGGGAACAAATTATTATATTGAGCACACAATTTATTTAAAACGAGGGAATGAATTATTAAATTGTGCACACAATTAACTTTTTTTTCCTCATGTATGTCAAGTGCAAAGCTCTATTAATTTTTACATTATTTTTTAAATATTATGTATTATTCTGTTCTAATTTTATTTTATTGTTGGCTATTTTATGTCATTTTCATGGAGTTTAAAACCAGAAATGTGTAGCGTGTATTTTCCCAAATATATGAATTAAAATTAAACAACTTATTCATGATTTGCCAGATTTAATAGTTATTTACATAGAGTTGTGTCAAGTTCCTTTGTGCTCTCTTTTTGTGGATAGTATGCAAAAGTTATTGTAATAAATTATTAAAACAAATCTGATTCTGAACATAATTTGTTTGCAGACTAAGTCAGTATGCAAGGAATCACACTAGTCTCAAGCTAACACAACGTTTAAAACGATCCAAACACAAAGATCCTCCTTTAGACTTAAAGGAGATTAAGGCCTGTTCACACCAAGGATGATAACTATAACAAAAACTCTAAAGTTTCTTCATTCTAATTTTATGTGAAGAGGGAATATGACAAACTATAAAAGCAATGACAGCCAATCAGAATCCACCTGACTTTAAAGAGCTTGAGCATTTAAAGCAGTAGATGAAAGAACTGCAGTGTTTTGTTACCGTGACGTTTCTCATTCTTCTTCACAAACTGAGAGATGAGTCATTATTACTTCCTGTTCTATTTGTTCTCTTATAATGAGGCTTAATTGACAAAACGAGTATTAAAGATCAAGACGGATGAAACTGAAGCACTTTCTAAAAGTCTAAAACATTTTTTCAAAAATGTTTATTCTAAAATACAAAAGTTTTTTTTTAATGGCATCCATGATGCCACAATTATTGCTGTAATGACTGTAGGCATGTTAAAACTTGATCCTGGGCTACATTTTAATTCTGTAAAATGAATCATAGCTAAGGCAGCGTGGTTTTATAAAGCTAAGCTTGGGTGATTCAGCACACCCCTGCTGGTACGCTTGCCATCTCTCTGTTAAACTTTGAGCAGATGCATCACAAAACACAAAACAGATGAGTCATAAAACCAGGCATTAGTAAAGGTTAGGTGACAAGATTTTTTTTTTAAATGAGTGCTTTAGTAATTATGTGAATAATGTCTTCTGAACTTCAGGAAAAGAAGGCTTTGCTTTCTGTGTTCTCAAGGTCTGAATCTCCATGTATTCAGTGTTTCTAGACATGAATTGAGAGTGACAGTGATATCAAACTCTTCTCCGTTCACTGGCTCAGCTGAGGTTTGTTAAGTGAATGAGACTGTGTGCTCCTCACCTGTCCAGCTGGATCTGCAGGGCTTTCTTAGTGAAGCTGCCCAGCTTTTCCTCCTTCTCATTTACACCACAGCGGATGGCAGCCTCCCCTGAGGGGACAGTCATATTACATTTATAACTGAATGTTAGGGGCAGTAAAAATCTAACTGTAGCAAATATAATCAAATGAGCTCTATAGGAAATTACAGCAACCAAGATGGTTTGAGCACCGTTTGTGTTAAACTGTTCAACAATTTAATAGCTGGCAATTATCCAAATGGCAGGGCTCAGTAAAAGCCTACAGCAAAACGTATATATATATATATATATATATATATATTATATAACACATTTTTTTTTTAATAAAAATTATGAATAAATAAATTTTGTTTTTAGCAACATAAATTTATTAAATTTATTTTAAAATCATTATAAAACAAATAAGTCATTATTATTTTATTTTTAATGTCCTAAACTCTTTTACACTGGCTCTGAGCATTAAAGGGATAGTTCACCCAAAAATGAAAATCTGTCTGATTACTCACCTCATGTCGTTCCATAATATTAAGATATTTTTGATTAAATCCGAGAGCTTTCAGACCCTTCATAGACAGCAATGCAACTAACATGTTCAAGTCCCAGAAAGGTAGTAAGGACATCATTAAAATAGTCCATGTGACATCAGTGGTTCAACCTTAATACAATAAAGCATCGAGAATCCTTTTTGTGTGCAAAGAACATTTTATTCAACAATTTCTTCTCTTCTCACGCGTATGTCATGGTACTGTCGTGGAACGACATGAAAGTGAGTACTAAATGACAGAATTTTCATTTTTGGGTGAACTATCCATTTATCTTTTATTTATCCTTTATTTTTCCAGGAAGGTCCCATTGAGATTAAAAGAAATCTCTTCTTCCAGGGAGTCCTGGCCAAGATGGCCATACAAAAAGTTAACATAAACATATAACACACATAATAAACTCTAAACAGTCAAAGCGAAAAGATTCATCATAGATCAACAAATTAATTAAAACAGCAACATGATTCATCTTTATCGCTGAACCTTGAATAAGCCACATTTTCACACAGTTTGATTAGATACTTTTAGATAATCAAATTGCTGCTATTCAACTATTTATTAAGCAAACGTCCAGTTTGATTTTGTATCGTACCATTTACATGGCTGATCCTTGTCTTGCACAAGGCTAAATACAATTTTCTGATCTTATAGATACCTTCTCATAACAAATTATGATCTTTACTAGGGCTGGTCCAAATACCATTTTTTGAGCTTCGAAGCTAGTAATCAGCACAGAATATTTGAAGCTTCGGAGGGAGGGGGCTGAACATATTCTTCTCTCTAATAAAAGCAGGATCTGTGTGTCGGTTTGCGTTTTTATTATGTCGAGAATCGTTCATCCAATCGACTTCACGCGTGGCGGGTGTGTTGCTGCAGACCCAAGGGAGTGCAGTGTCGCAGTTTGGTGCAATATGGACACGCGACATGTTCAGAATTAATAAACTTTTAATAAACAACAGAACAGCGCGAGCCAGAAGCGACGCGCTTCACGTGGGCAGGGTTTATATGATCCGACAACAGACACTGCACTAGTGATACAAAACACACAGGTCTGTTAAGAGCAATACTTTTAATAAGGTAGCCCAGTGTTCATTTGTATATTGAGAGGTCCCGGAAGAAAGCGGGGTAACGGATCCAGCATGTGATTAGAGGAGGGAGAGGACCAATCTTTAGTGATTGAAAGCATGCATCAGTTGCTTTTATAGGGTTCGTATGGTCATGAAAAACCTGGAAAAGCTATTTAATTTTAAAACAGCAATTTTCAGGCCTAGAAAAGTTTTAGTAAAAGTCATGGAATTTTATTTTCACAAATCTCTGTATAATAGAGTTATATTTAATCAGGTCCTGAATTTGTGTGTATAGGCTATCGCATAGTTTTACTCATTCCTGCAGCTTTCGAGTTTATAATGAGGGAAATTCTTGCAAACATTTATTGAATATGTAGGTTAGATGAGTAAATAAATCCACACAAAATATCAGATTCGCTCGCATCTCGGGACAGTTGACCGAAAGAAAACGCATGCATCGCATTCGGTTTTGTGATAGCAGAGGGTCCGTTCACATGTCGCGTCTTTTGCGCGCTTAAGTTTATTATTTCAAATGTAGATTCATTTTTCATGAAATATATGCATGCTATAGGTCAGCACGAACGTCTTTCATTGGCGAACGGTCTGTTGCTGGTGCAAATGTTCAGCCAGGCGGACAAGTTGAGAACTGTTTCGCGGGGATGCCAGGTGTTCGAGAAAAAAAAGAAAAGGATATTCGAATCTCAAAACTGAAAATCGAATGCCAACCCACCGAACGAATATTTCGAATAATCAAATATTCTGGTCCAGCCCTAGTCTTTTTACATACTTTTTTTACTTCCATGAAATCAGATAATGAGATTAGTGTAACTGAGGTTGAAGGATAACTGTAGCCCAAGCAATGAGTGGCCAGTCTGCCTTCCATTGATCTGACACTCACCCTCTCGGAGCAGCTCATCAGCTGTGCTGACTCCATGCTCAATCAGCTTCTGACAGTCATCTAACGGACTGACACTGTCCAGCTCGATGTTGTCCACCTCTTGCAGCAGAGCGTTCAGCCTCTCGGTCAGCAGTCGGCTCACTGCTGTCTGCAGCTCCTGAAAGTGCCGCTGTAGAGCCTCACGCGTCTGACTGGCACTGCCGCGGACCTGAACACACACACATACAGACAACATCAGATTTCATAACTGGTATTTTACTCAAGATGCTGATGAAGTTGCACCATGTAGCACAAGAAAATGATCTATAGTTATGTTAAATTAGAGTAAATGAAAAAGTGTGAGTTTTCAGCAGTCACTGCAGTCTTGAGTCACATGATTATTCCATATTATGCTGATTTGCTGCTCAAGAAACATTTCTTATTATTATCAATGTTGAAAACAGTGCATCTCTTAATATTTTTCTGTGGAAATTCTTGAGGATTATTTTAATGATTCAAAAGTTCAAAAGAACAGCATTTATTTAAAAACAGAAATACTTTAACATTATTGTCAATTTTGATCAATTGAATGCATCCTTGAAGAATGAGAGTACTAACTGATCCCATGTTAGCTCAAAAACATTAGGTTATGTGCAGCATATATTTTTTAAAGAGGTTATGTGAGGAAATAGTTAATCAATTCCTACAGGATTAAAATAAAAGTACTGTACAAGTTAAATACGTCAGAGGAAATTGGTCCTCTCTGAATAGAGAACGAGTATTAAAAACAAGCAGATAACTACATAATAAACCCATAATAAATTTGAAAGCAAAATACAATTCTACTGTTATAGAATACAAAGTGTACACCAAATCAACCAATTTATTCAAATGTAAAAGTGTACATTTAGTCATCTTTGTAAGTCACGTAAATGTGCCACTGCCTTGTTTTGTATATGAAGTGTAGGTCTGAAAGCGGAAGTGGTGAAGTGAATGGCACATTTCAATTTTCTTGATGCATCTTTCAGACTAACTGCTTCACCTTCAGCAAAATGGAGCCAAGAGTGGCAGGAAGCCTGGCGGTTTTCAGTGTAAAAAAAAAAAAAAACCAGTTCCTCTTGTGACCATGAAACTCGCGCTTGCAAAAGAAGTTTAGCTTGGTCTCTTCAATGCCACGTATCAATGAACATTTGTATGTTCAGTGATACATGCTTCAACTGAATTATGGCCCAGTACACTATAACTTAAAACCTAGTGAACTATCACACACAAGCACTCTTCACACTGACATAAAAGGAGATGTTAAAGGCAAAATTACGCTCTGTAATTTTAAGAATTGCTTGAGTCATATTTCTGGAACGAGGAAAAGTCTCATTCCCTTATAATCAGTGAAACGCAACGCAGCCCCGGGCAAAAACATGTTTACAAAAACACACACAACAGACCGCAGTGAAAACGTGCTGACGATTTGCACCGTGAAACTCGACAGACTGCCGTCACAGTGTGTGTAGGTAGAGATAACACCCTGTCATCCAGGAAGTGGGAAGAGAGTCTAAAATAACACAGATAAAGTGGCGCAGGATAAATGGATGAAACCCAAAAGAGACGGTGTTATTAATCAACATTAGTGGAAAGTTCCAGGCTTCGCTTTGTTTGCAGCTGACGCAGGAAATGCTTTCTGTCCAGAGACATGCATCATTCCTCATATGTTGAAGTCTTATCAGGATCAATCTGAACATTACGTGCCAGAACAGAATCCTCTACCTAAATATTGTTATTCGTGACAATGCGCTGAGAAGTGTGTGTGGAGGGTGGAGGCAGGATCTCAGGACTCTGCTGCTGGTGGGGTGGGGGCTAGAAGCACTGACTCCCCATCACAGGATGTTTACACTTAGCCCAAATGTGCTGGATCTCTGGGAAGAGGTGAAGTCAGTACGTCCTACAGAACTCTTTAGAGCAAATGTATAATGTCAGATGGACACTGACACACATGGATGCTGTGGGTGGGGATCAGCCGGGACTTGGCCAGATATATTGATATCTAGGTCAAAGTAGAATAATATTCTTGTAGTTATTTATGTTTAGTGTAAAATGGTTCTGTAATTTTTTTCTTCCTGGACACAAGATAGATTAAAAAAAATTGTATCTATATATATATATATATATATATTAGTGCTGTCAAAGTTAACGCGTTAATAACAAGATATTGTCGCTTCTCTAATTTTACATGCAAGTATAGCCGAAATCACAGCACAGCGATTGCCTTTATGTTATGTGTATTTGATTTCATCAGACGACGGCTCGATTATCAGGATTTTTGTGCAGATTAACATCTTGTAAAGGAGAGCTGGTTCTGTAGTCTTAATGGGTCGCGTTTCAGTCACTATTTCATATTCATCCCGTTGTCTGACAACAGAAACAACAAAATATACCAATGAAAACTGTTTTATTGAGAATTTAGCTGCATCACAATACAGTATGTGGGCACAGAGAGGGAAACAAATGTAATAATAATAATAAATGCACATTTTGCATGTTCAGAAGAAGTGAGCTGGCCTGTTGTGCAAAAATGTAAACAGGTTTGTGTCAGTAAATTGCTCAGTGCAAAGAAAGAGAAGTAATGGGAACCTGGTATTTCTTTTTTCATGTGTCTAATAGACATGAACAAGTTCTTTGAAAAACATATATTACCTTTAAAACATGTCAAGTCTTCATGCTCCATGTTGAGTATGGTTTCAATTAGGGCTGTAGCTATCGAATATTTTAGTAATCGAGTATTCTACCGAAAATTCCATCGATTAATCGAGTAATCGGATAAGAACTACTTTTTCTTTTTAAAGAGCAATCCTAAATATACAAGAGAAAATAAGACAGGTCTCTTAAAATGTAATTTGTTTCCTTTTTAGAAAATAAAAAAAATATTGCTGAAATATGCATTATCCACAGTCCATGGCTGCCCCAGAATTAGGTGCAGTGCTAAATTTAATCTTCAGTACTACTACTACTACAAATAATAATGGAAAAATGAAAACAAAAATTTGAATATCTAGCTACAGAGTAATATTTAATCTGTAGTCCCTCAACCAGATTAAAAATAAAATTAAAAATTTAAAGTGTAACTAAAAATATAGATTTATGCTGAGAGAATATCAATACAGTAGGGACAATACAGAGATAATATCTAGCTAGAGAGTTACATTTAATCTGTAGTACATAAACTGGATTTAAATATATATATATATATTAATAGTAATACATTTAAAAAGTGTCATTAAAAATATATATTTTTGCAGAGAGAATATTAATACAGTAATGTGCATTAAAACATCAGGATACTCTCGTATTG
This sequence comes from Ptychobarbus kaznakovi, assembly GCA_027422405.1. NCBI lineage: Eukaryota > Metazoa > Chordata > Actinopteri > Cypriniformes > Cyprinidae > Ptychobarbus > Ptychobarbus kaznakovi. The sequence continues at coordinate 10,471,064 of CM049807.1, read as the reverse complement.
GTTTGGACCTGAACATGCATATGCCGTTTTAGATCAAGCGCACCATAGTATGTATTTCCTATGTTCTGGCTAGCGGGTGACAGGTTTTGGGAAACAGAGGCCATTTGTAGGTTTTAAGGAAGCCTCTGTGGCCGAGACCTAGTGTCACATTTAAAGAGGAAGTAGACTAGAAACAGCTAATGTGAAAGATACAACATCAAACTCAACCACTGACCAAGAAGCTTCAGTTATTTTTAATACATTAAATATCTCAACACAGATGAGCCTCTTCAACTGGAAGCTGCTAGTAATTCTACTCATGCAGAAAAAAATGGAGTTTGACCACAAATGTTGTGCCCTTGCTGTGAATAACGGAGCATGTGATATGATCATATCAGATGGGATTCACATATGGGATCTCCCTCAGACAGCTGCACATGCTGTGAGGTTAATCACAGTACCGTAGGGCGTCATACAATCACTACTCAAAGATCCTAAAGTTTGGTTTAATTCTCTGTCCTGAGCAGGATGTGAGGAGCGAGAGCTTAACCATTCTCTGAGTTTACGGTCTCGCATGAAGAGCAGGAAATTACAGTCTTGTTTACGCTCTGAATGAGGCATTCTGGGAGGTGGGGGGAGGAGGAAGTTGGGTAAGATGCCAGAAGCCAAGTCTGAAGATAACAGCGAGCAGCAGGCCGGCTTTACATCCTACAGCCACCCCGGGAGACGTGCGGCATTAATCAGCCCTTCAGTGCTGACCAACAGGCTTCCTGGCATAGAGGATCCGACTCACTTCACCGAGACAGCGGGAGGATCATTTACCCTCGCTCTCTCAAAAACACCCACATATGTCACTTTATTTGGTTACTGTGTAGGGAACCACTACCTTTGTGAAGCTGAAATGTTTCTGGCATTTTCTACAGTGTGTTTGATAATGTTGTTGTATTATTTTAGGCAAAACTAGGTGAGATCAATAGCAATTTCATTACTGTCTCCATGGGTTTGGCTTGACTGGAACAATGTGTCCTAACCAGACGGGATGAGATAAAGAGAAAACGGTGATCTGTTCCGTGTACATCTGTTTTTATCATAGCCAGCCACAACTGAGACAAGGGTTAAGCAAAAGAGATAAGATGGGATTATTTTCAGCTACTTCTATTTCTATTCCTGCCAGGGTTATGTGCCATTCGGAACTAAATGGGTGGATGTGATATTTAATTTATATAAATAGCCATATTTTATTCTATTTAATACATTTCACAACATATTTTTAGTGTTGTTATTGTTAAAACTAGTGCTGGGCAATGATTAATCGGATTAAGCGATTAATCGGTTCCAAAATAAAAAAATTGTGTACATAATACATGCGTGTGTACTGTGTATATTTGTAAAAAAAAATAAAAATAATATATATAGTATAAATTATATAAATATTTTCAAAAGAAACACTGTATGTTTGTCTTTATATACATAATAAATATACACAGCACACATATATAATATAAACACAAACTTATATTTTGGGTGTGAATAATCACAATTAATCGTTGCCCAGCACTAGTTATGTGCCACTCAGAACTGAATGGATGGATGTAATATGTACTTTATATAAATAGCCATATTTATTCTATAATAATACATTTCACAACATATTTTTTGTGTTGTTAAAACTAGGGCTGGACAACGATTAATCGGTGCTAAAATAATAACATTTGCATACATAATATATGTGTGTGTACATTTGTTATGTATATAAAAATACACACCCATGCATGTATTTATTTAAGAAAAAAATATGTTGTGTTTATATATTAAATATATTTATATATATAATAATAAATGGTTTTCATGAAAGATGTATGTAGTAGCAACTTTACATGGCCGCTCAATATATGTTATAGAGAAATGTGCATGTAAATATTTTCAAAATAAATACTAATACATCTTTCGAATTTATTACGTTTATGTTATGCTGTCTCTGATTTAAATACTGTTTATAAATTAATGTTTTCATCTGAAATTAATATATAATAAGATGGCTTTCACAATATAATAAAAAAAAACGATATACACACCACTGTACATAATTTTACATATATCGGCAAAAAAACAACAACAACAACAACACGGAGTAAATAATTCTTCGCACAGTTTTTTCGTGGGAACTTTTATTATTTTGGGTGCGATTACTCGCAATTAATCATTGCTCAGCACTAGTTAAAACTATTGAGTAGTAGTTTTTGTTAAATTTAATATAACGATGAAATAAAAACATTTTTGCAAAAAAATAAAATAAATCTAATTTTAAATATTGATAAATATTATGATATAAATAATACTAAAATAACACTACACAATTTAAAATTTTAAAGACCCAGATTACCTGTTGAATTTCACCAAATGATAATTTAGGTGGTAAATTCCACTTCAAATTCCAGTACAGCTTTCCGTAAGGTGTCACCAATTAAATTAAACTTCAATTTGAATTGAAGTCCAACTAATGAATTGAACAATAGCCAATTCTTAAATTCTGAATCTTGGCCAACCCTGATTTCTGCAGTGTCACACTGGGCTGTGAAATATCAAATAATGGCTGTTATTGTGTCACGCTTCACAGCAGTTTTGGTGAGGACTGACACATTGCTTGTTGTTGGAAACCTATTTCTTCTTCCGTTAGCAGTGCAGAGAGTCACAGCCGTACCTGTTTGCATGCCTGGCTGAGTCCATGCAGTCTCTGCTGTAGCTCGCTTCTGTAGTTTTGGGCTGCTTCAATGCTCTCCTTCGCCTCCTGCAGCAACGCCTCTGCCTCTATTGACATCCTTGATGACCTCTGCAAAAGCCCAAATATCAAGGTAAAGTGTAGGAAAACATTTCTACTGATAGAGATAACTTTTACTTTGACTGGATTTATAATTTATGAGGTTAGAAAACATTCAAGAGAAAGGCTGAAAAACCAAAACACGCCCATTTCTGAAAATGTCATAACCTTGAGAAACCACATCCATGTCAACTGTCATAGCAGTGCAAAATCCCAGGAGTCATTGAAATTAATCACAAGACCTGAAGAGATGTGTGTGCTATAAACTCACTCTACTAAATTGAGGCTGTGAGTCAATGAGCAGCACAACAGAGTGAGCCACGCTTTTAGATAGGATGACATCAATCTGTGTGACACTCAACAAACTGCTGTGCCTGCTGTGTTTGTGCTAGTTCAGGTTTAGATAAAAATGTGTGAACAACACAAAAACATGATACACAGATCTATTCTGATAGGGTCTAGAACAACAGAGAACAAAACCAATGCTAAAAGTCAATATTAAAATGCAACTACACAACATAAATGCTTTTAAAGCAATATTTAAAATATAGTCAATCCATGTTAACATCGAAAGGTGTCCAAATAAACTTGAATTTTGGCAAATTCATCTGTCACTTGCGAATATGGCAAATATTTATTAAAATATATTTTACCTAGTGTTTGGTCTGTTACACCAAGGATGATAACTAACCACAACTATAACGATAAACTATAATGATAAAACACATACGCTTTCAGAAAAAAAGGTACAAAAGCTGTTACTGGGGCAGTATCTTTTCAAAAGGTACATGCTTGTACCTAAAGGGTTGATGCTGGCAACTTAAATGTACACATTAGCACCAAAAGTGCACATATTAGTACCTAATACCTTTTGAAAAGGTACTGCCCCAGTGACAGCTTTTGTACCTTTTTTTCTGAGAGTGAATGATCAATATTTTTAAAAAAAAAAAAATTTTTTGAACGATTTTTCCATCTATTGAATCAGAAGCTTGAGCATTTAAAGAGGCAGACGTCATAACTGCAGCGCATGCTTATAATAAACACAATGTTGTCATGCTTTGGTGTGGATGCTAATATATTTACTTTGTTATAGTTATTATTCCTGGTCTATAATAGGCGTTTAGGCCGGTAAATCACATTTCTGCTGTTGTGTTTGCATTTAAGAGGTTAATTGTCTGATTTAGCTAACTCCGCTAAGAATTTTGCAGCTCATGCTAATATTAATAAGTTAACATTTTTGTTTACTCTTGTACAATAAATAAATCTGCTATATTGGGTCACCACTTGATGTAAAATCTGGATATTGAAGCAAAAACATATTTGCTTTAAAAAGTATTATGTTAATAAACAGCTCTCACGTCTTTACTGATCAGCGGATCTGTTTTAAGGCTAGCATGCTACAATGAAACCACTTCCGTTAAAGATGAAGTGAAAGCAACTGCACTTTCCTTACATGAGCTCATGTGGCTTAAATTCACAAGCATGACTGAACCTACTCATAGACACTACCCTGAACTAAAACTTCAACTCAACTTCTGTACATTAGTGCCTGTGTGACACTGGTGTCATTGTGCAGGAGAGAACAGCTGCCGATTTGTTCATGCGTGTAAGTGAACACAAATACCGGACAGGTGGATTGGCAGCAAACTATTCAGTTTACCTTTGTTTAACACAAAGATGCTGACCTTAGTGCACAGAGCAGAGAATGAACCTGTGCTTAATTCTCAAAAAACATCCTTTCATCGATACACCTCTGAGAGAGAAACCTAAATAACAAAATGTGACCTGCTCCAACAAGCCTGTGAATTTCCACAATCATCTACCTTATTATGATCAGTGCCTAAAAAATGTTATGAGTTGCAACAGGGGCATATTTATAATATTTTGACATTTAATGATTAAGGGAAAGGGAGGGGTTCTCCAAAATCACGGTCTAATCCTCTGATTTAGCAGCAGGGATCTCATCCAGACTGGGGTTTGTAATCTAGGCAAAGAGCATTAAGACAAGCAATTACATTATCTATTGCTCTTCCAGAATCCTTTCCCACAAGTGAATTCATCAGGGAGAACAGCAGAGGACTGGCTAGCTGTCAGAGGGACACGAATGACCTAGATTCAAAGGCAAAAAATCCGCTCCCAAAGACAATGTTGGGAATTCCAGTGTGAGATGTCTCTGATCTGAGGATCATGTGTCCTACTTCACAATCTGTGACCGTTCACTGCATAAGATGCATTTTTAAACAAACAAAAGTGCATTTACTTGAATTAGCGTTTGGTTCTGCAGACTGATTAGATAGAGCCTTTTTTAACATTTATTGTTGTCGTCATTGTTTGTCTAAGTTATTATTGTGCTTTTTATTTAGAGATTGTACAGCACATTGGTCAACGCTAAGCTGTTTTAATTGTGCTATATAAATAAAATATTAACAAATATTAAAAAACAACAACAAACAAAAGTATTTATAAACTATCAGAGGTCTTTTGCATTCTGCTGCCCATCAGCTTTACAGTTATGCTCTTACATAAAAACATGTATTCCTCTTTTGGTCCAATCCAAGCATAAGAGAGCAGTTATGTAAAGTGCAGTCTCTATGGGCCATACTGATGCATCGTGCACACTCAACATGTTTATACATGTCCAAAACAGTAGATGAGAGAAGAGCAGTGCAAATATTAAAATATTAAATATCAATATCAGTTATATATATATATAACAAACGTTTATTAATTATTTTCTAAACTCAAAAAGCAGCAGTTCGTGGGGCTCTTCTATGAGGATCGCCACACCATCACTTTAACTCTTCAGAGTTTTACAGTAAGCTCTTCAAACCGCTTCACCCATAACCCTGCCCACGAAAACACAGCATCTCTAACTTAGCACTGAAAAATAAACTGTAACAAAAACATGAGCTATTATCAAGCGATTTTTGTTGTGTTACCTTATGCGATCCTGTCTTGTGTCATATTAACTTCTGCCTCGGAGTTCCGCCATTGACGCCCAAGCAACAGTAAAGAGCTCGAGACACATATTTTCACTTTGATACAAACCTGTCATCCAATCAGATGCCGCATTGCTATGTTTTCCTCCTGTCTGCTGTCAGTTCTAGCCAATCAGATGATTGACCCTCACTTAACCCCGCCCTATCTTTTGTTAAAAACCCAAAGCGCATCATGAGGGCGTCAGTCTGTGATGCTTTGGCGTCAAACAGCAAGTGAAGGTAACTTTGTGTCACTCACAAAATAAGAGCTGTTACTTAAAGAGAGATTTTTACTGGTTGTGAACACTGAACAGTATCAAATCTAAACACTTCCAGAACGAACATTTACATCCAACGTTGTCATAATGCGGAATACTAAATTTGAGAGAAGATTGTTTAGCTACAGCGATTATAGTGTCTAACGTTAGTTATTTCTCATGCAAAATATAGGCTATAGTTACGTATGCAAAACTATCATTAAAAAATATGTTTAAAATAATATTTTTATATTTTCTATATTTAATATATTAAATAAATAATAGTCCATATAAGATTTGGAATCTTGTGATAAAGGATCAGAATCAGAATGAGCTTTATTGCCAGGTATGTTTACACATACGAGGAATTTGTTTTCATGACAGAAGCTACAGCAGTGAAACAGAATGACAGAACAAAAACACAGATAATAAAAAGAAGAATTAAAAAGAACAAGTAAATAAGGAATAACAAAATACAAATATAAAATTGTATGTACAGGTATATAACAATAGACAGTTTTGTATGTACAGGTATATTATGTGCAATTGAAGTGTAGACCAAGTATGTGTGTTAGATAAATAAGTGCATAAATAGTGTGTGTACCATAATTAGTCAAGTGTTCATGAGATGGATTGCATGAGGTAAGAAACGGTTCCTGTGTCTGAATTATATTAATGTCCTGAAAAGAGAGTAAGTGGACATGGTTATATTCATGTGGGTTTTTCAGTGGCTGTTTAATGTTAGAGTAAAGTTGGTTGGCTATAGTCAGGTTATGCGTTTACTGTGCTGGTGTTAAATATGTTCACTGCTGAACAGTTTTGAAGCACCAAAGGTTTGGTAAATGCTCTGTGTGGGCAATGAAAGCCAGTTATATATACCCATACGGTGATGTTTTGTGATGACTCATTAAATGCATGGTATGTTATGATATGAAACTTTAAAGCTTGAAATAACTCTGCAATGCCAAAGTACTTGTATAAATACAAATCCATTTTATAGTGTTTTGCCTCTAAATTAAATTCTTATAGGGTTCAGAAGGAGCTGCTTATCTAAATCTCTTATCAACCTTTAGATATAAGCTGCTGCTTCACTTTTGCAACAGTCCTTCTGGCATGTCTCCTCCTCCCCACCTCCATCCTCACTCCTTTAAGATACTCTGCCCTATATACAGTAGCTATCTTCATCCATTTAGTAGTCTCATATGGAGTAAATTGGAGCTTGAGTTGAGCCTCATCCTTGAGCCCCTGCTTTGCGTACAGCCAAATACCCTTTACCAGGTATGAAGTAACTTGAACATCATATTTATTCTTTAGCCCCTTCAGACCTGGCGTCCATTGGAATGGACATTACATATTTCTGGGTCTTCATTGTTTGAATAATGCTTATTACTGATTGGTTCCTGATGATCCAATCACAATGGAGAAATTACTTTTAACTTGATCTGAGAGAGCTTCAGACATTAGAGAAGACAAGCATGGCTCTGAAGCTCGAGAGAGCGAGGAGTAAGTGCCTATTTTTCAATAAAATGTTAATTTATGTTCATGCTAGCCTAATACATTTTCTCTCAGCATAATTGTATCAATTTCAAGTGTTAATATTTCAAGTTATTTTGAAAATATTTCATTTCATTAAGTTATAGGATTTTTTTCAAAGTTTATTGTCCATCCCAATGGACATCAGGAGTCAAGAGATATCAGCACTCAGTTAGTCAGTGACACAATGCAAAGAAATAAAATACCCATAAGCATTTCATAGCTAAGCTATGACTTCACAATTGATTTATTTTATGTATAAAACCAGTTTTTCACACAATCTTCCTTTAGAGTATAAAGTCATAGACTTCCTTGAACACCTTGTAAATGGAGAGTTATCCGATCTTGACTGCTTGGATTCAGGAAATGAGGCAGATAAAAACGAGAGTAAGTGTAGATGTTGAGAGTATAGTACAAAGTTGTATGCCTTATATAATATGTAAATTGCAGAAAATGCATATGTGGTCACGAGTGAGAACATGGAAAAAGAGTTATAAATGTGATTGTTTTGTTATTGGATAGGACGAGGGACAGAGAAAGGCGACCGTGGAGATGCATGCATGCTTGAAGAACTTGAGGTGGCAGCTGAGGTTGAGGTAGAAGAAAGTGTAGTGACAGAGGATCAAGAGGAGATTACAGTCAACAGAGAGGAAGATGATCATGAGCAGATGACAATAACCAGGAAGCATGAGATTAAGTGGCACCATAGGCCATTCACCACAATCATCGATACTTCCTTTCAGAATCATCTGATTTATGACAGACATCCCATGAGCCCATACGAATACTTCAAACAGTTGTATCAGATGCGCTCTTCGATCTGATGTCTGACAGCACCAACATCTATGCCATGCAAAGTGGCACACTAGGTTTCAAACCCTCCTGTTCAGGGGAAATCAGAACCCTCATTGGTTCTCCTGTGCTATTCACTTACTGCCTGCATGACTAACAGTGCCTGATGCTGGGATATTGCTCCTAAATATTTACTCTTGCAAAGCTGGCTGTGAGAAAACAAATTTATTAGTTTAACTATTTATTATGTATTAGAATATTTATAGCACAAGATTATTGGAATTAAGCACACTAGGTCTTATTTAATATTATTTCAATTTTTGCACAAAAATATGTATGACTCCCAGGCTTTCAGAACTGTCAGAAAATGTTGATAGAAAGGGTGGAAGCCACAAGAGGCCTGTCTCCCATTCACGGCATTCTCTCTACAAAAACAAATTGACAGCTGAATTGTAATGTGCTCAGTAAACACTAGAGGTGTGAATATGGCATCATATAACTGATTTTTTATTATGTAACACTGGATGGCGCTGGATCACAGTCAGATGTACAACAGATGTTGTACAGAGTCAGTAATGTCTGGATGAAGGATGTGCAGGCATTAATGAGGGTGGTTGCAAAAAAGTTTTAAAGTGTTTTTATTTTACAGTTAAAATGCGTGCAAAGGAATGGCCCTTTATGTCGTTAATTTTTCAGAACATGTGTTGCTGCATGATTACTAAACCAGTGCGCTTCAGAACATTCTGGGTTTAGATATTACTATTATTAATCAGACTGATTCAGATCAGAGTTCACTTAAGATGAAACATTATGTGACCCTCTCTGTGAAATCCAGGCTAAAGTCTCAAAATCTAATTCTGAGATAACAAGCATCAAATTTGATTTCTAACATTAATTTCACTGTAATTTCCATCTTTGACATGACCTTACTCAGTCAATATTAAAGATATAAAGGTTACATTTTCACAGAATGTTCTTTACAATATGAAGGATGAAAACAGCAAATCACAAAAAAATGACTTTAGCTGGGTTTTCACAGAGTCCCTTATGGACTTAAGATGTTTTTCCTCATGTTTTTACACAATAAAATGACAACGTGATATTTCAAATGTCAACATTTACTTTCTCTCACATCACCCATGATTTGCACTTGTGGAACAAAAAATAAAATATTTTGAGAAATATCAGAAAAAATTCTGAGGTGGTAAAGTTAGTGTTAAGTAGCTATTGGCAGAAATCCAGGGGGTTGTGTATTGTAAAATATTTTTTTTATTCTAAAATTAACTCTTGACATTTGTCATTAAAATAATGCCTTAGTCTCCCTGCTACTCTAATAGCTGTAGCTTTCCTCTGTGTATACATAGTCACAAATCTAGCCTCTGTGGCTCCCTCCGATCGCCACCAGAGGGATCCTTCACTGAAGTACTAACCAGTTCTTTCTGACTCCATTTCCCATGACCCCGTGCCTGAGACTGATCACCTGCACAAGTGTCAGTCGTTATCCAGACTATTTAGCCAGTACCTTCCATACCCTCGTTACGAAGTCTTGTTTTGCTACTGCTGACATTTCTGAGGGGTTTTCCCTGTGTGAGTGTCCCTGTTGACTACCTGGACTGTTTATTCTCATCTGACCGTTTGCTGCCTGCTTATTGACCCTGCCTGCTTTTAGGATATATACTCTCTGTCTGCCGCCTGCCCCGACCTTTTGCGTTGACTCTGTTTATGAATCTGCCTTGCCTACGTTACTCTTGATACTGTTGATTGAACTTTGCCTGTCTAACCTCTTCTTTGTACTAATAAAGCTGCACATGGATCTCAACGTCACTGACCCATCATTATACACATCCTTACAAGTACAATTTTATTTGTATTGTTTGTGTCCCCTTCAAAAATTGCTCTTGAGAAATTTGATGTATATTGCCCCCCCTTACTGTTAGACGAAATTTACACCCCTGTAAGTAGCAATACAACATGACAGTCATGACTGGATTCTGCTCTGAAAGAGGGTCATTGTGCTTTGACTTGGATATAAGACTGAAAGAAACCCCATGTAGTTAAGACAATAAGTCTGAGCAGGCATTCAGGGAACCGTTTTGCTTAGCTTCATGCAGCCAAGCGCTTTTTGTACACTACTTTGTAATCTTCAGGCTCCTTCAAACTGAAGAACTGACAGTATTCGCTGGATTTGAGAGGTAAGAAAAACAGAACTGCAAGCGTTATTTTATGTACTTTTTAACTTCTAAGAAAAGCAGAACCAAGGAAATGCCATGAATCATAGCATCCTAGACAGTGCCGGTCTTAAATGCTTAATCTTGCTCTTGGAAATGTACTTTCCAACATTCATGGAGATAAACTGGCAAAATTAATTTAGACTAGCTTGTTTTTATTTTATGGTACTATTAGTTTTTTGTTTGTATTACGTTAATCAAGTGAGTAATCCAATAGTGACAAATACATTTGAAAATTGTATTAACTAAATTACTCATAACTCAGATAGCCGTCTACTTAATCCAACAGAGACATTTAACTAATCACTAATAACTAGTATCTATGTTTGTTAGTAAAAATGATTTGGGGGGGATTTATGCACATCTAATGACTAGTAAATGTCTACTTTAGTGACATTTTGTTAATATTTGTTATTAGTGACAATTGACCAATACATTTGAAAATGGAATAGTTGCATTATTGCACTAATAACTTTTAGCGACTACTTCATTATAGGCTACAAGTGACTACTGGATTGTTTGCAAATTAAAAATAATTACTTGTATAAAACTACATGTAGCCTAGTTTGTTTCAAGGACTAAAGTTGAACAGGTTTCATAGTGCTCAGGTGACTTACGTTTTCATCCTGGTGCAATCCACTTTTGGCACGTCGGTGTAATGTATAAAACAAGATCGTTACAAAGTTTCTTGTGCCAGCTACAGGACAAGGCAGTTTTCATCAGCATGTGTTATGATGCATACAGGGGCGTCATGCACTTAATATTAAAATTATATTCGAATTGAAATATTCCCTGTAAGTAAATGCATTTTGCACCTTTCTATATCCTGTTAGTTCATCTATAACGGGCGATGGGCAAATTAGCCTAATTTTCTATTAGGGTCATTATATGGAAATGTCAATTTTTCTGTTCCTAGACTTTACAGGAATATTACACTTGTTTTTTTATTTAATTATATAGAATTCCAAGCACCACAAAACTGCTCTTCCCCACAGCCATGTACAGAGAAAAAGTGCTTTATTTTGAGATCAAAAACAGATTTTTCTACCATTTTAAAATACAATAATGTATTCATAACTATCAAATATATGATGTAAATGACATTTCATATGAAGTTTTCAGTTGAACTCACCTGCTTTATTGTTAGGGAATTGTAAAAAAAAAATAGAATACAAATGGATTAAACTACTTAATTTAGTGAGTATACTGTGATTGACAACATGTGGTTTGACATCTATTTTCAATGGTATTATGCTGTCACTGGTGTCACCTGACATTCCTTATATGGGTAAATAAATGCACAAATGTGAATTTAATACAACACGTTGTATGTTACTAATTATAACACTTTCATTGTACAGAAACACAGCAAAGGACATTTACATTACATTATCAAAGAACATTATCATTTCATTATCAAGACTTCAGTCTCAAAAAACTCCCATTATAATTGCTGAAGCTGTTTGAACTGTGAAACGGATATCTTATTTACATCGTACACACTTTCGCACTTTGTTGTTTCTGATGATAAAATTCGTCAGGGAATTCAATCAGCGAGCGCGCGCCCTGAACTCATCTGAACGCCTCTGATTGGTCATTGCATTCATAAACTCAACAGAATCGTGTGTGATTGGTTATAATGCGTATAGTTGTATAAACGCGTCTGTCTCTGGCTCAGTGCCAGCCAGCGAACGCAGATTTGAATTTAGCAGCTGGTGATATGACGCACTGAACGTTCTAATCATGAACGATACAATGTGATTGTATCAAATATAACAAATATTATTCGGCTATTTTTTGTCTTTTGGAAGCTACTTTCAAAATCCACTTGGCTCAAAAATCTGAGAGGGCACGTGCCCTCACTTTGAATGGGCATGACGCCTCTGAGCGCATAAACGCATGTGGCTGTCAGCACTGGAATAGGGGGGTGTTCCCACACTTTGGGACCGCCCTCTGGATGAAACGGAGCCATTTAACACAGCAATGTCAGCCCAATCCGAGGCTGGGGAAAAGCACATTGCACGCTCCTTGTGTTGACCCATCGCAGCACAGAAAATAACGTTGCGAGTGCTACGGAGCGATGGCACCGCCTGCTGATGCGTCTCCAGCACAGCCTCACGGATCCCAGGAAAAAACAGCTCTTGGAAATTTAAAGAAACATTGATTTTGCATCGCATCAGATTCGCTCACGCCACCAAAACGTGATTGGAGCTGGTTTATCTGATGATGGTTTTCTAGAACAGACTGTTCAGTTTTGGCCATCGCAACGCAGACTGAAGGTCCGATCCATCACCGATGCGTTAATCGCAAGTCCGTCACCGTGGTGCTTAAATTACCCTTTAGACACAGGAATACGAACATCTGTGGTTCGCAGGATCCAACTGCACCAGCTCTATAGTATTCCAGCATCCTTCCCTCAGTGTCATCATCATCATCATCATCGCGCCCTGCAGCTCCATCGCAAGAGGGAGGATCCGCAGAGGAGCTCTCCGGGCAACACTACACACGCATTCAGAGGATGCTTTGGATGTAAAATAAATAACGATGGGGAAAGATCAGGAATTACTGCAAGCGGTGAAGACTGAAGACCTGATGACGGTGCAGAAGCTCCTGCAGAGGCCCAAAGCTGGGAAAGCAAGTAGGTTTTGCTTTATTAAAAAAAAAAAAAAACATTTACGTTATGCTTGCCATCTTGTTATGGCTGATAGAGGCAAGAGAGATCGTGAGTAGTTGGATCTACTTTCACCTCAGAAGGCAAACACTTGCCCTACCCCTTAATTATGACAAGAGCTGTTTAGATTTAATTCAAGCTGTTTGGAAATACCATAATATGTTGTGTTGTGGGTGCTGATGTCCTCATAAAGATTCTTAACTAGCTTTACCATCAAGGTCAGTCATCTTGGTGCACATCTTGGTTTTGGTGGTCCAGACCAGCATGGCAATTCATGACTGGACTGAGCTGGTCTTTTCAGCAGGAGAGAAGGTTCCTAATGTTGGATTCTGCCCCCCCCCCCCCCCAAGTTATTTACTTTGCAATGTGTAAGTTATTCTGATGTATCTGATGATTCTGATCGAAAATTTGCGTTTTGGATGTTAATGATTGCTGTTTGTGCATTAGAGTTATATGAACATTAATGAGCTTGTTTTAGAAATGAATGTCTTTCAAGAGGCAGAAATTCTAGACACACCTGTCTGGTAAACATTAAATATTTGTGTAGTTGAGAAATGGACAAAAAAAACTATTCCCCAGTGAGACCCTGATTTGCTTGGCAGTTTAATATTTTCAGTTGAAAAGCAACTGTGAACATGCCCACCTGGATTGAGCTTCTCATTGATGTTCTGCTTTGAACACCACAAACTGAGGTGGCTGCATCTCTGAATGCATTGTGCTGGTCTGCTTTCTATCTCCTCCACCACATCTGTGACATTATCAACAGCGTCTCACACAACAGCTCGACTGAGATTTCTTTGTCTTACATGCCTGTCTGCACCGAGCGTGTTCGGATTAGAATAACCCCAGGGGCTCAAGGCAGAGAGCCACGGCCAGAGTCTCGGCACTCGTCTCCTTTCCCCCCTCTGCCTGTTCTCCAGTGTGGCAGCAGCACACTCCTGCTCGGCTAAACACTGCCCCCTGTAATGATGGGGTGAACGAGCATGAGGTGCATCCACATCACTGCACTTTCACAATAGGAGAGAGAGGAACGAGCTGCCAGTGAGCTTCATCACTTGGCTTCGTGCCACCAAAGCAACACGTAGATTTATGTTGTAAACTATGACAACTTTTTGGCAATGAATGTGTGTGAGACTGCTCTGTGGGAAAAACACTGACTGTGATATAATCTTGGAGTATTATGTCTTTTATATTCGGTTTTTGTTATTGTAAGTCATTTCACTTATATTATGAAGAATATAGGTGTTTTGAGAGCTGCTTTTATGAAAATCTGTGTTGAGTTCACATTCATGAAACACAGTAGAGCTTTACAGACAAGCTAATGCATTTCACACAAAAACAATGAACCAGCTTCTCAAACAGAGAGTGATACGCCTTTGTGAAAGTGTTGGTTGGCTTTTATGTAAAGCTCCACCTCTGTATTGGAAACACAAAGCTACCCAGAAGCCAATTAGTTCCAGTCACAGCAACTGCAGTCTCCTGCTTGACAGTGATTGGTTGTGCTGGATGCTGTCTGGGCTTTGTAACAAAGTTTTGGTCAATTGACTGAAATAGCTTATTCATTCAAGATCATATTGACTGTAGCTTTGAACAACCAAGTGGCTGATAGCAAGACCTTTTGGCTTTGAGAACATTTTGGTAGAAAATACCTCTGGAGATGCCAATGATTCTTAAACATTGACAGAAGACGGCAGTGGTTCCTTTATACATTAATGAACATTTTGGTATTAATTTAGAGTATATTCCTGGCTGGTGCTTGTACAATTACACTAGTACAGCATTTAATTTCATTCAAATTAAACGACCTCATAGTGAACAGGAGCAGAAAATAATGTAGCAGCATTGTGCTGTAGAATTACAGTTATTATCTGTGTATGCATTACAGTAATCTTCCATTTCTCTATAACCCATTTAAAGATCAATTCTAATAGTTTGGTGTTATGTGCTGGTGCTTAGGTTCCCAGCATGCATTGTGGCATTAATACATTATGCAGTTGCATTTGCATATTATTTGCTGGTTTATTTTGTTGTTGTTTTTTGGTTGTAATTCTCAGTAATGTTTAAATCAAAAATGTTTTGTTAATTGTGAGATTTGTATGCTGTTGTCAGATGTTAATATCCACTTGTGACCTGGTAGTGCATACTTCTGTACTCGGTATTATGTACATTATTGCCACATTGCATGTTATGATCTATCTATCTTAAAATAGCATGCATGTATCTTGTAAAATATTGTCAGTATGGTGGTGGGAGTTCAGAAAACATCGTAAAACATCCCCTAAAAAGTGAAACGAAGCTGCTGGCCGAGCTCATATTTGCGGTGGCTTGGAGCCCTGTAGCTAATCCAAGTAATCATTACTTCCACTGCTTAGTGTGATGATTGAATTACAGTGCAGATGGCTTTAAGTGAGTCGCAGAAAGAGAGAGAAAGAAAAGAGAAAAGAGTGCTGGGAGGGAAAGCAAGGGAAGCAGAAATAAGACTGTGGAAAGCCATCAGTTACTCTGACACAATGACACTTTCACATCTCACCGGATGGTTGGCTACCTCTAGGGGATTTTAGCGGTGAGCAGGACTCTCGTGCAGATGTCTCACATGGAGGCGTTTGTTTCTCAATGGGGGTGAACCTGTTTTTCTGTCCAGTTATCTGCAGTAAAATGGTTTGTATATGGAGGTGTAAGTGTGTTTATGAGCCCAGAGGGAGGGTGATTTGGAAAGAGTGTTTCCAGACGATATCTGCACAGCATTTTTCCACATATTCAGTACATTCTCCACCTTTTCCACAAGCATTTACTGCAGAAGCCAACAGAAAGAACATCTGTAATACAGTATATCTTATTGTAGTAAATTGCTGATTGGTTTCATTAGAATGAAGCGAGTGGAACATTGCAGAGCGTGACACAACATACTGATGAAGACATGACGGATAGGTTATCCGTTCTCCACCTCTACAACCTGTTCATATATCCCAGCTGCAATTAGAGCCGAGCTATTTTAGCTGTCGAAACATATGGGGTCCCTAAGGAGAAAAAACTCAGATCGTTGTAGGCCTTGCTCACTCTGCTTTCCTCTGCCGGCTTGATTCTGGCGTTTTGGAGTGAAGTAAATCTGGTGAGAAAATGAATGCTGTAGGGGTGAAGTACTAGATTGATGGATGACTCTCAGTTCACCGAAGTAACGATACTGTTGAAATTGAATTTTTTTTTTTTCTGCATATTTATAAGCTCAGAGCTCAACGGGTTTGTCAGGTGGTTGGAAATCCTCTGTAGTGGGTATACATGGAGATATCTGACATCTGTGTGACCGTCCAGTACAGGTGTAAATGGAATGTGGGTGGCTGACATGACACGACATTGATCTATCCAAAGATTATATGACAAAATCAGAGTTCAGTAAGTACTCAAAGCATCAAAATATTAATTTGCAGTGATCCCCCAGGATGTTTTCCATTTTCTCACTGAAATTAAACGAAATGAAACATAGTAATGAAATTAAATCATAATTTTAAAATTAAACAATGTCAAAGCAATTGTGTCATCACAGAATATTGTATATATTGAATAGGGTTAAGTGTGAAAGTTTTGTATTTGTAGTGAATTTAAGTGTTTTGCTTGTATTCAAACTGTATATTATGAAGTTCATGCACTGGATTAGATATAGAAAATATTTGTCTAAGTAATTAGGTAATTTACTTTATAATACTATATTGCGTGGTGAAATAGACACATTTAGTTGCCTTTGAGTTGAAGCGTCGTTTGACAATCACCAATAAAAAGCTCATAACGTCTCTGAAGGACATCAGAATGCCAAGAGCTGTGGATTTATGCTGGATGCAGTTTTTATTCTGTTATTCTTTAATAATATAATTGAATATTATTTGCTGTGACATTTTAAAAAGTAAAACATCAGCAGTTTTAATTTTAGTAGGCTAATAACTGTATTTAAAATATTTTCTTTCTAATATTTTACAGTGAGGCTCTATTTGTTAACATTATTTAATGCATTTCATATCATAAACTAACAATAAACTAAATTTTTACAGCATTTATTCGACTAAAAATAAACAACACTTTTACAGCATTTATTCGAATGTTAACTTACTGTTGTTCATGGTAAAGTCTTGTTCTTTCATAATGCATCAATGTTAATTAATATTACTTCAAATTAGATACTAAAAATATACTACTGCATTACTGTATGTTGAAATTAACATTAATAAACACTTTAAAAGTATTGTACATTTATAGCTTTATTATTATTTGCTATTTCATGATGCATAAACCATTGTATTGTATCTGCATTACAATCATTGTATCTTACATTTAACTTCTGGTTATATTCTGCATAATTGTGTATGTGACGAATAAAACATCTTGAATCTTGTATTAACTTATGTTAATGTTAACACAGTTCTGCCACAACAAATGTAAAAAGTTGTACTAGTTAAAAAAATGATATGTATAATTGATCAGGTATCAGTTATGTGTATCAGAATGTGTAATACAACAATAGTTCTCTGAGAGAATGTCAGCCACCCATTGTCCTGTTTTTGCCTTGGTCCCCTGGAGCGTTTACAGCACATGACCTTAATCTGAGGACCTGACCCACATAATCCTGAAGGTAGAGGGGGCGAGAGAATACTTAAGCACATTAAGTGTTGCTGATTCCTCCCAGCATGCTCCTGAACGAGTCTGGTATGTATAAATGTGCTTATCACTATCACTTTGATCACACTCCCCAGCACGGTGCACATTAAATCTGTTTACATTACGTTATAATAGCCTTAAGTGTATAATTGCGGTTTTGATGATAAACCCAAAGTATTCATGCATAACAAAATCAGCAAATTGATAGTCTAAAAGGTCAAAAAACACCCGCGTACAGTTTTAAAAGTCTATAAAACCTTGTGCTATTGGGAACATCCATGAGAGGTGTGAAGAGAAACAGGGGCTGAAGGCTGACAGCTGTTATGTAACCTCACACAATGAAGTCGTGGGTTTAGTGGAGGTGGGTGGACAGAGAGAGAGAGAGAGAGAGGCTGGATAGTGGACCATGTGTTTTGTCATTTCTTATGTGCCGCAGTGCTGAAGAACATCACCTGAAAATCGAACCTGAATTAATCATTGAAACTGAGATTTTTAAATGCATTACAGCACACATGGTTATGAATACTTTGCAATGGTGTAATGTTTAGTATTATTATTTAAAATATTAAAATTGTAACACTTTTTAAACAATCCAGTCAATTTTTAATGGATAATCAAGTACCTTCTTATTTTTCCTCATAAAATATCTC
The DNA here is from genome assembly GCA_027422405.1 of Ptychobarbus kaznakovi. Classification (NCBI taxonomy): domain Eukaryota; kingdom Metazoa; phylum Chordata; class Actinopteri; order Cypriniformes; family Cyprinidae; genus Ptychobarbus; species Ptychobarbus kaznakovi. The sequence continues at coordinate 10,452,514 of CM049807.1, read as the reverse complement.
GATTCACTCTGAAATATATTCCATTCAGTTACCTTGCTGAACCTTCTTAGTAGTATATGTTTCTAATAAAGGCACTGCAGCAGTCATTCATCATAATACTCACCGCAAATAAACAGATTTAATGAGCGACTGACTAAGAAAGAGTGACTCAGTAAATCCGATGTTACTGAAAATAAAGAATCCTGATTGACATTGAGGATCTTCACATCCAGATGTTGGACTGGGGTGAGCCGACCGACAGGCAGCTGTGAGGAGAATTGTGGCTGCCTGCTGAGAAAGAGTCCAGATGTCTCTGTCTGGAGGCCATATCTGCCGGGCTACAACAGATGAACAGATCACATATCCAGCTAACCTGAATCCATCTGATCCTTACGGACTCAGGCATGATTATAGTTCCCGTCTGGAGTGTGCATGAGGAGATCTGGCTGGATATGTGCTCACAGGCGTGTAGCTGCTATTACAATTGGGAGGGAATTTGCACTATTATAGGGATGCATGATAAATTGGTACCATATCATATATATAGTCAAATAGAAGAGTAATATTAAATTGCAGTACTATTATATACATAAGAGTCTTATTTTTAAAATCTCATATATACTCACAGTATAATGTTGTTGTGATGCCTAAATTCGCTTTGTGCATCCGCTGTGCAAAATAAAAAATAGTGAAGATGGGTTTGCCATATTGCATTACAGGAGAAGCACCAAATATTAAGTTATGCTGTGAAGGTTCAGAACAGGTGGGCCTGTTCAGGAAACATAATATTTTTCTGACAGAATTTCAGACATACTGTCTAAATAGCTTCCCGCACATTTTCCAAGAGTGTCGTCCCTGCTTTCCTTGCTCCCAACTGTAAGATCATTTCATTTTATGATTTTTTTTCTCTTAAATAAGCCGCTTGCCGCTCATCAGATCACACTTTCCCAGAGGGGGCGAGTGGAGTCAGGCATTTGTCTCAGCCACGGACCCAGTCTGTTGAGGAAATGGACGTTTCTCCCCCTCGTGACATTAATCTTCCTCCCAGTCTAGCTCCAAGTTATTTCAATCCAATCTAGTCTGTGAATTAATTCTCTCCACTCAGGCCCGCTTTTAATAAATCATAACTTGCACTTTTTGTTAAAGTAGTCACGTGCATGGCAAAGGTTTCAACTCTGAACTGTTTTCTTTGCCTATTCTCTTTTAACGATAATTCATTTTTTAATGGATTCCAGATGATGTCATTATCACATCACTATCAAGCAGAGGGGGTAAAAACACATTTTCCCAAGCTTTTCCATTTGAGGAGTCCACGTGGCTTGAAAAGGAAATTCATATTTTTGAAATATAGTCAAATTTTATTCATAGTCTTAACTCACCATGCACAGACTTGATAAAAAGCTTTGCTGTAGTAATGAATCGAATTGAACTTTATGGTGAAAAGGTTTGGATCTGTTTTACATCTGGTCAGAACTGCATGTTCTTGGCACATATATTGGTCTTAATTAAGTTCAAAGAGTTATTCTGCTGTCATTGTTTCCACTATAAATAAAAGGCTTATATATGCTTTAAAGAGGACAATCAGTAGGATGTTTGCATGAAGACGATATTCTTTGTGTTGTCTGATGTTGAAGGTTAAAAAGAGTATCATGGAGACTGTCTAGAGACAACTGAAGCCTGTTTACACTAATTAAATATCTAGTCAGTGTGCTATTGGTTTGTAGTAGGGATTCATACTTCATACCATGATACAGTATCTAACTGTATCTGCACAGCTATTATAATCACCGTATTTATTGTGCCACGCTGCCACTGCTCATTTGTATAAATTTCATTGTTGCTTATGTCAGGACACTTTGCAAATCACTGTCGGTGTGAACTCCACTTTTAGACCTAATGAACAGGTTGATTCTTAGGAGTGCTTTAAAAGAGTAGGCAACAAGAATTAGCACGGAGAGCTCCATCGGCTCTCTTCAGTACTGACCCTGATGAAACGCACCGCTGATCCGTTGCTAGTCATAAAACAGAGCTTTGTGTTTTCTGTGGAATCATTGCTGATTTTTCCACAGATTTATCCATTATGATTGCATTTATACATCTTATTATGTAAAAATGCATGTTTCCGTGCTGTATGTGGTTACATTGTGGCTTATAATACTTTTTTTTTTTCCAAACCATAGTGGTACATTTTATTCATGGAGAGCTGAGTGACTTATTAGATTTCAGTTTCCTCCACTCTTAAGGCCTGTTCACACCAAGAACGATAGCTGTATTATCTAACAATAACTATGTTATCTTACGTTATGTTTATTATAAGCATACACTGCAGTTTTTGTAGACTCTTTTGAGTCTTATTTGTTTGCCATAGCTTTTAATCGAAGATGCAGTGCTATGCTATTTGTTATTTGTCATATTTTTTTGTATTTCATGTAATGCTAAGTACAGCAAAGTTGGTCAACAGTTGTTGTTTTAAACAGTGCTTGCTTTATAAATAAAGTGACACTGACATTGACATAAATGCTTGAGCTCTTTAAAGTCAGGATTCTGATGTTTTGTGTTTTTATAGCTCATAAATTGGAAAGAATTGTTCAGAAAGTGATATTGTTTAGTTTTGTTGTTATCATTATAGCCATGCAGTGTTGACTTACTCTCATAGAATTAGAACGATAATTAACTTTGTCTTTATAGTTATTGTCTTTGGTGCAGGGTTATTAGCATTTAATTAAACTATTAAAATATTTTTGTTAATTTAAATTAAGCTGAAATAAAATTAAGTATAAATAGTAGATGTACATCTTAAAATAAATGAAAGTTTTAAGTTTAAAAAGTGCTAAAATTACTAACTGGAAATAAATAAAAATAAAACAATACTATTAATACTTATATTAAAACTATTATTCATATCAAAACTAAAAATATAAAAAAGCTGATAAAATATTATTGAAACTATAATTGTTTATAAATAATACTAAAATAAACTTCCTTGGCACGAACGATCTTTAATCCAAAATGCAAATCGGTCCTGAATGTAATGCGGTAATAACAACCACTATATAGTTAGTAAAAGTGAAATAGGGTGTAGGTTGTAAGCTTCTATTATTCAACCCGTGTGTCATATTTACTTTGCATCATTGTACAGTATGTCAGAGTTGACCATTGAGAAAAGGGCTTATCATGATTGTGGATTTCCGGTTATTAATGAGGATTAACTTCATGACGACTGACCCAGTGACTGTATGTTGTCTCAAATCTCATCAGGCTCTGCAGGTTGAGGCTGTTTCCCAGCAATCCTAGCACTACCCTACTGGACCAGTGGGCTGTTCGCTGCCCTAATGAGATCGGTTCAAGGACCAGGCTGCTTCTCCTGTGTGTGTGCTAATGGAGCCCAACAGGGCAGCAGAGAGCAGGCAGATGGTGCCAGGGTTTACAGGTGCCACACTGAGAGAGTGGTCCTGGCAGAGATTAGGGGCTGAGAGCACTAGTTTGGGCTGTCCAGGATGAAGATAAAAGTTCCTCTGCTATGCAGATTCTCATATATTTGTGTCTCGTTCAGCTCTGTGGCAGTGATAAAGTTTGATATGTACTGCATGGAGCTGGGCATACATTCCTCCAGACTGCGGCGTCAGTCAGAAGCCGCTCTGGATAACAGATGCCTTGTCCTGGGGATCTGTGAGGCCCATCCTGCTTTCCTTATCGCTTGCTGTCTCTCTGCTCTCTATTTCAAACAGATGCCTTCATCTTGCAGTCATGTGTGGGTAGAGAAATCCCTCCAGCACAAAATTATATTTTAATTTTTTTTGTTGAAACTGTAATTCAACTGGCTTTCAACAAAGATGGCTTTTTGTCCCACATATTTAATATCAGCATGTAACAGAAGTTGCGATCGTCTTTTCATCCCTATTTTGACATAAATCTAAGTGAAACCGCTTTGATCCCATGGTGACTTTAAAAGAATAGTAAAATAACATGCAAATTCCGTCATTTGCTTCCCCTCATGCCACCTGTGGCACTGATAATCTTCCTCTTCAGTGGACTGTTAAACATTGCAATGTGAACTTGAGAACCCTATTTATGAATGAATCATTAAAACTGGTTTTGTGAACTGGATCAACCAATTCACTGAAAAATTCAGATTCTAAAGATTGTTTAGTTACTAATCAGACTTCACTACTGCGCATGAATGCACAAAGAAGAGCTAGGACTGAATAGTGACTGGAATTTTGAATTTTTTTAATTGACATTAATGCTTGAGCTATTTGAAGTCTGTTCAATTCTGATTTTCAATGTTTTTATAGCTCATCAGATGATGAATTCAGTGATATTGTTCCTTTGTGTTATTATCATTATAGTCGTGTGGTGTTGACTTACTCTTATAGAATTAGAACGACCGTTAACTTTATTGTTACAGTTATTGCTTTTGGTGCAGGGTTATTAGCGTTAAATCAAACTATTAAAAACATTTAATATTAAGATGAAAGAAAAATCAAGTATAAATATTATACTTCATTATACATGAATGCACAAAGGACTGAAGAGTGACTGAAGTTTTGACCTGTTTCTCACACAATTGTTTGGCTTCAAAAGACTTGCAGTTAAGTGCATGAGTCATATGGACACTTTTATGATTCTTCGATGGTGATTATAACAGCCCTCCATTCAGTTTCATTATATAGAAGAATGTGGCCAAGAAATGTGTCAAAAAATTTACCTTTCGTGTCATGCACAAGAAAGAAAGTCACACTTTATTTTAAGGTCCAATTCTCGCCATTAGCAAACCATTACTGACAACCTTTTCCTCAAAAACTTCTAATTTGCTGCTTATTAATAATCAATAAGGTATAGTTGTTAAGGATTAAGGGTGTAGAATATGGTCATGCAGAATATGTGCTTTATAAATACTAATAAACAGCCAATATGTTTATAATAGGCATACTAATAAGCAGCTATAGTGAGAATTGGTCCCTATACTAAAGTGTTCTCAGAAAGTCATCAGATCTGGACAGACATGAGGGTAAATGATGACATAATTTTCATTTTAGGCGAACTTTCCCTTTAAAACCACAAATCAGGAATATAGACACACAAACATATCCACGGGAAACAGAATGTAAGATTGAACCGACTGCTGGCATTGCCTTTACTAACAAAGCTTCACAGCTAACAATTGAAAAACTATATTCCCACGCTCATTCATAGTTTGGTGTGTATTTTGACTCTGATTATCTCATTGTATGTCTGTTCACCCCACCCTGAGACCTATATCCAGGGAGACAGGTACAAAAAATGGGTTATTGTGGCAACTTGCACTTCCAGTTTCAGCTATAGAGTAAGTCTCATTGTCAGTGGCCTTGTTTGGATAGATGAGAAGCCACACTGATAGCGCTGCATGAATATAAGATTAGGAAAGTACTGCCAGGTGCTTACCGACACCATATCAGCGTGTGCTATCTTACAGCTCCAGCTGCTAGCTAAAGTGCAGTGTTAAGCTGAAGTGGAGGCACTTTAAGAGCTTGACAGGGTCTATGAGCTGGAACACACTGCAGTGGATGGGAGCTGTGCTGAAGAGAGTCCACTGGAGAATGGAAGATATACATTCTACATTGTTTTTTTGGCCCAGAAAAGAAAATCTGAAAAATAAAAAATATACTTATCAGTTAATTAGTAATCAAAATAACTTTTTATTTATTCATTCATTTATATTAGTAAATAGTAGTATTAAATTGAAAACTTAAAATTGTTTTATTTATATATATTTTTTTTATTAAGTGATTATTTGTATCATTTGTACATTTATTTATTTAATTTATAATTCATCGATTTCTCAGTTGAGTTTTTTTTTTATATCATTATTAAGTGTAACATTTTGGCCCCCGGCCGTATCTCTAGTGTTCAGAGTAAATATGATGTAACTGTAGGTTGTCTTCGATGATTGACAGATTTTACCCACAGTTTGCTTGATTCGTAAAACACTAGATTTCTAACGGTTGACGTCCGGAGGATAAGATGTTCTATAGTCATTCCAGACAACGATTAATCAGCTGGGTTTGAGAGTCTGCTGATGCAGCATTACAGCAATTCATTACATGGATGAGTGGTCTTAATCTATCCTGCCAGTCCTTAAATCACAGCTTCCTCATTACTGCTACTCCACAGGCTCAGCCTCCTTTCTCAATATCCATCCTGCAAGACCACCGCCTCAATCTCAGTCCAATATGCCATTTCCTCCAATACAGACGTTGGCCCGATTCCATTTTCGCTGGCTTTTGGAAAATGGGAGCGGGCTTGAGTAGTCCTGACCCCCTATCCTGTGCAGCACAATGCAAGAAGCCCAATCATAGGCAGGAAGGAGTTTGGTTCCTGGCACATGGAAAAAGCTCTTTGTGTTCCCAGAGTAAGTGAGGAAAGGAGCTCGAATCTCCCTGCTGGAGGAGATTAGGCCCTGGAAGAGTTTCAAGAGTAGGGTGGTTTTAGTGGCACTGGGAGTGGTTTTCACCATATATCCATGTGTTTCATCCTGTAATTCACTCATGCTGGATTTGTTTACTCCTTCTGTGACATAAAGTGAGTTTAAATGGATAGTTCACTTAGAAAATGTAATTTCTGTCATTATTTAGTCTCCATTATGTTTCCAACCCATATGAGCTTCTTTCTTCTGTGGAACATAAAAGGAACACATTTTTTATATATATATCCTGGCTGGGGCAAGGTTAGTGTGTTATGTCAAAATATGTAGTGCAGAGGTGCAGCTTAACGAAACGGGACACACAGGGTGTATCAGGTACATGAGGAATTTGTTAAAACATAGGATGAATGTTCTTGCTTATGTAAATGTAAACCAGTTGTACATCTTTATAGTTTTCTGTTGATCTCTTTTGAGCTGTTTTCTCTTTGAACAGGCAAGAGAAACCCTGCTGCCAATTACTCTGTTTGATTTGCTCTCTTCCCTTCTCTGGCTCAGATGAACTGTGCTTCTATTGTCCTCCTCTGAATATAAGGCCCATGAACCTGTAAACTCACCCCTGTGTCTTGTGCAGAATGAATACTGGGACATAGAGGCATGCTTTTCCATTTACTGAAGATGTTTTTCAGTGTTAATCTAATCAACATACACTATTAGTCAAAAGTTTTGGGTCGGTAAGATTTTTTAAAATGTTTTTGAAAACGTTTTTTTCTCTTATGCTCACCAAAGATGCATTTATCTGATCATGAAATATTGGTAGAAAAACTAATATTGTGAAATATTAGGCAAGGCAAGTTTATTTATATAGCGCATTTCATACGCAGTGGTAATGCAAAGTGCTTTACATAAAAGGAAGTGAAATAGTCATAAAAAATTATAATCACAGTAATAAAAACAAGGAATTAAAAAAAAAAATAATCACAAAAATAAAAACAAGAAAAAAATAAAATACATCACAACAATAAAATCACGGAATTTAAAAACAAACATTCTCAAGCTTGTTCAAAATCTTCTGCACTAAGTGAAAAACCTTCCAAAACACCTATTATTACAATAGGTGTTTACATTACAATATTATTACAATTACAACTGTTTTCTATTATAATTTATTAATTACTCCAGTCTTCAGTGTTATATGATCCTTCAGAAATCATTCTAACAAACTGAATTTTCTGTTCAAGAAACATTTATCATAATTATCAATGTTGAAAACAGTTGTGCTGCTTAATAATTTGGTGGAAACTGTGATACATTTTTCAGGATTTTTTGATGAATTGAAAGTTCAGAAGAGCATTTATCTAATATATATATATATATATATATTGTTTGTTTGTTAGAACAGAAGTCTTCACATTCCCTTTTGATCCATTTACAAAGTGTTAATATTACTGACCCGTAACTTTAAAAAGGGTAGTGTAGAGTTTTAAGAATTGTTTGATTTAATCTATGATAATGGGGAATAGACATTGAAGATGCATCATGATGATAAGCAATTAAAAAAATGGCAATAAAAACACTGCCAGATATTAATTAATTTAAGTTTACGGAAAATGTGAAATATCCCACTGTAGCTGCTGTAGAAATGCTCTGTAGAAAAGTATCTTGATGTTGATACATTTTTTTATAAATCTTTTATGTTTAAAATAAGAAGTGTTTATACATTTTTCAAGTTTCATCTGTTAAAGTTTGACACATATTTGGTTACCTTGTAATGTTCCATAGACCAAATAAAAAGGACTAAAATGAATGAACATGGCAAAATACTGACTAAATTTATTGGTCAAAATACACAAATTGTGACTAAATTTGTTTGGGGAAAAAAAATATTGGTTTTGACACTCATCCAAGTGGTTTCATCTGTTGTGAAGTGATGGAGATTCCCTGGCACTGAACTGCATCACACACCGCAACACCATAGTGTCATGAATCGCTGCAGGAGCCGCCTCCAGATGGTGTGCATCACATTCACTGTGTGACTTGGGGCAAATCTGCAGGGGTAAAGATGAAAGGACCAAATTATAAGTAGCAGACAAGTAGTCCCGCAGGCCCACCCTGGTTCAGAGATGATTTCATTTTTACCCCGGCAGTCGCTAACATTTGTAGACTTACGATTTGTATTTAGCCATAGTGCCTGAGTGCAATAAAGATGACTAATCTCAAAAATTGAACAGTTGGCATCACAGAGAGGGCTTTTTCATTGAATGCTTTCAAAAAATGCTTTCTTTTTGGCACTGGATGGGTTGACAGTGTCCTGTCCCTAGATCTGTGCACTCTCGGAGGAACGTTTCTAACACATTTCCCATTAAGAGGATGCTTTCATTGCGACAATAACTTGGATAAGGTTTCAATGTCTATATATCTTGTCAACTAATAGAATTTATGATTGCTGATGGATGGGTTCTGCTCGGGGTGACCTGCGGTGTTGGCTCCTCGCTGACATTTGTCGAGCGCTCTGTAATGGAAACTGAGTGTCAGTATTTTGAAATATTTCTGACGGATTGCACATAACAAGCCAAATCCTGATAACATGCATTTTAGGGAAGCACAACAAGTAGCGCTAGATGCAAAAAGAGTACCTGCGTGCAATTCAGAATGATCTTATAGGGATATTTCACACAAAAATGACTATTCTGTCATCAATTACTCTCCATCATGTCATTTCAAACCTGACTTTTTTATTCTGTGGAACACAAATGAAGATATTTTGAAAAACAGAACAACGTGAGGGTGAGTAAATGATGACAGAATTTAAATGTTTTGGGTTACCTATCCCTTTAAGTGAAGAAATATCAATTTAAACTGAATTTAAGTTGTAGTATGACAGGAAGACTCCATTCCCTCACTCCAAGTCATGAAAGATGTAACCTCTTTAGTAGTTACTCTCTCTGCCTGATGCTGGATCAATGAGATTTTATGTGTGCATGAGAAAGTCAGTCATTGTTATTCAGAAAATGCAGCGAAATATTGCTTATTCTCAACACATAGTGTTTAATAAAGCATGGTTCATTATCTCTAGAACTTGACTATGAATTATAAGGTTAGATAAATCTTTTGCTGCAAAAACAGAGTGCTTGCATACTTGTACTTGCATATGCACGCACACACACACACACACACACACACACACACACACACACACACACACACACACACACACACACACACGGGCCTTAGTAATTTGAAGTTAGGAGAGCATTAATGATACAGAGAGGCTGTAATTTGCTGGTGGGTAATAGATCTATGAAATAAGTAATACAGCCTCATTTGACCCAGCATTCATTATAGTTGTAGTGTGAACTGTGGAAAGAATAGACATAGCAGTATGATACAATACTTTTTACTAAGTAACAATGAAATGTGCCTGCACACAAACAAAAATATGATGATATATTTTGGCCAAAGCTCCATGGAAACAGGCCTTAAGGATTCAGGGCAACAAAGCTGTTGATAGAGCTTACTCAGTGTGCGGGACATATCAAGGCTGTGCTTTCGTGAGTCTTGCAGTGACCATGATGGGATGTGCAAATAAATCCTATGACACTGGTATATCTCAGTCTTGTTTACTCTCAATCTGTTTTGACCTTTCTGTCTGTCTGTTTTTGTTGCATCATATGTCTCTCTTGCCGTGTCTGAATTCTTATACTTTTATAGTATTCAATGCAGAACTTACTATTTGATTATTAATTATCCATGCTGATATGTTTTAGTATGCATGTGTGTTACTATGAATACATTTCCAGCTGTATTAGTCCAGACTGCCATGCTGGAGTTGCTTTTGGCCCTTTTATTCTTTGAAATATGATTGTGAATATCATTTACTTGTGTGTTGTTAAACAAGAACATTTTAACCGAAAGGAACAGCTTTTTGGGATCTATTATATTTATACCTGCAAACAGCTGTCTGGCTAGCATTTCTGCCATTTTACTTCAAAACTGACTTACTCATCTCTCTTAGTATTATGGGATCTTAAAGTGTCCTGTAGTTCAACACTTCAAAATCTCATACATCTGGGAATGTGTTATGTACCTATAATGCACTTATTCACCTGCACGCTGCACCATTCAAAGACTTTTAAAAGGCTTTTGAAAGCAGTTTTTAACCAAGGTTGCATTTATTTGATTGATGAACAGTAATATTTTGAAATATTACTACAATTGAAAAATAACTTTTCTATTTTAATATATTTTAAAATGTAATTTATTCCCGTGTTGACAAAGTGCATTTTCAGCATATCACTGCAGTCTTCAGTGTCACATGATCAGAAATCCAGTCTTGATATATAGTAGTGCTACACAGTAATTTTGTCAACATTTGAAGTAGGATATGCAAAAAGGTTATGCTATATGCAAAGTTGTATATAGTAGTACCAGTAAACATTTGAAGTGGATCAATAACGGGTATTGTTTTGGTTTTAGGACAACTTTGATGAAAGGTTTTGATCCACTTCAAATGTTGACTATACAGTAGTATAGCAGTATTCAGCCTCTGTCTAAATATGCTCTGAATGTGACATCCTGATTGGTTCTCTATGACATTCCTGGGCAGAAATCCTAAACCATTAAATGCATTGCTTTAACTTTCCTCTTGATCTACATTCTGGATTATTTACTGCAAAACCATTTGTTTTTCTCAAGAAAATGGCAACTTTTGAACATATGGCCACAATTACACGTAGGGTAGTGTGTTTTCAAAATGTCAGCATCGTTCTCTGAAAGCAGTGTATATAGAGACTCAGAATGAAAGAGAGGGCTCCTGCGGTGATGTCTGTTTTTATCTTCAGCTCTGTGATATGTTGTGCAGCAAGTTGTCATTGGTAATTGCAGTGAGTCTGGAGGCTGTTTACTAACTGAGATGTGCCTTGCCCCGGCTGTTTTTGTGTGCTGGTGAGAGCTGGCAGACTGTTTCGTGTGAAGAGTTTTGTTTACTTTGCCCACTATCCCATGCTTGTTTGTGTCCATCATTCTCAACCCCACCTTATTTGTCTTGTTGCTTTGGTGGTAATTGTGGATGAGATCGGTGAATGGTGGTTTGTTTAGAATGGATGTTTAAGTAATCTGGCTTGTGAGGGACGGTATGATTTTAAGGCACACTTAACACTAAACACTGAATTCCCCACGTTAGAGAGATAAAGAGGCACGGAGAACCACTTTAGCCTGAGCTGGAATGACCAGGACACACAGGAGGTGCGGGGTATCCCTGGGAATATTTCATGCGCCCAACCACCTGTGTGTGAAATGATAGGAACAGATTTTTTATGAAAATGTTTTCAACCCTTGCCCAAATGGCACAGTTGATATGTTTAATTAGCATAATATATAATTTGTCATGAAATAGGTTGTTGTAAAATTTTGTGTTGTATTATTTATACGTAAAAACGTAATACAATAGTAAAGTAATACAATTAATTATTTATATAGTATAAATACGTTATACCTAATATTTAGCCAGGACACATTCAATTGCTTAAAAGTGACAATAATGACATTTATAGTGTTACAAAATATTCTATTTCAGTGCTGTTCTTTTGAACTTTCAATTTATCAAATAATTCAACAAATATATCAAAGTTTCCACTAAAACAATAAGCAGCACAACTGTTTTCAACATTGATAATAAAAAGGAATCTTTCTTGAGTACGAGAACATTTCTGACGGATCATGTGACACTGAATCTGGAGTAATGGCGACTGAAAATTCAGCTTAACCATCACAGGAATAAATTACATTTTAAAATACATATTCAAATAGGAAACTGTTATTTTGAACAATAATAATATTTCGCAACATTGTTGTTTTTTGCAGTAGAAATGCATATAAATGAGAATAAGACACTTCTTTCAAAAACATGTAAAAAAGACCTTACCAACCCTGAACTATTGAATGGTAGTGAATATTTTATTGGAAGTAGTTATAGTAAATGTAAAATATGTACTTGCATTTATTTTATTATAATATAAAAATGTAATGAAATGTTTTGCTAATTAAACTTATTTAACATCCCAGATTCAACTTCACAATTACCAGGTGAATGAGACTTAAAGAGCTTTAGAGACTGTGGAGTTCATGGATGTGTGTTGTCTGTCTCATCGTTCTCTGTGTCACAGGCTCTTGGCTCATTAATGGAGAGTGTTCAGTATAAGAGAGCCGAGTGCAGGCTATTACTGTCAGAACTGGCCTTTACAATGATGAGGACATTTCTTCAAAACCACAGGTTCTATGTGACCTGGGTGTCCCACAAGCTGAGAGAGAGAGAGAGAAAAATATAGAAATGGGGGAAAAAATAGCAAGACAGCCGACAGCGGGTAGGAGGTGCTTGCATTAACTTTGCGCTTTCTCTGTTCTTGCATTTTGTGTAGAAGCATCAGTTTTTCTCTTTTCAGAATAGTCCTGACTCTTGCTTACACATCAATAACAAACCCTGCAGGACAGACGCAGAGCTGTATTTATGCCCAGGCTCTGGCAGAGCAGCCAACTTGGGCTAATTTAATTGCACCGCCTCCATCAAAGCACAGCAGAATCACCTCACAGGATCCAGAAAGCAGATGCAGTATATAAGAGTTACAGGTTATCTCCCAGCTGGACTCACCATGTTTAATTGGACCAAGAAAAAATGATCCTCTAAAGGAAAAGATGAAGGTTTTGTTTAAAACGGCATTCAATGGTGTTTAGGATGGTTGCCCACAAGTCTTATCCAGTAGTAGCACTGTTGACACATGCTATGCTAATGTGCACGTTATCTGCCCTCATTACAGAGTGTTCTAGCCAGGCGAGATGTGACAAGCATTCAGATAGAAGTAATTTGTCTGTCCACACTGAACGTGAACCAGTCAACATAATTGACTTTAATATGCAGGAATGTGAAATTGGTGATTTCAGTGACACACAGCAGAAAAAGAAACCATGTCATTAACACAATATGAACTGGTTAGGAAAACATTCTACTTTGGAAGAGAAGAGATAGCCTTTGGCTTTTGATGCTTTATTGGGTGAGTTTGTTTAGGACCCTGTGTTAGAATACTGTGCCCTCAGAGATCACAGCTTTACTCAAGGCCATGCTGTGTAAGATAACATTCTTATGTTGTTTGTTTGTGTATGCCCAGGGTGCCAAACATAATATGTCTGCCTTAACATATATATTGTTAGTCACATGGTTCATTAGTAGTGTATGCTGAAATTTCTGTCATGATTACAATATTGTTTACATTTTCATTAGATGGCAATAATTTGCTTGTTTATTTTTGAGCATTTTAAGTATTTTACTTCTTTATAATAAATGAGTCACACTATTATATATTGCACATTTAGAAAATTTCATTTCAAATTCTATATTACTGCACAATCATTCAAAAGTTTGGAGTCAGTTACATTTTTAATTAGTTATTTACTTTTGAAAGAAATTAATTTCAGCAAGGGCATGTTAAATTGATCAGAAGTGACAGTAAAGACATTTAAACGTTAAAAAGATTATTTTTCAAATAAACACTGTTCTTTTGAACAGATCTTCTCTGTTTATATTTATTTATCAAAGAATCCTAGAAAAGACAGTTTCTTTCTTTTTTTATTTTAAGGATTTTTCAGAGTAAACACAGAACAAACAAACAACATTGTCTAAGACTTCACACGCACTTACAAAGGAAAAAAAGAAAAAATTGAAATAAAACGTAAATAAATAAAAACAAACAAAAAAATAAACGTTTAATACCGTAGACATAAATGATAATGCTTACAATAATAAATGCAGGTTCAGTAAATAAAGGTACCATAGTAAAGAGCTGCAAAACAGTCAATCATTAGAAATGCCCAAAGGCAATGTACAACTCAACCCTCATAGGAAACATTAGACATTGGTTTGGCTGCTTGTTTGTCTAAATGTCTGAGAAATGATCCACAGACAGCAGACAACTTTTCAATGGCATTAGACCTCAGAAATCGGAGTCTCTCCATTTGTATGACATAAATCATGTCCATAGTCCAAAGTCGAAAAGAGGGAGGTGAAGATGACTTCCAGTTCTTTAATATAAGTCTCTTGGTCACGATCATACCCAGAATGAGGGCCTGTTGTAAGGTTTTTGGAAGGCTAGAAGTGTGTTGTGAAAAGATGAAGATAGCAAGTTCCGCGGAAAAGACACAGTTTCCACAAAAATATTAAACAGCACAACTGTTTTTTAACATTGGTGTTTCTTGAGCAGCAAATCAGCATATTAATAATAATACTTTCTGAAAGACCATGTGACTCCATGTGACACTGAAGACTGGAGCAATGATGGTGAAAATTCAGCTTTGCCATAACAGGAATAAATTACATTTTAATATATATCCAAATAGAAAAGTTATTTTAAATTGCAAAAACATTTCTCTGTATTACTGTTTTATAGTATATTTGATAAATTAAATGCATCCATAGTGGGCCTGAAAGAAAAAAAATACTGATGCTGACTGTAATTCTAAATTTTCAACTTGAAGTATTTTAGTTTACAATTGACTTTACCTTGTGATGTGAATGTAGCATCACACAAATGTAAATGTTTTGGCTAATGATGCCACTAGAGAATGATTTATTTTGTGTTTAATAACAGGTAAAGTGAGTAGCATTCAACTTGACATGAGGCGACTTGCTACATGTGCAGTAAATCAGCTTTTAATAGGCTACTGGTGAGACAAGATTTCAGAAAGAACTTGATGCTAAGTGAAACTTTAAATGGTTTTAATTCAGAGCACTTGTCTTTGAAGAATACAAGCGGTGTATTCCTTCAGTCGCTTGTCAAATGAATAAGATATAAGACACAGAAATACTCAGGTAAATATTTATATCCCTTATTTCAGGCCTGACATTTACCCAGACAGTGTGTTCAAACCGCATTCCTCTGTTGTTTGGCGGATGACCTCTGCTGTGAGAAGAAATGAGATGACTCTTTCTTCTGCCCTCTTTTTGTCTCTATTCCCTTCACCCTCTCTATTTGCTTTGCCTGGAGGAGAATCAGATGAACAATATAGCAATATAATCTAGAGTTTGCTGCGTTTAATCTCATTACACTAAGGCTGAATCCATGAATGACCCAGAGAAATGGAGACCCTCGGCCCTATAGAAGTAATAGAACCCCACCTGCCATGGCCTTTCACAACCAGTGTGTCCTCTTTACCTTCAAAGAACGCAAACTCTTTGAAGCTTGTGATATGTCTGTGAGAGCCAGCAAGCCTTTTAGTTTATCACGAGCCAAGAACAATAACAAAACCTTGGTGAAACCCAACACACATCAAGAAGAATAGATACTCTTATTCCATGCTATTATAGCCATTGTGGTGGCCACCAAATTGCTTGATGGCAGTTATGTCTTGCCTTTGGAGAAGTTTACCGAAATTTCTGTGGTGTTTCGCTTAAATAGTTAATCTTGTGATGTTTGCGATGTTTTCCTCATATACACACACACAGTCTGCCGTTTACTACAGTAAAAGGGCCGCTGCGTGTTCGTGCAATATGCAATCGCATCTCTCTGCTAAGCTCTTGGTCCACACACAACAAAGCTCCTCCAACTGCGGTTATAAATTGAGATAGATGAGGTTGATGTTTACCTTGAATTGGAAAGCAGTCTGTTGTTTATTTACCACTTGCAATTCGAGCACGGCTCTTGTGTACAAGACCGTGTCATTTGAGACAATGATGTTAAGCTTTGGCATTTTCAATAACAGTCACATAAGTGATACTTCACTAAAGCGCGTAAGGAGTTTCGCTCTTGATTGTTGACACAGTTGACATATCCAGTGGCCTGTGTTTGACCGGAGGCTACAGTTAGTCATCAGATGTGCACAGAACAGAGCGTCTCTGCTATTTATAGGGATATGATGAAGACGGCCCTGAAACAGCGGCACAAGTTCAAAGGAGTCCATGCGCAAGTTTGTTCTCTCAGAACGTGCACCATTGTGTTCGTCTTTAGATGAATATTGACAAAGGGAAGATCGTGCAGATGTTCATAGGCTGTTGCATTGTATGTTGTTGAGGAGTGTTTGAAGTAAAAATTGAGAAAATTGACTGTTTACCTTCTTAATAAATGTGTGGTGATATTGTGGACTTCATTATAAAGAAAAAAGGAGCTTTGAAATCTTTCATCATGCTTTTTATACATAAAAATAGTATCAACCAAAAAGCATCTTCAAATCCCTGTTGACTGGTTAAATAAAATGAAGTATTTTAGGTTTTAGAGATCACAGCATCTCTCACACATAATCTAGAGCATCATTTTTTTGTGGGAACTGGCTTCTGGTTGTGATGTCATGAAATGGGGGAGGGGCTTAGCTCGTGAATATTAATTAAGCTATTCTGAGATAATTTAGCATGTTTTTTTATTGTGTTGATAAAAAATAGCATATGAAGTGCATTGGTCTGAAAATCAAGTCTGGATAGACCGTATGCTTCAGAGAAAAAAGTGCACATCTTTAGAAATTTGTGTTTGAAAATCTGTAGCTCTGTGTATTTCTATAGCATCTATGTTGAAAAGTAATTAGCTGGAGAAGTGGATTTACTTACCCGTAGAGTTAACAAAAGTTATCATGAGCACAATAATTTGTGAAGCCAATGTAATAAAAGTCAGTAGACCAGGGAGACTTTACAATGAGTGGTTCATTCATACATTTGTACAAACTTATCTTCAGGCTGTGGAAACACAAACCAGAAGACAACAAGTGCAGTGAAAACTGTGAATAGAAAATTCAAAAATACCACAATTATTTGAAACAGAAATCTTTTAATATTATAAATGTATTTACTGTCTGTTTTAACCAAATGTATTGCTTCTTTGCTGAATAAAAGTATTAATTTCTTTAAAAAAAACAACAACGTACTGACACCAAACTGAACGGTAGTATTTGATGATAATAATGGCAATAATAAAATAATAATTTTGACTTCATTCTTACCTGTCGGTGTTGGTCTGGCGATTTTTAATTCAATGGATAAACACCTTGGCCGTGGTTTTACCCTTAAAGTAAATAGGATTCCAGTCTGCCCTAATGTAACTTTTTGTTTTAGTAAAGTGTAGTTCTGTATATCAGCAGATGTATATCAGGAGTGGGAAACAGTTTGCATTTTCTTGTTTGATTTCACTTGAATGGATAACAGATTAATTCCTGAGAGCTGTGTGCTGGAGAGAACATATTGCTGTGGATGCTTTTTACAATGGATAATGACATGACCGCTCAGAAAAGTATTATATATGCTAATACATTCCACCACTGGATGACCATTCATTTTAACACACACATTGCTTAACAGCTGGAGATTGGATTTGTCTGTATTAGATACTGTACAGCCCTGCCTCAAACTGTTTTATAAAGTGCTGGAGACAATAATAGCACTGACAAAAAGCATATTCTCACCGTAAATGATGCCTGTGCTCACATGGCATCTTGTCTTTGATTGACAGAAGCTCCATCGCTCCTGATCCATGTTACATAACACTCGTCGTTTGCACTTCAATTCTTCACTCTTTGATCTGAAGTCTTTGAGATCTTCTGTGGAGCCAGATAACTGCTGCATCACTGTTTCTAAGCCAATCTTAATTCTGCAGTAATAAGATCTGTCGTAGTAATTTGGGGGGCTGCGTTGCCTGTGACTGACAGGCTACTATGAATGACTCGGCTATTCTTGAGCTTTTTTAAACTCACAATGGCATTATTTGCATATTTCCAAGAATGTCACGTGTATGTAGTAACACATTAAAACCTCTCAGACTAATGGCCTCTTATCGACCGAATGAATTTGTGTTTGTGCGTGTGTGTATTGTAGTGTGTGTTAATGGGTCTGTGTGTTATTTAAGCCTGCTGTGTACCTGAAATATGTCAGAGCTTTTAAGTGGTTCTAATCAAATCAGTCACCAGAGCATTGAACCTCTGCTTCTGTCTGAGAAAGTCTGAGCATCTATAAACATCTGAGTGATCCACTATAACCTCCTGAGACCCGGGGAAAAATGATTAGGAAAATATTAGTTTTTTTTTTCATGTCATTACATTGTTCAGAGCATAAAAAAAGAAAAAGATATTTCATTCATTAGTTATGCTATGTCCTCGGTAGAGGATATCGGGACTCAATTTAAAAAACAAATAACTAAAAAGACATGAATGAACATGCATAGGCAAAAACAATAGATTGTTTAAATCACCAATACATTTTTAGTTTTCAGGACTTTTTTTTTTTTTTACCAAACTTATATACGTGTATAAAGATGATTCAGTCTCAGCGTTTACACCCCCTTTGAAAAGTAACAATATTTGAACACAAAACATTTTCCATGTTGATAAGTTTTATATAACCTTACATACATTTTCTCTGATGAAATTAACACCCCACTGAAAGTCTTGGAGGAAATTTTAGACCACAAATGTCTATTTAACAAGAATTCAACCACAGGTGATGCCATGAAAATATCCTTTCTTAGAGTTGATATGAAATTACACTGAATGTTCGCTGACGAACAGATTAATTGATGGCAATTTAATTCTGCTACGGTTACTACTGGCAGCTTATATAAATGATTGTAATTAGTTAATCATAATTAATTGTAACTATTTATATACATTTCCCTTTTGAGCTAATTTGCTATAGTGCTCTGTACAGGACACCCAGGCTTAAAACTGTGGCATGTATAGTCTCAGAGAAATTCACTAAAATGTAATGTCCGCAGGGTCTCAGGAGGCTTAAGTATCCTCTGCTACCAAGATAATAAGATGCTCTTAATTTGGCATGGGAATTGTTAGAATTTGAATAATTCCAGCTTCAGTGATTTGAAAACACTTGCAGGATAAGCATGAAATTCTAACTGCAAAGCAACAACAACAACAACCCTAAAATTCACTCAAATTCATATTGCATTTATATTCTTAATATCAAAAGAACAGAGTACAGAACAAATAAGAATTAAAATATGTGGAGAAATTCACCTGTTTATATATATTACCTGTTCACATTTATTGCATTATTTTAGTTGGTTTGAGAGGCATTTCTCTGAAAAGCAAAGTGTAAAGGAGCCTATAAACTGCAAAGGACAACACAGAAGTGTAATTGTTTTTGTGCCATTGTAACCGGTGTAGTCTGCGTTGTGTTTTTTTTAGATGGAATAACCATCAGCTGACGGCTTGACTCTTCTTTTACTCTCTGATAAGACAAAAGTATACATATACACACGGTGTGAATTCGCCCTTTTCCGTTTCTATGCAGAGACAATGCAGAAGGGCAGAGAAAAAGACATTCAGACAATGTATTTTAACAACATTAGTAACAAAACAGCATACCTGATAAGACAAAAGTATGGTGTGAATTTTTTTCCCGTTTCTGTAACATGAATGTAAAGTGCAATGTAATCAACACGTGCTTCAAGTTCACATCGGATAAAATAAATGATCAAACTTGATGGAAATATGAAAATATGAAAATAATAAAATATACAGGTAAAATAATGACACAGATATGATTTAAATGACAAATTTAAGTACAAAAGTAATTCAAAAGAACTGCAGAGGCAATGCAGATGCAAAGACAGGAAATAAGGTTCAACATTGCAGTCTTTAAAGCAAGGTGCACACACACAGACAGGCATATCAGGTACACATTTGAATTTTAATTCTAAATACACATGAACATAATTTTCTGTACCTGTTATTATTTCTAACCACAGCTACTGTATATGCAAATAGCCATTTTTACTGTGTGAATAACAAAAATAAATATTGACTTATGTATTTTGTCACTGCATATTTTTCTTTATCCAGTTTTCAGGTTTATTGGTTCACAATAAATATATTTTCAAATATATTAAAACAATATTGGATTCAACACATTAACTTGACAGTCCTGAAAATATAAATTGTAAAATACATAGATTTTTCTTCTAATTTTTTTAGTATGCAATTGCAGATTAAACCCCCTGATGTTTACCATAACAGTTGAGATGTATATGTGATTTCCAGCAGTGTGTCACTGACTCTCTAAATAATCTGATTGCCTAGAGACTAACTTTGCGTAATATTAAAGTCTCTTTTTTTCTGGTGTGAGAAGATTGTCTGATGGATGAGGCGGTGGGTGTCTTGCTCTTACTGGCAGCTGTCTGAGCACACTGGAGACGTTTTGTGCTGGCGGTGGTCCTGCTGTCCTCCTCACCTCCCCGCTTCTTTCATGCGCATCAGAAATGACAAAAGACTCCCTCACCCTATTAGAGAGAGTGGCGAGAGGGCAAAGACAGGCCGATCTTCCGAGGCCACAGATTGACCTTCTGACCTCAGTAGAGTGCTTGTGACACCACTGTATGTATGACTTCACTTCACATATTGAAAGTGTAGCTGTTCTTTGTTGTATTACATCATTCCTTCTTTCATTCATCTATTCATCCTCCGTTCTTTCTGAAGTTTTTTCTGGGTCCTTCACTCTTTTAAATTTTGTCATTCCATTTGTTCAGTTCCAAGGTCATCAGTTCTGATTGAGATCTTTTAATTGAGGATTCTTGTGCTGTGGACGGAGAATGATGTAATTGTCACTGATGGATAGATTCTATTGATTTCTTATTTAACCCTCTGTTTGAGTCCTATGGATGTCACGGTAAAGGTCAGAACCTTCACTATTCACTAGAGAGTCTCCATCTTTCATTTTGCTCTCTTTCCATTTCACTGCAAAGTTTCATATAGCCTTTCATATCTTGTAGTAGATGGACCAAATATCATAGATTCTTTAGGAAGAAGAAGAGAAAGAAGAAAGAGAAGACGTGACATGTGGCCAAGTATGGTGTCCCATTCTCGAAATGTGTGCTCTGCATTTAACCCATCCAAGTGCTTTTAGTTTTTATTGTTTTATTTTTAATTTTCTTAAGCAAAATAGTATATAATTTTTCTAGCATACAAAGTATTTATTATCTGTTTTTGGCAAAGACATGAAAATAATTATTGCCTTATCAGTATAAGTCAAAATTGAAGTATCTGTTATATACCGATTGACTCATATCTGTTATGCACTTATTAACTTGCAATTATTAATTCCACTTCACGGCAGCTATTAATTCAAATGCTTGAAATTTGGTCACAAGACACAAGAGCCAATGGCATCGGCTGCTTGTAGTTTATATTACGTTTGTAGCTCATTTGAAAGGGAAGCATATAAGCAGAATTATTATGTGACCTACTACTAACACAGTAGTACAACAAGCCTATACATGATAACCCCGACACCGAAACCCAGTTGCTAGGAGACAAGATTTATACGGCTCTTGGCAGGATCAGCAGAATCTAGCAGCGAAACATTGTTATTGGCTGAGGACAAGTGCAGATTTCTAATGTGATTATTGTACATGTGTCATTTGTACATATCTAATTGAGTTCCTCTCTGATAGCTACATTAGCTGAGGCAGAGCTCGCTTCAGATCAGCCCAGGTTGTTTTCTTTAGCTCAGTGGCTGTCTGAGAGGAGAGGAAACATCGGCATTATCTCCCGCTGCTGTCTGAAAGCCTCTGTGGTTTTACTGCACTCCACTTTCCATTTTTCTTATCCTATTATGATGGAGCTATTCTTAATTTCAGGTTCCATACAGGCAGACTCACCAGGGATGGTATTTTGACTAATCAGAGGGTGAAGCCGGCTCATGTCTTCACTAAACCTGCCAGTTTCCTGCACTTGTCGGCAGAGGATTTGTAAAGGTTATACATGTGACTGAGATCGCGGAGAAATACATGTAGGCTTTTAAGAAGACTTGTCACTGGAGAAGAGAAACTCTATATTCCCAGTGCTATCATAGAATCGCTTGAAGCAATACGACAAGGTCAGGGAGAAGTCATGTTCTTCCATATAACATCCATGCAGAAGATATTTTGTTAAGCACCATTATACCAGAAATTTCAGGGAGGGTCAGAAGAGGTTGAGTATTCTTTATGTTAGTCTTTTAGATAAACAAGAAGGAGAGATGTTTGATTGATATATGGATGAGTGGTGCAAAATCATACCATCATATTGGTTCATTTCTAAGATTCAGATCCATAGAGCTGTTTTGTAACCATGGAGACGGCATCCTTCAGTAACATAAAGAGTTCAAACATAAAGATAACCTCAGTCGGCTAACTCACAAACAAGCTAGCCTCGTACAGACTTACTGTATATTCATAAACACTGCACATCCACTCCCACTCGCACATGCATAATTTATACGAGGTTTGATCAGAACTGGGCCTTTTGCTAGGATGGGGTCAGATTTCATGGCTTGCACACAACGGAACAGTAACATTTGTGTTTTATTTTTTCCATCATTATTACATGAAAGTAAATGGAATTTTATAAAGCAGTGTACACTCTTAAAAATGTATATTGCAAAAGGGGGGTTTTGCAGTGATGCCACAGTGACAGAAGTACCATTTTATGATCCCCAAAGAACCTTTCGGTGAACAGTTCTTAAAATATATATATTTTTTTAAAGATGTGAACACATTTACCTTCATTCAGTGAATATGTGTGGCTGAAATCCAGTCAATTTCTACAGGAATCCATATAATTAGGATTTAAGGTGACTTTTGTGTGAGCAGTGCATTATACATCACTACACTTGACCTTTTTTTTTGCTTATAAAAGTTTGCCTAATGTGACTGCACCTTTAGTGTGAGGAACTTTTGAATAATCTAAAGAACCTTTTTGCCACTAAATAGAAGCCTTTGTCCAGTGAAAAGGTTCCATGAATGTCAAAGGTTCAATGGAACCATAGATGCCAATAAAGAAGCTTTATTTACAAGAGTGTAGATCTCCATAGATTTGACAAAACTTGTAGGCACACATACATTTAAATGCAGATTCATGTTGTCAGGAGCTAAAGAGTCACTGAAATGTGTCTTGTAGTGAGGGCATTGACCCGAGGAGACCCTGACTCTGTGGGGGGCGCGCGGAGGCAACAGATGCTTATGGGATGTTCTTCTCTGAGGGGCAAACCACAACACAAACAATATGGCAAAAGTTAGCTTGACGGACAAGCCTAGGGCCCACCCAGGCTACTGAGCTGTAGAGTATGGCGTTTGCCCTTTCTCATTCCCATTCTAATAGCTTTCTCACTGCAAGAAATTACGAATAGAACCCTTCGTGTGTCCAATCAGGCCAGGCACATTATCCACCTGCTGCTAACCTGCTTCAGCTGCACTGACACATGGACATGTACAAAAATAATGGGCTCTTGCACTATGTTTTTAAATGCTCTTTGTACAAAGGGAGACACTAGCTATGCTTCCATCACCCTGCTTTTATGCGCATTTTGAAGTATCGCATCAAAAACGAGTTATGGAAATGCTGAATTTCGAATAAAAATGCCTTAATTCGCAAAAACGTTTTTATGCTCGCTTGAGGTGGTTTTTGACTTGTGCAAAAAAGGGTTAATGTGAATAATGAGAGATGGAAATGCATTTTGCGAATAAATTCCTCTAAGCGCATCAAAAACGTCATATGACTTTTGCTCTATGGGACGGCAAAACCTGACTAAACAGTAAACAGCGGACCGATCTCATTCCACAGCATCTGAAATGTTGTTATGGTCATTCGGAAATGCCCGAGCAAAGTCTGTCATCAAAGTATTTCTGTATAATTGCCTCCCAGAACTGTTACAGCACTGCGATCACAAACGGCAGCATCCACCTCCGAAAGCAATGACCGCATTCATTGTGTTTCGTCTGCTCGCTCCGAGGCGCAAGTAATTCATTATATATAAAAATTATTATCTTCAGTAGCTTCTCTTACTTTTCTTAGTGATTTATAGTGCCAGTTTATCGGCCATTGATGATTTTGTTCTCTTTGACTCATTGGATGGAAACGGTGCTTGTTCGGAAATGTTTTATACGATATTCCAATTTTGCGCATAAGTTAAATTCGCAACTTTGGATGGAAACCCGGCTACTGTTAGCTTGCTTGCTATCTAAATAATAGTAGCATTTACCATCTTCTATAAAGGGTCTCATTAACATTTTAACAAGTTGTGTTAATTAATTAGTAAACTGATGCATTAAACATGCAGAGAAACTGGCGACAAGCCTTGGTGCTAAATGGCCCCACGTTGTGTTTCATTGTGTGACACGCTTTGTCTAGCTGTCCTGTCAGCTGTGTCTACTGTCATCTGCAGTCTTTATGTGAGGAAATGTTTCCACATGTGGCAGAAGTTTGTCTTCCTGTCATTTCTTAAGAAAACTCTTGGCTTCTTTATAGTCAAGTCACTGAAAGTGTTTCTTTGTTTTGCTAAGCTGCGTTTTTGTGCTCTTAAGTGCCTTTCAGTGACATTGTTTCCAGCTTAAATTAGACAAAAAAATGCTGAGTTGCAGTTGTTAGTCCAGGAGAGTTGTCATTTTGAATCACTGAGTTCATTCCTGATTAAATTAAATATTATTTTGTTCAGCATATCACATTAATAATTCCAAAGATACGTTATTTTCAATAAATATCATGATTTGTTTGAACATGATATGTTTAGTCAAAGGTGCTTCATTTTAATAAGGTTGTAATAGCACTTATGACACAGAAAATGAATTTATGTATAAACAAAAAAAATAAGTATACATTAAATGTGTGTGTGTGTGTGTGTGTGTGTGTGTGTGTGTGTGTGTGTGTGTGTGTGTGTGTGTGTGTGTGTGTGTGTGTGTGTGTGTGTGTGTGTAATATTACAGACAGAACTGTGCAGTCAGAAGTTAATAAGATTGTTATTTATGAGGAATGTTCAAACACATGCCTGATTAAGACTCTGCTTTAGACTGCAATATGGACATTTGCAGGGACATACACAAGACATGTGTACTGCCAACATTATTCACATACTGGAGGCCAGTGTTACCTCTCTCTTCTGCCCATCTCACACACAACCACATATAAATGTGGATTTCTATATGATCTTTGTAGCTGGTAGAGCAATAACATTGCATTATTAACTGAATGAACCTTACTCATTTTTTTGGGAGAAATTTACAGTCCATTCGATAGTATCTAATGTAGCTGAGATTTATTTTACTCAGGTACATTGCTGGAACAGTTGTACCTGTTTCTAGTGCAGAAATAATGCTTTTGGTATAATGCAGGGATATGAGTGGACACTTTGCAGAGGAGGTCCAAGCATCTTTGGTGTGCCTGAGTAAATATTAATCAGTTTGTAGTTTACAGTAAGAGGTAATACCAAGGATACCTCCATAGAGGCATTTCTTTAGCTGAAGAAGATAAATTAGAGTCACGCTAAGAAAGTTTTAAGAAAGTATTCAGTCTCAGTGTGTACAATAATGCAGTTATTGCTATGAATTTCAGTGAAAAGCTGCCATCATTACAGTGCATGCTGTAATGTTCATTGCCATTTGTCGACTTATTGTATATGAATAAAGACCAGCAGTGAACTACTCATGCTTAAAAACTCAAAATTCACATTCTTTGATGGCAGAAGTGTTTTTGTTTCAAAAATATTGCTGCTTTTACATGAAAACGGATAACGAGGAATGAAGCCCAATCCAATGTATCAATTATGAAAATCCCACCAAAATCTGCATGTTTTCCCTCCATTCTTTCTTGAAGTTGTTCTGTGTAAAGTCATTCATTGTAAAAAGCTGTGCCTTGAGCATGTTTGAATTTTTGAGTTGTGCAACTGCCAGGGATTGTTTGCTGATACCTTTGAAATTAATAAGTATACCCTACCTGTAGCAAAACTGTCTGTGACATCTCTTATAAAAACATTTTTTTAGTTGTAAACTATAAAAAAAGATAAATTCAAAATGATTGTTTAATAGCAAACATTTTGAAGATTAGCCTATAGGTTCGGCTGATATTTTCTCTGCGCTGCCACCTGCTGTTTTGGAGAATGCTGCAACAGCAGAATGCATCAAGTACAAACATGCTTTAGTTGGCATGACCTGTACCTGCAGTCTGTATAGGGTCAAATGCATCAAGGGAATATAAAAACAAGGCTAAAGCAAGTGAAGAGCAACAGTTGGATGCCCAGATGTGGATTAGGATGTTGAGATGTGTTTTTGGAGAGCTATCATAGAGAGGAAGTGGGAGAGGAAGTTGTTAATTAAATGAGGGAAAAGGCTGTTTGCTAGGCCCGGGGACTGTCACAGACTGTTTTCATTAATCTAGATACAGGCGCCTGAGACAGGCCTGTGCAGACTCGTCTGTGCCATCCTCACTCTAATTAGAGCACTTCAATCAGGGACAAACTGCAAAGATCCCAGAGACCACTTTAAAGTACCACTAACCTTTATTGTAAACAACACTCATTCCCGCTCCATGGAGCCCTAAAGTTCAGTCATCATCATCTATGTGTGTAATGAGAGGGGAGGTTAGGTCAGACTCTGGGCTGTTTTCACACATCCTGTCTGAGAGCTGCCCTCGTTTTTATCTGTGACCTGCAGGAGACAACAGTTTGTTTGCCTTCTGAAGTTCAGCTTAGTTCCACTAGGTGATCAGCACTATAAAATGTAAATTTTACAGCAATTATTGGGGGAGATTAGCTTTCCAAACATAGAGGGCATTTGATTTGAGTGTGTGAGTGCAGTTCATATGCTGATGCAGCTGAAGAAATAAATGCGCTGTGTGCCCAGTATTATTGTGGCATGAGGTGTTATACCTTAAATCTTTAATTATCGTTATTTTCAATGTTGCTACAGAACAGAAGACATATATAATAAATGGTGTGCAGATGTCTGAGCTGGAAGTCGAGGAAAGTTTCCAAACCATTTGTTTCCCATTGCTACTGAAAAAAAACTAGTCTCACTGAAAAAACTAATTCTCACAGGCTGCAAGTTTTTTTGCGTTCTGTTTGAGCATTCTTACAGAGTGAAACTCTTGCTGATTGATGCAAGTTGTTTTTATTTATTAAAAGTTTTTGTTGCTTCTAAATAGAGAATAATGAAGAGATGGTCTATGTCCGTTTTGGTACTTCAGGCTGTATTTATAGTAAATGAATTCACACTGGCAGTGTTACTGAGCTCTTCCTGGCTTCCGCTGCTGTGCCGTGGAACAATACAGTCTCTGTGTGAGTCTTTAATACTGTCTCTCTGGCTGCAGCTCACAATCTAAAATGTACCCTCACTCCTCCCCTCTGACTATTTATTACTTCCTCTGTGAACCCAAGATACTGGCACTGTTGGGTGCCGTCCGCTGAGCTAATCTCATATCCTCTGACACGACACTGGGACTGGTATGAAGAACAGCATGACAGAAGTGAAGTGTCTAGTTGTCTGAAAGAGCATGCTACTGTAATAGACTGAAAAAGCAGATGTTCTTTTAAAAAGATGTTTAGTCTTAAAGGTAGAATGATTTCTAAGACGGTGTGTGCTTGTCCATGCAATGCAACGATGTGTTGAGGACATTCAGCCTGCCACATACAGTCATAATCAAATATATAGTGTTTACTTTGCTTTAAAGTCTCTGCCAGTCATTTGATATTGCAGTCTTTTTGGGTACATTTCTTAGGAATTACAAATTATATTCTGATCATAACATCTGGGGAAAATAAAGCTAGTCAGTTACATCACTAGATGATGAAAGGCTGCCATTTCCCCAGATGGACTCTGTAATTTTAGGCCTCGGGTGGTTGTTATTTCTGCTGAAAAAAACTGCTTTAACTAGGCTAACATGGTTAGCTGGTCTCCCAACCTGGCCAAACTGTGTACATTGGTCTGTCTCTCTGGTTTTAGAGGAGTTTTGGACACTTGATGATCAGGTGGGAAACCTTGGCCGACCAGCCAACCAGCATACGGGATACAATATGAAAGACAAGTTAACCTTTTGAAGTTAACCTTTTATTCCTGTGCCCCTGGGAGTACGGTCCCACATATGGGGCATATGGGCTATAATATTTTAAACTTACCAGTGAAAGGGCTAAATCCACATACACCAACTAGGCCCAGAGCCAGCTAAACTTAAACCAACCCCAGTAAACCAGTCCACCAGCCCTAGGAAGACTTTAAATCCAGCCAGCTAAAGCCCAGTTAAACCAGCATACACAAGATAGGCCAAACTCAGAGACCAGCTAAACCAGCTTGAGCTTACACCAGCTAGACCAGGCTCAGAGACCAGCTAAGCCAGCATACACCAGCTAGGCCAAACTCAGAGACCAGTTAAACCAGCATACACCAGTTAGGCTGAGATAGGAGACCATTTAAATCCACATACACCAGTCTAAGCCCAGCACAGAGACCAGCTAAACCAGTATACACCAGCTAAGCCCAGCAGAGAGACCTGCTAATGCAATTAGACTAGGCTGTGAGACCAGTTAAACCAGCATAGACCAGATAGGCCAAACTCAGAGACTAGCTAAACCAGCATACACCAGCTAGGCCAGGCTCAGATATCAGCTAAGCCAATTAGACTAGGCTGTGAGGCCAGTTAAACCAGCATAGACCAGATAGGCCAAACTCAAAGACTAGCTAAACCAGCATACACCAGCTAGGCCAGGCTCAGAGATCAGCTAAGCCAATTAGACTAGGCTGGGAGACCAGCTAAACAATATAAACCAGCTAATATCAGAAAACCCATTTTTTCGTTCATCAGGGATATGTGTATGTTAACCTAGACTGCTATGTTGAACATGCTCCTCTGAGGCCCTCTTTAAAGAGATTGTTGCAATGGTTTGCAAAATGTACTACGCACACCACAGTGTGCTTTTAACTGAGTAAATATTCATCACGTAGTGCAAGCCAACACATAAATCTGCCCGTTTGCCTCCATGGCAAACCCACACAATCCTTATGCAGAGATAGAGCACTGGATCTCAGCAGGATAGAGCTGATGCATGCTGGGTATGCAGCCTCTGTAATTTAGGAATGATCAATGAGGCTTCTTCTAGCCGTGGCAGCAGTGCTGTGGGAAATAGATTAGCTATCAGCGTACGAGGAGAGGCAGACTCACCTGTGGGCTGTGGATCCCTTGAGGAGATGCAGTTCTTTGCCGATGTTACTTGAGAAATGAACCTGCATGCATGCTAACATGCCATTAAGAATAGTGCTTGGAGTGTTTGTTTGGTTTCGTGTAGTGCCACAGGGACTTGACAGAAAAATAGGTGGGTATGTAAGAAGCTTTTTCTCAGAATGTGTTTTAATCTGTCCTGTTTTGGGAGCGTGTGTGTGTGTGTGTTGAAAGTAACAGAGTGTTGAAGGAATTGTGTGGGTGCGCTGCACTAATTTTTTTGCACATGTGTAGGAAGAGGTAGATGTCATGATGCTTGTTGCTTAGCAACTCTATTACAGCTCTACAAAAGACACGAGAAGGGAGCTGCTTTGCCTAAAACATTGCTGTACTTTTGCATAAAACGTTGACGAAATCTTTATACACCCCAGTGACTTCTCTTTGTACTTTAAGTCAAGAACAAAATGATTGTGGATTTGATGGAAGCTTGATATAAAACTTGTGTGTGGGTTACAGGAAGGTGAGATCCCGGAATAACCCCATGGGAAGATCAGCAGATGGTCTCCTCTGTTTTACCTGGAAGGGAAATGGCTCCACGGGAAGTTCAGGAAGCAGGAAAAAGCGGGGTCAAACTGGATCAAAAGCTGCTTACTGCTACAGAGCAGTCAAGCTGTGCTCCACCACTGAGGGGCAAAGCGCTGTTGACATGCTCACGTTTTATCATACACGTTCTCTATCTGAGACAAAATATTTTGCTCTTTGTTTGGACCACAGCACAGATGAGATATTTTTGGAATAGAGCTGAGGAGGAGGTCCTGAGGTTATGCACTGATGAATCAAAACAACCCAAAACAAAACTCCCTTCAACTCCCCCGTGACAGTGACAGCACAAGTTTAAAAAGAGAAAGAGACAATCCGAGAAAGAAAAACAGAGCAAAAGTACAGATAAGAGAATGAAAACGTTTAGATTTATCATATGCTTTTAAGAGCACTCCATTAAAATTGGCCTCTGGTAACACATATACCATAATGCAATTAAGTATTTATGACTGATATGGATGTACAATTAAGCTAAACATAAATTCACATTGCAGAAATTAAACTTTAAGTTTGGACATTTAAAAAGCTACATTTCAGGGTTTGTAGGAATTATGGATTGATAGACAGATACAGATATTTTTTTAATGTCTCATATTTTTAAACATAAAATTTGTAAAATGTTTTGATTGAAATGGGTGCTGTATTTATTTAAAATGTATGCCACTTGTTTTGATATTTTGTTAGACTAATGTAAGGTTTTTGGTTGGTAAAATTAAAAAAATTATTAGAAAGACATATGCTCACCAAAGCTGCATGAAAAACAGTAATGCAGTATTGTGAAAAATTATTACAAATGTGAATTTTCAGCATCATTACTCCAGTCTTCAGTGTCACATGATCCTTCAGAAATCATTCTAATATACTGATTTGCTGCTCACGAAACATTTATTATTATCCATGTTGAAAACAGTTGGGCTGCTCAATATTTTCATAGAGACAGTGGTCCATTTTTTCAGGATTATTTGATGTATAGAAAGTTCAAAATAACTTTTATATTTAACAGTTACTTCACTTTTGGTCAATTTAATGTGTCAATGATGTATAAACATTTATTTAAAAAAATCTTACTGACCCCAAATTTCTTTTGAATGGCAGTGTATGTATATATATTTTTTTTTATTATTATTGTGGATTAAGTGTCGAAATTAATTTTGGGGTCACTGTGTATTATGAGAATAAACTGCAATTTTTGAATGCTCTTTTGAAGTCAAATTTAGTTACAGCATCTACCAGCAAGGGCTTACAAGGACATGCTGACCTGCTAAACTTTTACCCCTTGGTTAAACTAGATTGGGAATGCAATTCCAATATATCCCATGTACATCCAAAACACACCATACATACTCTAAAATGTTTTTGGGATTATTTTCAGTAAAAGTTTAATTAAACAAACCTGTAGATGGAGTGTGTAAAGTGATTTGGAAACTGGGAAATAGTGGAGCAAGACAGAGCAGTTGGCTGGGGAGCAGTTCAGTCCATGGAAGAACCGCCCCACCAACCACTAGCCAAGAGAAGAGGCAAAGCAAAGGAATGGGGCCAAGCTGTAGCTAATCACTTTCCATCAGCGCTGCCAGCGCCATGGAGGCTCAAACGTTACTATTAGCCACCTGCCAGCCCTGCCTGCACCGATATGAGGTTTGGTTTCGCCCCAATTCTGTTTGCAATGGCCGTTAAGGGGGATCACAATCAGGCCAGTTCACGAGCATGAAACGGGAACTGCTCCCAAGGTACTTTAACACTTGGAACCATTCCCTCCCTGGGCTGGAGTCTGTTTCTGATCTGTTTGATCCGCTGTCAGCATTTGGTTGATTGGACTGTAGGAAGAGCACATCTCACAGGACGCTTTCCCTTCTTCCTTTCTCAATCACGCTGTCTTCCTTATGAATGAACAGGGGATGTGTTGTGTTCACACCGTGGGGCCCTGCATGTAAAGATGTGTCGTGTAGCTCACGCTGGAAGCAGAAATGTCTTTATTAGAGTGCTTATGTGTGCTGTGTAGCGTGAAGCACAGACCTCGGCAGTCAGAGCGGATGAAGGGGTCTCATTGTGTGCATTCTGGGAAAGCCCCAACGTAACGGCTCTGAAGGTGTGGACATTTTCCTGCTGCTACTACAACAAGCAGAGAGCTTGACACAGAGAAATTAACTTTGATGCTCAATGATGTAAATGGTGGATAAAACTATGATTTGGACGTGAGATGGGATATGAAAGAGAGTTGTTGCAAAGTTTAGCTTAACTATTGTTTGCTTTCCCAGTAGGCCATTTTCCTCGACCCCCCGAGACATCAATCAATGCTGGCAAGCCAATGCAAATGCAGCTTTATAATCAGCCTCTTTGGCTTTAAGCAACTTTTTTTTCACTTAAGTATTTTAAAGTGCTTTTGTTTTGTTCATGCTTATGAATTTAGTCATCTTTCTAAGCAAAACAAGGCTTGCAGAAATTTAGTGCTGTTTTATATCCCTATATGAGAGTGGATTCTGAGCCCAAACCATTGGTTAACAACAACGTCTGTTTTCTGTTTCGGCTAGTAAATATGCAAAATAAAACTGACAATATTGCAATAATGGAACTTTTGTAGTATATATGTTGGCAGTAAGGCTGCATGATTTGGGAGAAATCAAATTGAGTTTGTGTGTTTGTTTATTTAAAGTGTGAAGATATGCAAATAATAATAACAACTACTGAAACATGCAATTCATGTTTTTAATTAATTTAAACACGATTTACAATTTAGTCTTAGAACACCGTACACACTGTGCTTGATTTGACTAACACATAACAATGCACAGCAAGCATCGTATACACTAAAGGCTGGAATACTCTTCATTATTTTTAAAATCTGAACAGAGTTTTAAAACACTAGGCATCATACACTTACCGACATTGTAAATCGTGACAGAGGAAAACTGGCCATGATTCACTACACAACTGAGGATTTTCCATACACTGATGGAGGAGGTACTTTTCCCCCTTTTTTCTCAAAAACTATTGGTCCTAAATACATCAATCAAAGTGTGGACTGTATAATGGGCATTACCCCAGGCAATGATCACACAAACATGCTTGTCTGTCTCTCAACAATGGAGGAGCGGTCGCTGGCGTGCGGTGAATAGTGAAAAGTGTACAGAACATGGTCTACATCGTGTTCTTCGAAGTGATGTGTTTTCAAATGCTTTATTAAGTTGCTCATGTTAAAGTTGTTAATACTTGTGCTACCCTCGAAATTGCAGCAAATGTCGATGTTTTACTGGATGGTTGGTCTCCTGAAAAAGTCTTGAAATACTGCCTACACAACGCAGGACAACCTAGCACGACTTTGTATCATTCTTCACATTCAAACTGCTCAGAAATAGTGCACAATTGTTGCTGGAGACGCTTGATAAATGAAAACACTATAGATTATGTTCTATAGGGAGATGAAGGGTCTGTATTACTTACTATTGGAGAAAGCGATAACGGCTAACTCGGACCACGTGTCCCTTAATAACACAATCACATTACAGACTGGCTTGACGTCATTGCGGCAATTTCTAGCGTCAGACTTGTGCCAGACACTCAATCGCCGTTTACGGATCCCATAGGAATGGGGGGGGGGGGGAATTGAGAAGTGCCGTATGAGATATTCTGAATTTTTCCCTTCCCGACCTGTCACGAAAAGTCAGCGACTTCTCTTATAAAAAGACATTTTTTTTGTGGTAACCTCTAAAAATAGTTCAATCCAAAAACATGGTTTAGTGTAAAACATGTTGAAGATTAGCACATAGGCTCTCGATTTATTAAATGATAAGCTGTTTCCTCTAAAAAGCTGTTTATTCAGCATAGTGAAGCCTCTCATCCATTGACATCCATTAAAACAATACGGCCTCTGGTCTCCTTTCCCACGTACTGCCAGGCCGGAAATGTTAGCTTTAGCTGTTACGCTTTTTCAGCTAATGGTTGCAGGCTTGCCTTCTAGTGGCTTTGGTAACACAGCACAACTTCCTGTATTTGCATTCTGAGCAGCGAAGAATAATTGATTTCCGATTTGCAGAATTAAGCAAAGCTAGCGGGCATAAACTAGGTC
This sequence comes from Ptychobarbus kaznakovi, assembly GCA_027422405.1. Lineage (NCBI taxonomy): Eukaryota > Metazoa > Chordata > Actinopteri > Cypriniformes > Cyprinidae > Ptychobarbus > Ptychobarbus kaznakovi. Next base: position 10,418,540 of record CM049807.1, on the reverse strand, counting down.
TTGTTTAAGATAATAGTATTGGATCAGTACATGGGTTCAAGTACTCGCCGATACCGATGCCAGAATTTTGTGTGGTATCGGTGGAATTTCCAATACTAGTATCGGAATCGGAACAACCCTTTTTTTGTATTCCAAGGTTAAGTCATAACATGATTTCCGTTTTATTTCGATTACTTGTGTAACTTGTGTAGTTGGTATACATTTAAAATGTAGAAAAATAACACATGAAAAACTTAGTACTTAAACACTTAGCATATAAGCTATTCTTGGCTGAGCATGCTCCTTGTTAACCTAATTCACTTTACAGAAAGAACCGTGGTTCAATGATGGTATCGTATGGAAATTGGGGTCATGATGTAATACCTTGTCCAAAGACTTTTGCAATTTCTTTTTGGTACTTGTTTGTGTTTTTTAGGCTATACCCTACAACTGTCCCAAGTGCTGTAAAATGTTGCCTTGCAATTAAATTTATTGTAACATCAATCAACATTTTTAATTGTTAAAATCCTAGGGCTGTCAGAAGATAACTCAGCAAGTTAGCAAGTAAGCAAGTAACTCATGAGTATATCTCAGTTTAAAAAAAAATATAATATTAAACATTGAAATAATATCTAAATGGTGAGTCTGAAAACAGTCATTCTCTAGAAGATATTCTATTGACCTCCTGATGGACACCAGTTTGAAAATCCCTATATATTAAGTACAACGGGATTAACGTGATACCCTCTCTCAAAATAGCTCCTTTTTTAGGGCAAGCACAACTGGAAAAGAGTGCTGCAAATTCCTATGATACAGTACTATGGAGACAGCTGAGTAGACATTTGGCAACATAAACACAATACTTCTTTGAAACTTGAAGCGATTTAAAGATGTTTTCCAGGCATTTTCACTGTCCATTGCAAATTCAAGAGAGCACAGCTGCAGATCTATACGATGCTTGTTGTAACACATTTCCTTGCTGCGCTTCATCTGCCATCTAGACCTCTCAGTGCCTTTGACCCATCGCCACTCCAATTTTTCTAAATGCATGTCTCTACAAAGCCCGTGAACAAATGATGCCCTGAGCCTTGAAATGATCCCTCGCCCTGTCTTTTTTGTGTATCACCATGTACTCAACACTTGTCCCACTTTGGACAGCCTGCAGATAGAGAGAGATGAGTCACAGAGAACCTTTTCCACTACATCTCATAACATTCTTCTGTCTGGGAACGGCGGATATGCAGAATCAATCGTGGCTGGACAGCATTCGCTGCTTCTCCCCTTCTCAAGTCCTGCAGTCAGCTCTTTGATTTTTCCATTAGAACATCAGTCTCTTTTGTCCACCCCATTACTTTAGCACAAAGCAACAATGGAGAGCATGTTGTAGTCCTCTAAGAGGAGACATCTTAGGCATGTTAGATTTTTCCTCAGTCAAAAGGGAGTCGATCTGTCTTATGTGCTTGTGTTGGAAACTTCATTCAGTTGAGGTCATTTCATGTATGCAGGTTTGACAGCTGTTGTTTACCTCTAGTAGACTATAATAGTACATGCTGATTTTTTTTATATGGGCCCTATTTGTTGCGGGCTCATTCATTTTTACAAAGAGGCCCCAGAGCGAACACCTCCAGGGTCATATTTGTACCTTTAAATATTTCCGTACAACAAAGCAACCCAGTTCTGTCTGTGCTCTGAGTGTGTCAGTGTAATGTAGGTTTTGTTTTCAGTTTTGAAGACCAGATTTTGTTGACCCATATTTTCCCTCACTATCCAGCGGGTTAACTGTGGGCACTATAAAAAGATCTGAGAGATGCATCTACAAAATTTTTCTGGGAGAAGTTGGGCAGAATTTAGATCTTCTCATGTTATATGTGCATCGAAGCTAAGACTGATGTTTATTGTATTGCTTATATAACTGAGTAATTGCTTAATTTTCAGTTCTTTATTAATGGAAGATGATCAAGAGTCAATGACACATCAGTCTCAATCTTGCGTATCATGTATCTGTAAATATATGTGGCAGGGTTGCTGTCAGGGGATGCTGTACCTGTGATGGTTACCATAGATGGTGAATGGGGGCCCTGTGCTCAAAAATGTTGTCCTAGTACTAGTAGCCCCTTAATGTGTCATAAAATCACAAAATGTCAAATCTGCTAAATTAATAAATGTAATGTAAATGTGTGCTTAATGAGGGGTCAACTAATTATCTAGTCATCAGATAACCAACCAGTCACTTAGTGGGGTCCGAAAACCAGTCAGTATCTAGTGTGACCACCATTTGCCATCTCCTTCACATAGAGTTGATCAGGTTGTTGATATTGGCAGGAACTGGAAAACACTGTCGTATATGCCGAGCGTTTATAATTTTGTTCAGTGTATATAAAAATAGAAAACAGTTATTTTAAATTGTAATAGTATTTTAGATTATTACTGTTTTACTCTAGTGTTGATTAAATAAATGCAGTCTTGGCTTGGTGAGCAGGTATGCTACTTTTTAAAAACATAAAAAATCATATCATATATATTTGGTTTATATTGCATACTTATTTACTCGAAGGCAACGTAAATCACAATTTACCACGATTTAAAAATGACATAGACATCAATTATAGGCCGTCCAATTGATGTAAACAACTGAATAATAGATAAAAGTCTCTATTCTAAGTAGAATCTATACGTCTGCACATTTCACATTGCTATTATTAGGATCAGTTCTAACATACAGTACCTTTCATGTGCAGGTCTGATATCAGAGGCCAAAAGGTTGATAAACAGGCCATCGGAGAGCAAAGGCAGCAGCTCACTATAGATAGAAATTCTCCTCTGTAACCTTTGCGTCTTGAAATAGAAGCACTCACTTGTTTCCCCATAAACCTAGGCGGCCATTTACTCCATACCTGTGTTTTATTTAATATCAGTTCTCACCGTGCTCTGTTTGCAAACATCAGGCCAGGCCTGAGAGGTGAAAGAGTTAAAGACACAGCAGAAAAAGACACACAGATGTTCTCTGTCACATTGAGCAGCAGCTGCTGAAAACAGCCCTGTATTCAGGCTGACTGATGTAGATTGCTGCAAGCAGCTCCACTCCAGCTGGAATACAGACCTCATATTCTGATTCGCTTCCAAATTCCACTGCACATATTATAGGGCCAATAGAAGCCTGTTTACCAGGTGTTAAAGGTCTTATCACCTCCAGACCAGTTAAATTGGTGAAATCTCAAACATGCCAAAACCAGAGGTTCTATGATGTTTGGATAAACAGAAGCTCTGCTGGCTGTTGAATGAAAACAAGCCAGTGAGGTACTTAAAGCTGAAGCTTATAATTTCTGTTCTTCATGGTTCAGCAAATGTAGCAAAACTCATGACTGTTTCCAAAAAGGTTTCCCGAACATTCCTCCTGTCTATTGTTGCTTGATCAAACAGATCCTGCCTCAAATGCATGCCACTGGTTGATCCATTGTTGATGTGATGAGTATTTTGGAAAAATAGTACTTTTTGCAAATCAATTTCATTCTTGCAAATCAAGCCAAAAAAGTGTTATATTGGCCAAAATTGGATATTTAATTGTATGCATTTCATTGTGTTTATTTAAACAAATTATTTCGAAAATAATCAATAAGTAATTAGGTAATAAGTACTAGCAAGTACTTATCTTGTTGGATCTGTCTGCTGCTTTTGACACGGTTAACCACCAGATCCTTCTGTCAACCCTTTTGGAAAAGGGCATCTCCACGTTCCAGTGGTTAAAGTCTTACCTCTCAGATAGGTCCTTCATGGTATCTTCTTGGGCTAAGGTGTCTAAATTGCTCCATCTAGCTACTGGGCTCAGTTCTTGGACCACTTCTCTTCTCTATCTACATGGCATCACTATGTTTTGTCATTCAGAAAAATAGCTTTTCATATCATTTCATATTCTGCTATGCTTATGACACTCATCTCTACCTCTCACTCCATCCTGATGATTTGACAATAGCGGAAGCTTGGAGTTCTGATCGATGATCAGTTCAATTTCACAAACCACACTGCTAAAACTTCCCAGTCTTGCAAATTTGCCATAGATAACATTAGGAAGATCAGGCGCTTTTAATGGAACATGCTACAAATCTCAGAATCAGAATCAGAACCAGAACCAGCTTTATTTGCCAAGTCTGCGCAAACACACAAGGAATTTGTTGTGTTTTTTAAGAAGCTCTTGGTACACACACACACACACGCACACACACACACACACACACACACACACACACACACACACACACACACACACACACACACACACACACACACACACACACACACACACACACACACACACACACACACACACACACACACACACACATATATATATATACACATACAAATCTGACATGAGAACAGAAACATTTAAATAAGACTTAACAATAAATAATAATGTGTATGAATCTGGAACAGACGATTTATGTACAGATTTGTGCATTATTTACTCTATATACAGCTGTATAGAAAATATGCATATGTATTTACTTAGTATTTGAGAGAGAGAGGCAATAATTAGAGATGGAGAATGATTTACTTTCCTCAACCACCACTAGTGTGCAGCATCCACTTGCTACAGGTTGAGAGGAGAGAGAGTCATAGAGCCAATCAAGTGGATGGGGATTATTAGGAGGCCATGATTGACAAGGGCCAGTGGTGGGAATTTGGCCAGGACACCGGGGTTACACCCCTACTCTTCACGAGAAGTGTCATGGGATTTTTAATGACCACAGAGAGTCAGCACCTCGGTTTAACGTCTCATCCGAAATACGGTGCTTTTTGACAGTATAGTGTCCCCGTCACTATACTGAGGCGTTAGGACCCACACAGACCACAGGGTGAGCACCCCCTGCTGGTCTCACTAACACCTCTTCCAGCAGCAACCTAGTTTTCCCCGGAGGTCTCCCATCCAGGTACTGACCAGCTCAACCCTGCTTAGCTTCAGTGGGCAACCGGCCTTGGGCTGCAGGGTGATACGGCTACCGGCTGTGGTCCTTTAAACCTGCATCCTGTCCCCTGGTGGCGCTGTGACTGAAGCATGAGTAATTTATGGTGAAAGAAAATGCAACACCAGTATTCAGTGCTCCACAGAGTCTCTTTCATGGCTGTGCTGCTGTTAGGGGAAGTGATGGAGTGAACGGCCAATAGAGACAGGCATAGCGTTCTTCCCCATGTCTTCTGGGAAACAAGACAGTTTGCCATCCATGCAGCTCCATATGAATGCAAACTAAAAATGGTCATAGTGTATAACCTCAAATGACAGAAAAAGTATGTTTTTTTTTGCGTGTGACAAGGATGCATGTGTAACTGTCAGTGCTGTACAATAGTTCTGGCCCACACAGCTGAGAAGAATGATTATCCTGTTGTTCTTCCTTTCTAATTAGCATGCCCAAACTATGAAGATTATGCAATGTTTATGTAAAAGTATACATTTCAATAATTGATTATGCACCAAAACTGATCATAGTTCCACCTCAAGGGTTTTGATTTGTAAGTTGGAAGGCAGTGCAGAGTTTCAGGTTCAGAGTGTGTAATTTTCACTGCTGGTCATGTAGCTCTAGTACACACTCAGTATTCTAGTGCATACTCAGTTACAGTCCTAAAATAGAGAATTTACCAATGCAAATAGGAAATTCAAGCCCTAAATCAAACGCACTGGCCTGAAAAAACTTGAATATTTTACTTTTTGCTATATAAACAGTATATAAAACCTTACTATCATAGAACATGCTATGAAATGTCCTTACTCCCACAGTGTAGTATTGTTGCTTTTTAATCATACTCTTCTTTCCCTCTCTTCTTTCCTTTAGAGTTGCTAGGCTCTGCCAAGAAGGTGAACGTCAACTTCCAGGACACTGATGGGTGAGTGGGACATATAAGGACTTTATATGGCTCCATGTGGCAGTCTCTTGTAAACATGATCGTTTGACTGCCAAATATCCTCGCGATCTGCCAGAGCTCATGTGTGCTTGTTGGTTTAGAAAAACTTTTATCCAAGTCTCTTTCCCAGTCACTCTTTTTTTCTGTCTATCCAACTCTCGTCCACATACATTAAATAACTGTATCAATCCACAACTGCTCTTTCATTTATTAATTATTAATTATTAAACAGTGGTTAAAAAATGTGGCATTTTTGTAAATGTATCACAGACACTTTTTTAAAGCAAAACATAAAAAGTAGTTTATTTAATTTTAAATTGTAAAGGGGCATGCTCAGAATTAAGACAAAATAATATTAAACCTTTTTGGTTGTCAAATGTTAATGAAACAATGTTACTACTGTATATCTTTTTTTTTAAAACAAACAAAATGCTAATGCATTCAAACCCAGGTTCTTGCTTTATATTAAGCCTATAATGTTTTTTACTCAGAGCTGTTCGATGGGATTTGGCAGAAAATGTCTGTAAACATTGAAAAATAAAACTCTATTACTATTTTATGTTTAAACCACAGATGGTAAGAGAGAGTCCATAATTCTGTAGTATAGGCCTATCTTTTAAAATGTGGCTTAACTGTCCAAATGCTCTTTGGGACTGTATATTGCACAGCATAATTGTATGTCGATTGCTGATAAAGTCTAGCTAGATTATGAGTATGACATATTTGCTCTCATCCAAATTGCTCTGGCCACATTCAATAACTCTTTCAGCCGCCCTTAATGTTTGTTCAGTTCTATCCAGTGTGTTTCAGAGGCAGAGAGCATTGTGTTATTTGTGGCAGTGTATTATTTGTGCGTCATAGAGAGTTGAATCAGCCATTTGTTGGGCTGCTTTGTTCCAAATATCCTGTAGATTTTTTTTCCCCCGGATGTTGTAATGGTATGCATATTGGTTGTTAATCATACACTCTACTCTAGTTTGTCTTGAGTACAGAAGAACTGAAAAGAAGACTCTGTTGAGATATAATGCAAACGGTGGTTTGTGGTTTGGCACTGAGCGGAAAGACACCTGGGCTGAAGCATAAATATTCTAGTGCTGCATGGTCAGTTTTTCTGTTGATGCAGCTAAAAAAGAAAAAAAGAAAAACAATGGCGTAAAAATAGGGATTCAACAATATTAACGGATCTAGTCAAACCAAAGATGTAAACTGATTCTCTGTGATTTTATCTTGTCAGAGTGCCATTCAAATACATAGCCTACAATGAAGAAAATATGAGCTTGGGAACAATTGACTCTTATGAATGATTTTGATCTGAACAACCATCTTTATTTAGTAGGGGTGTGCGATACTGACAAAAAAATGACATCTTTGTATTTGGGGGATTTTATTTATGAATTTTATTTTTGATAATGATAATTAAACAAAATTTGAGTGAGTGTGTTTTTGTGGTGGTACCTTGACTGATTTAGACCCATCATGGATAAATAAATATGACTCTAAAACCGCCAGTAGGTGGCGGTAAGTCTTAATGAGTGATTCATTGAATCATTCGTTTTAACGATACTTTCAAAATGGCTGATTCATTTAGAAATAAATCGATTAACTGTCTTCATGAATGGATCATTGAATAATTTTTTTGTTGCAAAAAACACGTGCATATCATTAAAACAATTACAATATTTTAATAGATGATAAATATTTATACTGTCAACTTTAAATGCATTTGGTTCCAAAAAGTAAATTTTTTTAGGTGCTGATAGGTCCCTTTTTTGTCTGTAGTCTTTTCAGTCAGCCTTTTCTCCAGCTATTAAAGGCATTGTGGCGAAGACAGAATTTCACTGAAATTGCACCTCACACACAAAAGCACACTCGTGCACACAGTGGATGTGCAGGCTGCCATAAACACTCACTGATTCTCACATGCACAGACGGATAGGCAAACAAGCACTGACGCACTCTCACACATATACAGTCAGGTGCAAATACACAAACATCATCTAACAAAACAATCCTTACACCAATCACAACAACATAGCTATACATGCATGCTATAATACAGCAGGGGCCTGTCCTGCTTTGAGCTCAGAGATCCATCGATCAAAGGCTGTTTTATTTTGCTGTAGTCTGTCAAGCTGTGAAACCGGCAGAATAATAAAAAAAATCTCTTCTATTGATCACTGTCACTGAACAACGGTGGCATTCATCATCACAGCCCTGCTTCGTGGGTTTGAAGGAAATTAAAGCTGTAACTCTAAACCAACGAATACCTCCACGCAGCCCGAATCCTCACACACGCCATGTAATGTATTTACATGTGCTGCCTTCCTCAGGCCGAGCTCACATTTGTATCAGCGAGATAAAGGACTTGCACATTAATTCCTTCTCCATAGACTATTGCTTTCTAAGCAGAGATGAAATGATGTTGTCTGCTGAGTGGAGAATAGAACAGCAGCAGTGAGAAAATGGAGTGCGGGATGATCCCTGTTTTCTGAGGTTAAACTGCCAGTTGGATGCGTGGTGGTCCTTCTAGCCTTGAAATGACAGTCAGACATCAACATCAGCCTCCCCTGCGATCACGTTGATATTCAAACTCACATTAGGCACTTTTAACATTGAATAAAGCACATAATCAGTACCTGAGATCATCGTTGTCATAGCATGTATGTTGTTCAAACCGCAACGTTTCTAAAATCGAATCCGCTGTCACTTGAAGCGTTTCTCTGTTATGGCTGGTTAGGACAAAAACGCTAATTAACATGGAAAAGACACCTTTTATTGCGTGTCACAGTGTCATCAGTTATCATACCTGTTCCAAGTTATAAAGCTGATCTCTTAAAAAATCCTTAAATAAAAAAAAAAAAACATCTTTCTTCTATAAGTTGCATGATTTGAGGTATCATTCTTGCCCATAGCATGGTGCCGTAAAGTTTTGTCTGGAAGAAGAGGTTTTTAAGAATAGTAGAATAGTAATTCTACCCAAGCATCTATAATTTAAATAAAAATGAATCATTAAATATGTTTTTTATTAAATAAAAGTATTAAATAATTATAAAATTAAAATGTATTATTGTATTTAATCTGTATTTATGTCAGACCTGTTTTTGTGGTGCATGAAAGAAGCAGCAGGAGCGCAGCGTGAGGAGTGTCCGGTGCTTGATGCTGATAGGAGGATTGTGTGGTAGAGTGTTCCGGTGGGCATCTGCGGCAACTATAAAAACAAAGATGCTTTAGATGGGGGGCTCACACTAAGCTCTGATTTAAAGGCTTGTTGTGACAATGTTTTAGACAGATTTGTGAAGGCATTGTGTCTCAGTGCCACAGGCACTCAGTGTGAAGGTCACTGGCACTGACAGCCACACAAACACACACTCTCATTGCGGTCAGAGTTGATGCCCAGCGGAACCACAGCAAAATACGAGGCTTTCAGTGGATTCTGAGATAAGCTGTATCTGAAATGAGCTCGAGGAACATTGCTACATGACTGCCATCTGCTGTGAGGCTGTGTTCATCGGATAATCTTACAATGTCATCACACACATCTGTGTGATTGTGTCGATCACATACATAACAGCTTTCAAACTGACTGTGGATCATACCAGACCTGTTTGTCCATTGCTTCCAGGTGGATTCAAAGTCTGTCTTCCATGACCGGATAAACATAGGGTTGATATACTAGATGGGCTTCATCCTCCGTTTTCAATTCAGCCCACATAAAATTCTACGATTAATATAGCTGCCAGCCCCCTAAAAAATCTAACCTTGCTCTTGAAGCAATAAATCATTCTCTCAGCCACAACAGCTCATTTTCAGGTAAGAAGCCGAGTAAGACGACTGAAATCCTGAAACGGCCACTACGTGTTAGCTTTGATCTACAGAATATACATTTAGAGTATTTGCAATTTTGGTGGCAGGGATTTGATTCATCCCAGGATTCAAGTGTTTTGAGTCTGTAACTAAAATGATTAGATTCATTTGTTGATTTTATCAGTGTATTAAATATTGACGCTAGCAGAGGGTGACAAATGATCAGTTTTGTGTGATTTTAAATGTGATTTTAAGTGAGTCAATTTGATTTGTTAACAAGCTTTTTGTTCATGACTGAACATTTTTTTATAAGCTTTTTATTATTTGTGTGTCAACATAGCAGATCTGTCATTTTTCCTCCAGTTGTGTGAACTGGGGAGCAGGACTTTTATCAAGCTATAAAAAGACAGTTTTATAATATTTCATCATGAGTTTTGTTTTTGTCCCCAAGGTCTCATTGACTTCAAAAGTGATAGAATTCAGTGAATAAGAAATAAGAGTCAGTGTCTGAAAGTGAACGAGAATGGTTTGTTAAAAAAAAAACATGTTCATTATCATGTCATTATGATTTCGCTACCACATGAAATAAGCAGCAGTTCTCTACATAAACATGCAGCTTTAGCTCAGCAGATAATGCTCAATGTGTGTAATGCTGAGAATCAATATAATGACTTTATTTTGAGGATCAAAAACGACCTAATATATAAACCTGCTGATGTCTTCAAAACACACAGCTTGGGCAGCTACGACTCAGTGGCAAGATTAATGATGCTGTTCTTTTATTGAATTCATTACCACGCTCAGTGAGCATTAATAAAGCTTTAATTGTTCTGTCTAAACCCAATCAGCTAATTATGACTTTTCATTTCTTGAACTGCAACTCTGCAGTTTCTTCCATGCAGTTCGTCATCTTTAGACTTTTAATATACTAAGGGTTCCTGTAATGGATGCCAATCAATATAAAAAAAAAATAAATAAATAAGTGAAAGCCACACTGTGACTTGCTTTGAAACCATAAAAGTCACTTTTTAAACATGGCATTAATTTAACGATTTGTTTTATATGAGCAAGAGTTCTGGTATAGGCCTATATTTTGACAAAATTTTAGGTATTCATTATATATCTGCAGTCATATTGGTTTGGGATGATACAACTGAATCCTATTAAATGTATGACTGTTTCCACAAAAATATTAAGAAACCGTTTTCAACATTGGTATAAATAAGAAATGTGTCTTGAGAAGCAAATCAGAATATTAGAATGATTTCTGAAGGATCGCGTGACACTGAAGACTGCAGTGATGACTGAGGAAAATTCAGCTTTGTCAACACAGGAATAAAGTACATTTGAAATGTATAACAATAGAAAATAATCGTTTTAAATAGTATTTTACAATATTACAGTTTTTACTATAGACCTATATTTAATCAAATAAATACAGTCTTGGTGAACATAAGAGACTTTATGCTCACCTTAAAAAAAATCGTACCCACCCCAAACTTTTCAATGGTAGTGTATAGTAAGATCATAGGATACCATATTGTTTGTCAATATGTCGGATTTTACCTTCGCAAATTCACAAAATTCCATAATGGTGAATCTCTACTCAATTTGGCCAGGTAGTTTAGATATATATTTTTATATATGGTTCCTTTTATAACTATTCTTTGTTGGCAAAGCTTTCCTTGTCACCAAGCAACACACAGCGACAGCCATTTTCCCACCACCTTGACCAATCCAAATTGAGAAAATAAAATGTTGCTGGTATGTCATACGCACATTATGCCATCCATATGTTGCGCCCTGTTCTCTTCGGTAATAGAGATAACAGACATCTTGTGATAATAAATCTAAAGTGTTCTCATAAGAGGCTTAATGTTCTTTCTAATCTGAGATCATTCTCATAAATGGGAGCACTAGAGGAGCAATAGTGGGAATTTGATTTATGAGCAAGGAAGAGCCTGTCATTGTGCTGCCTCCCCCTTTAATAAAACGATATGAAACCTGCCTTCATAAAAAAAGTGTTATGGAGAAAGAACAACAGAGAAACAGGCAGAGCTGAGATATTTAAGAACAGATATTACCAGCACTGACACAGAGGATTGTCTTGTTTGATGGTATTTTGTTGGAGATTAATGTTTAAGAAGCAGAGGAGCCAGTAGAGCGATAGATGTGCCTAGAATACTACCCATGATCCAACTGATGTAGCTGCCAGAAACCAAGTGTGTGAGATCACTGATGGATGAATCGTTTATTCCACCTTTTAAATGAACAGTAAGATGTGGAGATCAATAATAGTCTTCAGGGCTTGTAGTTTCATAGATCTGCTGGATCACAGAGGTATTTTTTGTTTAACATGGTTGCCAATTCTTGTACTATGACACTTCTATGAGGGAGCAGAAACAAGTTTAGTGATTTTATATAGCTATGAGTCCCCTGACAGTTACGAATATTCAAAACTAGTTGTTATATTACCTAACTTGTGCCTTGAGGACACAATTGTTCTCTTAATATCGGATTGCATATGTATAATATGTTTAAATCTCTATTATGAGTCAAAGTCAAATAGTATATATGTAAATTGGGATCCAAATTTGAAAAATATTGATTGAAAGAAAAAAAATATATATATATACCCTAATAAAAAAAGTTATACTGTATATTTAAAATAAATTCATTTCATACTAATTATAGTTTAAAACTATTAACATATTTACTGCCATATCTCTCAATGAATTAAACTTTATTTGAGTACAACTTGTGCACAAAGCACATTTCTTAATATTAAGCCTAAAATGTGTTTCATTGTCACTATCGATGTGGATTGTTTGATCTTTTAATAATATCAGTCTTTAAATGCAAGATATTCAAAATGTTCTTACAATAGTTCCACTTTAGTCAAATATACTTCATCTTTAGTCAGACTTCAGCACTACTTACGCACAACTGAAGTGTGCAGACTTTAAGTATACCAGTTTATTATACCAAAAGTACAATTGAAGGGTATTTTTATTAAGTACATAAATATGTAAATGTGTTTGTTATGTACTTAGCATGAAATAAATGTATTTCAAATACATTTTAGTTTAGTCTTTTTCACTAGGGCCTAATTTCATATATTTCAAATATCCATTTTTTGTGATTTATATATACCATTGTTTAAAAGTTTGGGGTCAGTAATGTTTTGACGTTTTGAAGTATCTCTCTTATACTTACCAAAGCATAATGTATACAAAATACATTTTTATGTTCCAGTTCACTTTTAATAATTTTAAAAAGTGATTTACTCTCTCTCATTATGATGATGATGATAATGATTATGATGATGATGGTGGTAAACAAAATCTCATCAGACATGCTGCTAGTGAATGGAGGAGTGCTGATGGTGCTTCCTTTGAAGGGAACGCCTTGGGCTTTAGTACCCTCATTAAGAAAAGTAGGTCAGGCGGTGTGTGTGTATTGGTGTTCACCTCACGAGAAAGAAAGACATACACGCGTATATGAAGAGACAAGGCTTACTGTATCCGGCCTACTAATAGAGAAAGTGCCACAGAGTGAAGAAGACCATGAATATTGTATGACTTGTGATGAGGAGCCTGGGAAACAGGGGACGTGTGGAGAGTGGGGTTATCTGGCCCATACCCCAGCATGCTCTGCTGCAGCGGCACAGTGCAGACCTGCATGATAGTGCCAGTGAGAGAGAGAGCGATGGGTCAGACAGGGATCCTGTGAGTTTAGTATTCTGCCGTGGCACTCCGAGGGTTTACGTTCATGCTTGCACTGGCAGCCTCACAACCGTAGCCATGGTTACAGCATATTTCATGCACCAATCACAGAGAGCGAGCTGGGACAGACAATCCAATGAGTGCTCCACTTTGAAGAACTGTCTGCACTCTGGACATGCTGTATCATAATGCATTGTGGGAAAATACTAAAGGACATAAATGATGCAGATAGACCAACAGTATATACACAAATCTTTATTGAGATTTTAACTCTCAGTGTTTAGGCTAAATTGTATACATGTTTGAATGAAACTGCTGAAACATTTCTGCTGAAAACATTTGAGAGCATTGCATCTGAATTTTGCTGAAATTAATTTTACAAATGTATTTACTTACACCTTAAAAGAGAGAGAGATGTGTTATTATTGTTGACATATTTCTATGTAAAATAACCAAACAAATGTCTCCCAGTTGTTTAGAGTATTTGTTTTATAATATTTATATTTAAGTGTATACGTTATATAAGTATTTGTCCAATACCATGACAAAACTGCTCAATATATTAATTAAAAACTAAACTAAAATATGTACAATTATTTGTTTTTCACGTTTATATAGTGCAAAAATGCTATGTATGTTTAAACGATTATATATTTGATTTCATAAAATGATTTTAAATGCCTAAGGTGCATGCTGTGTCCTTAGTTCGCACCAGAATAAACATACTCATTTTTCATACTGATTCATACAAAAAAAATATATATATTAAATATATACTTGTGTGTGTGTGTGTGTGTGTGTGTGTGTGTGTGTGTGTGTGTGTGTGTGTGTGTGTGTGTGTGTGTGTGTGTGTGTGTGTGTGTGTGTGTGTGTGTGTGTGTGTGTGTGTGTGTGTGTGTGTGTGTGTGTGTGTGTGTGTGTGTGTGTGTGTGTGTGTGTGTGTGTGTGTGTGTGTGTGTGTGTGTGTGTGTGTGTGTGTGTGTGTGTGTGTGTGTGTTACAACACACTTGTTTGATAACCTCATATTGATTCATACTTAAAAATAAACGTCCTGCTTTTATAAATGAAAGAAAGTACTTTAATTTTATAATGTAAAGAAATAGAACTAGACAGTTCGTGATTATTGAGATGTTCATGATTTTGATATTAATTCATTTCCTTTAGTGACAGTGTTTTTCTGCATAATCTAATTAGTCAGAAATGTTTTCATCTTTTTTTTTTATAAGAAGCCAAAAGGCTGGAGACTGGTACTGTAGCTGTATGAGTTTGTGTTTGGAAAGTCAGCTGCTTTTGGTGCAGAATTCAAGATGGAATGATTAAATCTTGTATATACAAACAGACCCACACGATCTGTCTCATATATAATCACGTGTTCTTACACTGGCAGACTTTGCTATTATCAAAAACAGCTGAGCAAACATACACACAGTGACACATGCACACCGATGAATGAGGCTGTAGCTCAAACACAGGCTCCTCATATTAACTTCAAACTTGCGGTTCTGTGCAAGTTAATGACTGTTCTTGTAGTTCAAGAGTATGTGGTTGACTGTATTGTCTGCCAAGTCCTTTGTAAAGCAGTTGATGTGGTCTAGCTGAAGCGTTTAATTCTACTTGCTTGCATTCAAATCCAAATTAAAGTTGTGCATCCTGTTTGTTACCTCAATTCTCATCTCATGCAAAAAAAAGGAATTGCGATCTAAAATAAATTCTGACATCCAGTTTATGTCATTTTTATGTGTGTTATTCACAGATTTTCACCACTGCACCATGCAGCTCTCAATGGAAATGTGGAGGTTATATCACTGCTGCTGGAGTCTCAGGCCATAGTGGACATCAGGGACCAGAAAGGTACCAGATACACATCAGTGTAAAGTGTTAACTTGAAAATGGCATCCTTAAATTATATATTTGACCTGTTTGGGATCACAGATAAAAAAAAGTACAGTATAGCTTTGGATCTCACATCCATAAAACCTGACACAAGCATATCTAAATGTATGTTTTAGTCTAAATGTTTATTTTTTTTTATATATTCGCAGTGCAGTAATATTAAAAGTCGTTCCTTTCGTGTTCCAGGGATGCGGCCTCTGCATTATGCAGCGTGGCAGGGAAAGTCGGAGCCCATGAAGTTGCTACTGAAGTCAGGCTCCTCAGTGAACGGTCAGTCTGATGAGGGTCAGATCCCCCTGCACCTGGCTGCTCAGCACGGACACTATGACGTAGTGAGTTCACTCTGCTTCCACACCATGCCCACTGTTCTTAAAAAGACTCCATATGAGCACCGGTGTATGATAAAAGATTCGGCATGCGGTTATGAATACTGACAACTTGGAACCAGAACCTGACGAGTAAATGCTTTGAAGCCAGATCATCCCACATGCATTTAATGAAAGACACAAGTCAGACACTTTTCCTCCTTCTCTGTCAAAGTTTCTACCTGTTAGTGAAGAAGCGGCTTCAATAGATACTATGGCTCTTTGTCTCCCTTTTATAGACTTTGGTTTTTGTTTAAATGCTTAAACATGAGATATAAATTCGTCATAGTTTTGTGTGGCACTAAAGAGCTGGGAAGTGTGGCACTGTTTACAGACTGTGCTGATAGTCTTGTGAATACATAATCCAACTCTGAAATTATGTGTATATAGTAGGGGTTCACAAAAATACAATTTTGGTCAACATGCCAGTAAGCCCTTAATTATTTTCATGTTATGACCGATATAATTGTTATGTTCATGTTATGACTATAGCTGGTATTAAAATTGTAGTAACAATTCTCGTATATTTTCTTTAGCACATTTCTTTAGCATACCTGACTGTTTATCAGTACTTATAAAGCACATGCTCTGCATGACCATATTCTACATCCCTAAACAATACAGAAACTTAACAATTACCTTACTAACTATTAAAAGTTTGTTGAGGCAAAATAATATGTAGTTAATGCTAGCTAATAGCAAGAATTGGACCTTAAAATGAAGTGTGACCAAATTGTATACTATAATGTCTAAAATAATTAAATAAGACAAATAATTTATAAATAAATAAATGTAACAATAAAACATTGTGAGATTGAATAATTATTGCAAAAGTGACAAACAATAAATGTACTTAGAAAGTAATATTTTCAATATCGGCCAATATATCCACTGTTGACAGATATAAATAAATGAATTTGAAATAAGTTATAAAAATGTAATAAATGTATATAAAATGTAAATGTTTATTCTATTCTCTTCTATTATAATGGAATATATGTGCAGTATAAGATAGTATCGGCTGGTAACCGATATTGTAGAAATATATCCAAATCCTAAGAAAAGAACTTAACAGCTGGTCACCTGTTTACAGTCTGAGATGCTTCTGCAGCACCAGTCAAACCCCTGCCTAGTGGACAATGCTGGGAAGACCCCACTGGACCTGGCTTGTGAATTCGGCCGGGTTGGGGTGAGTCACACGCTGCTTTTTTTGGTCACTGTCAAATTACTACTACATCTTTTTCCTGTCTCTAATTGGCTTTTGTGTGTGTGTATGATCGTCTGTTTGCTCTGCAGGTGGTCCAGCTGCTACTGAGCAGTAACATGTGTGCAGCTCTGTTGGAGCCCAAGCCCGGAGACTCGACTGATCCCAACGGCACCAGCCCGCTGCATCTCGCTGCTAAGAACGGACACATCGACATCATCAGGTGAGCGTTCAGAGCCCCGAGACTCAGATGGAAAGACAGGAAGCATGGCTCGAATGCTTTTCTAAAAATAGAAGTCACACCTCTAGTGTGCTTTTCCAGATCTCAGACTGCCTGTTCCGGGTCGATTGTTCTGTTTACCAGACACTGAAAGTAAATCAGGTCACATTTTCACGCCACTAAAACCTCTTGGGATAAGAAAACTTTAAAACAACATTGCTCAATTTACAATAAGGTGTCACTTACATTAGGTGTCATGAATCAACAAGAAGCAAAATATTTTCACATTATTTATGACTATAGGTTTATTTTTTAAGGGATAGTTCACACCAAAATGAAAATTACTACCCCTCATGTTGTTCCAAACATAAACAAAATAGTCCTTGAGACATGAACTATTTTACCAATGCCCTTACCATGTTTCTGTGCCTTGACCGTGGTAGTACCCTTGCTGTTTATACATTTCACAGAATGTACTGTTTATTATTATTAGTAGTATTATTATTAATAATAATAAGAAGAATAATAAATATACAGTTTTTGTTCATTCATGTCTGTTTTATAATACATTAACTAAGTTAATTTATACAACTAGAATTGTCAAAGTTTAAATTGTTAAAATTGTTAATTGTTAAAAATCCTTTAACATAAAGAGTACACGTTGTTTATTAGTGCATGCTTTTCATGAGCTGCTGGCAGGATTTGAGCCTCATATATTACGGGCTATGATACATCACACATAGGAATCTCTCGTAACACATCTGTAAACCTGTTGTTTGTGAAAGGAAATATATTTCCTGCCATATCTAAGCCTGATTCACAGTCCACAGCAGCGCAGGATAAGAAACAATCCATATTCTCTCTGTGGCATCATTACCAGCATATGCTGGTTAGGTATGTTTTTAAGTATGGAAGCTGGTTTGAACTGGTTTAAGGTGGTCCTGAGCTGGTCCTGAGCAGGAGGTAGTTGCTTAGGACCAGCTTAAACCAGCTCAAATTAGCTGCCATGCTTCAAAACATCCCTAACCAGCAGGTGTTGGTTTTTAAATGTTGTTGTAGGCAGACTCAGAGATTGTGTGTGTTGACTAAAACTTGTATCAGTTCTGGGATGGGACAGGAAAGTTTGAGTGAAATTATAAGTTGAAGTAAGTTGAGCACTAATACAATTATGTCTTGTTTGTGTGTACACATGTTCATTTTAAGCAGGCGACTGAAATATTTACCTCCTCGCTAAGTGTCTTTGTGCGGTTATAATCAAGCTGCAGCAGGTTTTTGCGTGATCAAGCCACAGTCTTCATTTGTAAAGCCTCATTTGTCAAGCCATAATGCATAATTGAATTTTAAAGAAATAGTTCTCCTAAAAATAAACATTTGCTGAGAATTTACTCACCCTCAGGCCAGTTTGTTTCTTCATTGGAACAGATTTGGAAAAATTTAGCCTTGGCTTCACATTCACCAGTTTATCGTCTGCAGTGAATGGGTGCCGTTATAATGACAGTCCAAACCAGACAACAAGGAAAGCAAGACAAAGAGACTGATTTAACAAAAGGATAATTTACGTTGCTCCTTGAATCGCTCTGCATTTTAACTGAACCAGCACTTTTTATTTTAAGAGCTAAGAATGTTGTTCTATTCATGGTCATAAACATAATCAAACATTGGCGCATGGACTGGAGCTCTGGGATGGAAATGTACTGTATAGGGGGAAGGGTAAAGCCTATATTATATTAATGCAAGTTGACTTTATGAGCCATTTGTGTGATTTGACGCTGGGTCCCGGTGTGTGTGTGTGTGTGTGTGTGTGTGTGTGTGTGTGTGTGTGTGTGTGTGTGTGTGTGTGTGTGTGTGTGTGTGTTTGAGTGTTAGTGGATCCATGTGCTTGATTAAGTGAGACTCTGCAAACAGACGTGCTCTCACTGATGCTAATGAGCAGCCAATGAGCATGTGATGATGATGCAGGCGGCGTGTGCAGGTCAGAAGTGCTGGAGTTACTGCCTCTCATGAGAGAGAAGGGAAACAGTCAGTCACTTAACATGTATTACAGTATCCATATATCACGTCATGTTCAACAAAGCCATTTCTGCTCTACTGGCACCAGGGCCGCTGCTGGCCAAATGGGTGTCCTAAGGATTGTATTGTTGTGCCCCCTCCCTCAAATATTATGGAAGTAAAAAAAAAAACCTACTATAGGGGTCAAAATAGAACTTTAATAAAATATAAAAGTAAATAACTTGTAATTAAATTGTATTTACCAATTACAATTGTAGCTCTAGACAGTTACCTATGGCTATTATCTTATCAATACAGCTGTCTGATTGATTTTATGGTCTCAAGCATTCAGAAATCATGCAAAAGAAAATTAAGCAGCTTTACTACGATAAAACCATGGTTCATTTTTGTAAGGTTTGTGATGTCCACATGTTTTTTGTTGAAGAAATTATGGAGCCTGTGTCATCTATAGCAAAAAGGTGAACAAAAAATGAAAGATTAAGTGGATATTTGAATTAAATGTTTGGGCGATAGCATATTAAACAAGGATATGATCGTCCTGTAAGTGTAACAGCAGCAATCACCAGGCCTTTGGCCCCCTTTACAGGCATTTATGTACATGTAATGTTAAAAAAAAAAAAAAAAAAAACAATAGACATCTTCACAAAATTTGTAATGGTTTTACTGGTTGCAATGGGATTGGATTGGTTTTAATGAAAACATAATGGACTCTGTTGGTCTCTACTGGTAATTGGTCAACGTATATTGGTGGCTTGTTAAAACCAATAAATCCTAGTGGAATATGTCCCTAAACACACTACAGAAAACCATTTTTTAATGGTTTTAATGGTTACAAATTGATGGTTTGTAATATTTGTGATTTGTTTGTGATTAATTTGTGATGGTATTGGAATTTTCTGTGTTGGTTCTATTGTTTTATTAATGCATTTTAAGTAATTTGAAAGGCTGTGTGTGTGTGTGTGTGTGTGTGTGTGTGTGTGTGTGTGTGTGTGTGTGTGTGTGTGTGTGTGTGTGTGTGTGTGTGTGTGTGTGTGTGTGTGTGTGTGTGTGTGTGTGTGTGTGTGTGTGTGTGTGTGTGTGTGTGTGTGTGTGTGTGTGTGTGTGTGTGTGTGTGTGTGTGTGTGTGTGTGTGTGTGTGTGTGTGTGTGTGTGTGTGTGTGTGTGTGTGTGTGTGTGTGTGTGAGAGAGATGAGATCTGAGTATTATCATAACAGGCATGGAGCTCAGAAATCAGCTAATTAATGAAACTCTTTGATGAGCTGTAAGTCAATTATCATGTGACTTCCCATTGCATTATTATACAAATGCCCAGAGGTCCTCATGCAACTATTTACATTGGATGAGAAATCTATCGCTCCAGATCTCGGCTCAGCTGTGCATTTTGTGCATCAACATACAAGCTCAAGCGAGACACAGGACCATGTCCTCAGCATCACCTGGTGTGTCTGTGTGCAGACTGCTGCACCATCTTGTGATGAAGGGCATCTTTCCATCTCTTCACTGCTAGCATGAGCACGGTTGAGTGTGCACGTCCCCAGCCATATTCCTCTGGGTTTGCCAGGCACCATCCACTCCCTGATACAACACACTGCCATCTATCATTGTGACAGCCAGAGCCAGACCTCCTTCATTAGAGATGAGAGAAAGATCAGAGGTGTTCTGCACTGTCCTGTCTTTGTACCATCCTAATGCTACACTGCATGTCAGACATTTTATTGGACAACAATCAGACTGACACATTAATCAGTGCATCATACAGTACACCAACATGTTCCTTATTTGATTGATATATGTATAAAACAAATTGTATTATGAATTGTTTGCCTTTTTGATTTAAACCCTCTGGTTATGATTATGATGAAACATGAATAGGCTCGGTCTCAAGCCCTGTAGTTAACAGGGATATCAGTGCAGTTGCCAATAAGGATCAATACTAGGTGTCAATACAGATGTCAGCATGACTATGTCAGTGTATATTCTAGTGCAGGGGTGTCAAACTCTTTGTCAGGTCAAGGGCTGGCTTGGTGTAAATATCACTTTACGCTGGACTTTATTTCATTTAACCTTGGTGTACCGAAAGAGAGTTCTTGCCAGATTTATTTTAGTTAATTAAAATTTAAACCTTAAAAAAACTTTTTGATCTGTGCATAAAAATAAATGTTAACTGAAACAAAATAAAAATAAACAATTATTTGCCAAGAAAGCATTTCTCATCTTTATTAAAAACCAAAACTGAAATAAAAAATGTATTGCCTGTAATACTAATAAAGCACACAACAAAATGACTAAAACATTAATTGAACTGAAAACAAAACATTAAAAAACAAATTAAAAATAGTAAAACTAAATAATAAAAACTATAATAGGAACTCAATGACACTAAAATAACACTTCTTGTACACAGTGAAGTCCAGAATCAACTTAATGCTGCTTTAATAATAACCAATAAAGGCTTAATCAAAATATCAAAAGGGAGCACGTTAAATTTAATCATTTAATCTACAAGAGGCTTTTATATGTCATAGGGCCTATAGTTGGTATTGATAACCACTAAGTGCTTTATTTTACATCTGTAGTCAAACTTGAACAGAAAGAAACTGAAATTTTGATTACAGATTTCTCAGTCAAACTTCAGCATCAAATCAGTATTATTGTATTATATCTAAAAACCATGCAGTATGAAGATGTGAGCAATTCACAGTCTTACTGTTTTTGTTGTCATTATTGCCATGAGTGACTCAAACTTCAAAAGAGGGGCAATGAACTGAGTTATCCAGGGACACGTTGTTCACTTGAGTGCTGAATGTTTTACGCAATTAAAAGAAAGCTACTATCACGTCAAAATAAACATGCTATAACGTGCAAAAATGTTAGTCGCTGAGTTTATCTTTCCTGCATGCTGCATCTTAAAATATAATTATTAATATACTATACTAATATAAATAAATACAAATTAACATTTTATTTATATCATCTTGCATGCTGGATTGGACTGCTCAGTGATCTGGTTTTAAGCTTTTAACCTTGGTGACATGAATTCTTGATTTCAGAATTGAAGAACATAACCAACAAAATATAAAATGACAAGCTATTTGGCACTAGATTGATCAGTGTCTCTTAAAGACTGTAAAAGGGGCTCAAACATCTCCATGTGATCACCAGGTCTATCACTGTACATTTGACACTCATCATTAATTAGCCTGGCTGGATTGTAAGTGTTGCTGTGTCGCACATTAGAATAAAACCCACGGACAGCAACCCTCCCCTGTCACATATGCCCACACATCACCCACATCTCCTTCTCTCTCCAGCTCTGATCAGCCTGGAGCTAATTATAAGCCATGTGACTGTACAGCAACAGAGCGCGGGCTATCGCAAGGCTGTTAATTACATCATTAATCCAGTAACCTCAAAGGCCGTACGCATTGGCCAGCCCTAAATAGATTGATGCTGTGAGGGAAAATATGAAAGCAGGCTTCATTTGTTGTTCATATCTGTGAAAGAAATGGATCATGGCACTTTTAACCAAAGCTGTTACCTTCATATTAAAATGATGTCTCCTATACTCAGTGTCATGTACATGTGTTAATGCTCCCATACCTTTAATTAACACAGATGAATGTGACCATTCGCCCACTAGCAGAAAACCGTTTTTTCAATGTGGGCCGATGTTAGGTGACCGCTCAGCATACAACTGGACCAGTGTGTGCACACCCAACCAGTCAATATGTTATTTAATCTGCTGCATTTTCCAAGAGAGGTCGAGCATGAGAGGGCATTATGTGAAGCAAAGACAGGTCATTTTGGCAGCTAATTATAGGGGGAGGTGTCTGATGCAGTGCCAGGGCCAAGTTCTCTCACCCTGTTTCCCATCCTCCTCTCTGTAGCCATGACTCAGGCCACCTGTGTTTGCTGATGTCCTGCTGCCGTAATTGAATTTACTCTAGTGTCAGAAGGTCGTGCTCTATCTAATAGAGGCTGTTCAATCTTCGGGAGGCTGATTGGGGTTTTGGGCAATTTTGCAGTTTAATATACAACAGAAGGGTAAGATGGGGAAGACAAATAATTGGAAATAAGTCTAGCACGTACAGGATGATGATGATGACACCAGATGTATTTTTATTCACATATATAATATATATATATATTTAAAAACATCACAAAAATCTAACCTTTCATTGGAGAATAAGAATTTAAAATAGGGGGGAAATATCATTATGAAATAAATGTTTTTCTCTAATACACATTGGACACAATTAACGGTACCCTTTTATTCAATACTTTTTGAAACCTCCATTGGCCAAAATAGTATAGGAGTTTTCTCCTATAATAAATGATGACTGGAGTTTTTTAGCTACATCTGACCATAGAAGCTAGTCCCATTTGAAGTTCCAGTCGTGTCTGGCAACTGAACATGCTGGAGATTGTTTTTTGGTGAAAGCATTTTCTTTTCTTGATTTTTTTTTTCTTGAAGCCCTCCCAAACAACATGTGGTGATGTTTGATACATATTTTGTTAAGGTTTTCTGACCCCGAAACTCAACCTTTTTCTGCAATTCTCCAGCTGTGGTCCTTGGAGAGTCTTTGGCCACTCAAACTCTCCTCCGTGCATTAGGACGATATAGACACACGTCCTCTTCCAGGCAGTTTCGTAACATTTTATGTTGATTGGAAATTCTTAATTATTGCCCTGATGGTGGAAATGGGATTTTCACTGCTCTAGCTCTTTTCTTAAAGCCACTCTTCACATACATTATACAGTGCAAAATGTGTTCTCTGCATTTATTGCATCATTTAACAAGTGATATTAAACTGATATACTACACTTGATCTTAGCCAAAAGTTTAATTTGTGAAGCTCAATTATCTTTTGCTACACATCAGAAATGGATTGTGATGGATGATTAAGGGGATTTGGGCTTTGTTTTCCCTTCTATTTATATTTATGTGAAACAGGAAGCCATGGCTGGATAATTTCATGTTCATAATCACACCGGAGTGCTCAAAATTGTGAATATGAATATATTTCAGATATATTTTACTCATAAGAATTTCTAGGGGTACCAGTAATTGTGTCCAACATGTATTTGAGAAAAAAACACATTTATTTCATAATGATATTTCCCCCATTTTAAATTCTCATTTTCCAATGAAAGCTTATATATATATATATATATATATATATATACAGTGCTGTGGTATATAATGACATTAAACTCTACTTGGCAGCCAAACTCATACACTCTCTTTTATTATTTTTTTCACAAATAAAAAAAAAGTCACTAACTTCAATAATTAATGTTTATTTATTTTGTAAGTAGCTGTATAATAAGCAGAATAATGCACATGATCACTTGAGGACAATAACACGTTTATTTGAGAATGATAATCTATACATGAATTCTGAGTCAGATGTAAGCAGTTTGATCACAGCACTTTTCCGTGGTAGAGTCAAACTAGTTACTAATTTTGTCCTTTCTTAATAGATTGCTGATCCAGGCTGGTATCGACATCAACAGGCAGACCAAAGCGGGCACTGCCCTGCATGAGGCGGCGCTGTGTGGGAAGACTGATGTGGTGCGCCTCCTGCTGGATGTAAGTAGACACAGAAACTACATTTGATCCCTGAGGGGAATTTAGTGTGCAATGGAGACAAATCAAAATAAAACCTCTAATTTATCATTGAGAAAAAGCACCAACATTGAATTAACTGACTGACTGGTCAACCCATGTTTGTGATAACATTGATTGTATTTAGAGCATAACTGACTGTTATACTTAGGTGTACATAAATGTCTTAAACCAGCTTGCTAGCAAACAGTCTGCCCATTAAGGTTCAGGTTGATATGGTGTTTTTCCTCAGATTTGGGCTGTTAGGTTTAAATGATTCTGATTAGTGAATTGGTTGGAAGTGGCCTGACAGAGTAGACTAGTCTGGTCTGTTTTCTCATACAACCTCTTATCTTAATTCACCCTACAGGGTGGCATCAATGCAACAGTGAGGAACACATACAGCCAGACAGCGCTAGACATCGTCTACCAGTTCTCTGCTACACAGGCCAGCCGAGAGATCAAGCAGATGCTGCGAGGTAAGAAAAAGGGTAAATATGACATCACTTATTTATACGTGTTGTGTTTTTATTATATATGTTCATATGTGATGTGTAGTAGCTTATGCAATTTCTATCTGTTTATCTCAACCAGATGCCTCAGCAGCCTTGCAGGTCAGGGCACTGAAGGACTACTGTAACAATTACGACCTGACTAGCCTTAATATAAAGGCTGGAGATGTTATCACGGTAATATTCATAAGACCTGCTCTAAAACAAGTTATGAATATTTGAAGCTAGTTTGAAGTCGATTTGTTATTAAAATTCAAACTGTGTTAAATATGTAGACGTTTTTAAACTTTGACTGTATAAAAAATTCAAAATGAATCCTTGGAAATAATTGTAGATAGTTCAGTGTACTTTCAGAATTCGTCAACAGAGGGTGCTGTTGACTGTGTTTTCCCCTAGACTAGACAAAAATAGTAGATAAGTGCATCAGCTCCCTACTATATGATCTCTTCTTGCTCTATAGTATGATATTTCAGACTCTAATGGAATGGTATAATTTCATTGGGTTCAGAAGTTTTCAAGGACTCAGAACAAAGGTCAGAAGTCAGTAAAGTCACAAAATTGCTCCAAATGCCTATGTAAAATGATTTACACACATTTAAAAAAAAAATTTTTTCATTATTATTATTTATGGACATTTACTCTATTTATTTTATTCTAGGCGCATTTAGTTCAGTATCTGTTTATTTTTCATATGGTTTGAAAAATGCCTAACAAATGCCAAAAAAAGCGAAAATCAATTCCAGGAAATAATAAATAATATTGAGAAATAATAGATAGTGAGATAATAAGAAATATTTCATTCAAAAAAATAAATAATAATAATCTCAGCAACGCTAAACTTTTGAATGTATCATTTACAATAAAACTTAACATAAAAATAACATTTGAAATTTCTACATTTCTGTAACATTTGAAATTTCTACATTTCTGTAAACACAAGATTTTAAATGACGTTAACTATGAAGATCCTGATTTTAAGTTTGCTCTTAATTTTGCCATTACATAGTATTAAAGGTGATGTAGATTTATTGTAGATGATTCATCACTTATATAGGTTCTGGAGCAACATTCAGATGGGAGGTGGAAGGGCTGCATCCATGATAACCGTACAGGAAATGACAGAGTGGGCTACTTCCCCTCCAGCTTGGTGGAAGTGATCATTAAGAGGCCTGGGGCTGCGGGTAAGAGAGGACAACAGGCGGGTCAGTGCTGCCTCTTACTGAGACCTCACGCACTCACAGATGCACAAGTAATGCTGCTAAACTCACATGACCCTGATTCTGTTTACAGCCAGCTGTTCATGCTGCTCAAGTGCACTGGATTGAGAGCCAGACAGGGCCGTCTGCTTTTGTGGCAACAAAAACAGGGCAATTGTGGAGCATCTTTAGCTCTTTTCTGATCTCCTATTGCTAATTTTATACAGCAATTTATGCTGTCAGAAAGGAATCTGCTAATAATAGTGCCTCAAATATTAGCTAGGTCTCCATCCAAATATAGAAAGAACAGCAGAATTCATTGGATTGTGCCCTCTGCTGGTCAACTAATGGTGAGCATCTAGATCCTCTTCTTAGTTCACATTGGCCAATAAGTCTCTTTATCCATGCTAGAGAAACTAATTTTGAGGAAGAGAAGAGATGTTAAACCTGATCTTAAAGATGATTTTAGCTTATCACTCATAGGAAGAATCTTTGGGCATCAGAAGGCTTTTCTGTGTACCCGTGCAGATTTCTATGATCCATAAAGTGCGCTCTTTCCATCCAGAAGATTTGTGTCCGGTCTATGGCTCTGTTTGGGAATGACAGCAGGGGACTAATCTATGTGTTCATTGTGTCTCATGCTTCACTAAGTATCCATGTCTGTGTCTACATCTGCTGCTCGGTCTCCTTCACTCCATCCACGTTTTTGTGCCCTGCTTTTTGTGGTCCTTTTTTATAGTCCTTTATTTACTGAAATTGTAGTTTTTTATAAACATACTGTAACTTATGTAATATCTGTTATATTTATGTAATTAGAAAAAGTGAAAGTTATCTCAAACAAGCCCTCTATGAAGTCCTGCTGTGCTCACAATGACCATAAATGGTCAAATTGCGCACTCGCACGGCCACCCACACGCAGACTTACTGAAAAGAGTCGTGCATACTAAACTTCTCATTTGAGAAGATCACTCTATTTCTCCTCAGGCACTTACAGAAAGAGACCTTTCATTTCACTCAAAGCACCAGCTCATTTCCAATTCATTCACTAACCTTGCATTTCCACACATCGCTTCTATTTAAATATATATATGTATGTATATAAAATATCAATCGACACCTTGAAGATGATATAGTTACATGCATTTCGCTCCATTCGCACTGAATAGGTTGAAATATAAAGCAAGCGTTTCTTCCTTTTGATTTGTGTTTTATGGTTTTGCTGTTTTGAATTTTGTGATTGGTTGTGATTTTTGTGTTGGGTTAATTTGTTTTCCCTCTCTTATGTGTAATTGTTTTGTTTGTTGTGGTGGTGGTGGTTGCTGTGTTGTCGTATCTAGGTTCATGGAGTACAGTCACTTGTACCCAACAGTATCAAAAGATACAGCTCTGTGCGCCGGTGTGCGGCCCTGTGTTGCCCGCCGTTGCCACGGTGAATGGGGACTCGTATCATGAGATTCATATCCTGCCGCCTCCTCCACCTCCGCCACCACATTCCCATCTGCCACTTTTCACTTCCTTTGGCTATAACAGGTCCCCAAACACCTCAGAAGAGCCGCACAGTGGACAAGGTACAGATCCCCTAATCTGTCTCCACTGTATTATTATTAATATCGTTTAGAATTATTATTGTTATTATTCACAAAGCTTTAAGGAATGTGTTTAATTACAGTAGTTCTCATTTTAATAGTCTGAATGTGAACAATAATCAATTAGTTCCAATAATTCCTTAAAGTTTTCTGAATGTATTTTTCTGGAAATTATTATTTCAGAATTTTTCCTTATTTACCTTTAATTTTAATTTTATTTTCTGACATTATTTTGGTTGTTGATTTTTTTTTAGAGGCCAAGAATGACCAAGATTTGGCTAGTAAGTTCTTTTAACCAGCACAAAAGAGGTTCACAGCCTCTCTTTGTTGACGCTGTTATCTCTCCTCTTTTACTCCTAAATCTTCCTGAACTTGGTGCTACATTTTCCCTCTCTGTGATGACCACACCTGGGATTCGCTCCACTGCCCCCTTCACTCATTCTCTCTTTTACACGTGACCAACAGGGAATGCACAGCCAGCCTCTCACCTCTCACCTCTCCATACCTGAACTCTGCACAACATCAGTCTGTGTGTGCCGTCAATGAACACCTGTCTGTTTCATCTCTCCTTCGTCTCAACTGTATTGATCTGTCCATTCATATACTAACTCTGATCCTTTCAGTGATTGTGTATCAAACCAAACTTTGATATTGGTATAGAGCATGTTGCTATTCTTCTGTACTCTGGGTCGTCATAAATTAGAATATGTTTATGTCTGTTTTAGTTGTAAGTGATCAGTAATCATCAGGCGCATGTGGAATCAGTGGCCTCAGAATTTGAACGGTGGCCACAGCCAACCTGGATATACTTTCAGCTACCAATGAATGTTTTGTACTTTCAGTTCCCTTTAACACCATATTTAAATCCATTATGAAGAATTAAACAGACTTTTGTCCTTTAAAATGGTGAAACAAATCTGCACATTCTGTCTGGACCTGGTAATTATGAAACAAACCCTAAAGGGATAGTTCACCCAAAAATGAAGATTGGTATCATTATTCACCCTCATGTTGTTTCAATCCTGTATGACTTTCTTTCTTCTGTGGAACACAAAAGAAGATTCTGTGAAATGGTGTGTTTTGGTCCATACAATGAGTCGGCGCTGTCCAAATCAACTATGGTGAGTGACTTTCATTGTATGGACATAAACATTAAAACAAATTATTGTGTTCACAAAAAAGACATGAGGGTGAATAAATGATGACAGAATTCACATTTTTAGTTGAACTTTTGCTTCAACAATATAAAAAAAAGTCTGGTGAGACTCTTCTTTGATTAGAGACAGCTACTGTAAGATGTCATTGCATTTATTTGTATATGAACACATTATTGTACATTTGTGGTTTGATGGCTTTAGAATCCTAGTGAACTATGCTCCTGTAATGCACTGCAACCCCTTTTGTTGTTATACCTATTCACATATATAATCATATATCTCTGTATATATTATATATATGTCATACCTATGTGTAAATCAAGGCATATATATATATATATATATATATATATATATATATATTATACACACATATATACAGTACATGTTTCTTTTATATTTCATGTACCTCTGTATATAAATGTTTATATATATTTGTGTTAGATATACAGTATATATATGCGTGCTTGCCTTGCGAGTGAGTTTGAAAGGGAGAGAGAGGCTTGCAGTCAAGCAGACTGCTAAAGCGACAGTTTAGACATAGTTTAACTGTCCTCTTGCCTGACCTGTCCAGAAAACTTCTGATCGGGCAGGTGGCCTAGCCAGGGCACAGTTAATGATGGTTTCTGTGTTAAAGGTTCTCGCGGCTCAGAGTCCAGTCCACATGGCTCACCCACCCCAGCCGGTGGTCCCCAGGGTGGCAGCAGCGAGGAGATCTGGGTGCTGCGCAAGCCTGTAGCAGGTAACAGCAGGGCTGCCCCTCTTCCTCGTCCTCTTCTTCATAATTCCCCCTGCTTTTCCACGCTCCCGGTGCAGCTGCTGTACACCTGACCTCAGAAACCTCCTCAACTGCAGGCGTGTAGGCGCATTGAAAGGCTTTCATTCGCTCTGTTAGAGCAGCATCCGTTAAGTCGTTCCCTCAAGAACACACGTACAGACAATCCACAGATATGTCTGTGGCCTTGTGTGCAAACTGCATTTTCAATGAAGGCAGCGTGGGCCTGAGTTTGTTCGTATTGGTGACTATGCTAACATGTGTTTCATCAGTCACCTGGTCTTTGGTCACCATTGTTATGTAAGTCTCTGTCATCCCGTGTATCAGATCAGTGCATTGCAGAGGGGAAGTTCATTGTTGTGTGATTGGAGGGTTTCTGGGAGGTGTGATCTGACTGTGTTTGTGTGTGTGTGTTTGCTGGGGGCTTGTTGTTCCAGGTGGAGACCGCAGCAGTGTGGGAAGTTCAGGCAGTGTGGTCAGTGCTCGATCCTCTGGTAGTGGACAGAGCGCAGGCAGCAGCAGTGTCCTTCATGCACAGGCAGAGGGAGTCAAGGTAAGCTATCTGACATGCAAAGTGACTCAACTCAAATTGTGGTTTGAGAACATGCCTGAAAGAACTTACTTAAATGTTGCTTGTTTAAATGGTTAGACGTGTCTTATATCTAGTAATACTGGCAATAGAACAATCTCCAAGAACTGAGAAAAACAGGTCATAATGTTTTAATGTGAACAACCACGTCAACCAGGGATTTTTCCCAAAGTATTGTTAGCTAACTATGGTCGTAAGTTCCATTGAACTCTATTGGTAATAATGGAACTTGTGACCATAGTTGCTTTTGGGATACGCACCCCAGTTCAATTGTGTTTTAGAATTGACCATTCGTAAAGAGCTTGATTGACAGGCGATCTAACTATCTTGAATCCACCATATTGAGACACTACAGTGATCTGTCACAACACATTAAAGAACCACAAAATAGTATTTATTTTTTTAATTTCTTAAAAAAAGAAAACTTTTAAGTTGATACCTTGTTTTATTCCAGAAGTAACCTGCTTTGTCTTGTCTATCGGCGTTAGGGTTAGAGAGCGGCATTGTTTCTCGGACATAGCAACAGTAACTAAGGAAAGTTAGTTTTTGTAAAGGGTCAATTGAACCAACTCAGCCAATGACCTAAATCCTGGGGACCCACTGCTTTGCAGATTTTGTATGTCTTCCTTATTTAACACACCTAATTCAGATCATCAGCTTGTTAGGTGAGCGCTCCATGAACTTAACTGAGTGCATCAGATGGAGTTGAGAACCACTGACCTAAATAATCATGAATAATGAGCTTCAACAAGCCAGAAAACATTTTAAACCATATACCATTAGAAGCTGGTCTCCCAGCCCTAATCACTGAGCCGAACAGTATGGTACAGTAGGATTTGGCATGGTACACTCTAAACTGACTTGCATTTCCAATGCAAACAGTACCCTTGCTTGATAAGAATGGTGTATGCTGGAAAGTAGTGATCAACGTCATTCTTGTGCGAAGAAGAAAAGCAAAGTTGTCTGTGTGTACGTGTTTAAAAATATCCACCTAATTTTTCCCGTAAGAGCGGACTCGGCCATTTGTAAATTTTATGGGTCCGGCTTCCGGTCTCATCTGCGTCCAGCTATTTTTAGCTTCACAAAACAGCTCGATTTGCTGCTTGATGTTGCAAATAGTTGTATCTTACCATATTATTTTAAAGTATTATCTTAATTATGAACACATTGGTTTGTAGTGAAAACAGTTTTTCCGTTTACTGCACATTGCTATTCTTGTTCCCTATAGGCTTAAGCCCCTTTCACACCAAGAGCAATTGCTATAAATATAACTATAATGAAAAATCATTATACATTTTAAAGAATAGCATAGTCCACATCACAGTTATAATGATAAAGAGGCTCAAGATGGTCTACAAGGTCAACATTGACCCTGCAAGCTATCAGTCTAACTAAACCCACTAGGACCAGCTAATCACTTTAAATGACCAGCTTAAACCAGCTAGAACCTATGTAAAACCAACAATATCAGAAGCTACTATCTACCAGCCCTAACCAGATTGATCAAGATGGTCTGCAAGGTTGACCTCAACCTCTGTAGCTGGTAGTCCACCTAAACCAGCTTTGCCCAGATTGTGATAAGTTTCAATCAGCTACCGCGAGAAGCTGGTTTGACCTACATTTTCCAAAGGAACGTTTTACACTTATTCATGCAAACCTTTATTCTTCAAAGCTGAACACAGGGGAGGTGAACTTGAAGTCCAACTGCCATAGCCTGCATTGATATTTTCATGTTGTTTCTTGATCTTATTAGCTTTGTTCATTCTGTAGCTTCTGGCCACGGTTTTGTCCCAGTCTGCCAAAGCTAAAGAACACCTGCTGGAGCAGGCCAAGTCTTTGGACCAACCCTCTCATGCTTCCAGCAACAAGGGTTAGTGGGAATTTCAAACAACTCTTTTGAAAAGAAATCATACAAGAATCTCTTGTCGCAAAGAAGTCTCTCCATCCAAAATGTTTTATCTTTGTTTTCACAAATTGGCTGCTTTTTCTGTGCCAGATGGTTGCACCAATAGCTGTGGGTGTGAACTTCACTGAAGTCTGATTGGCTAAGAGGAGTAGTTGGTCAGAAAACACAAAAGGGATTGGTTTGTGCAATTGCAATGCTCCAATGTGTATGAATTATCTCATGGTTCTTCTAGGACCCTCTTCACGCAGTCAGAGTTTGTCAAGCTGTCCACTTCACGAGCAGCCATATGGGGAGGCGGTGTCCCAGAGGAAAGGGGAGGCGCTGCCCGAGGGGAAGGTAAGGAGACTCCTACTCCCGCTCAAATCACACTGTCCCCTTACCTTTCCCACAAACAAGCAAACACTTTCTCATGCACACATACACATGCATGCACTGGCATCTGCGCATCCAGGATGCTTTCCCAGCACTTCCTCTCACAGCTGGCATCATCGGTATTACGTGCTCTCGGTTGTCGTCAGGACACGGTGAGTAGGCTTCTCCGCAGGCTTCTTGCACACTGTCCTCAGCTTCAGGTTTCTGTCAGCCTCTGTCTGATACTACTGTCTAATATTGACAGCGATTCCTGTCTCTCTGATCTTTTCTGATCATTCCTTTAATTTTCTTTGCTACATTTTGAAGTCCATTCCAATTGTTTTCCTTATTTGCAGTAATTTTCACCTTTGATTTATTTTCAGAGAGTACCCAACAATGTAGACTTTTGATTTGAATGTGGAGTGTGTTTTAGAGGTTAAATGGTAATGGGACATAAATTAATCAAGATTTAATCTGTCCACACTGAGACTTGGGAGTGTAGAGGATATGAGACTATGACGGTAATATTTTCTAGAAAGTTGTATCAACACAATATGAATATGGCACTGTCTAGGTGTAATTATCTTTATCCCATGAATGAGCTTGTATGTTGCACTGGTAATGCATATTCGACACTCACCATTTTTGATGTCATTTTTACATGATTAGATGAAATCAGAAATTACACTGTTTGGAGTCATATAACAGAGAAATGTGGCTGCCATATCTTCCCCAGCGGGACTTTGGAGCTGCTGAGTAGAGCTGCTCCATGCTGGACTTCTGGACTGAGGGCCATCTGTTCAAAACAGCCCTATTTTCTTTGCTGCCCACGTCCTTTTTTGCCTCTCCTACACAGAGTTACTGTACATCCTCCTACTTTCAGGGAAATGGCATTCCAAAGCAGATAATATATGGACACTTTTTTTAACAGAACCATTTGGTTCATAAGAGCCCTTTTTTGCTAAAGCTTTGGCTCTTGTTGCCAGAGCAGGTACCTGGACCTAGAACAATAATTTTAACTCCAGTATAATACCAAACAGAA
Organism: Ptychobarbus kaznakovi; assembly: GCA_027422405.1. Lineage (NCBI taxonomy): Eukaryota > Metazoa > Chordata > Actinopteri > Cypriniformes > Cyprinidae > Ptychobarbus > Ptychobarbus kaznakovi. The sequence continues at coordinate 10,384,723 of CM049807.1, read as the reverse complement.
GGAGGGGCAGGTTTTAATTATTTATTAACTAATAAAGTTTAGTGGAGTTGAGACAATGGTCCTTGGGACTAATGTTTTCAGTTTGTTGGCCTGGGGTCTGGTACATTTTCAGCCACAGGACCCAAACAATGATAGACTGCCACCTATCTTCTCTTCTAGAGCTCAGAGGCTGTTATCGAATGGCTGAGTGAATTTCAGCTGCAGGTCTACGCTCCAAATTTCATCAGCGCCGGCTATGACATTCCTACCATTAGCCGAATGACCCCAGAGGTAAGAGTTGTCCCCCCCACCACCTTAAGCCACCCTGAACTATTCACGTCACTCCCCTCTACCCTAAATGTAACACTCACAGACCCACTCAAAGCACAGAAAAGAAGTGAATCAACCAACAAATTATCCTCAAATTTTCAAATAAAATTGCTAACAAAGTGCCTCAAGTTTGAATTTTGCCCATAGCAAGCTGTAAAATTTCACCCAGCAAATTCCCCCAGACAGTGCCGCTGTCTTGGTTGTCAAATGTGTTTGTCTTTTTGCTACTATGTTATGTTGGTATTTTGATGAATTACATAATAACTTAAGCATATCTTGTGATTAATGTGCATTCTGTTGTGAACAACTGTATGTATTTTTGTGTATATGATTAAAATCAAAGGCATTTTAAACATATCTCATAAACCTATATTTTGTAGTAGAAATATTAATGGTCATTTTATGAATATTATGGAGTGTAAATCTGTTACTAAATCAAAATAATTACTAAACCTGAAATTTATCTTTGAGCATTTTTAATTCCTGAAAGCAAGCTCATCTACCCACACTTAATTACATAAAACCACCGACTTCATAGGATTTACACAGTGTCATTGCTAAAAGCAGAATTAACAGGGATGTTCTGTTGAAACACTGAGAACATGATCAATTAGGATATGTTTATATAATTATGTTTGGGGGTACTCTGAAAAGGCTTCTTTTCCTCACTCGTTCCCGGTATTGTTTTATTTTTTTTCCATTCCCATTTTTATTATTTTATTTTGCATCTGCTTCTATCATCCTGGCACCTTTTGGCAATCAGAGTGTTTGATATGTCTGATTTTAAGTGTTTTATCTCTTATGTGTATATGTAATTTTGTGTATAATAGTGTACATAGTTGTGTAAATGTTAATATGCACAGAATATATGCACCTTGGTTCCGAAGGTCTTCGGGTGCTGAAATGTGATTGGCTTGTTTAGGGGCTCCTATATTTATTTTCAGGATTTAACAGCAATTGGAGTTACCAAACCAGGACATCGAAAGAAGATAACTTCAGAGATCAATAAGATCACTGTTAATGAGTGGCTGCCTGACCAAAAACCGGTGAGTTTAACACACAACCACACACACATTCAAACACATCCAGATGTTAATTTGTTTTTGTTTGCATTTAATCTATAGGCGAGTCTTGGAGAGTGGTTATCTATGGTCGGGTTAAGTCAGTATCACCAAGTCTTAGTCCAAAATGGATATGAGAACATTGACTTTATCACTGACATCACGTGGGAGGACCTTCAGGACATTGGCATTACAAAACTTGGTAAGATAGATAGTGGACTGAGTATAGATAGTAGACTGAGTTCCATAATATTTAAGTGATTTCACACACACAGACTTCTGTTCTTTCCACACTGCTTGACCATAGTGGTTTACTCTCTGCATCCAAATTTGTCTAGGACACCAGAAGAAGCTTATGCTTGCAGTGAAGAAGCTGGCAGAGATTCAGAAGAACTCTGATGGTCGCAACACATTGCGTAAAAAAACCCCAGTCACTCAGGAGGTGATGGCTATTGAAAGCCCACCCCACGACAGCGGAGAGTGTATATCCCCTAAAATGAGCACTTTCCAGGACAGTGAACTGAGTGGGGAGTTACAGGCTGCTCTTACACGCCCTGCTGATATGCAGGATGGCGCAGAAATTAGAACCAATAGCAACCTGGGAGCACAACACCGAGCCCGCAGTCTGCATGAGAACAGTATGAACAAGAGCCGAGACACAGAAGAGCCTAGTGGGCCACCCAAAAAGGAGGCACGTACTATGCGCCAGAGCACCCAGGGGGGGCAGAGAAGTATCTCATTGGCGCAGCCAAAACCGCGTCAGTCTTATACCCAAGGTACTGGACCGCCCTATACTCCACCACAAACGCCCACCAAAACAAAGCCTCCCACCTCACAGACGGTGAGCAACTCACCGAGTAAACAAAAACCTAGCTCTCAGCTGCATCAGCAGACCGAAAAGACCATGACACCTTGTGCTCACCCCCAATCCCCCACTCAAAGGTCCCTTCCACACCCAGTGGCCCAGCCTGTGGAAACTAAAGAGGCTGCACCTCAAGGACCTGCTGTCTCAGTACCACTTCTGTGCCTGCCTCCAGAAGGCAACGAAGCTTGCGATGAATATGGTCTGTCCTAAGAAACGTGCCCACAGTGTGAATCGCTATGCTATGTCTGATGGTGAGCAGGAGCGGGACGAGCTAAATGTGCCAGATTCAGGAGGAAAGTATGCCACAGTACAGAACCGGGTGGGTCGCAGCAACTCAATGAAAGGGCAAGAAGACAAAAATGTCAACCGAAGCCAGTCCTTTGCACTCAGACAGAAGAAGAAGGGTCCTCCTCCACCTCCCCCCAAACGCTCTAGTTCAGCCATCTCGAGCTCCAGTAGTAATCTGACAGAAGTGCCCAGGGAGACAAGCAGTGAACCTCTTCTGGAGGTCCCCTACCAACCAAAAAGACGTGCAAGTGACCTGGGTGGCACTGTAGACACGATTAGTGCCGGTAGTGTGAGAAGCATTGCAGCCATGTTGGAAATGTCCTCCATTGGTGGGGGTGCCAAGGGTCTCGCTTTACAGAAGTCTGCAGGTCACTATCTGCAGGTAAGGTGGTTGTCATTGTGTCTTTGGGATTATACTTAGTATTTATCATAGAAATGTATTTTGGTAATATCTAGTTCAGTAAAACAAGATTGTTTCTCTTCAGGTGGGTTTTGCTGGAGGAAAGCAGCGTGATGCCATTGGTCTGGATGGAGAAGTAGTGAACCGTCGCAGGACTATTAGTGGGCCGGTCACTGAGCTAGTAGCAGCTGCTAAGCGAGGACCACAGCCAGAGCCAGTCCAGGATAGACAACGCAATGAAACCCAGCCAACCTCTAGTGGGAGCTCAGCGGAGAACCTACAACTTTCTGAGGATGGAAACCTCACTATCAAACAAAGACCTAGACAGGACAAAGATGAAACTGAGGAGAGACTAGAAATGTTATACTTTTTACCCCAGGAGGACCCTTCATGTGTGGATGACACAATCTCGCTGAAAAGGACAGTCCAGAGCACCAAGCAGCTACCAAATGGCACCAAGTTCCAACTCACAGAGTCAAATACAGTTAAGCGCCGCCCCAAGAACAAAGACAAAGATACAGAAGAACTCCAGGACGGGCAGATGCCTGTACCATATGAAAATGGGACTGGCACCATTAAAAGGCGCCCTGTGTCAGAGATGACTGTTTCAGAGCAGCCCAGGCCACAGGAACATCCTGAGAACTCGCCTCGTCGGGACAGTGCAGACCTGGAAGGCCATGTTACTGAGAGTGCCCCTCGTAAGTCCGTCAAACCTCCGGTGTCCCCCAAACCTGTTCTGGCGCAGCACATGAAAAAACAAGGGTCGCCGGCTACCATCACCAAGAAAGCCCCATTTCCTGGACCAACTGGGGCACCTGGCAGCCCAGGTACTACACAGTGCGGCCCTTTCACTTGCCCTGTCTTTACACAATTATGTGAGTATCCCGTAGAACCCTGTAGCATTTAGGAATTTGCATTAAATTCCGCTCAGTCTCTTTTCCCATCTCTCTTCCTATCTCTTTTCTCTTCTATTTACAGTTGAAGGAAAGAAAGTACCTCCTCCAATTTCACCGAAACCTACACCTCCACCCACAGCTCCCAAACCATCCAAAAATGTTCTGCAGTCTTTAAATGCGACACCTAATCCCACTCCCACGCCCTCTCCAGCCAAGCAGACTTTCACCAAAATGAACAGCACAGCTTCTGCCCAGAACAACCACCCTGTCAAGGCTACAACCCCACCAGCCTTGAGTGTGCAGACCCCACACACACCCCAGTCTCCTCACACCCCACAGACACCTCAAACTCCCCAATCCCCACAGACACCCCAAACTCCCCAGACATCAGGTCCCCCAACCCCCATCCCTACACCACCACCTGTGAAGCCCCCTCGCTCCTCAATCAGTGGGGTGTCCATGGACAGTTCAACTGGATCAGCGTTTATCGCAGGGGTAGTGACAGCAGATGCAGTGCACCAGAAGATAGAGGAGACCAGTGCCTCACTGGCTGCAGCCCTGCAGGCAGTTGAAGAGAAGATCAAGAGGGATGGGCAAAAAGAGTGAGTGTCATGAAAAATGCAAAAAATGTATTCAGTGACATCATAGACCTGTATGAATCTAGTCTATGGTGGCATCTAGGGATGGGAATCTTTAGTCACCTCACGATCCGATCCAATTCCGATTCTGGGAGTCACGATCCGATTCCAGAACGATTCTTGGTCTACTTTCCCCCCCCCTTATTAATTAATTAGTTTACCGACTTGAGAATCTTAAAATCCTTACATTTAAATTTCCTTACATAAGTAGTTTAGTAATTTTTTAAATAATTACTAATTTAAAAAAAATAATTAAAACAGTTGTATGTTAAGAATTTTAAACTAATATAACTTCAAAACATACAAGCAAGTAGCAAATAATAAAGAGGAGCATAGAAACATATAACAAACAACAAAAACTGAAATGTTTTCAGTATTTAAGATTATCTGAGCGTTTTCCATTCAAGAAATCTGAGTGATTTTTTCATCTATGACATCATAGACAGCGGGAGATCTATTAAGCTGCATTCATGCACGGATCTCTTTTGAAATATAAGAAGTAATGTAGTTTGTCCTGTCCGTTGAATCCCTTAAGACATAACTGGCTGTGTTTACATTAATTTTGCATCATAAAACAATTTTGAGACGCAAGTACATTGAACCACTACACGGAGTCGCACACAGCCGCATGCGCGAGCAGTCTACACAAAAAAAGCGCCCTTCAGCATTTGAAATTGAAAGCAGCCTTCTGTTAGTGAGGTTCATATTTTCCACTGCATTCCAAACCACATAAATGATGACTTCGTAGAGCATTTGTAAGAAAAATACAGACGGGTGAGACCGCACACTTCAAGTGTAACATCAAACAAAGCACCTCTCACAGCGCATCCTGTGCAGTGAAGCACGTGAATGTCCTTTTAATTCGCATCAACCTTTCCGAACTTTATGAAAAATTATTTTATGGAAGGTTCAAGTGGTGTATGTGTGTGAGGAATTGGAAGCAAGCAGAATACGGGTGTTTCTAAAGCAAACTCAGCGTCATCGCGCATCTGGTTAAAAACTAAGCTCAGAATCGATTCTGAAATTCTCAGAATCGATCCAGAATCGTTGGAGAGAGAATCGCGATGCATCGATGGATCAATTTTTTCTCCCACCCGTAGTGGCATCTAGTCTCAATTTAACATTTAATTTCTCGTAGTTTCTAACTTTATTTCTAGTCACAAGTCCTCATCAAGTCAGCAGTTTTGAGGCTCATCATCTATGGTTATGAAGCAAAGACTTTAAAGTAGGAATGTCCTGAGCCGATCTCAAAGATCATCGGGCCGATTAAGTGTTTTTTAACTGATCGTTATCGGCTATCCTGAGCCCGATCCTTATTTTATGTCAGCTGCCATGCCGGTTTTGTGCAGTAGGTGACAATGTGCACCTTTTGGTAGGTTTGCCAACCACCATTAAAATAAAAAGAAGACGCTCAAATGTGCGTGTGATTTGCGAGAAACAATGAGGTCTGTTCCAATGCATTACACACATTCGATCTTCCATATTTAGCTATTTTGATGTGCACTTTAGTAAGAAAACACTCACAATTTATGTGTCTAAGACATCGCTGTCATAACGCATTGCTTTGGGTTCTGTCTTGTTTTGACAGACTGGCATTCTGACACTGCGAGCTTCATGCTTTCTAACATTATCTCCATTTTGAGCCCCTGTCCCCTGAGAAACTCTGCACATCCATGTGTACATTAGATTGATTTAAAAGGGGTGGTTGACTGTTTTTTTCTTCTAGGCTTGATTGTGTTTATGGGGTGCAGTCTAACATGTGTTAATGCTTTTTTCACATAATGTACCTTTATTCCACACCGCTCTGTCCATTCTCTGATAAACGCGCTGATCATTTCCTACTTTTATGAAGCCCCTCCCTCAGAAATAAGCAATGGGCTCAGATTGGTTAGCTGGTCCAGTGTGTTGTGATTGGCTAAACCATCTCTAGTGCGCATCTAAACATATGCTCCGGTTGTATTATAAACAATGGCGTCATCTACACTCACCGGCCACTTTATTAGGCACACCTGTTCAATTGCTTGGTAACACAAATTGTTAATCAGCCAAATGGCAGCAACTCAATGCATTTAGGCATCTAGATGTGGTGAAGACGACTTGCTGAAATTCAAACCGAGCATCAGAATGGGGAATAAAGGGGATTTAAGTGACTTTGAACGTGGAATGGTTGTTGGTGCCAGACGGGCTGGTCTGAGTATTTCAAAAACTGCTGATCTACTGGGATTTTCATGCACAAACATCTCTAGGGTTTACAGAGAATGGTCCGAAAAAGAGAAAATATCCAGTGAGCGACAGTTGTGTGGACGAAAATACCTTGGTGATGTCAGAGGTCAAAGGAGAATGGGCAGACTGGTTAGAGATGATAGAAAGGCAACAGTAACTCAAATAAACACTCGTTACAACCAAGGTATGCAGAATACCATCTCTGAACGCACAACACGTCGAACCCTGAAGTAGATGGGCTACAGCAGCAGAAGACCACACCGGGTGCCGCTCTTGTCAGCTAAGAACAGGAAACAGAGGCTACAATTCGCACAGGCTCACCAAAATTGGACAGTAGAAGATTGGAAAAATGTTGCCTGGTCTGATGAGTCTCAATTTATGCTGCAACATTCAGATGGTAGGGTCAGAATTTGGCTTAAAGAACATGAAAGCATGGATCCATCCTGCCTTGTCTCAACGGTTCAGGCTGGTGGTGGTGGTGTAATGGCGTGGGGGATATTTTCTTGGCGCACTTTGGGCCCCTTAGTACAAACTGAGCATTGTTTAAACACCACAGCCTACCTGAGTATTGTTGCTGACCATGTCCATCCCTTTATGACTACAGTGTACCATCTTCTGATGGCTACTTCCAACAGGATAATGCACCATGTCACAAAGCTCAAATCATCTCAGACTGGTTTCTTGAACATGACAATGAGTTCACTTTACTCAAATGGCCTCCACAGTCACCAGATCTCAATCCAATAGAGCACCTTTGGGATGTGGTGGAACGGGAGATTCGCATCATGGATGTGCAGCCGACAAATCTGCAGCAACTGCGTGATGCTATCATGTCAATATGGACCAAAATCTCTGAGGAATGTTTCCAAACCTTGTTGAATCTATGCCACGAAGAATTAAGGCAGTTCTGAAGGCAAAAGGGGGTCCAACCCGGTACTAGCAAGCTGTACCTAATAAAGTGGCCAGTGAGTGTATATTGCTTATCAATTTGAGCCCGATTGAGACCCAGAGAATATTAGTGAAGAGGATTGCGCAGAACCTATGCAAGCTCGGCTCTTAATGGTATTTTTTATTGTTGTTGTTGTCTCATACTTTTAGATATGCTGTTATTTGTAAATGCTATTGCTTCTGTTAGCTTTTAATATGCAGTTATATCCTGGTTAAAGCTTTAATACAGTACTGTAACCACACGTGCTTCCATGTATAACTCTTCTCATAGCTATGTGAAAATAAGTGTATAAATGGAACATTTCATTGTTGGAACCGAGCTGATGATCTGAATGAGAGAGAGAGAGAGAGAGAGATGCAGAGCAGGGCAATGCGAGGAACAGGATTGAGAACCGCTGCTTTAGAACATATGATTTTGAAACTTGTGAATCCATTAGAATCGTTAGAAGACAGAATTGCGATTCATATATGAATAGATTTTTACATGCACCCCTAGTTGCACCCCTAGTTTTCTCATCCTCTTCTCTAAAGCAGCGCAAGATGGCCTCGGCCCCTTTGCTGCATGTTCCCGGGGGTGGGGTTTATCTGGGTTTGTGACGTAACAAACCTGGGAAGTAGCTCGTTGTAGTCCCTACGAGCTGTTTTTGTAGGCGTTAAACTGCCAGAATTTTAAAAGACGATATCTCCGTTTGCATTGAACTTTCAGCACCGCAACTTTGCAGATATTGTTTATGCTCAAACAGCAACATTACACACTAACTAACATTAAAAATGTTAATAACTTTAATTTACTTGAAATGTGCCCTAAGCACTAGAAAAATACTAGTATCGGATTGGGACTCTGTTAGATACTCAATATTCAATGACTCGGATCGGGGGAATTAAAAACCTGATTGGGACATCCCTACTTGAAACAAATTTTCACCATCAGGTTGAGTACAGCGAGTGATATCAGGATACTATAGATGTATTCCTGAACGCGGCCTGACTCTTAACTGGAAGGATACTTTGGATTTGTGGTCTCCAGTGTTTCTAATCAAATTTTCGTATATTCCGTGCTGATAATCTAATGTTCAACCTATCAAAATGTTTTAAAAAAGCACATGACTCCATAGCGCCATCACTTTACAGTTGCAGTGACCACCATTTGTCAGTGCCTCACTCCTCAAAGTATAAAGAGTGTGTAGATGATACGAAGCTGCTGACGTTAGCACTATTTGAATGAGTTCCTATGAAGACCGGAACAGAAGAGCATCCAATTGGAAGTTAGAATTCGTAATGGCGCTCATTGTTTACTCAGGAAAAAGGTCTATAATGTAAATATTTTTGATTTTCAAACCAAATTTTATAATTAAGGGCAAATCTATTGTTTTACTTTTTAACTTTTCTCTTAAATTCACCAATGGAGATGTTGACCAAACAAATCTATTTGTGTCACTTGCAGCCACATTTGTTTTAAATTATGTATTAATTATATTTAAGTTTGTGTGTGTTTTGATCCACAGCTCATTGGCTGAAAACAAGAGCACAGTGAGCATCCTAGACGACATCGGCAGCATGTTCGATGACCTGGCCGACCAGCTGGATGCCATGCTGGAGTGAAGAGCACAGCCTGTGTCTCTGTGGCACAACCTCAGGGCCCCGGGAGAGCACAAGGGCACAATGACCAACAACAAACCCACCTATCCCTTCCTAATCCCCATCCCTGGCTCCTCTCACCCCTCTTTTCTCCTCCCCTTCCCCGTCACCATGAAACGCCTATCTCTCCTCTCTCCCTCCAAGTTGGTTTGCACAAACCCGGGCTGATGTACCTCAGGACTGGGTAGAAGGCCATCCAGGGCTTTAAACATCAAAGACGGAGCAGAGGGTGGAGAGCAGAGGTTGGGTTTTAATACATAAAGCTCAATTCTCTGTCCATGAAATATCTCTATCTACCATGAGCAATGAGTAGTAAAATAATACGAAAACAATAATAACTGTATATGAATAGTATGGTATGTGTATATTGTAAGCATGAGGAAAGTTTGTATCTATAAAAAAAACATCTCATAGTGAGAGTCATGCATTAGTACAGATATATATATATATATATAAATATAAATATTTTATGTTTTTATTTCATGTTCAATGGTACATACAGTGTTGAAACATTAAGAAATCTATAAACTTTGATGACAGATATGTGGATTTTTCTATGACTATATTGAAGTAAAAAAAAAAGCTTAATAATAAGGCTGGCTTAAACATCCTGTGTGTTTGGCTGTGCTCTGCTGAAGAGTGTTGTGGGCTGTGTTGAATGTAGTGAAGTGACTGTTTCACCCCCTGCTCTGTGCTGCTGTGACCCTTTATGTTTCCACTCACGTTCTGCCTGTGCAAACTCATACATTCCTAACCCTGCACAGCCTTCCTCCTTCATCTGCCCTCTTTCTCCTCCCGCTCTCATCATGTGCAGTGTCCTGTGTGCCTTAACATGAGGTGACCTCGGTGCTTCTAATACACACAAGCCAACTGGTTGAAACTGAGAAAGGCCCGGTGTCCATGTGGGAGGCATTACCCTGTGTGCTCTGGTGAGAAGTGACCTCATCCTTGGACATCTCCATGCTTCAGTCATCTGCAGCAAGGTGATACACAGTTTAGGCCTTTAAATCAACATGAATTTCCAATTTATTTCCATGATGTGATACATTTCCAGGATTTGCAAGGGAGAAAAAACTAGTTTGGTAGTTGACTGAAGGTAGGCACTGGATACCAGAATAGCTATTGGTTAGCATTATGCAATAGCCTGTGTTGCCTATGTAAAGTGCAATGATGAATTGTTCAAAATGAGACCAGGATCATGCATCTAGTAGGGTTATGTTGACTTTGATTATATTAGAGACCTCAGAAACACAGGCGAGAACTAGGTAAAAGGGTCCAATGAAGCTTGACGGTTTGCAGAGGGTGGGACGTCAGGAAGCACAAAATGAGGAAGTTGCAAATATGTGTGAGTTGTGAATCTCTAAAAGAAACATGCATGTACAGACTGACAGTGAACTAACAAGGATTTAGCATATGGCTTGACGCTCAGTATTTCCACCTACCCAAGGAATCTTCTTAGCTTAAGGGTCTGTGAGTTTGGACAGGTGTAGTAGTTCCATTGGAAGCCTGCATGCACTCTAATCTCAGCGCATCGCTCAGTGGCTGTTTAAGGGTGTGAATGTACCATGGTGTGCCTGCTTTGTTTTGCATTCCCCCCAATATCATCCAGACAGACATTTTCTTAATGACCAAAGTAAGAGCACCATTCCAAGATGCAGTTAAGCTTGGGTACATAACTTATTCTGAAAAACATAGCAGTATCTAGGTTAAACATATTCACTATAGGGACACATTGAGGGTAGACTGAGTGATGCTTTTACAGTTGTAAAGGTTGGTCTCTGTGGACATAAGATGTTTCCAGATGCCATGCTCTCTCGTTTACAGTGGGAGCGCAGTTCGCCGTTACGACAGCATCGGTCACAAGTGAACCTCTTGCAAGCCTCTGAATGTCATTATCTCATTGCCAGCAAACTCACAGTCTCTCATTATCTTTAACCATCTTTGTTGCCATGACAATCTGCCTGCTCATTTTTAGAATCGTCACAGTATCAAAATGATCTTAAATGTAATTAAAGAAAGGGCCCAAAGGAAGGGGACACAAGCAAGCAAAGTAGTTGCGTCGGTCCCACAATGCTTTACACACTTTCAGTAGCTCCATATATGCTCAACCCCTTCCCCGGTTCTGAGAAGAATATTTGTAATATTTAAGTTATGAACAGAGATTATTATAGATGTTTTAAACAAGTATTTAATGATGCAGCATCAAGAGGGCTTGTTGATGAAACTGCAAATATTGGAGATAAAAGTGTCTTCTTGGCTCAAAGTGTTTTAAATGAATTGTAAATGGTCATTTTTTTAGTACTCCGGTTTTCTTTTTTAAGGTAGCTTTTTGTGATAAGTTTTTTGACTGCCATGTCTTTAGATGGAATAAGTTGTATATTATGCAAATGTTATGTTTTTTTAAAAAACATTTATGTGCCTTTAGTTCTTTTCATTTTGTTTTTCATGTTTAAACAATGGGTTGGTCTTTGTCCACCAGATGTTCAGAATTATATCCCTCTTTGTTGCGGTCTGCTCTGTGGACAGAGCGCAGATGTCTGGCATGGGAATGGCTTTTATGAAAGCTTTATCATGCCTATCGCTTCAAAGGACTGGGTGTCGATCCAGTGTTAATCGAGTTGTTACGGCCCTGCCCCCTTCTTCTGTATATATAGATGGATGTTTGTCACTGTGAATCTTCATCTTTTTTAAAAAACGTTTTTTCTCCACTTTAAAGTTCTCATTCCGTCATTTTCTCAATGTCATGTTTGCTTGTTTTTTCTTTCGTCTTTTTAATACCAGAGAAAAAAAAACTATGGAAAATATGGAAATTCTGAAACCACTGAAGTCAAACTTATTGTTGGTGCAAGATGTTATTTAATAATGAAAGCTGTTTTCAATTCCATCCTATTTGCAGAGACATTTGAAAAAAGAGAGAAAAAAAGAAATCTGCACTGCTCAGTGTGTGCAGGCTGTATATTGTGTTGATGTTCTGCCATTGACTTGTATGATACCTGCTGTGACTGGCATTGGGAACAGTGGTGTGCTTGCAGTGACTGCATCAACAACCACCTGCTCTAAATAAACATTATATACAAACACTCTCATAACCGTCTAATTACTGAACACCAACAAGACCTGCTGGAAACTGCTCAACAACACCAGTGTTTCATTAGGTGACATAAAATACTAAACGCTCCTAAAAAACCAACACGCTTGTACCAAAGGGCCACACAGCCCTTCACAGATTTATTTCTTAACTCAAAATGCATTAAGGACACTAGAGGGAGTCAATGCCATATTATGTGAGGGTAAAAGACTCCCAATTCACTCAATACAAGCATTAAAAGTTTATGTATTTTATACAAGTAACCGTTTTCATTTGGAACCGTCTCATATCCTCTCTCAGCTTGATGAGGGAAGAAAAAAAATCTTGTCCTAAATGTGCAGAGCTGGATTGAGTAGCTCTTTTTTTAAGCCTTTTGTCTTCGATTAGCATTGATTTATCTAGTACACTTCTGGTTAAAGGGACAGTTCAACCAAAAATGTTTCTCGTCAAAACAAGTTTTGAACAATGTTGGTAAGCAAACAATTTTGGTTACCATTGATTGCATTGTATGGACAAAACACATTTTGTCAATAAGTAGGTTCCACAGAAGAAATCAAGTCATACAAGTTTGGGACGACATGAAGATGAATAAAAAAATTACACATTTTTAATGCTTCTTTTTTGGGTGAATTATCAGTTTAAGCTGAGAGAGGAACTCAACTTCACATTAATGCAACACAGTGTTCCCTTCCCTCCATTGACCTCATTACTTCTTCAACGTTATGCTGGGATGCTCAGTGCTAATTAATTAAGTGCTTTACACTCAAACTAATTACTGTTATTCAGTTTAAAATGATTTAGTAACTAGCATGAATTACATTATAAAAGTCTTACTAGATTTGCATGGGTAAAATCTGGCTTCCACAGCAAACATGGAAGCATGCATGAAGCAGTTGCCCCTTTGGTAAAGAAACATTGCATTATTTAAACAAAATCTGATGGATGAGTAGGTCATTATAGCATCATACAAAGGTTTCACATCAGTCAACAGGCAGTTAGAAAATATCTGAGCCGTTCTGGGCGCTCAGTTGGCACTGTCTATTCGGAGATAAAAAAACATGGGTACTGTGTTGTCCAGAACAATGCTCTGCTGTTTCAGGCCCAAGTTGGTGTAGTTTAGGTCTTCATTCAGCCCTGGGATGATGGTCGCTCCATGCATCTCCACTGGCGTCAGACTCAAGCTTAGGCACTCACTCCGTCATGAGACTGCAGCTCATAAAGGTCAAAGTTCAACAGTCATCGCTGAGGCCACTGACACAGCAACTTTTCCATGATCTGCAGGGAACATGACCTTAGACTGGAAGCATTACCAAATCTAAATCATACTTTCCTAGGAAATGATCGTGTGTGTATATAAAATACAGTGTTGTCATGTTTATGACGAATGTTGGCTGTCTGCTGGGTCTTCATAAACACTGAAGGTGTGGAGGTTCTGTTTGCTGTCAAGAGGTGTCTGGTAAGAGGAAAGCAAACGAGCAACATCCATCCAGCGCATGAAGCAAGGCGTCTTTGTCTAACAGTTTACTGCAAAATTCACAAGGGACCGACACCCGAGTCCATAGGGTACAGACTAAAACTATTTCTGGTCCAATGCATGTTGTAATGTTTTCTTGAATGATATTCTCATTATTAATACTATAAGTCCGTGCATCAGAGTCCATGTGGAGATTAACGACACATTACTCAAAATGTTGACAACTAATAATGATTAGCGGTCATGTTTAGCACGTCCACACCTGAGGAGAGAAAACACAATAAATTGTTAGAGCTCATACACAGTGATAGATCGGATTCCAGAAGAAAAGTGTTCAAAGAATGGTGGATTGATCCAATGTGACATTTATACATGTTCTTGTTTTAAACTAATGCGCTTCTTTTGAACTTTCCATTCAAAGAAAAAAATGATCTAAAATATTAAGCAGTTGTTTTCAACATTGATAATATTAAGAAATGCTTCTTGAGCAGAAAATCATCATATTAGAATGATTTCTGAAGAATTATGTGACTGAAGACTAGGTCTTTGTACACCGAGTCTGAAATTCTCGTCCGAAATTTTTGTTACAAAATAAAAAATAAATGCGACCTCACATTGGGCCAATCACATTTACACACTGCCTCCGAACAAATTCGGAACAGGTTTGATTTTCTGCGTTTTCGCATCCGTAGCAAGCATTTTGATAGGAAAGGATGACGAATACGAAATAACGCAAATGAAAATTTCCGATTCTGTGTGCAAGGACCTTAATGATGCTGAAAATTCAGTGAACTTATGATGCAAAGCTGAATTTTCAGCATCATTAAGGTTCTTGCACAGAGTCTGAAATTTAAATTACATTTTAAAATATAAAATAATAATAGTAATATTATATCACAATATCACTGTATATTTGATCAAATAAAAGCCCACTTGGTGAGTATTAAGAAACGTCTTTCAAAAACATTGTCTTACCAAGTCTTACCATCATTACATTTGAACAGTTGCGTACACAATTTACAGTACAAAAAGGTAGCCCATATCTTAGCAAGCTACAGTTTGAAAGCAGCGTCCCCGTACTCGTCGTACGATTCTCTGACCTTTACAGTGCTGTCTACAGCTCCAGAGAAGAGTCTTCCTCTGGACACAGCGAGCGCCGTCACGCTGCCCTGGTGCCGCAGCAGAGTCTGGGTGCAGATCATGTTGTCCATGCTCCACACCTGCACAGGTACAATCATCAATGCACGGAAGAGGAGGCACAATATCCCCATATTTCACACCCCAAACTCAAGCCTTGTCCTTACCCTGAGAGAGCGATCATAGGAGGCACTGAACACTTTGGTCTGATCAGGGGTTGAGATGACAGCCAGGGCATACACTGTGCCCACGTGGCCCGTCAGTGTCCGCATCTGCTCTTTCGACTCAATGTCCCAAACCTTATTCACAGGGAAAGAGGAGAAATCACAATTTTAACAATGTCCTGACATTTTCAGGTTTCCCTGACCATTACATCTCTTCAGGGTGTAGTGATTAATATTACTTACATGAATGAGGTTCTCGTAGGTGCCACAAACTATATGATGATTGGTGACTGCAATGGAGTACACACTGCCTCCAGAGGTCTGGAGCACATGGACACACTCCAGAGAACGGATGTCCCAGATCTGAGGGGAAATCCACAAAAATCCATTTCATTTAGTGACACTAGATACTGTAGTATGCACCATATAATGTAGATTCTGCATGAGACATTAAAAGAATGTCCCCCCCCCAAAAAAAAAAATCTATATATGTGAAAAACCAATAGACAAATTACTGGTGGAGAACCACAGTTAAGAGATTCTGGAATCAACCAATTAGAGAAGTCACTAGCTGGGTTTCCATCACCCTGTTTTAATGCGCATTTTGAAGTATCGCATGAGAAACGAGTGATGGAAACGCCAAATTTCGAATAAAAATCTCTTAATTGGCAAAAACGTTTACACGCTAGCTTGAGGTGGTTTTTGAGGTGTTGTTCTCTTTGACTCGTTGGATGGAAACGGTGCTTGTGCGCAAATATTTTATGCGATATTCAAATTTTGAAACTCTTAATGTTACGGTTACAAGATATATATATATATATATATATATAAACAGGGCCTTTTAAAAATGAAGATAGAATCACAGAATACATTACGCTTTATACCTTAATTTTTAAGATACTGCAAGGAGTATGCAAATTTATGAGAAAAGGAACATGTAAACTTATGAGCACGGCTGGATGAGAAAGCTGACCACCATTATTCAATATGTATATGGTCCTTTATGATGAAATCTGGGCATTCCTGAAGCAGTTCAAAGTTTAACACTTCTAACCTTTATGGTTTGATAAGATCCGCTGTACAGATGATTCTGAGAAGCAACCAGAGCTCGAACCCAGTGATTCAAGCCAGTTAGCTCCTTCTTTAGCTTCAGCTCCGTGCCCAAAATATCCCACACCTACAGAGAAAGAAAGAACGAGAGAGAGAAAGATGTCCAATCACTTGAACTGGTAAACTGGAAAGTCCCAGAGAGATGAGATCATTTTACTTTTAAGCCTCCACTCCCTCATTCCTCCCACACATCACCATGGTGATACGAGCTCAGTATGTGCTCTTCAGACGGGCTCTCAGAGCCAAGTGGATCTAATTCTGCTCCACTCGTGCCTCAGTAACTTAAGTCTGTGCTTTTCTCTTCTCTGCTGGAGCACCATTCGCATCCTCAACATCACTTTAGAAAAACCGTGCACAGCTAACGTGCACACCAGCAAATGGGGCAGAATAAAGCTCAATATTAGCTGCTTGATTGGGCTTGCATCTGCAGACACGCACATCATCTCTTCAACAGACACCACTGACCTTAATGGCTTTGAGAGAGCCGCTGAATAGCATGTTGTGTGAGGACACCAGAGTGCACACTGGGTTGTCATGTGCCCTGATGGTGTTCACTTTCTGCAGGGTCTGGATATCCCAAACCTGTAGGAGAACAAGCACAAATCTGCATTAGATGCACAATGACCATGTCATGAACAGTAGGATCCCTCTGAAAAATGTATTTCAGGAACACTCACAATAATGGTGCAGTCAGCTGAGCCACTGTAAAGCTTGTTTCTTCAACAGAAAGGAGAAAAGAACATGAAACAAGATCTGCAACCCATTTACTTTCAGAATTCTTTCCATTGTCAATTTGTTAATTTTATTATTTATTTTTTTACAGTTAATTTGTGTAATTTTTTATCAACCTGAAAAAAAAACACCTAAACATTTATTTGTACCATTGTTAATATTTATAACAATTAACAATATATTATTTATTTGTTTAACTATTCACGTCAGTTCAAAACCCTCAAAATGCTTACCCCTGAATGCACAATGCCAACACTATGCCATCATGGCCCTCAAGAGTCTTCTGGCACTTATATGTGGTGCATGTATCCCAAACCTATGTGGAGCACAGAAGTACAGCCAATTTATCCAAATGAAGAGGGATGCACATAAACCAAAGCGACAAAGCTTATGGGAGGTTAAATTACCTTGATGGACTTATCTGACGACCCACTAAAGAGAAGATCACCAGTAGAATAGACACACAAACACCACACCGGACCCTGGTGGCCCACAAAAGTACCCTTGCATTTGAAGATCTGCTGGGGGTCGTAGGCTGCAAAACATTTCATACAGTCAGACAATGACAGATCCCCTTATCCTCACAGAAATTTGGAGTATAAATGAGGAAGAACACTCACAGCCCAGTATACCCATATTGAGCCTGGCATTGACGTGAGACAGTTCATCCTGCAAAAGGAGGGATGGGTTAGAAGGCTCTTAATACTAAATCACCACAGTTGTACATCTTAATTTGGAGAAAACCAGAGTGAAAATAGACAAACATTCAGCATGGAAGCATCTCGTCTGAACTCCATCAGATCTTCACTGAGTTTACTCTGGTTCTCATCCAGCACATCTGCCATAATAGCACAAGAAAAGCCCAACATAATGAACATTCATGCATGTTTTGGCCTAAAAACTGCAAGTAGTTAAAAGTTAGTTTCCTCACCGAACTTGAGTTCCAAGTTCTTCTCCAGCTGGTCTAGTTTCTCTGAGAGTTTGCCCAACATGGAGCGCAGGAACGAGATGTCCTGGTCCTTCTGCGCCAGTGTCACCTGCATCTCATGGAATCTGTCATCCGTCTGCTGGAGAAACTCCTTCAGGCCCTCAAACTTACACACCTCCAGGTGCGTCTCATACGTGTCCTGATTCCGATGAAGGTGCAACTGGGAAAAGTCGGAAGAGATCAATTCAAGGCTGTTTTATTTCCTTATCTATGGAACTGAGGGAAAGACTGTTGGCTTTTCCAAACGTCCATACCCATATTTTGAGTGAGGGCACTTAATGTGTTCACACTCTTTCAGATGGGCCTCCAGGTTCATGGTGAGCAATGGAGGGCAGTTGGGGTTGTTGGGACAGCGAACAGGTCTGTAGTCACAGCTTACTTCATGTTCTCTGTCACACACAATCCAAAGTCATTACACTCATTTTGCATGACTCATGACTATGTCGCAACAATAGAAATTAAATGCTGATATTGTGCAATCCAGTGAACTGGTGTACTCACTTCCTGGTGCTAAGCTTGATGGTGAAAGGACAGCCAAGTGGGTCAACCTCAAAGGCACCGGGTTTGCCTGAGGCAGCTGGCCGACAGCCGTACTTGCAATGGATTAAAAGCTCTCCGATTTGCTCGGCCACCGCTATGTTATTGACGACCACTGTGAGCTTGGAATTGTCCACGGGGCATTTCTCTGTAGAAACACAGGTTATTGGGAAAACAAAAATACTACTGTATGTCGAAAACATCGCTCCGACCAAGAGCATGAAATGACATTCAGCATGGAGAAGAAATGAAAGAGGAACTGAGCTAGAGACCTGCATATGGTCCAAAATTAACTAAGCCACTCCTGCCAATGGCGAGCAAATTTAGAAATTTTAAATAAATATTCAAACAAACTTCAGAAAGTATTCAGACCGCCTCATTTTCTATAACATTTAAAGTTGTACCCTTGTGCAAAAATGCTCAATTTTGTTTTTACAAAAATCTATACTCTACACCCCATAATGGCAAAGCAAAAAACATGTGATAACTTTGCAAATGTATATAATAATAACATTCTTGCCACCCATGTAAAGGTATTTACCTTTTGAACATTATTTTTCTAATTAACAATTATATTTTTTCTCTGACTTTAAAATTAACCTCATAAAAAGACTGATTAAGATTGCCATTGTTTCATTTTGATTTAATATTTAAAAAAAATATTATACAGGTGTTGCCACGTGTAGTTCTAGTCTAGATGGATATGTTCTAGGCATCCTTGATGGTAAGTTTTCCACTTATTGTTATCTGACAACAGATGTCTTCTGTAGTAGATTATTATGGCCAAAAGAATTCAAAACAACATTATTGCAATACCTATAGAATCTTTGACAAAAATAATAATGCTGCCAGTCAAAATCATGTTTATTTTTTTTTTGGCCAATGAATCTTTCATTTTTGCACTTAAAATATGAGTCCAGGGAATTGAAGAGATTTTGTAACCATAATTGTACAAAAAGCATACAAAAATAACTTAATGTAGTACAATAATTATTCCTCCTCACTACTGGCAGCAATGGTCATCATGTGAAAGGTGAAAACAAGACATATGTTTTAGAGTAAAAATGCTCTCCTTACCTGAGGTCAAGGCACATCGCCTGCAGAATGTGTGCTGAGGTGACAAATGAAGAGAAAAAAAGAGCACAATGAGAGTGAATAAAAGCTGAATTTTCATTTTCGTCTACTCAGCTATTTAAGTGTAACAGACACTTGTACTGTAGTGTTCAACAGCCTGACAGTGCCTTAGGAAACAGGTCAATGAGGCGTGCTGTTCACAGCCCAAGCTGACAGGAAATCAATATATGGCCTAGAACCAGATCATGACGGGCAGCCCTATCCTGAGGAAGAGGTGAGGGGACGGATGGCTGACTCACTCCGCAGGTGGTGATGACGGGGTCCTTGAACACGCTGCAGCACAGCTGGCAACAAAGCTTAACTGAGGGCTGCTCCGCAAACACCTGTGGCTCCTGGGAAGTAAAAAAAAAAGAGAGAGAGAGAGAGAGAGAAAGAGAGACAAAGTCAATCTTGTGCTGGGCACAGGTGTAGGTCTGTCAGTCTTTTGTGTCACTATATATGATCAACATGTGAATAGGAAACAGAAGACTGCTGACACTCACTGTGTCTTCCTCTTCCTCGTGCAGGGAAAAGGTGGAGCGCAGCGACATGTTGGACTCGGAGTGCAGAGAGCGAATCGAGATGGCAGAGTCTGAGCGACGAGGGGTACTAATGGGCAGCTGCAGAGAGAGACAGTTTGCATCTAAACACTTTTTAAAGGTCATTTAAAGG
Organism: Ptychobarbus kaznakovi; assembly: GCA_027422405.1. NCBI lineage: Eukaryota > Metazoa > Chordata > Actinopteri > Cypriniformes > Cyprinidae > Ptychobarbus > Ptychobarbus kaznakovi. Next base: position 10,364,442 of record CM049807.1, on the reverse strand, counting down.
TCATCTGGGGGTATTCCAGAAAGCAATTAGGTGACATACCGGGTAAGTTTAAGTACAAGTAAACAGATGACCTCAACTTTCAGGATAAATTTACTTCAGAAGTATTCAGTGCACCGATGAAGCTTCAGTGACAGATTTCACACAATATTAAATTACAGGTATATATTTTGTATTTTATTTTAAAGCACTAATATAATTTTTTTTTTTAAATTGTACAATCATTTATTTTATTCTCATCTCACACACGGTTGATCTCCTTCCACAAGTGTTTTTTTTTTTGTGTGTGTGCGCGTTTTCTCTAAATTGTCTGAACTTACTCTTGGCTACGTTTTTTTTACTTATAACCACAATTAAGAAAGGTTTGGGTCAAGAGTTATGGGTTTATGTGATTAAGTTGGTTCTTGTGATTAAGTAATTCTGCTTTCTGGAATACCCCGCTGAGCATTACAAAAAGCCACTGAATCAGACACTCCCTCCTAGACACACCCCATCCTACAAAAATACCTTTGAGCTTGCTGTAATCAGAAAAGCAAGTCATCTCAGTGTTACCAAAATCAACAGTAGTAAAACTTTTCTAACTTCTGGTTCAACTACCTCAGCTCATCTCATCTCATACATGGGCTTTCCTGTGAATGTCCATAATGATCGACTACATTAAAACACCTTCTGATAACAGTCTTCAGATTCACTTAAATTTGGCGAAAAGCAAATCTGATTGTAAATATGTGAATTTACATTAACTAATTTTGCACATAGCCAGGCATTAAGAACCACAAGAACAGTCTACGTCTCTGTAAATATTCATGCCGTTGCTGTGTGGTAAATATAATAAAACTCAGTATGGTTTGGCACTCTCTCATAAACATTCAGCGTTAAAACAATCAGAAAACCAGAAACAACAGAACAATTGATCAAAAAGCTAAGAACTGCCCAAAGAGCAAATAAGCTACTCCAAAAGCTTGCTATTATGTGCGTCAACGTCAAAATTGTGAGGCGTTTGATTTCCATTCCTCAATATGTAAATGTGATTGGCTGTTTTGAAAAGAGATGGCGTCGTGATTACCATGCCATCATCGTCGTCGCGAGGGGAGTAGGTCAGAGTGCTGGAGGATGAAGGGGTTCTACGGTGCTGTTTGTAATTAGTTTCCGCTGAAATGAAAGAGCACAGTTAAAAGCTACTGACTGAACCTTGTTGCAAGGCAAACGGTTAAAAGGATTTCTGTACAATCAATGCTGATCCAGGTCATTTTCAACACCAGCAATTTCTTTCATGGCGGTTTGAGGTACAACACTCAAAATGTAAATTCTAAATGTTCATTTGATAATCTTTATTTTGTAGCAATTTAAAACAGCTGTGGCATAAGCGTTTTAAGGACCATTTATAATGTCATTTTTGAGCCATGTTTTAGTTTTAAATGACCTTTTCCCAGCTTCTTATCTGACTCTAAGTAGCCCAACAGATAATACAGACCTTTCGCTACTTGAGGGACTGCTGGAAACGTGGATCCAAAACTAGTTTCCATTTTGGTCTGTATACAGAGGAGTATGAAATCAATGACAATTTTTGCCTCTGAAGTCACATAATTTGTAATAACGTAAATAGCCATTCGTTCTTACCCGGTTGCTGATGTCAGGTGAGGGTACAGTGATAGTGGCACCTGCCACAGATCCTCCTGAGAAACAATCTAAGCGGGTTTACTACAGCTCATAATACACAAAAGCCCTGTAGAAAATATCTGCTGCAGCCTGTAGAACAAGAGGGGAGGGAAAAAAGACATTTCAAACAGAAGATATGTCTATACACAAACACACATAGATAGATAGATAGATAGATAGATAGATAGATAGATAGATAGATAGATAGATAGATAGATCACAAACCACAGGACCATTTAAAATAAGCTAGTACAACATTGTGATTAAAATGGTGAAAGACGTAAGACCTGCTGACCTGCTACATAACCCAGTATAGTCTCATTTTGACATTATTATCAAATTTAACCTAAAATCTTTAGAACAATTGCCCATGAACACTTTTTGCGTCAACTACCCCTTCTCGAAAAGCGTTGTTATTTTAAATGTGGCGATACACACGCTTTAATTATATATACTCAAAGAATATCTGCTGTGAAGAAAAGCATGCACACTTCCCGACGGATCGTCAAAACAAATCAAAGCGTATCATGTGTCAGAAGAAACATTGCCGGAGCTGTGTGATAGCAACACGGAGATCACAACTCACACAAGATTAATGCTTTAGCTGTCTTTATGTCTCACAACTGGTGAGATTCAAAATGTTCAAACGCACCAGTTATAGACACAACTGCTGTTATACTACGCAGCTCACTAACGTTATGTTTTGAGACAGCCAAGATTTTGTTAGCGGGTGACTGCTAAAATGGGGACGTTGTTCTATAAGCAGCAGGTAAAACGGAAATGAAACGCACAACATGTTTAGCGCATAATGTTAACAACAGCAAAACGTGCTAAAAGACAAACAAGCAGATATGTTTGTTGATGTATTAGTGATTCGCGTGTCTGAAGTGAGCTGGCTAAGTTAGCTAACGTTATGTTGGCTAGCTGACGAAGTTGGTTTGTCGAACAGCTTTACTAAAACACCAGATTTAGCTTTACGAAATGTAGTAAGATAGACCTCTAGCTTAGCTACAAAAGACATAAGATACATCTCGCATGTCTATTTAGCCAAACAATGTAGGTTCTCACCATTGATGCTAAATCAAAGTCTGCAGATGGTCCCATTTTAATATTTTTCTCACACACCCTGACGCACACACCAGAGGTTGTGGGTAATGTAGTGCGGATACAGCAAATACGCTTCATTGTCGGGAACTGACACAACGTTCCTGGAATCGGCCGAGGATTATTCAGTATTCAAGACGATGAGACCAATATGTTTGGATCAGTTTAAGAGTCGAATGTTTACAGTCTATGGTTTACATTAGTGGTGGGAATTTTAATTCATTTTTCTGAGTCGAATCTTTTGAATCCTGCAGGTTGCACCGTTAGGACAGTATGTGGCTTCAAGAATATATTGTGTTATAAATTAGTTTTGCAAAATGTATTCAACACTGAGTCGTTCAAAAAATCTTATTAAAAAGTCAGTCCTCTCTCTGTATGCCTTTAAAGCAGTGAAGCCACCAAGCTTTAACACTGAACAAAAATATTAATTGAATCTACTAATTTTTTTTAAGGTAAGTGGTTACAAACAATTTATTTTAGCTACGTTTAATTAAAAAAATATGTTAAGTCAGTCAACTAATTTTTTAATTTAAATGTAGCTAAAATAAATTGATTGCAACTACTTACCTTAAAAAAATTGAGTATTCAATTAATCATTTTTTTCAGTGAATAAGTAGATGAGAAAAAAACGAGCCAGTGCGTAGAAGTGAACGAGAACGATTCGTTTCCTTGAAAAGTTTGTTCAAAACACTGATTCATGTACTTAAAATAATCATTCACGAACAACACTTGACTTGCTCCAGGTCAACATGCGTGTCTAATGTCACGTTACGCTTTTTGTTAGCCTACAGCTGCATATTCTTGAATGTTTGTCAGGCTATTCTGGAACTACTTTATTGTTTACATTATAATTCTGGGTCTACCATATTGAGTTAATTAGTTAAACAGAAGGGGGTGCTGTTTGCTCAGATCCTTAGTCTGGACATGAATTAAACTCCTCTGTAATTCACATTAACTCAGCAGATCAGTGAAGTCTGACAGCAAATATAGGTCTATCACTATAATTTAGACAATTATACCTTGATTTCCACCTTTAATTTAAGCTGTTTTCTCTAGATATTGATTAAAGCAACAATTAACCCCAAAATAATAATAATAAATACTTAGGCTATTCAAGAGTTTTTCATTACATTACTTGCTCACCAGTGGATCCTCCATAGTGAATGGGTGCCATAATCCATAAGTAATCCACATGACTCCAGCTCATTGATTAACATCTTGTCAAGCAAAAAGCTGTGTGTATGAAAGAAACAAACCCAGTAAGACGCTTCCAGCTAAGTACAAGTCTTCTATCCATGATATGGCTTTCTCTTGTGGAAAAAGTCATCTGGTATGAAATAGAGAGAAATATACACAGATCAAGCACTGTTTACAAGCAAAAACAGTTCAGTGTTTTTTTGATGCGAGACAACAACTTTTTCACTGGAGGAAGCTTAATTGTGGATTATAGACTTGTGTTTTGGCCATACACTATGGTTTAAAGTTAATGCTGGATTTGTTTCTTAAAAACACAGTTTTTCACAAGATGTTAGTTGATGGATTGGGGTCGTGTTGTGGATATTTGGTGTTTTTATCAGCAGTTTGGACTCTCATTCTGATGGCACCCATTCACTGCAGAGGATCCATTGGTGAGCAAATTATGTAATGAAGAAACAAACTTATCTACATCTTGAATTTTCAGCAAATTATGCCTTTAAATTCTGCCATGTAGTTTTTATCATTTACAGACATTTCAGTGAATTTTTTGGGGGAAATATTTCTTCATGTGCAGTAAACTCTTCTGTCATCTGTTGTATTGCAGTATTTTGGGAATATGTAGTAATGTTATAATACCTATAATTGTATCCATTAAAATGTATAAAATTATAATGATATTTTGCATTGTTATTGTCATGCACTTTTGAAACAGAGATGAATGATTTGACCTGCATTCACTTGGCTGGGGATGCTCCATTATGTTGTTCTCAGAGCCACAGGTAAACCACTTAAGGCCAAAATAGATGCAGAAATGTTGTGAATATAACACGTTTTGGACTGCTACGGTCTTGATTCCTTTCAGCTGCAACCTCCATTAGAGTAGCTTACGGCCCCTTGCATTTGCTCTTTGTGTTAAAGCACTAATGGCAGTTTCTCATGGACACCCATCAATTTAGGACACATGGGACGTGTTTTTATCTTCAGAATGCGGTCCCAGGCTATTAAAGGGTATCTGTGTAAATTGTCTTTGATGAAGCATCACTGCTGAACTGTTGTCCTACCTGCCACTTAAGTTACTCTTTGCACTATTAAGCCAAAGTATAGCCAGCAGCCCCATCAAAAGCTTGACCCCATTGGCAAACCATTGCAGGAAGTTCTTCATTCAGGATCCATTAAGCGTATTCAGAGCAGTGCTCCATTCTTACCCTTTTGCCCATGTAATAAATGATGGATGGAATAAAAATAGGATGTGCTAAAGTTAGGAAGTAAATGGCTGAAGGGAGAACTGGTCAGTGGCTATTAGTCTGTTTCTGTTTGTGAAACACAAATATCTGAAAAAGCAAATTCAAACTGACAATTAGTGCACTGTCGAAATGCGGCAATGTTAACTAATGCTGATAAAATGTCTCATATTTTGGTCATGACAAATGATACGTTTGGTGTTCTAGTAGGCCTACTGTGATCTGATATAGACATTATACTGGAGGTTTTCAATCAACTCTCAGAATATGGTTTAATCCCTCTAGAATTGTGTGTATGAACAATCTGGTGCACCATTCATTTTATCAAGCCTATACTTAGCATAGGTATTACTACTTTAAATTATATTTATCTCACATTTTGTCTGAAGTATTCTAGCCGTGGTTCACTAAAAGCACATTTTGTTTAGTTAATGATATATGCAGATTTAATTTTAGATGGATTGTGTGGTGAAATAATTTTTTTCTTGCCACGTTTTTGTGAAACAGCCATTGGTTGCCAATGTTTTTGTCTGTCTTTCACCAAGACATCCCTTGTTTCTTTTAGCATTAGCCAGAAGTGCATTGCATGGTGACAGTGGTCTAACAAAAGGGGGCTCATCTGATCTGCTGCTTGCTGTCCCACAGGCACCTCTCCTCATCCTACACCTCCTGATGTTGCTCTTGGGTGTGATATCACAGAAGAGTGACATGAGGGCTGCTCTGAGATGAGCAGATGACAGAGACCCTTGTATCCGCCAAACAGGCAAACTTTTAAATCTCCCTGTGAGAAGTTTACAGCCGTTCCACCTTTGATGGAATACTATTATCAGTGCTTTCGGGTTTATGTCAAATTGTGTGCAAGGCATTTGTAATATAATTTAAACAAACTATAGCTCAAATATGTTATGTTTCTGTTTTGCATAAATGAACAGTATTAAACAACACATAGTCTAAATCGTTTACACTGTAACTTTTGGCCCTCTAGCAGTTATATAAAACAGAGGTTGTTGGAGACACGTCAACATCAGACCAAGCATGAAAACTCAGTTTTCACTGCCTCGTTGTGTTTATTATTATTTTTCACTTCTGCTGGCTGTATTCAGCTTCAAAATACACAATAGTTGTGTCCACTTGTCCAAAAATCCAAAAGCCAGTGAAAAAAAATTAGGGATGCACCGATATGAAAATTTTGGCCGATACCGATAATTCTTTATATTTGAAAGCCGATAACTGATATGTTGGCCGATAAATATATATCCAAATTTGTATATACTTTTTGAGAGCCTGATTTAAAAAAAGGTCTCATCATTAAAAGCCACATCCCAAACACTTCAAGATAAGCAGCCTAGTTTGAACAGTGTAAGTTTAAAAAAAAGATTTCACCATAAAAAAGTCTCACAAATAAAATCAAATAATGCAAACAAGTCATTGGACATCTTTACATGTGTAAAGAATCAAAATGCATGTGCCATGGATGAATAAAACGGAAGAGCCACACTGAAAAAAATTATTAATTGAATCTCAATTTGTTTAAGGTAAGTGGTTGCAATCAATTTATTTTAGCTACATTTAATAAACTAAATATGCTTAAAGTCAGTCAACTAAATTTGTTTATTTAAATGTAGCTCAAATAAATTGATTGCAACCACTTACCTTACATTTTTTTAGTAAATTCAATGAATAATTTTTTTCAGCATCTGCATGGACAATAATGAAATTATATTATTTACTAAACCAGATTGTTGATGAAAAAATAAGAGAAAATACAAGTGGTGGTTATTATTAATAATGCTTCAGGGATTTTGAAAAAGTAACAAATTGATAGGCTACTTCTGTTTTAAATAGCAGCTGTTTGAGCTGCGTGCGCTGTAAGCTAAATGAACACCGGTGAACTGAAGCGCTTGTTATAGCGGGTTAATTGGGCTTCATGATAATCAGATATTTATAGAACATAAACATAATATTACAACTTATATATGCACAAAAATACGGAAAATGCACAAGTTATTTTGAACTAAGTTATGCGCTAGTCAGATGTGTAACTCGTGGACGTGCACTTGGCTTCCCGTAACAACGCGCTGAAACACGGCAACTAAACCCAAAGAATTCACAACGTTTTATTATAATAATGTTCTCATTAGTATGTTCTTATTATAATTTTATGTAGCCTTTATGAAAGATTTGCTCTGCATATGTTGAACATAAGTGTATTGTCCTTTTTAAAGTGATTCCAATCATATTTCAAGCATTTAAAAACCATCATGGAGACCAGCGCACATCTGAAGTGTCTCTGAAGGAAATAATGCATTATTTACCGGCTTAAAGATATCGGCCAAATTTTCTTATCGGCCGATATCGATAACAGAAAAAAATGGGCATTTATCAGCCGATACTGATATGGTGGCCGATATATCGTGCATCCCTAAAAAAAAAAAATTTTTTTTTTGTTGTTGTTGTTGTTGTTGAGGGAACCAGGGGTGATGCTAACTTCCGTGTTGGCCTACAAATATTACTGAACCATTGATAATGTGTAGCCTGGCCTGGTTGGATAAAAACAGGGTTTGGAAGATAGATTGCACACACTCATTTAGAACTTTTTTCTATTTTATATAAGTGTATTACGTTAGTGTAAATTTAAATGTGTTTAATAAGTGGTGTTCCAACATTATTCATATTTAGTAAGTCCACTGTTTGTATCCCTTCAATGATCTTGACCGCTGTTTGAAAGTCTTTTATCGTCAGTATTTCCTATCGCCCCAGTACGATTTGGAGCGATCGAGCGCTGGTTTTAGCGCTATATTGAGACATTAAAAACCCGGAGCGGATTACAAAACGCTTTGAGTAAAAGGCTCGGTGTGAATCTGCGTCAAAATACACGCCCTTCCAGTCTGCCTTTCAAACTGCGTGTTGCTTGGCAACAAGCAAAGCGTGGTGTTTTTGGCTGGAACTGTAAAGCTGGCGAAGATGAAATAAGTGATTTTTCTTGAACTGAACTGTGCAAGAGATTCGTGCTGACAGCCGCGATATTCAAAAAAGCACCCTTGTTGTGTGATTTAATTAAGCACCAGGACATAAATAAATCGCACATCTAAATAATGTAATGTTTTCTTAAACAAAAAGGCGTAATCTCAAATTGGAGCAAAATGTTTCCATATTAGGGCATATATAGTGGACTAAACGTCAGCTGAGCAGAAGCTAATGCGTATGGAAAATGTAAACACCGACGCTACTGACAATTCTAGCGAATAGGCAACGGGATATCGGGCGTCCTTTTATCTCCAACACTAGAAGAGGCATTTAGACTTCAACAGCATATAACCGCCCTCCGATTCCCCCTCCCAGACAGATTTGCCCCAGCACCTCCTCTACATTGGCCCAGCAGTGGCTGAACAGCGTCCTTGCACTTTACTAGGCTGTAACCACTGCCATCAGCTCAAGTTCTTCAGCATCGCTTCAGCCGTCTCTGCCGCTGCCGCCGGAGCCTATCTTCAGTCTCCCTGCCCAGTCCTTTGGCTGTCTACATCGGATACTCAGTCGTCCGTCGTTTTTCGTCAATTAGACACAGGCGTATGTGTGTTTTTGATTAATCTGAGGACATTTCCCATAGATAAAAACAGTCTGCACCAAAGACGGGCTTCGGGTTTTACCCAAAGATACATCACCGAGGTAAGCGACACAAATATTAGCCTAATTAATATCGATCTCATATTTTCCGTGATAGACTCTTGATGACAGTTGACATAACTTAAAATGTTAGCATTGATATCCATGCATTCTTATTTTTTCGCATTTTCCTTTTGTTTTTTCCTCCTCCATCACCGCTGTGGCTGCCAGCGATTTTGCCGGTGTTACATAAAACTTCGATTTTCTGCGTCCTGCTTTTATCCGTCCCTCTTTTTTGATTAATAAAATAATTGGGTTATTTAAATGTAGCCTATATTTACAGGAAGGCGGAAATTAAGAAGCCTGTAATTCAGCCTCAGCCTGCAGTAGCTTCCTAATAGTTTTATCTGCTCTGGGAAACCTAAATGCACCCATTGGAGGTAACTGAGATACAGCAAGTCATGCTGGTCTTCATCAGATGATCATGTAGATACAGAAATGATCACATTTATTGACAGATTTGATTTCTCTTCTTCTTTAGTTCTTTTCACACCAGTAGGACACAACATACACGTATCATGTGTGCTTTAGTTTAGAAATGGTTACATTTAGAATCTTTTTGTTAAATCAAACCGAAATGTAATCCTCCCTATTTGGATGCAATGTGGTGATGACCTACATCATTGAACGACCTACACGAAGAACTTGGCTTGGGAAGTTCGTCCTGGTCCTCCATCTAAAATGTCACACTCCTACTGTACTGATGAGTACACATAATATTATGAACAAACCAAGAGCATAAACCTGATGAATAGTATCATTCAATAATTGCATCTAAGATTTGATGCATCAATTATATTTGGTTCATGACTAATGGGTGAGTGGAAAAAAAGGTTAAAGGCTCGCCGCAAACTGCTGTATATTCTGGGACACTATTGATTATAGTTTTGTATAGGGCCTCAGTGAAGCACTGAAATCAGTGCATTTACCTTCGGGCAATAACTGAGTTCTCCTTCCATTGTATTGGTGCACAATGTCACATTTAAAAAGTCTTGAATATCTCCATATTAATTTTGTATTTATGGATGGTTTGAAAGAAGTGAAGTTTTACAGTTTGCGAAACACCTTTACCATTTCTGAGCATCACGTTTGATTTTAAAAACAGCACAATCTTCCAGCGTCTCAGATAGTGAAATCAGAGCGTTTAGAGTGCGAGGCTCCAGTGTCTGACTGACTGGTGTTGCTGGGAAGCGCTTAAAAGCCTTTATGGGATGGATGTAGAGAGGCAGCAGAACACCTGCATGCTGAACTGTCTCTGCTCTCTGGCTCACACATGCCCTAATGCTGGACTCATCTCAACACTCAAACTCTCCAGACTCAAACTCCGATCCCCTTAACTCCTGCTCAGAGAGGAGGAAGCATTAGACAAGCAGATAATTACTGAAATCTGTATTTATTTGAAAGCCAAATACATTCATGCAGTGCATCCCAGAACAAAATAGGTTTGGGAGAAAACTGAATATGTGCGGTTACAGTATAATCAATGGTTAAATGTTTTGTCAGGTAAACTAAACTGTGATTCATGTGGTGACATCTATTTGACATGTTTTTTGAGTCAAAAATAAAATGTAGCATGAATTAGCCTTATAACCTTAGACTACATTAAATAAAACATATTTTTAAGGGATAGATTGGATGGAAACAGTCCTTTAAGTTAATAACCACACATAGTGTCCCTGTGGCTCAGTGGTAGCATTGCGTTAGCAGCGTAAAGGTTGTGGGTTCAATTCCCAGGGAACACACACTGACAAAAAATGTATAGCCTGAATGTACTGTAAGTCGCTTTGGATAAAAGCGTCTGCTAAATGTAAATTTCACTTTTGTGAAATTAAAATACAAGAGCAGTCAATTTTGTTTTTAAATTAAATGAATGAATCAAATGGTAAATAAAAACATGAATCAAACATACTAATAATTGCTGGAAAAGCCGAACATAAATGATTTTGGTAGTCAAAACAACTGAATAAACATTACAAAAAGTGGTTTCTTTGTTTATTTTCCTATCATGGAACATATGCAAACAGGTCAGCATGGGCATAGAAATCACATTAATAAATCCTTAGTCCATGCAAATAGTGTGAGGTGCTGATTTAGCAAGATTATTAATTGCAATCCTCGATTGATGCAAAATCAGCTGTTGAAGATAAATTAAAATCAAAATACATTTGTATGTTACATTTATATTTTGAGTCAGCACAATTCGCCTGTCTAAAATCTCCTTAGGGTGGCTGTTTAAAGAATCACGGAGTCATGTAAAAGATCAACTAAAGCAATTTGAGCATCTGTTTTAGGACACAATATGCAAAAACAATCGTCTTTCTTGTTTAGGTTTAGTTTGATCACTTCCACATCAAGCCGCAGTCATGGATGAGATGGACTTGCCCCAGATGCAGAAGGAGGTAGAAAGCCTCAAGTACCAGCTGGCCTTCAAACGGGAGAAATCCTCAAAGACAGTGACCGAGTGAGTGTGCTCTCTTTTGTTCTTCACACTCTGATAGTCTCTGTTCCAACCCATATATTTTACGCTGTCGCCCCATATCACAACAGAAAAGATAATGACTTCTTCTACCCTCCTTCTATTTTTGTTGCTTTTCGTCACATAATCAAGTACAGAGAAACCTAACAGCAAGTCATTTGAACATCACCCATGTATTCTGTCCTTTTATTACACAAATACTTGATTGTAATTGGTCAAAATGGCATTGACCAGTCAATGTTTTGTTATAATGACTTCTAAAATATACATTTAGTGGTTGTTTTGACAATATTTTAGTAATATTTTCATTTCTCATATTAGTCTGTGACCTCTCTCTTTGCATACTTATGTAAGTTAAGACTTTAGGTAATTGGAGCAATTTTGTGACTCTTTGCTGTGGGTAAAAACTGCACTTTAAAAGGCTTTCAGAAATATTTCAGTATAAACTACAGTGCAAAGGTTTGGGGGTCAATAAGAGTTTTTAATATTCCTAAAAAAAGTATCTTATTCTCACCAAAGCTGCATTTATTTGTTAAAATATAAAAATATTGTAAAATAGATTTAGAATTTAAATGCTCTATTTTAACATATTTTAAAGTGTAATTTATTCTTATGATGGCAAATCTGAATATTCAGCAGTCATTACTTCAGTCTTCAGTGTCACATGATCCTTCAGAAATCATTTTATTTATACTGAATTGCATAGTTGCAAAGAAATCTGTCTAATTATTATCAATTTTGCAAACAGTTGCTTAATATATTTTGTGGAAACTGTAATGGATTGGAAAAAGAACAGCATTTATTTGAGATCTTTTTTAAAATGTAAAAATGTCTTTACTGTCAAATTCGAATGGTATTGTATATGGTGAACATAAAACCTCAATGATATATATTAATATTGTTGGTTATCTTTCCCAATTTTTTGTTGTAATGTTGTAATGGATTATTTTTAACAGAAGCTTTAAGCTAATGTAAGTACTGGAGGTAAATATAATTAATACAAGTAAATCATTAATTTAATAATAATAAAATAGATTGAATTAGTATTTCTTGTCTCTCTATTTATTAATTTGGTAAATAGTCGTCTAATATGCTAAAGAAAATGTGTTTTGGCCTAACTTATCCACTCACCATAGTTCATACCTCATAGTTCCTGTTGTGGAGAGTAATCAGTTTTGTCAGTGGAACTGTTTCCTGATCGAATAACCCTTATGCCACCATGAACTCACTGCAGTTATTTCTGAATTTTCAGGTTCACCTCATGTCATAAATTAGGCTGCCCAGAGGCCAGGTCCTCTTGGTGATTGTTCAGGACAAAGCTAATGCACTCAGATCTCTGGTGCTTTACTCTCCAATTTGAGAGCAAGTGTGTCCTCCTAGTCACACCGCCACTGTCACATTACAGTGACATCTCATTTCCCTGCGTCCCAGGGCTCTCTTCCTGAAATATTCACAATGGTAATTTCTCTGTTACAAATTACCTTTTACCGGCCAGTAGTGAACAGCCCAGTTTACGCCAGCGTAGTGGTTCCTTCAGTGTTATTGTGCAGTTTAGCTGAACAAGCAGTTGTCGAGACATAATGTTGTATCATGATGACTTAATTGCATCTGGGCTTGGATGGAGTCTAGCATGAGTCTAAGAATATCACTCTCATCTTTGCCACACCATTTCTATTAATCGCCCATGATGGATGGTGCTTCAGCAAAGAGTTACGTTAATTAACACCCTCATTTATCATTTGTTCAACATGGGTGTGATCTTGCATGGCCCCGATTCCTCAACACACAGCATCTGTGTTCAAAGTCACACGCATCCAGAGCAAATCTTTGCTCTATTTACTCCTAAATAGTACTCATTTTTGCACCAAATGTGAAGTTTGTTACTGTAAACAGATTACGCAGTTAGCATTTTGTCCCATAATGATGAGGAAACTTTCTTCCTCTCCTCAGTCTGGTGAAGTGGATCGACGAGTGTGTGCCTGATGACCCTTTCCTGAATCCTGAACTGATGAAGAACAATCCATGGGTGGAGAAGGGCAAGTGTGTGCTTCTATAAAAGAGTAGAAGCAGCGGTCGCCCCAGCCCTCCTCTGTCTGAGCCTCCACCAGCCGGACAGGATCACACGGCGCTTGCTCTCTGATTCATTCCCTTACCATGAATGTACAGCAGTTTAGCATCCACTGCACAACAAAACACACACTCGCACACACATTAGCTCTATATAGTCACTTGCAGAATTTGAAACTTTGACATGCATTACTATTATATATAACCATCAATATATCTTTATATGCACTTAGTGGAATTTCTCTTGCCTACTCGACTTTAGTGTTGTCGCCGCTGCTTGCACGCTTGATCTTGAGTTCAAGCATGTAGTGTCGACATCGAAAAGCTAGAAAAGGCCTGCTTTAGACAACATACCGCATGACAGAGGCGAAAAGAAACGGCAAAAGAATGCTTCAAAAGGGAGAAGGCAGCAAACCTGTGTTTCCCTCTGTTACGCTGCATGTTCAGTTCTCCTGCAGGCCCGTGCACTATTTACACCACACTCTACACTCTCACTTACAGACCATTTTTAAACATGTACAGATCGTTTTAATTTATTAACTTATTTATGAGCATTAATTTATTTATTTATGGTTTGATTCACAACTGAAGCTGTCGGCGCCGACTGCTTTAGAAGCTACAACGGACCTGCTGTTGTTCAACTGCACCCTTCCTTCCTTGAAAGCTAAAGGATAAATAAAAAAACGCATCTTGCCAGGTCACCATCGAATACTGCCTTGTACACAATTTCCTTAAAAAGAATGTATGTGTGTTGTGAGGGACTAGTAAACCATCAGCACCCTTAAGCATCGAATGGTTATGCAAACGGAGAGGTTGTGCACTGGCCAAGGCTTTTTTTTCTTAGATTAATAGCTCAATCTGCACTTATGGCAAGGATGTGGGGTTCATTTATGACTTTTGATTTGTTCATGTTTTTATATATTAAAACAGTAGAAACCTGTCTAATTATCTAGAAGTGTGTTACATATGAGAATGCTTTGAGAAAATATGCATACGATCAAGTACTAGTTTAATAAAAAGCAATAAGTGATTACATTTTTTATTGAATGTTTTACAAAACATCTTATTGAATAAAGTAGAGGATTTTTAGACAGCTTTAATGTCATTTGTGTGTTTCAGTTGGGTGTGTGTCATGGGTTTGTCAAGTTTCTGTTTGCTCAATAACAATTACTGATTACAGTAACAATATAGCACATTCATTTAGTTTTAGAATGTACTAATATAATAATCAATTATGATAAAAAAAATTATGAATCATGCTTCTTCACCCCATTATGGAGCCCTACACATGACATGCAGGGAAAATAAAAGCAGTATTGTTGCCATGAATTAAGATTTGTTCTCATTAATTTGTAAAAAAAAAAAAAAAAACACACCACTTTGTACTATTTTGTTCCCTCATTTTAGTTAAATCGTGCCATGATTAAAACCAGTAACAAATGACTACAACATGGCCACAGTTTCACCAAATTGAGGGAACAAATGAATAAATCATGGCCACGAATTAATAAGTTGTGGAAGCAAATTCTTCATTTGTGGCCACAATATCTATTTTTCTGCAAGCAGCCATATGCAGGGTTCTGTACTGCTGTACCTAATGTTCACAATAAGAGTTTTTCTTACTGTAAGAGCCATACAAACTTGAATATGGGAAGCAAAACAGCTTTAGACAACTGAATGGTTTCAAGGTTTAGAGGTGAACTGCTGTTAACTTTACACAGTGTCTTAGAAACACAACACTCATGGCTTGAGATGCTGAAAAACAGCAGGACTGCACAACAGCTGCATGTTTACACAGACCAACAATGAAGAAAATCAGGCATTAAATAAGAATGCTTCTCATGTGAATGGCCAAGTTTCGAACAGCTTGACAGACTCGATTGAACGACTGCTGTTGACTATAAGCAGGTCATAGGATTATCTTCTATGATATTTAAATAAAACAATAGATTGACTTCTAAAACCACTTTTTATGTTTATTTAGTGCTTTCATCACATGTAATCTAATGTCATCAAAATATCTTCATTTGGGGGCTTTTCTCAACAAATATTACATCAACATTTATTCATTTAGTAGATGCTTATATCAAAGGCAACTTACAAATGAGGAATACAAGCAATTCATCCTAAAAAATCTTAGATTTTTTTTCATCCTACTGAGAGAGACAGCTGTCTTTTAACAGATCTGGTATCTCTTTTGTAAAAGTAAGTCATAACACAGCTTTGGTACAACAAGGCCACTAGCACAATGAGCACAGTCTGTCATCTTTTCATCCGCATTCCCAAATCACTGCAAAAAGCATTACAATCTCAATCTCAGCTAAATAATGGAACACATTAGGGTCTTTTTCTCCCAACTAAGGAATCTGCATTTTTTTCCCACTAAGGGAAAGAATGTAGCTCTTCTTTTCACACACTTTGACTTCACTCTGTCCAGACCTATCCATGTATTGCAAGTGAAATCCCAGCAGGCATTATAATCCAAAGCCAATGCATCTTTATGCACTTAACAGATGTGCATATCGGACCATACAGCAGTCACCCTTTTACCAAACAAAGATGCCATGGGTGGTTCTGGGGACCATGAGACTAATGCAGTGGATAATGGCTCACTCTCTAAGATTAGGATTGGTAATCCTGATGCCCATTGCCTAGCCACACATTCACATGATTGCTCTCTACGCCGGTTGAACTCGCAGCAGATGACACTCTAATCTGTCCAAAATAATCCACTCTCCCAGCCCCGCCACAAATCTCCATTTCTAAATACATATGGGATCACATGGACCAATAGTCTGCTTAAATGTACACATCGGGGGTAACGTGCTACTTCTGACCAAGTCTGACACAATGACTGTGAATCTGCATATATGGCAAAGCTTAATGCCTCTTTAATCTAAATATTAAATGCATGCATTTGAACCTTGTAGCTGGATCTGAAATGGGGATTTATGCTAAGAAGGGCATATGGACTACAGATGGACATATCACAGGAGAGAATAAATGATGGGTTCTGGCTTGTAAAACAACATGCTGCTCTAAACACTCTTGCTGTTCTCCTTTGAGAATCTAAAAAGATGTGTTGTGAGAAGAGAACAATCTCAGAGTGTAAAAGTGTGATCCAGACAGTATTTTAACATCACACATAGGTCCGGTTCAAACGAGGATAGTGGTCACCAGGGTTTGTGATCATTTAAACATACTTAGTGTCAAATTTATGAATATACTTTTATTTTTAACCACAGGTCAGTGCTAATCTAACCTTTTAGCTCATGCATGACTATGTCTTAAGAACATGATGAACTAAATATGACTGAATTAGGCAAATATGTATGTCAAGTCCATTATCAATGCAAATCAAACTTCCCTTTTTCTAGGTCATTAGTAGATGTTTATATATTAATCATTATTCTCAAAAACATTTTGTAAATTATTTTATGTGCATGTGTGTGTGTGTGTGTGTGTGTGTGTGTGTGTGTGTGTGTGTGTGTGTGTGTGTGTGTGTGTGTGTGTGTGTGTGATGTATGTATATATATATACATATATTTTCATACAAATAAATATTGGGGAGTTGCAATTTTTTTTTTTTAATAAGCAGCATGTGTTTTTTAAAGAAATAATAATAAATGGCTATGCAAGAATACTGTATTTGATTAGATTGTCTTTTCAAGAATTGTATTCTTATAATTAATTATAAGCTATATAGCTTTTCTTATAATCAAGCTTTTTTCTTCATTATAATATCAGGGCAGCTGTGTCACTGTGTGACATTTTTTTACATTGTCCCTAAAAAAAATTATATAAAATACATTTTAATTTAAATAAAAAAAATGTTCATCATAGATAAGAGGTTTAATCATATAATTGTATGAATAAACTGTTTTTTTTTTTATTGGAGAAGACCATTTAAAAAAAAGTAAAACAAATAACTGTAAGAAAAAAATATAGACTTAAAAGTCACTGGTCTGCTTGTATACAGTATAGGTAACACCAACTCAAACAGCATTAACATGATTTCCAGGGCCATCTGTACTTCAGGCTCCATGAGTTCATTTAAGAGTAGGTCTCAGAAGTGTTCATTCTGGTATCGGGGTTGAGAGATGGACAACAGCAATGAGCAATTAGGCTTCCTGAGACTTAATATATGTAAAGTAGAGTGTATGCATGCAGTGTGTGGCCATTTATGAGCCATTTTTGTCACTGCAGTGTGGCTCTTGTCCCCAGGCAAAGGCAACTGATCCAGTTCTGTCAGTGCACTCTTATATAGTCAACCTACACGTATAGTTTAGGGCTGTCGAACAGCTGCACGCTTCATTCCATTTGCCTGAGCGCCCAGGGAGACGGGTCAAGCCGAGGCCATGCTTCATTTCCTCAAATGAGGACAGTGCAAAGATTCTGGAGACGCCCATTCCTTCTCTCTTCCCTCTAAACTCTTGCGCCCTGAGCTAATTGGAATCGGCTGCGTGTAAATTGAATGAGTGGAGATGTGTGTTGGGATTGTGATCTTTGGCCCACTTTTGGCACATGTGAAAACGTGCTCTAAGAGGGAGATGTATGGTTCTAATGCTGCAAACGGTGGTCTGATCGCACACTGAACCTGAGTGAGAGGTTCCTTCCCAAGGTACATGTCCTCGCAGTTCAGAATCAGCCATTTTACAAGGCAAACAAAAACAATCTCGAGCACGGCTGCCCATTATTCCACTGTGGTGTTATTACATGGCTGAGTTAACCCCAGTGGGCCTGCTGTGTTTGCACAACGATCTGGCTGAACTGCCCAAGAGGGACTGAATGCTTCTTATTCCACTCTGTGTTTTACGTGGCCATTCCTACTATCTCTCAGGCTACCGACATGAAAACACGTAGAGTGTGAGTCTTTTGTTAATAAGCAAAAAGCAGCATCCTTCTAAGTAATGCATGAATGCTGTCACTGCCATCCCTCCTTCAGACAACAGGCAGTGACAGGAAGTATGTGCTGTGACGTGCCTGTCTGCCCCAGCGGTCCCTCTTTAGGAGATTAAAGCCCCAAGCTGACAGCTCTTTAATCTCTGGTGCTTTGTTAGCAGACCATGTGGTGTAGAAGCAGCAGTGCCTTATGGGGAATAGGTCTGGGACGAAGTCATCCACAACATTTCACATCATCAGCAGCTGTGATAGAGGTAAAATTATCAAATGTTGCCATAAATATTAATCGCTGAACTCACAGATTCTGGAAAACTCATTTTCAGGGACCTAAAATATGCATCTTCTTGAATATTGTTTTGCCAAGGTCAAAATTTTAAGCATGTTGCACAGTCCACGGGACATTCCAAACCGTGCACATCATCCGTGTGCCCGCTAAGACTGACGGCAGCTGTATATGCTGTATGTCTTACTGTGGAAAAATACTGACTCACTCTAACTGACTGTGTGACATAAAGAGAGGGAGTAGCACTCATGGAATTCCATGGCAACACGCTGACCGAGAGACGACAAGATTCTAGAAATATTCCAAAAGAAGAAATACAGGGTACATGCTTTAAGACCACAGTCTTCCTTTTATAGCGCTCGCCTGTGTGCTCGGAACAGTGGGAGATTTGCCAGTGCACTGATGTTTATGGCAAGATAATAAGACTGCATTCTTTGATTCTGTGTTGTTCTCTTGCAAGATACTCTTCAAAAACATTCAAATTAATTTGCAGTTGGGTTTAAAATGCTGTGAAGAAGAGCATACAAATGGGGTTGTGGATTATTAATAAATCGAAGAGGAAATTTTGTGCAGACAGTGCAGACTGAATGCACAGCTGAAATAAAATATTTAGTGGGGACGTTTAGAATGCACACTTAAGAAAATAACACCCACAGTGCAAAAACTTACAAAACACAGAATTACGCAAATCATCAGATTAGAGCAGGGTCCGAAGTTTACAAGCTGGGACCCCCATAATTCTAAATATAATTTGAACAACACTCTCAGAAAAAAAGGTACAAACACTGTCGCTGGGGCGGTACCTTTTCAAAGGTACACCTCTGTAACTTATAGGGTTAATCCACCCCAAAATGAAAATTTGTCATTAATCACTTTACCCCCATGTCGTTCCAAACCCGTAAAAGCTTTGTTCGTCTTCAGAACACAATTTAAGATATTTTGGATGTAAACCGGGAGGCTTGTGACTGTCTAATTGACTGCCAAGCAATTAAAACAGTCAAGTCCCAGAAAAGCCCTTACCAAAAAGTATACTTAAGTAAAGTTCAAGTATATTTTTAAGTATACTCTATGTAGGAAGTATACTAATATCAGTGTACTTGTAGTGTACTCGTAAGTGTACTATTTAAATACTCCTTGGGAGTAAATTGGCCCACTTTCTAGTATATAAAAGTATAAGTTTACTTTAAGTATAACAGTAGTACATTTTGAGTACACAACTAGTTTACATCAATGTTGTTAGCTTGTAATGCAACTATACTAAAAGTGAACTGTATACTGATAATTTACTAATTAAATACTTGTAGTAGCATTTTAGTACGCTTTGAAGTATAGTCGCAGTAAACTAAACTAGTTAATTTTTTTTTAAACTAGTAGTTTTAAAAAAACTTACTCTCGTACGTTTTTTAAAAAGTGAACTTTACATCATACTTTAAGTATACTAATATGTCCCTATTTAGGTATTAATTTGTATATATTTTGTTATATGAATATCTGAACATACAAAACATCAAAAGAAAGAACAGGGTATCTGCTTGTAAACAAAAACATTTGATTCTAGCTTCATGCATTCCTTTTTAAATAAAGAAATAAACAACATTTTGAACAAAAAGCTGATATGAATTGGATTCAGAATGATAATCAAAACGTAGATGGAGTCGATCAACACCCCAAAGCTTGACAGTCATTATTACCTCTTCATTGGTGACATTTTATTCCATAACGTTACAGTGTTAATGCTGGTTTATGTCTGATGATCGTGTTAGATTACATGTGGAAGAATCTGTTGTTTCGGTTTCTTCTTCACTTGTGTTTTTTGGAAATTCTGTACAGAAGATGTTACTAGTATACTATAAAAAAACACAGATTCTCTGAGGGCAAGTATACTTCACTGTATAAGTCAAGTAAACTTAAGTATACTTAAATGTTATTTTAAGCATATTTCTGAGAAGTACATAAAAGTAGACTAAAAGTATACTTTCCTATTGTTTAGTTCAAAAGAAGTATACTAATAGCACACTTGAATAAACTTCTTTTTCGTAAGGGAGTATGAAAGACATCGTAAATCTCCCATCAGTGGTTCAACCTAACATTATGAAGCTACGAGAATACGTTTTGTACAAAAAAAAAAAAAAAAAAAACTTTATTCAACAGTTTGTCTCCTCTGTGTCAGCATAGCGCCATTTTGGAGAATATTCGCTGGACGCAAACTGCATACGCTGTTCTGTGTCAGCCGCACCACACTGATATGCTGTTTTCATTCAAATCAAAGCGTAAATAAACGTAAAAGACGTATCCGTGCGCTGCGGCTGACACAGAACAGCGTACCAAAAGTATTCTCGTTGGTCTTGACAGTGTATTTACTTTGCAGTCAATGGGACAGTCACAAGCCTCCCGGTTTACATCCAAAATATCTTAAATTGTGTTCCGAAGATGAACGAAGCTTTTATGGGTTTGGAACGACATGGTGTAAGTGATTAATGACAACATTTTCATTTTGAGGTGGAGTAACCCTTTACGCGGACAATATTGGTACCTTAAAGTTACATATTAGTATCTAAAGTTTGTACCTTTTTTTTCTGAGAGTGAAAAATACAGTAAAAACAGTGATATTGTAAAATACTATTAACATTTAAAATAACTATAATAATAATATTACATTTATTTTCGAGATGGCATAATTTTCAGCATCATTACTCCAGTCTTCAGTGTCACATGATCCTTTAGAAATCAATATGCTGATTTGCTGCTTAAGAAATTATTTGATGAATAGAAAGTTCATCAGCCTTTATTTGAAATATACTCACTCTAAGAAATGCCCAGCGGTTGTTGTACTGCCAAAAGGTTGGGTTAAACATTTAACCCAACTGTAGGTTGAAAACAACCCAATCGCTGGGTTTGTCATATTTAACAATATTTTTAAGAGTGTAACAATGTAAGTCTTTACTGTCACTTTTGATGCATCCTTGCTGAATAAAACTATTACATATCAGTTCATATATAAATAATATCAATACACGTCAATTCCATATCAAATATTTCCCTTAAAAGTTACTTTCTTACACTGTGTGAGAGTTATAACATCTTTCCCCACCCAACCTGGTGAGATCAACGGTGCCCATAATGCCACTTTTCTTTGACAGTTTTGCTCTCTCTTGCTCCGTCCCTTAGGTCTAATTAACCAGCTCAGGCTCAGCAAAGCGCAGTCAGCCAATTCAAAGGCATTAACAATTCATGGACAGGCATCACAGAAATAACCAGACCTTCTCTTTCCATTTGCCTCTGGAAGGGGGAGGGTTGGTCTGCGAGGTCCCTGGTAGAGAGCGGTGTAGGTCCATCATGTAATCGGTTCGCTCTCTCCTCCGGTAAAGCATCCTTTTGCTTGATCCCATGAGGTTGCACATGCTGGAGCACTTTTATGAAACTGGAACCCTACCATAGAGATTGAATGATGCGCAGTGAGATAGAGTTCCTTCTGCACCATCAAAGAAAGCCCATCAACATCTTTAGGAGTCAATAGAGATCCTAGTTACTTTTGCTATAGTAGCAAACACATTTTAAAATGGTAGTTCATCCAAAAATGACAATTGTGTCATCATTTACTCACCCTCATGTTGTTGCAAGCCCATTATGAATGTTTAGAAAGACATCGATGATGACATAAATGATGATTCATTTTTAGTTGAACTATTTAGTTTTTAGCTAATTGTAAAAACACAAACCCAATCCAACATACCATAATATATATTAGTATATAAAATATACTAAAATGTAAATGAGCCCAATCATTTATAATATGTGACCCTGGACCACAAAACCAGTCTTAAGTAGCACGGGTATTATATTTGTAGCAATAACCAACAATACTGTATTTTGTGGGTCAAAATTATGCATTTTATTTTACGCCAAAAATCATTAGGATGTTAAGTAAAATAATGTTGCATGAAGATATTTTGTAAATTTTATACCGTAAATATATCAAAACTTAATTTTTGATTAGTAATATGCATTGCTGAGAACTTCATTTGGACAGCTTTAAAGGCGATTTTCTCAATATTGAGATTTTTTGCACCCTCAGATTCCAGATTTTCAAATAGTTGTATCTCGGCCAAATATTGTCCGATCCTAACAATCCATAAATCAATGGAAAGCTTATTCATTCAGCTTTAATGTAGCCTATGTGATGTATACATCTCAATTAAAAAAAACCTGACCCTTATGCCTGGTTTTGTGGTCCAGGGTCACATATGAGCTGTATATAAACACATTGATTTCTGATAGCTCATGTCAAAGAAAACATATATTTTTCACACAAACAAATAAGGAGGTCTGCATTTGCTGCAAGGTTTTTGCCTCAACGTTTGGCATCTCCCAGTCCAGAGAAAGCTGCTCAATAAAACATTGCTGTCATGGTAAAACTTTAATGGCTCTGTCTTCGAGCATTAACCCACATGAACACACATTTAGGGCATCTTTTCTGCATAAGCCTTTGAAAACACCCGCCACCCCACCTCCCCCTAAAATCACCAGAGAAGATTTAACAGTCATTTAGCAAATAGAGCTCCCCAGCCCAGATCAAAAAGCATTATATCTGTTCAAATAGTGTCATGGATGACTGTGTATTAACCCTTTTACATGACAGGTGGATGTGGTGTCTATATAAATCAATCTACCACGTTGTATGAGGTCGTTGCTCTTAGCTACAGTAAACACATACAATGGTCTTCCTTGTATAATCATTTAAAATGAGAGTTTTGTATTTAAATATAGTTCACAATTTGTTACTTACCTCATGACATTCTATTCTAAGAATTTTCTTTCTTGGAAACCTCTTTTTACTGTTGTATTTTTAATATATATATATATATATATATATATATATATATATAGGTCACGAGACACATGGGAACCAATGACGTTTAGCGTGAATTGTGTTAGGCGCCATTTTTGTAGTCCATATAGCTGTTGTAGTCCATTTCAGAGCTTCGACAGTGAGTACAAAAATGGTAAAAGTATGGTAACAAGTTACATAGCGGCAGAATGTTCATTTTGGTTTAACTACTATTTTAAGCAAATATGAGATTAAACTGTTCCTTTAATTAGACACGTTCACAGGAATACATAGCATACAATTTGCTGAACATGTTTGTCCGTGTACACAAACAAGTGAGATTAGTGGACACTCCACATTCACTGCCAGAGTCAAAGACAGTGAGAGATTAAGCGCTAATCTGATGATGGGGCGCTCCCGTCAAATACAATAAAACTAAATAGATCTCCTCTTTATTGAAGGCTGTTGATTAAAACAGCTTACTTCACCATACAAAAGCAGCATGATCCTAGAAATCCACTGAATGCTTGCTCCTATAATGTCTTAAGCACTTTAGAGCACAGCCATTTACTAAGACACTCAAGTATTCGTATCCATTTATTAAACTGATAGTGTGTTGGTTTAATCATTTTGAATAAAAATAAGGCTATGTTAAAAATTATCTTTTGTATACAGTTTTTATTCTTTTAATTGCACATAACTGTAGTAGGGTCTTAAAATCGCTAATACCTTATTTTTCTTATTCCTGTTTGACAATATCATGATGTCAGCTCTATATGATTTTCTCTGTCTCTCTCTCTCTCTCTCTCTCACACACACACTTACACGCACACACACACATGCATACATACGCTGGCTGCATAAGACTTTGTTACATCACGGTGGAGGCTGCAGGATTTCAACAAAGTAGAAGTCTGCCCTCCATCGTCCTGTTCCCTGAACATATTCACAGATCACAGTCAGCGGCCACATCCAATTTAATGATGAAAGATGAAGCAACTCATTCTAGCAATGATATAAACACATCGTTTGACTTAGAGCAATACAGAACTTTATTGGCTTAAATAATGTATAAATAAGATCTTGTCATAAATATGAATCATTTACAAAGTTCATAGGGTTCAAAAAAACATTACATGCAATTTGCTGAATATTATGTATGAAATTCATCTACATTTTGTGGTAAAAGGGCAAATAAATCACACACAAATCTCTTAAAAGAAGCATATATCTCATCAATTATGCATAAATCTTCTAAAAGTCTGAATGTTTTGACAAAAAATTACAGATCAGCCAATCACAATCATTCTTTTACATTTACAACAATTCAAATGTTTCATTTTTTACTGGTTCACGTCCAAAGGCACCCACCTTCCTCGAGCTGAAAAGATTATAGTTGTGCTGGTTTGATTGAGCAGGGATTTTAAACAGAATATTTACAAGTTCTAATATCATAGTGATTCTTTCTGGCTGACACGATAAGCTGCAATGATGACTTCTGTATGACTAATTCCTCTCCCTCGGGCTGGACTGGAAACACAAGGTTGTCCTATGAGGCGAGAAATCTCAGAGCTGCACAGTCCTCCTCCTCCTCCAACTGTGGTAAAATATGATTCACCATTCACATCTCCAGAGTTGGATCTATTCTTGGAGTCTTAGTCTTGTGCATAAAGCAAAAACTTAAAAGAAACGCTGGGGCCGCCTGAGTCGCCACATGACCATCTGATAAAGAAACGCTGCTTCACGGGTTTTAAGGTTCAGGTTACTTGCATAGAAGGACATCATGAAAACAGCGGTGTCAGTACTAGGTGGACAAATGCAAACCTCTGCTCAATCCTCTTTAGGAAGGAAGTCCTCGTTGGCGGTCTGGTTGGCGAGGGCCTGTTCCATCAGGGCTCTTTGCGTGATTGCAGGCAGGTAGAGGAACGCGTAGAGGAGCCCCAGTAGCAGAAGAGCGATGATCAGAGGAATACCCCAATCTGTGGTCATGATTGGCTGTTCACAGCGGGCCTGGAAGAAAGAGCCCTGCATTGTGCCGGTAGCCGTCGGAGAGAGACAGAGGAAAGTGTCCGCTGACCAGAGATTGTTTGGAAGTGTGTGTCTGTGTGCGTCCCTTTGGCAGGACACACCTGTCACTAGCCGCTCTGCTTGGCACAGAGACACAGCTGTCAATGTGACACTCCAGCCAGATGTCCCCAAATCAGGCCTGCCCTACGAGGGACATCCCAGACTGACAGCAGACACGGTGACCTACGTCAAAGACATGCAGAACTGATGGCGTCATAAGTAAACATCAAGCATAAAGTATGTTTCATCGTTAAACTCTTATAAGTGTATTACCTGTGCATGATTGTTGACCTAAGCCACTCTCAAGGTGGCATATGGGTAACACGGAATACGGCGTAGAGCTGATTTAAAATGTTATGCAACGTTGTTTGGGCACATCACACTATGTTACTACTAATACCTGCATCCAGCACTTCCTCGTTACAGCAAATCAACTCCCAAATCTAGAATATGGGTTATAGTGCTTGCATAACGTAATTACGTAATTCTTGGTAACATTTTATTAGACTAAATTGCCTGCACTTCTCGGATAGAATGGGATTAACTGTGGGATATTTTTACACATAAACATCTGTCTTGTAGTGCAGGGTTTAAAAAAAAAATTATGCCGTAAAGCCCTCATATATGATGCCCTTGTGAGAGACCCCCTTCCTAAAACATAAAGACAATTGTATATACATTTTTTATATTAATATAATAAAAAAGAAGGACAGATGAACAGAATAATAATTACAATAACATATAATGAATAATAATAATAAATAGTGCAAAAAATTAATTGTTGTTGTTAATAATATGAATTCTTACAATTTTGAATATAAATAATTTCATAATAGAAGATTTAGTTAGAAAAATAGGAATGGCTTGTCCTATTTATAGTATAATGTATACTATAATATTAATATCTAATAATAATACTAATAATATAAAAATGTGATTAATGTCAGAAGTTAACATATTAACTTTGACGTCTCTAAAATATATATTTTTAAGAAATAACTTTATCTCTCCAAAAAATGATGTCTCTCCTCGGGGCCCTCTGGGAGTCCTGGGACCCCAGTCTGAACACACAGTTCTAGATGAACTGTTAAGTATAAGATGCACAATAGTTAAAATGTAACAAAAAAAAAAATTATAATTTAACTTCAATTTTATCATGAAGGTCTATACTTGAAAGGCCTGGTTATTTATCCAGTTCTCATATATTCAGTTCAAATGAGCACACATCTTCATTTAGACTGATGTGAAAAGCAGGAAAAGGACGGTAAGTGTGATGGTTACATGCATTCTGACTCAGAGAGGCTGTCTTAACCTCCACAGAGAAAGGCCTCTCCCTCAGCGCCTGCAAAACCAGGCCACCTCACTGTAGAGCACCAAAGCAAGGACAGGACACACAGTGCTGGTGAAACCTCAAAGGTGTCCATTGTTTTTCAGACACAAAAGCATATTTCACATAATTGTCCCCTCTCTTTGTTTTTTCATGATTGAATCCGATTAATCCTTTATTTGTTGTCAGATATAAAGATTACAGGAATGCTAAAACAGACAGACTTCAGATTGGCGCTTAGAAGGTCTTTGATTTTTTATTACGTGTGAACAAGGCTATTAAGGGGAATATTTTTGCAATTTGGGTGCTGTTAATCGCTTTGGATGAAGAACATGAATGTAATCATGTTGTGGTTGCATTTTTTTTAAAGTGTATAGGCCTATATGTAATTGATCATTAATAACTGTGTTTTTTAGGTCAGGGTCAGGGTCATATTCTCAGTGCTCTATTAATAGAATGTGTACACCAAGGTGTAATATTGTACAAACATGGGTAGCTGACATTTAAACATTTTAATTCAGAGCACACCAACATCATACCTATCAAACTAAACATGCAAAATAAACAAATAAATGCATTTGACACCTGAATTCCCTTTCACCACAACATTTTTCTAAATAATTGTTTAGGATATCTAGTGTATTGTCATTCTATCTGTTCATTTATTCACAGCTAACTTCTGTATTGGTTATATATTTTATGAATAAATTAGTCAGATTAGTTGATTGTGTTGCTAAAAAGAGGATTTTTTGTGTGTGTGAACAAGGAAACATATACCAGATGATACAGCAAATGAGCTCACAATTCATGTTTGAGCTATAACTGACATTTGAAGTATGCTACAAATACAACATTTGTTTATATACTACCATTCAAAAGTTTGGGGTCAGTAAGGATGCATTAATTTAATCAAAAGTGACAGAACAGATGTTAATAATGTTACAAAAGAGTTCTATTTCAAATAAATACTGTTCTTTTAAACTTTCTATTCAACAAAGAATAATGAAAATAATGTCAAAGTTTCCAGAAAAATATTAAGCAGCACAACTGTCTTCAACATTGATAATAATAAGCAATGTTTCTTGAGCAGGAAATCAGCATATAATGATTTCTGAAGGATCATGGGACACTGAAGACTGGAGTAATGGCAGCTGAAAATACAGCTTTGCAACACTGGAATACATTTTATATATATAAATAAATACATTTAAATAGAAAACAAGAAATTTAAATTGTAATGTACACTAACCGGCCACTTTATTAGGTACACCTAGTACTGGGTTGGACCCCCTTTTGCCTTCAGAATTGCCTTAATTCTTCGTGGCATAGATTCAACAAGGTTTGGAAACATTCCTCAGAGATTTTGGTCCATATTGACATGATAGCATCACACAGTTGCTGCAGATTTGTCGATCCATGATGCGAATCTCCCGTTCCAACACATCCCAAAGGTGCTCTATTGGATTGAGATCTGGTGACTGTGGAGGCCATTTGAGTAAAGTGAACTCATTGTTATGTTCAAGAAACCAGTCTGAGATGATTTGAGCTTTGTGACATGGTGCATTATCCTGCTGGAAGTAGCCATCAGAAGATGGGTACACTGTAGTCATAAAGGGATGGACATGGTCAGCAACAATACTCAGGTAGGCTGTGGTGTTTAAACGATGCTCAATTGGTACTAAGGGGCCCAAAGTGTGCCACCGTGTCCTGTTCTTAGCTGACAGAAGCAGCACCCGGTGTGGCTTTCTGATGCTGTAGCCCATCTGCTTCAGGGTTCGATGTGTTGTGCGTTAAGAGATGGTTTCTGCATACCTTGGTTGTAACGAGTTAATGTTTTATTTTTTATCATCTCTAACCAGTCCTGCCCATTCTCCTCTGACAACAAGGCATTTTCGTCCACACAACTGCCGCTCACTGGATATTTTCTCTTTTTCGGACCATTCTCTGTAAACCCTAGAGATGGTTGTGCGTGAAAATCCCAGTAGATCAGCAGTTTTTGAAATACTCAGACCAGCCCGTCTGGCACCAACAACCATTCCACGTTCAAAGTCACTTAAATCCCCTTTATTCCCCATTCTGATGCTCGGTTTGAACTTCAGCAAGTCGTCTTCACCACATCTAGATGCCTAAATGCATTGAGTTGCTGCCATGTGATTGGCTGATTAGCAATTTGTGTTACCAAGCAATTGAAAAGGTGTACCTAATAAAGTGGCCGGTGAGTGTATATTTCACATCACAATATTGTAACAATAATATAATTGTTACTGTATTTACTGTAATTATTGTATTTTGACAAAATTGAGCTTTGGTGAGAATAAGAATTTGTAAGACTATTGACTTTTAAGACTTTTGAATACACAGCATCTTGCCAACCATCTGTTTCAAATGGCCATTATACCAAAGTAACTATATGACTCAATACATTTGATTGAGTTGCAGGGAGGATGGCATTAGATAGCATTTTCCCAAAACAGGAAGCATTACATAACCACTCAGAGACAAAACCTACACACTCAACATCAGGAGAGAAAGATATAACATTTAAAGGATAGAGAGAAAGGAGACAAGGTAACAGTGCCGCCAGTTTTCCTTTTCTCTTTAAGCACAACCTGAACAAATCATCTCGACACACTCAATACAGTCCTGACTTTGGCTCCACTAGCTCTTCTCAACAGATAGATAGCGTGTCCATCGCCCACAGACATGGAGGCTGTATTATATAAAGCCCTCGTGAAACCCTGGCCACTGCAGTGGATGACTATACGATGATGGCAAGACTCCACATATCTTATACTGTGCATTTACACATGCACACACACACACGCACAAGCACACACACACAAAGTACCTAAAAGCACATTCTCTAGACACAGTGACCCCTGTACTATTTTTAGCTCAGCTAGTGGTGAGAACTTCACTGCTAAGAGAAGCATGATTCAGAAAAGTATGAAAATAGTTTGTTATTTAAAGAGCCCTGACAAACACTGTAGAGGCAGTAATCTCTGGACAAGACAGAATAAAATACCACATTTGGTGATGAAAACAGTGAAGTCTTGCTTATGTGAACAACAGTCACTTCAGCAGATATACAAGGAGTTAAAGGCACCTCCTCAATGCTTGGGGGCATATAAACAGTTTCTTGAGTTCAGATGCTGGATATATTTTCCTGATGTAAATCTATTGATAAAGACTCAAATGCAAGACAAATCCTCCCACACAGACGCCAGCAGCCAATCATCAACACATTTCTCTGCCTGATCTAATAAAAATAGATTTTACAGTAACTGTTTCTGTTAAAGATACACTTAGGGCAACGGACCACGAGGAGGGATGTTGGTTGTAGAGGCACACAATGTAGCCTATAGCTGTGTATACAGTTGAATAACTAGTCAATACAATGTCAAAGTGACCTCAGCCATGATATTGTGATAACTGATCTGTGGGATTGTATAACTATAAGAGAATGTCAAGCTGGCAGATGTGGTCAGCGAGGGATTACAGGACCATCTTATACAACACTGCATTTGTTTGAGCACGTTTAAGTCAAGGTGAGCGGGCTGTGTATTGTTCCCAGCTCACGAGAAACAGAAATCGGCCTACTGCAGAGGTGCTTGGACTGGACAGAATTATGTGCTAAAAAAAATTAAAACGACCAAATCATTTTATTTATTGGACTAATTAGTTCATAGTGCAAGCTAAATTAACAGCAACGTCACTTTAAGAGTAACTTAGCCTACTATATTTAGTCTTTGTTTACAGTCATATCTTACTATAATTTATGGCGCATCTTTTTAGACTGTAACATTAAACATGTAACGCATATTAAACTGTAACATTATTTCGATGTAAACTTTTTTTTTTTTACAGACGAAAAAACAACAACTCATCAGCAATGAGGGTGAGATTTTAGCCCACGAGCGCAGAGCTCTGTGGATTAATGAAGCACTTTTCAAAATAATACCGCCTCCGTACTGCAGCGGGAGTTAACACTGTGAAACGATACAGCAGCGCCATCGTGCGGTCAAAGAGGGTTTAGCAGGCTACACAAACTTGCACGGAAAAAAATAACATGACTTCATGCATAACGTTACATTAAAATTGATTCGAAATACAGTCAAATACAAAACGCATACACATTAAATTAAAAACTGAAATGGTAAATGACCGGAGACTTACGTTGGTGCAGTTCTGTTCTATGGTTGTTGTTGTCGTGCATATATATAAACATATTTAAAATATATTTTCTTTCAAATATTTGTGTATATGCAATGAAGCTATATACAAAATAATTAAAAAATGTTTCCTTGTCATCTTGTACTACGTTCTACAAGTGATGTCTTGGTACTAACCGGAAGCGGAAATTGCGAGGGAGCGGTTGACAGCTGCTGGTCGTCTGAAGTGGGTCGCAAGCAAAACAACAATAATTGTGCAGAGATGGAGCTGTGTGAAATATTATACAACAAAGCTGAATACATCGAGACGGTATGTTAATAAAATCGATAATATGCGTCAGCTGAATCAAGCTAGTAATAAGTAATAGTAATGCTAGTATGTCTCTACAAACAGAATGTGTATTATATTATAAACAAAGATGATTCTTCAGCAAAAATGTTCGTCTGTCATAACCTACTAGTCAGTAAACGTCTGTATCTTTTGCACACGGTGTTTATGAAATGCTCACATCAGCCCAGAGCTGGACATCATGTGATGATAACGTTCACATTTGATTTCTCTACGTTAGGCATCAGGCAACAAAGTCAGCAGACAATCAGTTCTTTGTGGCAGTCAAAACATTGTTCTCAATGGAAAGGTGAGTTTATGTATGTATTTCGTCTTGTTATTTCCCCCAGCTATGTGTTAACTATGTTTAATGTTCTCTTGTTTCAGACTATCGTGATGAATGACTGTGTCATCAGAGGAGATCTCGCTAATGTCAGAGTCGGGCGCCACTGTGTCATCAAAAGCCGGAGTGTGATCAGACCTCCGTTCAAGAAATTCAGCAAAGGGTGAGCAGTGCTGCTGGTTTAATGTAACACATCTGCTTTCTCACCGGATACTGTTTGTATGATTGAACTTTTCTTGTTCTGTGTATTTCAGCGTGGCTTTCTTCCCCTTGCATATTGGGGATCATGTGTTCATAGAGGAGGACTGTGTTGTCAATGCTGCACAGATAGGATCATACGTCCACATTGGCAAGAACTGTGTAATTGTAAGTAGCTCCTTCATCTCTATCCTCCCATATTTTCTCCCAACATTTTTACCTGGTGGTGCTTAATTGCGATGCATGTTTTTTTTTTATTTAGGGTCGGCGGTGTGTCTTGAAGGACTGTTGTAAGATACTGGATAATACGGTCCTTCCCCCAGAGACGGTGGTTCCTCCGTTTACAGTATTCTCTGGCTGTCCAGGTTAGCACCTTCAGATATAGTATTTTATTTACTGTTGTATATTTTGTTGTAAAGTGTTTTATGAATTTCATTCTGTGAATATAAGCAGAGCCTAAGCTTTTTTTTTTTATATATATTTCAGGTCTATTTTCAGGAGAACTCCCTGAATGTACACAGGAACAGATGATTGACGTTACCAAGAGTTACTACCAGAAATTCCTCCCTCTCAGCCAGATCTAGGACTGAACTTTAGTTTGTGATTTGTTGCTCCCTTTCATTCTGGGACCAAAGGAACCAATGTGGACTAATATTCCCCAATCATCTCTTTAGCTCTAAGTTCTTGGACAACAAAGAAATACCACTACCAGTTTTGTTCACAGTTGTATCCACTTGCAGTAAAAACCCCTTGCTATCATGGCTATGTTAACATAGAATATGAAATTATAAAATATGTGACTTGTACGCAGAACACCAATTTTCATGTCAGTATTTTTCGATTTCTGTTAATGTTGCATATAATGTCAGTGTACATCGCAGTCCCATTGGCGTGGCTCAGAAAAATCTCACAACACAGTGATTAACTGTTAGACTGAAGGGCCTTTATTTATTCAACTTTACCATTTCTGCAACACTAACCATTTTCTGTTTGTATATACAGATTACAGATGGTAATAAAAGCTTTTTTTGTAAAAAAAAAACAAGTGTCTATTCTGACCCATTTTAAATGATCACGTGTGTTTTGTTTTTTTTTTTTACCAAACAACATGCTCCTTTTGTAAGGTGTAGTCACATTAGTGAAATTTTGGTGGGCAAAAAAAGGATAATTTTCTATTGTTACTAGTGTAGCGACGTATAAAGCACAGCTCACATAAAGATCTCTTTCAAATCAAGCAGCTTTCTGTTGGTCAAAACAGTGAATCCATGTGTAAATCTGCATGAAGACTTTTTATCCTCTGCTGAAAATCTTGATCACGTGAATTCCTATTTAAATGGAGTTTGCCTGTAAACATTTGCTGAACAACAGTAGATGTCTTACAAATATTATCTAACAGCACAAGGAACAGGATGACATGCAAAAATACTCCGTAGATAGACTCATTCAACTACATACTTTAATTTAATTTGCTAAAGAAACAGTTTTAGTTTTTGAGGTAGCGATTGCTCAGTCTATTATGAAGCAATTAATTTCTATAAACATGCTTCAAATCAAGAAGACCTTTCATACTGTAACTAGCCTGTTTATGTAGCGGAAACAGGCAAGTCTTGGCCCCTTCTAGACTGCAACAAAACTGATAAAAAAAGTAATAATAAATCATAAATCATTCAAATATTTAAAATCTCTATTGCTTTAAAAGCACAAAGGCTAAAACCATAGTCGTTACGCATTCATACAATGAACAATACCACTTGTAAACAAGCATACTTGCATTTGAAAGAGGTAAAGACACTTTATTAGGAGGATTTTTTTAAAGTTCATTCCTTCAGCTCTCTGATGACATGCTATTCTTCTTTTGATATTTTTAATTCAAATTAGGTATAATACTGTTCAAATGTTCAGAGTCAGTAAGATTGTTTTTTTATTAATTTTATTCAGCAATCAATTTATATATTCAGTAATTAGTTACATTTTAAAATGTATTTAAATGGAAAACATTTCTTTAAAATTGTAAGAATATTTATCAACATTACTACTTTTACTGTATTTTGGATCATATAAAAGTAGGCTTGATAAGTTATTAACTTTCTTTAAAAAAATAAACTAAATCTTACCGACCCCAAACTTTTGAATGGTAGTGTAAATTGGCAAAAGTGTGGGGGGTCTCTATAATGTACACTATGGCTCTCCTTCATACAAAGATCAGCCAAAACTCCTTTATGCCTTCTGTTCTTACTCAATACTGTTATTGAGAAGTGCTAGCTACCCACTACATTCAAAGAAAAGAGTACTCTATAGAGCTGGGGACACTGCAGTGTAGCTTCAGTAATGTACTGGTAAAACAGCGTAAGGGTTCCTCAGTCCAGATTCCATTCACATAACCACTGCTGACACTGTGCCTGTTGCTCCTCACTCTCCACTGGGCTGCTCCTCCTGTGCACTGGCTCTGGCTCTTCTTGGATTTCAGTTTGTGTTTTTTTCAAAATATTCTTCATTAGGTCCTCCAGAACATTCACACATCTTCGTGGTGCCCATTTGGAGTCGAGGGTGGGTACAAAGGGATCTGTGGCTGTGACGTGGATGGGTTCATTCTCTAGTGGGATGTGCAAGAAGTATGCGTGCAGCATCATGCGATACGGAGCATTGTCTGAGCGGAGACTGTAAGTGTAGTCTCCCACTATGGGGTGACCAATGGCACTGCAGTGAACTCGGAGCTGGTGTGTCCGTCCTACAGGGTGTTTGATATTTAGACTTTTTCCATTTGACAGTGTGTTTCATCTATATTTTGTCTGTATTGTTGATGATACTGTACCTGTCAGAGGCTGCAGAAGCACTTTTGTGATTGGATCTCCGTCGTATTCTCCATACTCTAAAACTGTCAGCTCTGTTTGGCAGGGCTTAGGATTCTCACAACCTACCACACAAATTATGGAATTGACGCATGAATGAATTTCTATTAGTTTCTGATAGTTCATCCAAAAATGAAAACGTATTCACCCTTAGGCTATACAAGATGTAAATTAGTTTGTTTCTTCATTGGAACAGAATTGGATAAAATGCAAAATAATATTATAATATATAATAGCATTAAATCACTTGATCCTCTGCAGTGAATGGGTGCCGTCAGAATGGGAGTCCAAACAGTAAGAAACAAATCTCTGATTACGACGTTTTCATCTACCAGCTAAAATATGATGCCTCTAGCCATAATAATACTTCCTCCAGTGGAAAAAAAATCAATGTCTGAATCAGGAGAGAAATATACACAGATCAAGCACTGTTTACATGCAAAAACAGTCCAGAACAGTTTTAAACAAATATGTTGGTTGAATATTGACATTGAGATAAGAATAGGGGATTCACTTTTTCCACTGAAGGAAGCATTATTATGGATTATTTTGGCCAGAAGTGACTGTTTAAAGTTAAACCGCCTTAATAATGGATTTGTTGCATTTCACATAACTTTTCACTTCACAAGACATCAATTGATGGGCTGGAGTGGTGTGGATTACTTGTAGATTATTGTGACATTTTTATCAGCTGTTTGGACTCTCATTCTAATGGCACCCATTCACTGCAGATAATCCAATGGTGAGCAAGTCATGTAATGCAAAAGTTTTCCAAATGGCCTGAGGGTGTGTAAATTGTCAGCATATGTTAGTTTTTTTTGGTGAACTATTTTTAACATTTGAGTTTAATTTACAGCAAAAGAGATTCTGACCTTCTGTTCCTTCAGTACACATCATATGGGTTTTGCCCTCTGTTGTGTTCTTGCCGATCGCAAAGTCCAGGGTCATTTTCTCCTGAGCCACAGTACCTCGGACCTGCACAGGAAATATAAATGGCCTATATTATTATGAAAAACATTTTATGCATCCAATGAATGTCTGAATGTTACAGTACCAGGGCAAGATAAGCTTTGGTAACAAGCCTGTCCTTAAAACAGCGGTACGCTTGTCCTGCTGCTGCCTTGTTCAGTGCTACACACAAAGCACCACTGGTAGAGAAATCCAGTTGATGGCAAAACCTGCAGAATATCAGAATACATATGAATGAACCACTGAAAAGATGCATGTGCGTCTTTAAATTATTATTTGTTTCAGCACATAGCAGAGTAAAAGAAAACCTGAGAAAGAGACCTGAAGCCGTAGTAGGTGCCAGGATCTGCAAGCTCTGGGAAGCGATGCTTCAGCTGACTCTGGACAGTCTGTTTCTCATACCACATCTTGCTGTCAATACGAATATCCCAGTGTTTGTTGACAACTATATAGTTTGCGCTGTGGTACAAAACACACAAGTTCTCCAGGCTCGCAGGCTCCATGTTCCCCTTCTCGTGCAAAGCAAGACCAGTGTTATTCTGTGTGGCGCATCAAGAAGTTTTGTGACAGTATTTGAAACACATTTAAATAATATATAATGACTAATAAAGACTGACCATTAGAGGCACGGTTGGCACATGGCGTTTGTCTTGTTACCGCTGTTCTTGTATTGTTATTGACCCCTGTTGTTGTGCAGCATGCTGGTTATGAATTATTTACATCCAGTCTTCTGTTTATCTTTCCTCTGCGCAGAGCAAACCTTCTCCTTTAGAGGAAGCATTACATCCCACACATTTTATTCAATGGTCGTGCAATACGTTTTTACATTGATTGCTTTTCGTTTCTAGCTAACAGCGTAGATTAAATAAATTTACTTTGATAGACCATTTCTGTAAGATCCCATGCGTAACTGGCAGACGTAATAGTTTCAAAATAAAAGCCTCATTATTTCAACAATTTTGCACGAGTATTCCATAATTAAATGGTCTTATTAAATGTCTCATAATTAAATGGTCTAAAATGCAAAAGGAATCAGTTAAATATAACTTAATAAATAATATATAAAATAAAAGAGTAAAATAGTCAAACATTTCTCTAATTCCGATTTGTGAAATAGTCGTTCTTTTGAGTCGGATCTTTTCTCTCTGAATCGGTTCCATTTCCAAGCCGATTCTTTGAAATTAACTGTTTGAAAGAACCGACTGGTGGAGTGAACCATTCGTTTGAGTCGGATCTTTTCAATCAATTTGATTCCTTCAGTTTTGAACGAACTGTTCAAAAGAATCGATTCGACCCAGACTTGCCCTGACAAAGTGCGCACGCGCATGTCAAACTTATGTCCAGTTTGTCGCAGTGAATTGTGGGATAGACATTAACAGACATGGCGTCCCGCGCGCTTGCATACTGTGTGCGCTCCGTCGCTCGCGCCGCTGCAAGGTTAAATCAAGGCAGCGTGCTCACCAGATCCGCCTGCGCGCCCTTCGTCTCAGAGCAGCGACCGCTCTCTGTCCTGTCATGCAGCCAGCGGACGTGGTGGACTCAACCAGTGCGGGTGAGCTTTCTGCAGAGGGGATGTTTGTCTGTGTGGCCTACTAGTGCTGGATTACTCTGTGACCTACCTGTGTCTTTCCGACAAATCTAGTCGTGCAAGACAGCTGGGAGCCCTACAAAGTTAAAGTTAGATTTACTGTGCAATCACAACATATATAATCCACATCAGTTATTACTCTTTTCAAGGTGTGACCTGCTAGACTTTAAATAGCTGATGATCAGTCAACTTAATAAAACGCTAATAGTTTATACATACGATGACTGTGTGAATCTTCACGGTTGATGCTCTTTGCGTCTTTTATTGTAGCTATTATTAAAGTGATAGTTCACTTTTAATAGCAATTCTGTCATCAGGACGTTCCAAACCTGTTTGACTGAAGTCCTTCAGTGGAACACAACAGATGTTGGGCTGAATGACAGCCACTTCATTTGACTGTATGGAAAAGATGCAACTGAAGTAAACACCTTTCATTTGTTACTGAGGGAAAAATAACAATAATTAAGACCATTTTGGCTGAATTATCTCTTCGTTTGCTTAAAAACATGCTTGCCTAATTATCTTTCTTCTAATAAAGCTGGTATTGTGTGCAGTGAATATTGTTGGCTCTGGGATGAATTGCTTATGTTCTTCATCCGTAAGTCATGTTGGATAAAGCGTCTGCTAAGTGAATACATGTAAATGTTTGAATGTCTCCAGATTTCAGGCCCGTCTGTTCATCAGTGTCGGCTCTACGGGGATCTTCCACCCCTCACTTTAGAAAACATCGAAGAGCGTGTCATGTACGTCCTTAAACTGTATGACAAGATCAATCCAGAGAAGGTGAGGGATACTTCACTTACCTCTGCACCGTAACATTACATAGCTCGTTTTGTATATGATAATCTCCAAATACTGAAATTTGAAGGACAATGATATGCAGTTTCTGTGTTAACTGGAAACTTCATGCCTATCCACCATATTCTTTGGTGTAACATGTTACAACAAGTTTCCATTATTTAATGCATTAACTACTGTAATGAGCATTACATTTGTTACAGCATTATTCATTTTTGTTAACCTTAATCAAAATACAAGTTCATTTTTAGTTCGTGTTCACTCGGGTCCATTAAATTAACAGATGCGACTTTTTATTTTCATAATATATTAAGTATAAATGTTGAAATGAACTAAGATTAATACATGCTTTAGAAGTACTTTGAGTGTAGTTTGTTAAATAATGTAGTTCGATGAGCTGCTTTGTTTGAGATATTGTATAATACATACTCCTATCATCGATCTCTGATACGTTTTTCCTTCTCAAGCTGCAAACATCGTCTCATTTCATGAAAGATCTGGGGCTGGACAGCTTGGACCAGGTGGAGATTATAATGGCTATGGAAGATGAGTTTGGTTAGTATGGGTTTGTTCCTGTGCCATTAAAGCATTTGACAACTGTGATATACCTTCTAAACATTTCATTTGAATTGAGGCGCTCAAACACACTGTTCAATCCACAGGATTTGAGATCCCAGATGCAGAGGCCGAGAAGCTTATGAATCCTGCGGAGATCATACAGTTTATTGCAGATAAAAAAGATGTGTATGAATAGAAGCAAGCTATATGGTATGTGAATCCTGTCTTTTGAGCTAATGCTTAAAGGGTCATATAATGTGATTTCATGTTTCCTTTCTTTTTGGAGTGTTTCAAGCTGTTTGTGCGTAGATGAGATCCCCGAAGTAGCAAAGACTAAAGTCTCAAAACCAAAGAGATATTCTTTATCAAATTTAAGACTCGGCCACGCCCCCCTAAAACGGCTCAATCAAACATGCCCCCACATGTCTACGTCACCATGTGGAAATATTTGCGTAATGCCTCCCCAATGTTCACACGTGGTTTCAGTAACCGCAGTAGTGTTGAAGCAGCCATGACAGGGAGACGCTGTGTGTTTCTAGGTGAAAGCAAAAGCACTTTATTTGGCCTTCCGAAAGTAGATGCATTTAGGAATCATTAAGATTACTTACAACAGAACAGAAATGCATTTAATGGACGAGTTTCGTGAACCTAGGAGAGGAGATAATTCTGACTTTGCTATGACAATCTGGCGCTTCTGAATCAGTGACTGTATGTTTTGTTATTAGTATGTAAAAATTGGTATTTGTTGACTGTTCAAATGCGGAGTTTTGCGTGTCGTATGTGCTTGTGTGTGTGAAAGAGGAGGTCACATCACAGCACAACAGCTATCGTGTGTGTGTGTGTGTGAGAGAGAGAGCGGGAGACACGGTCACACAACCGCGGCTTGTGTGCAAACACATACGAGCTTCATCACTGTCTGTCACGCGACTCTGTTCCCCTCTCAGGCTTGAACTGATGGTAAAACTAAGGACATTATTAACTGTCTTTAATTTTAAAAGCTGGATTATGGAAAGGGGAATTACATTTCCGACGTGGCTTGTGGTGTTCGGCCAATCACAATGCACTGGGTCAGTTGGCCAATCAGAGCAGACTGTGCTTGTCGGAAGGAGGGACTTTGTAGAAAACAAAGCGTTTGAGAGAGGCGGGGCATAGAGGACCTACAATAATGTACAGTATTTGAAAAATTTGTTTTTTGAACATTAAAGTATGTCAACATATTCTGTTACACCAAATAATGATCTTTAACAAATGCATCATACGACCCCTTTAAGATTGTTGTTTATATTTGCATGCTTGGTAATGTTATCTTAGTCTCACATGTTTTATTTTTTTTTGCAGGCACGGAGGATTGACTCCGTATTAAAAGATGTGAATCGACTGCATCCACAGTGTCCAGTTTCTGTCATACCATTTTCTTCTGTCTCTTGCTTATGGGGTCATCTGCCTTGTTGTGTACTGTTGTATTTAATGAAAATGTCACTAAACTCCTGGGAACTTGAGCTGAAAATAAAGCCAAGACTAAATTGTAATTCTTTGGTTTGTCAGTGAAGTGATGCCTCTAGTGTATGGGAAGTGTTACTGCAACTTAAACTCAAGGTCAGTGCAAGAACTTAACACTGCTGTGCAATATTCTCATCCAAATACTGCATCCTTTCACCAGTAAATTGTAGGACTATTTTAAAATGTGTGGAACTTTCAAAACCTCATTGAGCAGCCTGAAATACAGAGACAGATATCCCACAATTTTTCAATTGTTTCCAAAACTTATTGCTTATGGTTGCTCACTAGATAGTTTAATACAATTTAGACTGATTTGTGAACAATGTTTATTGCATAACTAAATTGAATCAATTAAATTAGGTTTTCCATGACTGAAAACACTCACACCTATTTTAAAAGTATTATTTTGGAAATTACACTGCGGATTTGAAGGTGTATTAGGTCATTTAATATACCACTGGTCTTAAGATTATATAATGGCATTAGCATGTGGTATCTCACAAAATGTTGTTTATAATAACGTTATAAAACTACATTTTAAAGTGTCACCCATAAATTATTCTGCAACGACCAATAATGGCAAGACTTCTGAACTAAAGCAATTTTAATGATCCCACATTCATGTAGAATAAAACTTTTTATAGCAACTGGAGTCTTTGTCATATTTTAAACCTCTTTTAAAAGCACCGTTTGTTTTTGTATGTAGAAGTGTTCTGTACCATTAGGTAAAATATTTATGGTAATCAAAATTAGATTAAACATTTCCATAAACTATGATACTAAGCAAATTAGTTGAGTGTACTCCATGTAATTAATCCATATTTTGTGATGAGATTCTTGGTAATTCACTTGAAGTAAAAGTATATATATATAAAAAAAACACCATTGCACACCATATCACGGTTAGGCTTTATTGCGGGTTGTACCCAAGTTATACAGCTTTGTATTCCGATATCAAGATCAGAACTTTACAAACAGTTATTATCAGTCTACAATTACAGCCAACAAAAGACCTAAAACTACTCTATGACCTCTACCTCGTTACATATGCACTTAAGGGTACTAAAATTGAAAACCAAGCAACAAAGAAAAAAAAATTAAACAGCATTACAAGAAACATTCATCACTACACATTTGAGTATCTACCATGTATTACTAGACTAAACCTTGTGTCAATTGTTACCAATACAAATAAGGATTGTCCTTCAAAAAGTGCAGTTCCCCAAGTTAAAATTCTAAGACAACCCCAGGAAGACGCTGAAAAGAACTTCCTGCTCATTTAAGTTCTTATTGATGTTTATTTCTATTCATTTTCAAACAGTCTACCAAAGCAGTGTGCATATAGGTTACATGTGAGCAAACTATTTCTTGACAGACCACTAGAAGAATTGTTGGAGTTGAGAATTTGCTATTCCACAGCCCGTTCTGTGTGGAACGCTGTGAAAAAGGAAATGTTAATGCAACCCTTCATTTGCTACAACTGGCCAATTTTTCGTGACAAGTTAAAGAAATCTTTCAATCATGGCACATTACAGGAATCGTATTGTTAAATCCCACCGCTACCGCGGCCAGGAATTTAGTAAGCAAAGACACAGACATGGAAGCCTCACCCTACACTGCATAGACTCTCTTAGAATTTTTCCCATGGTGGGAGTTTCGATTTAAACTCTCGTTCATCCGTTTCTTGTGCTGGTTTTACTAAAGCTTTTCAGGTTTATAATGACATGACAGCAATACTCACAGTTTAAGTCAATTGCCTTAGCACATTGTTCAACAGTAGGAACCATTTAAAAAGACACAGGTATATATTTGCTCACAGGATAAATCAGAAAAGAATGACATTTTCAGTACAAAAGTAGAATGTCAGGCCAAGTCAGTTTTTCGTTTTACTCTACGTTCTATAAAAATGGGGATTGTACATTGTTCATGAATATCCTCAAAACATCCATTTTGCAAGTGACATTTGAAGCATATGCATTGTCCAGCTTTTACAAAAGAACAAATCCCTTTCCTCCCCCTGCTTGATAATTTGGCATGACAGTGAATTATCAAAATGTCTCAGCATGACAGTTCTGTTTAACAGCAAAAGCTGCACATACATAAAACAAAATTGAGGAAAAGAGGGGAGGGGGACAAAAAAAAATACTGGGCGTCAATGGCTTTTCCCTACGCTTCCGAACGTAAAAAGCCACGAAGAACGGGGAAAATAGCAGGAAAGAACCCATTCAGAACCATTGGTAAAGCTCAGCGTAGCACTCCCAGAAAGGTCTAACTCTACCCCGGACGCATACGAACATGTAACTAAAGCACAAAAGATTGAGCGATCCACATCGAGGGAGTAAACAAAGTCACGGCAAAACCATCGGCGATACCTGCAGTTATACGCCCCCTAAACAAGAGGAGAATACTTGGGCTCCTGATGTGCAGGAACGGAGCAGGCCACTCAAGCACGCAGGCACAAACGCACGCTTTAAGAGTCTAGTCCATGTACACGAAGAATAAAACGACAAACAAAAGGCAATGTCCTCTGTCCATGCCGTCCAGTCTCCAAAAGCTACACTCTGCCTCCAGAACACAAATACAGTACAAGCTTGTCTAGTTCACTATGTACACCAAGTGCAATTCCAAAAACTAATTTTCAGCTTTCGTTGTGTAGTTTCTCTCCAATGCTCCACTTAAAATTTGTCCAACAAACAAAGATAAGCCAGGTCTGGAATTAAGTAAACAAATCCTTTGATTGAAGTATATTTGGTAAAGCAGTTACCTAAAATGGTTCAATACTGGCACGCAACCATAGAGGGTAATACTCAGGGTTTTGTACGAAGAGTCATTAAATATGGATAAGTTAACACACCACGCATGCAATTTCTACTTCTCAAATAAAACAAAATGGAGAAAAAACTTAAACAGCTTAATCAAATATTAAGGTCCATGGCTTAGCCTAATGCTGACATCTTTCTCTCCCTCTTGAAGCGTCTCAGAAATTGTGCACCTAAATATAGTACGATAAAAGGTAAATAATCTGTAAATCTACGCACATTATTTCAACTACCAGTAATAGATTACATTCACTTCAAATCCAGCCTTCCTTGGCCACAAGTACAGAGGCAAGCCATTTTCAATGACAAGCCAGCTTTGAGGAAGGGGGAAAAATAGGGGGGGGGGGGGACTCAGAAAAAAAATTCTAACTCAATTAAATTAAATGAAAATAAAATGGTAATGAGCAGCCAAAACATTGATTTATTAATATTGTAAGGAACTTCAGATTAACAACCAACTGTACACATTACAATCATGTTCTATTTGTAAACAGTTAAAAGCCACTTGACTTGTTGCATCTTCGGACACAATTTGAATCAAGGCAATGAAATGTGGACGACTTTTGCACTGTTAAAATAACCAAACAAGATTTTCTTAAACACCAGCTCTGGCGATGAGGGAAATATATATATATATCATCAAACAATATATATGCAAATTACTGAAACATATAAAACATTACTTCAGACAAAGAAAAAGCGATTCTGTAGGCCGAGTCATTGGCTACAGTATGCATAGTTACAGATTTCTGCTTTTTCTTATGACATTTGACAGTTAATTCGACAGTCACAAAGCAAAAAACATTGAGCCA
The DNA here is from genome assembly GCA_027422405.1 of Ptychobarbus kaznakovi. Classification (NCBI taxonomy): domain Eukaryota; kingdom Metazoa; phylum Chordata; class Actinopteri; order Cypriniformes; family Cyprinidae; genus Ptychobarbus; species Ptychobarbus kaznakovi. The sequence continues at coordinate 10,320,697 of CM049807.1, read as the reverse complement.
CTCAGTGGGAAGAAGGACTAGATAGTGATTCAGCAAACCATATCCACTCATTAATAAAAAGACAGCATATTCGAAAAGCAGTATGTAGAATGTCTCCAGCTTAAAGCAGTTATTTGGCAGAGAAAAACTTACAGAGCTATAAGTAGTTTCAGTGCTAAAAGTTGGATTTTCCTACAAGGAGTTTCTATTGGGGAAAACTGGCGATATTTCCTGAGAACCATGCTGGTTATTTAGCAGACGAGAGGAATAGATAAAATAACCAATGACATGGCCAAACACTGATCAGTATTCCCAGAGATAAAAGCTTTGTCTTCATCCTCAATTTTTTTTGGCGTTTTTTTTTTTTATATAATTTTTTTTATTTTATAATTTTTGTAAGATTATTTTTTTAATTCTTTATGCATTTTTTTCTTTTTTTCTCCATTTAAAAGAAAAGGAAGAATGACCATACTTTCCCCCTCAAAAAGTTTTGTAAACAAGAGGGCACAATGTGATGCCTCCAAATCAAAATTGAAAGCCTATTTTGAAAGTGCTGTTCCCCCTGGCTTGCAGGTCGGGTTTGCAAGTCACAGCTGTGGCTACAGTTTTTTAGACTGCAGAGCTAAATTCTTTAGTTTTAAAACAAAATTGGTGCAATACTTATTTCTGTAATATCATCAAATAATCCTAAGTCAGCATCTATATCTTGATCTCGAACTCCACAATAAGGTAGGTGTACATCAAGGCATAGTAGCGCGCACATTTAAGAACATCCTTGAGTAAACAACTACACTGGAACTGTCGGCTCCCTCCATATTGCAGATTATACTGAGAAAAACCACATTCAGTGCAAAGTTAAAAAAGCTCAAACTCCAACATTGTCAGCAAACAAAATGCAAATAATAAAAACAAAATGAATTGGAATTCAAATAAACATGATGAATAAACAGATGAGCTCAACTGAAGCTTTTTTCTGTATGAAGAGCACTACCTGGAAGTGTAAATACATCCTTTCACATTATAGAATTGGCCTGCATAATTCAAGTATTCAAACTGATATGTTTTGGGCTAAAACAAAGTGGACATATGTGCAGAAAAAACGTAACTTGTTTCCACAGGGTGACCCCGTATTATTTTTTTTTCTTTTTGTAAGTGAAGTCTAACTAGTGCCATTTGATTTTTTTTCATATATAATATATATGGTCATATGATTATGATTAACTATTTCCACATTGAGGTCACGGGTTTGTATGTTTTTTTTTGTCTTTTTAGTTTTTTTAGTTAGAAGGTGAAAGATGCACTACATGGACTCCCCACCTCCCGTCAGGTGGTCAACAGGAAGGAAGGAGCTGATGGAGGAGGGACTGTTGATTCTCCCCCCCTCACCACCACTGGGACTGCCCCACATGCTTGTGGAGTAATTGGGAACGCCCCAGAGAGACGAGCCGTGCAGCTCTCCGCTGCCAGCTCCTGACAGCCCGCTGCCGTTCCAGTGATTTGGATCAGTACGGTTTGGGAAGGGGTGAGAACCCTCGATGGATCCGATCCGGTTCTGAGAAGAGCCCAGCGTCTGCCAGCTGGGAGAGGCAGTCATTGACTGACCTTGTGCAAAGAAACGATTAATTTCCTCTTCACTAGCAAACTCTGCAAGAATAGTAGTGTTCCCTAAAACACACCTGAGGAGGAAGAACAGAACCTTCATCAGTATGGTGCCTCACTCAAATACAAGCTTTTGTGAACTTCAGAATGGGGTTCCGGAAAGCTGTAAACGGCTTTGCACATTATTTCAGGGTTTTGATCGAAATAGAAAGCAGGCTGATTCATTTAACAAGCATTAACAGATTTTTGTGAAATGATTCGGTCAAGACACTTAAAGTAATCCCTAAGGATACTATTGTATTAATATAACATAGGGGTGACCCAGAATAGTCGACGATTCGATGCTTCGATAGGAGAAGCCTGATTAAACTCCCAATCTCACAGTCGAATATTCGCGGGGTGTTATGATTTTGGCAATATGTGGGTGCTCAAATAGAACTACCGTTTTTCCCCCATAAGTTAATTTACAGCGTAGTAAAATAATGCTGTAAAAAAGAATCTGAAAAGAAAGAAGCTTTAAATAAATATTTTAATGTGCGTGAATAAATCCAACCCCCCTAAAGATTTAAGTTTCACTTTCCATAATCCGTGACCTACAGAGGAGGATCTTGGCGGCAGCGATTTAAACCTTTAACAAGACTCAAATTGACACAGGCAGAGTGAAAAACTGGATTTTTTTTAGATCAGGTAGGGTAAATATACAAATTGTGTATATAGTATTATTTATCTCATATAAGATGCATTTGGTTAAGTTGCGGTAAAGCGCTTCATTGTAGTAGCCTACATCTAATCAGCGCGAGCAGTACAAACAACAATGCAGAATATTAATAACTATAACTGGGACTGTCATAAACATAAAATTATAACAAGAGCACTATTATAATAAAATGCTGTGAATTTTTAGAGTTTAGTTGCCGTGTTTCTGCACGTTGTTGCATGAAGAACAAGTCCACAACAAGAGTTCAACTTCATTCAGAGCCGCACAGACACGTTCATGCAGTCGGGGCATTTTGTGCAGATAGCCTATAAGTCGTAATATTCGCATTATGTTGTATTAATAATGAAGCGTATTCCATACGAGATAAATTATAAGTTAAATCTCATTGATTAAAACCTGCTATCAAATACTGGTCATCTTTAGCGCGCAGCTCAAAACAGAAATGCAGAACATTGATATCTGTCATATACATAACGTTATGAGAGCACTATTGTAAAAATATTGTGAATTCTTAGGGTTTCACTGACGTTTAATGTTAACTATCTTTTAATCAAAACATAAAACATTATTTTGTATCTGCGAGGCGTCCGTTACACATTTTCCCTGTGTGTTAACGTCAGTAATTATGACTGTCGAATGTCTGACTTGACTCTTGCATTTCCCCTCACCCCCAAACATATGATTCGACTATAGGCAAGATTCGACTATGAAAATCCTTAGTCGGGGACACCCCTAATAGAACGTTGAGTTATTCCAAACAAAACTCCTAATTAAAAATGTATCAGTGCATCCAGAATATTTGATTTCTAAGAACCTGAGTACATGATAAAACTGTATTTTGCATATTGCCCTAATGCATTGGTTCTCAAATAGGGGGCTGGGGCCCACAAGGATGCCATTTGTTTTTAGATCCGGAAGCGTCATGTGCATTTGCAGTTTTATAATGACATTTTTTCTAGCTATGCCAATCTCTAAAATACATAAATCCCTCAAATTAAAAGTGAGGCCTTCAAATATTGCTGCGGACATTCATGCACTGACATTCATATTAATTCAATGTAATATATGAATGTATCAAACATCAAAATAGTAATCAAGCTTCTCAAGAAGATAAAATTAACTTGCAGTCTAAAACTGTACATTTACTAAAAATTATATTTACTGTAATTAATACCATTCGTGCTTATGATAAATCTAGTTATTTCAGAAGTGATCAAGTTATTTATAGCTGACTTACACTAATATACTCTTAAATGGCTTCGTAATTATTAGCTTGAGTAGTAACATTTCTGCTCTTTACCCACATTGGGGGGAACAAAAACTATAACAAAAAAAAGTGGACTTACATGTGCAGTGACTTCTGGGCTTTTGCCGCCTCCTCCTTAGAGCTGTAGCAGACGACAGCATTGCCATGTGGAAGGTTCAGATGGAATGTGATCAATGGACCATGCTGCATGCACAGAGTTCGCAAGGTGGAGCCATCAATCTGTAAAACACAGGCATGACTTGTTACCCAAGAAATTATTCTGCTTTAGTTTTGTATATAAAACAGTATGTCGGTTTCTAAATGGACCATTTCCTTTAATAACATCCATCAATTACAAAATAGTTATTGAGAGTTAGCCATTAAGAATTACAAACTCTCGTAGCTTCATAAAATTAGGGTTGAACTGCTGATGTCACGTGGACTATTTTAATGATGTCCTTACTACCTTTCTGGGCCTTGAATTTTTCAGTTGTGTTGTAGTCTATGGAGGGTCAGAAAGCTCTAGGATTTCATCAAAAGTATCTTAATTTGTGTTCTGAAGATGAACGTCTTGCAGGTTTGGAACGACATGAGGGTAATTAATGACAGAATTTAATTTTTTGGGTGAACTATCCCTTTAAAACAAGTTTTGTTTTTCTTTCTAACTTATATTAAAAAGGTATAAATTATATATATTAGTATTTAAGGGTGATTCATAAAACACTAAATTGCAAAACAGTGTGCTGATAAATGGTTTCAGTGCATTTTCAATGTGTTTTTGACTAAAATGCTGCACAAATCAGGCAGTGTGAATGCTTAACCTGCTGAAACGAGTCAGTACATTCCAAATCATTAAACCTCTTACCTGAGGTGTGAGGTTTTTGAGAACAAGCCAATTAGTTCTCCCTGAGCTGCTGTCACCCCAGCTGGAACCTGCGGACAATGATCATTTCAAGTCTCTCTCGTTTCTTTAAAAGCAACATCGTTTAAACTATTTATTAATCGAGTTTATGTAGGTGAAAGGGAACATAACGGACTAACCAGAGTTGAATCTGGATTCAGAGCTACCCCAGCCTGCCAGTCTCAGAGAGCTGTTGTCCCAAGATGAGGGCTGTTTCTGGCCAGTCAGGCCAGGCGGGGGGCGGGACGGAGCAGAGATACCTTTTGAGTGGAGAGGAACCTTCCACAGCTCATGAGCCAAAGAGGTATTGGTGAATGTACCAGGAGACCATTTGGAGTCACTGTTTCTGGCTGCAGGGAAGAAAAAAGATCAAATTAAAAGGAGTATATGAGGGTCACAAGCCTGCGTGGCTACACCGAAATAGCTGCCCACCAACCTGAAGTGCTTTGTGCTGTACTGCTGAGGGAACTATTGTGGTTGGAGGCACGAATGGATGTCCAGGCACTATTTGAAGGCAGCGTGGTGTTAAGAGATGAGGATGGCCCTGGAAGAACAGAAAAAATATATATATATATATTTGACGGAAACACAAATGCATACAAACATATAAATTACACTACAATTTAAACAGCTGGGGTCAGTAAGATTTTTGTTGTAATGTCTTTGAAATAATTTTTTTTTGAAAGAGGTCAGCATTTATTTAATCAAATACAGTAATATTGTGAAAATGTATTACAACTGAAATTTAACTATTTTAATAGTATATTTTTTAAATATATTTTATATATTTAAAAATGTAATTTAATCCTGTGATGGCAAAGCCGAATGTCACACAATCCTTCATAAATCATTCTAATATGCTGATTTTGTCCACAATAATAATAATAATATCTTTTCAGCTTTTTTGTAAGCAGCAATTATTTTTTACAGGACTCTGATGAATACAAAGTTCAAAATAAAAGCATTCATTTATTTTTTAATTGAAAAGCCTTTTCATTTGATCTATTTGATGCATACTTGCTGGAAAAAAAACACTTTTGATATAGCTGGTTTAACAGATTGCTTACCATTGTTCCTGTCCCTGAGGTGATCAACATCCCGGACTGTATTAATGGAGAGATTATTAATCACACTGCCAGGAGTGACAAATGGGTCAGTTTCAGGATCAATGTTTGGATATCCTTTCCAGGGCTCACCAGGACGGAACTCTGCCAAACAAACAAGACACAGTGTCATTTATGCTACAATGGCACAACAACATGCTCGACCATCTGAGCTACTCTGTAATATTTTGTTTCAATGCAAGATTTGATTGGAACAAGTAAAGCATTTATGAAGCGAATGGGACCGAACCTGGTGGCCAGTTGACATTGGTGGAACCATGAGGTGATTTGGCACGGCTGGGCCAGCCATCTCCCACAGAGCCAGGAGGACTGATGGGAGCATTACTGGCATTGATGAAGTCATATGGACCAAAGGGTGAGTCTTCAAGCCTCAGGCCAGATGTTATAGCACCTATAGTAAAATCATATCATCAGACATTTTTGCACACTTTCAAGACAGCATATAAAAAATATTTTTTGTTGAGATAAGATTAGGGCTGCACAATTATGACAAAAATATTGGTTTTTATTTCCTTCATTATTAAATAAAAAATTGTTGTGTGTGTAGGTTAACTGCTTGGCATCCAAAAATCAATTAATTGACTACTGTTTTATACATCAGATAATCAAAGCTGCCTAAACAGTCAACTTCACACTAAAAAAATATCAGAAATAAATAAACAAATAAATATAATTAACAATTAGGGATAGTGTCAATTAGGGATGCGAGGTATACCGGTACTGGATAGGTGTACCGCGGTAGGTGACAGTGCTTCCCAAATTGATGCGCAACCGGTAAATGTGACAACAGAACAATGCGATGGATCAAACAAATTAAACTATCAACGCACCTGAAATTAATAAATGAAGAGAACAGTAGAAGTGAGCCACAGGAGGCAACACATCAAACCTTTAAGCATTTGTCGCTTGCCTATCCTGATCTTTTCAGAAAATTAAAAGATCGACAGGTGAGTGCATCATTCACAAATTCTGATTTAATTTGAACTTTTATTCACAACTGATCAAAGCACATACAGATGTGATACAGTAAGCTCAAACATGCGTGTGTGACACGCTAGAACCAGTGAAGTTTTGGTCGCGTAATATATGCACTTGCATTTTATACAATCGAATATTAAGGGAATTTGAATTAAGCAAGAGTTGCTGTATTCATTTTAGTATCAATAATATGGAGGGAAATGTTTCTGCTGCGCTGCCGACCGCTAACATGAAGCAGCCGAGAGAACAAGATTTATATTTAATGCTTTTTCTTTTGCTATCTGAGACTGAAAACAATCTGAGAGCGAGAGAAATAACGTGATTTTGAATATCACTTTGCTAGCACTATGTGTTCGCACTGAAAAGATAAGATTTGAATATATTTTTATTGTATTACTTTAGTTATATATTTTTTTCTTTAACCTCAAAATGTAACCTATGTTCCCTGTAGGTTTTTTGTTAGTTTGATAAAGTTATTAATATATGAATCTGTTTTTATGATTATTATAAGAAAATCAGTTCACTAATCTTTTGAAGCTGGTTATTTTTCACCTATGGTATCGATTTAGTATTGATACCGAGGTATTACATTCTGGTATCGTACCAAAGCCAAAATTATGGTATCGAGCCTTCCCTGGTGTCAATTAATTACAGCTGTTATAATAATCGTTTAATATTAACTGTGTAGCCCTAAGACTGATTACTAAAAAAGAAATAAAAAAAGGAGAGACGTACCAGATTTGCTGGGGTTTTGATCAAGTGGCGAGTTAACGGAAATGTCCATGGCAGTCCACTTCTTCAGACGGGACTGTGGCTCCTTGAAACCAACGTCGAGGTTGCTTACATTCAAGTTTGAGTTCAAACCTAGAAGAACACAAAAATTTTTTATCAAAACCCAGAAAAAACACATTCTGCCAGAAAATGAGGATAACATTTCTGATATACAGGAATTAACATCAGCAGCAGGTCTAAAAAAAAGATAATTTCATCAATTCATTCAATTTTAAATCAGTATTTTTTCTCATTAAAGACTTGATAAAGAGTATTTCTAAATTATTTATTTTGGAGACAGCGTCGAAAGGCAACACAATGTCCATGCCACTATGACAGTCTCAACACCGCAACCAACAAAAACAATGACTGAGTGCCCAATAAAACATGGGAACACATATTGGAAGGTGAGACAAGCACATACAAAGAAAAATAAGCTTATTATTGTCAAGCGGCAGAAATTATGAGTAGAAGCACCAAACATATGCCAGCCAAACATTGGATTTCCAATCAAATAATAAGAGTATGAACTCAAAAGGTTTTGCAACATGGCATTGTTTTCTTATCCATCAAATGCAAAATGCAAGAGGAAATTTAGCTGGGGACAACAACATAGATAGACTGTATTCACCTCTTGCTGGCAGAGAGCTGCTGTCAGGACAGAAGTTCTTTCCTACCCGAGGGTTGATGGGAGAGCCTGGCGCCATGTGGCCATTGCTCAGAGGTGGGGCTAGGAGGCTATGACTTTGACTAATGCCAGCTGGCTGATAGCCTGACATGTCAGAGGCAAACATCGTGTTGGGCTTGGCAGCTTGGTGCAACAATGAGTCAGTCTGGCCTACATTAAGATGGGGAGGACACCCACCTAAAGAGAAATTACTGAACGAGCTCAGGGAACTTTGTTCTTTCTGCAGGTCAGAGGCATTGCGGGGCATGAAGTTCTCCATATAGGACTTGAAGCTAGGCTGGTGCAGCGAGGGTGACTGAGGGGAAGTCTGCTGCTTCATCAGGGAGGGATCGAGATGGCGGGGAGGCTGGATCATCTGCTGGGACGGACCCAGACCACGACCCTACACGTCATCACAAATGGAAAATGTCATGTCAGACAAGCCAACACAGAAGGAAACCGAACACATAAATGGGTCTAAGAGATCACAAACCTGTTCCTGGTGGCTGTTAACAGGCATGGCCCTCTGGCTTTGCGCTTTTTGCTGCAAAAGGAGACGCTGGGACGGGGAGGGGGGAAAGTGTTAAGTATGACAGGGAATGAGTTAACTTATCACTTCTAGGTTGGTACTAGCAACAAGATCAATACCTGTAACTGATTAATCTGAGAAAGCTGAGACAGTTGGTTGAGCTGGGACAGCTGGTTCAGCATAGCCACCTGCTGTGGGCCAAACAGAGTGTTCAGACCTCCATTATTGGGAGAGTACTTCAACTGGGGAGGCGGAACCTAAAAAAAAAAAAAAAAGGTACACATGTGTTATGAACCTTGTTAAAAACTGCATAAAAATGATCAATAAAAAAACAGATATACATAGTTTACCGATGTGGTATACAAATATAATATACATTACATCAGCTAAGCTGAGAATATTTATTGATTATACATATTACATAGATTGTGTATTCAAATATTAGTATTATATTAATTTAATAATACAAATAATTTAAGTAATAAATTCATTAATTTGATAGAAAATGTATTTTAATATAATTAATATTTCTTAGTGGATAAATAGTTAAAGAGTCGCAACAGTGAGAACCTCAATGCTTTTAAAGGGTTACTAAAAGGGTTACTCCAGCCCAAAAAGAAAATTGTCATTGTTCACTTACCCGCATGTCGTTCCAACCCCATAAAAGCTTTGTTCATCTTCGGAACACAATTTAAGATATTTTAGATAAAAACCGGGAGGCTTGTGACTGTCCCATTGACTGCCAAGTAAATAACGCTGTCGAGGTTCAGAAAAGAATGAAAAGCATCGCCAGAATACTCCATCTGCCGTCAGTGGTTCTATCTGAATTTTATGAAGCGACGAGAATACATTTTGTACACAAAGAAAATAAAAATAAAGACTTTTTTACAACAATTCATTCTCTCTGTCTCTCCTCGTTAGCGTAGAGCCATTTTGGAGATTATGTACCGAACGCAAGCAGCGTAGAATACGCATCCTTGCATTGAGGCGGATACAGAAGAGCGCACGCTGCTTGCGTTCGATGGGTAATATCCAAAATGGCGCTACGCTGACGAGGAGAGACAGAGAGGAGAGAAATTGTTGTAAAAAAATTATTTTATTTTCTTTGAGTACAAAAAGTATTCTCGTCGCTTCATAAAATTCAGATTGAACCACTGACGGCAGATGGAGTATTCTGGCGATGCTTTTCTTTCTTTTCTGAACCTCGACAGTGTGTCTTTTCTTCTCCACCTGTTTTTGTCTGACCCCGCTGACCCAGTGAGCATTTCGCTGACCAATGGTCATGTCTTAACTTTGCAATTTCTTTATTGCATTAGTTTTGAATATTTCTCATAGGGATTTAATACTTTTAGATTTTTCAGTTAAATCTCCTTTTTGGCTCATTTTATCTGTAAAAGAAAACGTGCCTAATAATTCTGCACACCTGAATATAAGGAGTTTTTCACTTCCAGCCTTCATAGACAATTATATATCACTTATAAAGGATTAAATATAAAATTAATAGTAGTTAAGATAGATGTGGTTTGGAATTGGTAAAATGTGCTTGAAAAAAATAATACAATCAGAAAATCAACATGCCTAATAATTATTCACGCACTGTAAGATGTGCTCACTTTACACAGAGTGCGTGTGATCGCGAAATCGAAAGTGAACTTCGAGCACTCATTCAAATGTGATTTCAATACCCCACACATTGATAGCGCGAAAATTATATACTATATAAGAATGTTTGCGGGAGCGGGACACACACGTTGCGGGAGCGTGCGGTAATGGTCAGTAACTCCACGGGAGCGGGCTTACAAAAACTCTATGCCGCGCATCAACACACACACAAGTTTTATTGCGCTTCCCCATCTCCACCGCAATCATTAGTGCCGTTTCTTTGTCTTTGACAGCACATATTGGGCAATTTTTGAAATAGGGCCATAAACAAACTTTATTTCAAATTTAATTCAAGCACTTTCAAGGACCTATGTTTGTTTTCAAGTACTTTCCAGGCCTTGAATCCATATAAATGTAATTCAAGTACCTTCAAGAAGCGTGGGAATCCTGTCTTAACAAGCTAGCCTATTTAAAACCGCGAGGAAAGCCAGGAAAAAAGTTAGAACTCAAACGACCCCCCCCCCACCACAGTGATACCGGTATTACTGGTGCGGTCACATGTCGATTAACCGGTGGGAACATTTCCTCAACGTCACAACCCTACCCTGTACACGACACATCTTCATCTTACAGTAAGCTGGGATTTAAAAACCCAAGTGGCATTACCTGAGAGGGAAGTAGTGAAGGAGGCACTTGATTGCGTAGACTGGACTGAGCGGAGTTCAGAGGTTGTGCTGGAGGCTGCTGGGCATTCCGTCCCTGTGTTGCTGCATTTCCGACACCGTACATGTTTACATTCTGTTAAACAACACCCCACATGTGAATGAGCATCCAGCAAACCAGTGCATTCACACCTTCAGCACAGAGAGAGCAGCATGCACTAACTCACCTGCCTAACAGAGGCAGAGTTTTGATGGTGAGGCAAACTGCACTGGTTTGGCAGTGCATTATTTGAAGGGGAAAAGCTGATATTCTGCATGGAAGTGATCTGTGAGTTTTGGGACTCCTCTGCTACAGAGCTATCATATACAGGCAGTGAAAGCTGAAGCACAACCACAGGCCAAGCAGAGAGAGGAGCAGGACGCAGAGCACAACAGCAGTGAAGAATTGGACAAAGTCCAGAAGGAACACCAGGCCACCAGAGAAAGACACATCAACAGCCACAGAAAAGGAGAGAGAAAGGTTGTGTTAGCATCCTCGTTGGCATGTTTTAGCAACTGGAGAGCTTTCTTCAATTTTAATAAGTTAGGGAGGCAATGGGAAAATTGGGATCAGAAGAAAGACTATGACTACTGAAAGACTTGCTACTAAACACCTCATGAAATCAGCGGTAGCATTTCCTATTTCCCCCCGCCCTAAAACAGCCAATGTCACATCATAGCCATAAACCATGATTTGCTGAACATATTGGTTATTCTTCTGAGCATAAAAGCTTGCATCAATATTTCTGGTCTGGATTTTTCCCCCCAAAAGTGTACGTTATATATATATATATAAGATATTACTTAACTTTTAGAAGCATATAACCTTAGATCTAACAGACATGGTCTTATGCAGTGGTTATATATATGGTGCCCAGTAGGGGCCTCATCAAATTTCCAATGGTGCCCCTCAGGAGGACTGAAATGTTTTTAAAAGATGACAAACTAAGCTTAAAAATAGGGTAATGCAATTTAATTCACCCCCTTAGTAACTATTTAATTTGAAGATCTTAACTTCAAGAATACTGAAATTGAATTCCAATTAGAATTATTAGGTTATTTACTACTTGTAATCCATGGACACTCCTAGTTTCTGTAAATTAAAAAAAAAAAAATGTATTCTTGATATTAATTATAGCAGATTTTCCATAGGAAATGTATTCATTATGGACAAAAGGGGGACAGGGTAAAAAAAAACAGGTTGAGATTGGCTGGTATGGAATCCACATGGCTTTAATTTTGATATAATGAGGTCTTTAAGTTGCATTCTCGTCCCATAGAGGGTGCTAAAGTACCGAACAAGCAGGAATACAAGACTGGACAAAATGAAGGCTCCATTACTGTTATAGGAGGATAGGAAATAACTGACCTTATCCATATAGGGATTACGGTCTATTGGAGAGTCTTTGTGGATCTGGTGGCGTGAAGGATTTTTCCCGTACTCTCCAATATTAAGAACATGCTTGTCAACATCAATTCGCTTGTCTGTCATTCCTGCAGAAGATGAAAAGTCATAGATTTTACGAAATCATGCTAATACTCATGGACTCCAACAAACATCACTCAATACAAGCACTGGAGGAACATGTGAATTTGACCTACCTCCAGACATATCCATCTTATTGCTCTTCAGGGAGTCTTCAGTGGAATCCCTCTGTAAAATGACAAAGAAGTGTCAACGTGTTATCTAATAACTTTATGCTCCATAAAGGATTTGGGAACACTGAAACCTGTTTTACTAAGTATTCTAAGAAACATATAGCAATCAAGACTTGATCCTTACAGGGTACATGTTGTTGAACTGTTTCACAATCTGATTCATCCATGGAGAATCATCTTGCTTGTTGGGTCCTTTGTTCAGCTAATTGAAAGAAGGGTAGAAAATAAGCAAGCAAGCAAAATGTACATCATTTTGTCCTAGCTATTAGATTCAACAGTAAATTCAGTGAATGACACATTAAACAGTTCTGCCAGGCTAAATGAGGTCTTAATTATTACCTTTGGAGTCATCTTCTTGTAGGGCCAGTTTCCAGTTTGGTTCACTTCTTGTGATGGATTGTTGTTCCACATGCCTATCTCCACTTCCACTTCCTCCTCCCAGTTGGAGTGCCCTGTCATGGACATCTCCTCTCCACTCCAGTTGTCTTGCATAGGTTTAGATCCTAAAAAGCCAAAATCAAATTAAAAATGGAGGAAAAAAAATCTAACTAAATTTTCATTGGAAAAGCCAAACAAAACAAGAAGAAATCAAGTCAAAGAAAGTTATGTTGCCACAACTGGAGATGGGACGTACCAGACTTGTGCTGTGACTGCTGTCCTATAGCAGGGTTGCCCCAGCCACTGCCTCCTGAGTTTTCCCTCCCTGACTCTTCCCAGCTGGAACCTTTATCAACAGACTTTCCCCAAGCAGACGTCCCATTGTCCACAGTGACAGGTGGAGCAGCATGCTCACCCCAGGTAGAGGACTCCATTTTTTGTGGCCCAGCATATGGCTCTCCCCACCCTGTGATCAAAAAAAAAAAAAAAACTACGATCAAAGACCATTATACAAAATGCTATATTGTTCTGCACAAAAACTAGTGACTGCAACAAATGTGAGGATGGCACAGTTAAAAGACAACATTTTACTATTTTGTAAGCAAACTGAAATCTGTCAGAGCAAACAAGAATCAAAGTGTAATGCATAATTGAACATAACTATGCAACAACTAATTTGAATCTAAAAATATTTAACATACTTACCTGAAATGTATTAACGAAGACAATGCAATTAATATTTACAAATAAACTCCAAAGTGGGATTGGACTGTACTTTCAAACTTTCCAATGGCCCAAATCCGACCCTTGCATAAACATGCTTATGTAAGCTTTGTTTACTCTGAAGTCCTTCTGTTAGATCAGCTTACATTTAACCACTGAGCTTTTTGCACTTTCACCATCCAGCACATGCCCTGAATACGTCCTTCGAAAATAGCCCTGTTCATGTGTGCCCTGCTGCTCAAGTTGCAGCCATATGACTGCACCATCGGTCACAATGTAACCCAAACCTAGTTTTCACCGAGCACAGCTTATCCACTGCCAATTCCAAATTAGCTATTTGCACCTTTACATTTTCTGTTTGGCAAATAATAAAAAATTAATGGAAAAAGCTGTATACATTCCTCTGCACTGCAAAACACATGTATATATAGACACACACACAAACACTTGTTTCTCGTAAGTTCAGAGCTTGCCAGTGCTGGAAGTATTAGCGGAAAGGGGTGGGAGGAAAAAGCGCATCCAGAGAAATTCCAAAGGTATGACTGCATGACTAAAGATAAATATAATGGGTGAGTAAAAATTGCAAAGGCACTGCCAAAAAGGAAGACACCAACCTGAGCTGCAGTTCTTTTCCTTTGGAGCCATGGTGCTTTGGGCTTGCGGGGGCTGAGAAACAGCCATGCCATCCTGCTCTCCAGCAATGTTCTTGTTCCACATATTTTCATTCCTGTGGTTATATTTGTTGGGATCTCCCCATGTTGAAGTACCATCATCAATCTCCATTCTACGCCTGATGGATTCAGGCGATGGCTCTTCCCATCCAGAGGATTCTTCTTCTTTGGAGGCAGTAGGCATCGGGCCTCCCAGCCATTCTGTAGGCTTGTTCTGACCAGGGGCTCCAGGCTGAGAGGTGCTCCCACTCCTGAACGTTCCCATGCTGGAATCTTGGGACTTGCCCCACTCTGAAGCGTTGTTCGGTTTTGCATTGTCGCCCCAGGTGGGGTTGGAGTGGCCTGATTTGATTGGCTCGCCCCAGGTTTGGTTTTGATCGTTGGTCTTGGTTGGCTCTCCCCATCCTGTGGTTTGGCCACTCTGGTCAGGAGTGTTGGTTCCTCCGCTGCCTCCCCAGGTGTTGCTTGTCCCGCACCGCCCAGGCCCACTCCAGCCCGATCCAGAGCGGTCGCGGTCACTGTCCCAGCCACCTGAACCAGACTTCTGGGGCTCTCCCCAATGGTTTCCCTTCGAGCCTTCTCCGCCCCATCCCTGCTTTGCCTTCTGCGGATTATTCCAAGAGGAGGACTTCTCATCCTTGGTGCCATTCCACGAGGAACCACCCTTGTTCATTGTAATAGAAGGTGCATCCTCCCATCCATTTTGCCCAACTGAGCCTTTGGTTTCTCCCCAGCCAGTTGAAGGTTTTGTTTCAGTCCAACCAGACACTGAAGAATCGCTACTTTTGTTGGTGCTGGGTCCATCTCTCCAACCACCTGAGTTAGACGCCTGAGGGGGAGCGCTACCCCAGCCTGTCTGTCCATTTCCTGTCTTTTTAACAGAGCTTGAAACATCCCACGCAGTGTTCTGGCGGACTGGAGTTTGTCCCCACCCCGTGTTGGAGAGCACCCTGGGGTCCACGTCGATTCTAGAGAGAGCTGCGTTGATCATGCCCTGCTGATTACCCCTCCATCTGTTGCCACCATGTTGCCCATCCCTGTCACTTTGACCACCCGAGCTCTCTCCACTTCCTTCACTGCCTGTAGATTTGTTCCATGTGCTGCCTTGTGCCGCTTGAACGGAGCTCCCTATACCAAGAGCATCATCCTCCAAGGACTTCCATCCATTTGTTCCCTTCCTGCTCCCATTCGTGTTATCATTGGAATGCTGATTGTTGCTGGGCAAAGTGTTCCACTCCCCGTTTGAGACCTTAGTGCCAGTGTTTGAAGAGGATGAGGAAGAGGAAGATGAGGTGGAGGTGGCACTCCCCCAGGGGCGAGGGACCCCAGCTGGGCCCACACCATTGCCTGCTCCCCAAGACATACTTTGTGAGGTAGCGGGCGCTGAGTCCCAACCTCCTCCACGACCGCCCATCCCGTTATTATTATTATTCTTTAAAGAAGCAGCACTCACAGAGGAGCCATTGGTTCCAGACTGCATTAGAGTTGCATTCACAGTGTCGCCCACAGCTTGGCCTATAGGGACGGGACATTTGTCTCCAGAGTAATTAGTGCTGGGCGGAACGCCCCATGCTGTACCATAAGACCCACTGTTAATTCCCTCACTGTTTCCATGTTGAGAAATGGAAGTGCCATTAGAGACTGGAGAAATAGGGAGCTGAGGGGAGCCCACTGTACTCACAGGCCAAGCTTGGTGCCCTGGGGGCTGTTCATTCATCTGCATTGAACCTGTAGAGTTTGGTAAACTAGAGGTCATCGTGTTAGTAGTGTTATTTGGTCCATTAAATTCAGTGTTAAGGTTTTGAGGCTGCCCACTTGGAACCTTGTTTATACCATTGACTTCAGCTTCTGACATATTTTCCTGCAGGCATCCCCAGGACATCTTAGAGTTGATACTCTGCATGCTGGGTGTTTGACCTATGGTGCTTTGTTGAGTGTTGGTGCCACCATTTCCGTTCCCCGCAGGCCCATGGGGTTTGGACCCAGTGTTCTGAAGAACGGGCCAGGCACCATGGTTGGCATTTGGGTTCAAAGTGCTTGGATTTATACCTACATTGGTTGTGGAACCTTGGGTACCCCATGCGCTTATTTTGCCATGGCTGCTTTCTGCCAGCTTGCTGCTGGGGCCCTCGCCGGAGCCTTGACATGTGCTTAGCATCGAGCAATTGGATATACCCCAAGGCCCCTTAACACTCCCATTAGCCACATTATTGCTGCCATTTGCAACCATGAAATGAGATCCTTGTCTATTGCCATTGTTGTCACCACCAGTGCTCCCAGACGCCATCATACTAAGATTTTTTTCTGACCCAGAGCTGGAGGCAGAGTCAGCATCCATAAATTCGGAGGCTAACTCTGGGTCACTACCAGTGATGGAGGGCCAGGGCCCCTTATCTACAATAACTTTTCCCCAGTTGCTGTTTGAGTCGCTGCAAGGTGAGCCAGAGCTCCACGGTGAATTTTCATACTGAGGCTCCAGACCAACATGGTCCAAACCTGTGAACACAAATAAAAGGTCAAATCAGTTCAGATGGTAAACACAGAGAGAAAAAATAAATAAAAAAGGGAAAAGCGTCTGTTTTTGGACTAAATTCAGACAAGTGGGCAAAAAAAATTATGACAATAAAATTAGGATGTATGCGTTACAGTTTGTGCAACAGCTTTACAAAGGAGATTGAACAGTAACATAAGACACTAAGGGACTTGACACAAAATATGAACTTAGTTTAAAACTAAAATATAAATACAATCCCTTACTCAATCCTAATTTAGTTACACTGTATACTTGCACTTTAACAATGATTAACTTTAAAACACCCAGTGCAAATAAAACTTTCTAAAACAAGACAAATGCTGTACATAAACAATAGAAATATTAACATTTGTTAGGCTTTGTTCAGAATTTGTAATAACTTGCCCATTTATGGATTATGTGACAATGGCTAACTGCCCATTGGCCCTGTCTCTGTCCTGCTGAGAGGTGTCTCACTCAAGCCAGACTGAAACAGTAGTAGATCTGCCACCATTTTGTAGCAGCAGCATGATCATGCTGCATGCCAGGATAGAGGAGGGAAAGACAGAAGACTGCTTACAGCAGCACTAAGAGTCTCTTGCACACTGAGTCCGAAAATTTTGGATGTGCTTTTTCGTATTCTTAAAAATTCGCCACGCACAGAAACCTTGCACACCGAGTCAAATGAGTATTAATTTGTTGCGAAAAATTTCGCAAGATAGTAGCCTACTAAATGGAGTCTTCAAGCATTGAGGATGATTATGCCATCCTCTCGCTTCTTAAAAAAAAAAAGAAAAAGGAAATATTGGGTCCATTCAATCCTGAGATATATAGAGGAATGAGAGTTCCCAGCGGGATTATCACAAGCGATTCAAAGTTTACTTCAGGATGTCAGTGGCTCAGTTTGATGCTTTGCAAGTGATGCTAGAGCGACATAGACCACAAATTTCTGTGAACAGTGTGCAAGGATCTATGTGCTTTGTGCTGCAGGATGAAGTGGATGAATTTGACAAGCGCCATTTTGGATTTTGGCGTTCGCTTTTACGGTGGCTCTGAACTGTCAAAACACCTCTCAAAATGCTTGCTACGAATGCAAAAAACTGAAAAAAAAATCCCGAATATTTTTTATGACGGATGAAAATTTCGGAGGCAGTATGTAAACATGATTGACAATGTGAGGTCGTATTTTTTTCAACGTGCAAAAATTTCGGACTCAGTGTGCAATGACCCTAAACTTACAATAACGCAACTGCTGTGTTCCTTGAAATACATTTTCTTCTCTTGCTTTCATATTTTTATGCAAGATGGTTGCCAAGCTTCCTTGAGCACTGTTCTCTTGCCAAGTCACAGACTTTTTTTGTTACCAAGAGATATGGGAAGAAAAGAAACACAGACAGTCTCACTGCTGGTCTCGAGTAAACTGTTTGTTTAAGAGTGACTCCATAAAATGGGAGATTCTGTTGAAGGTCACTGAGGTAAAGGAAAATTACAGTTACATTACAATTCGATCTAGTATTTCATCTCTCCAGGGGAGACAAAAAGAGTTGTCAACCAAGAAGAGACTTGTAGACTCCAAGGGGATAGAACAATGGAAATTCTGTCATCACGTCATTCCAAAATGTACTCCCTTTCTTCTGTTGAACACAAAATATATTTTGTCCATATAATTTTAAGTCAATGTTGTCCAAAACAACCTTTGTATAGACAAAAATTTTTTTTTTCTTAGCATTCCACTAAAAGTCAGTTATACACGTTTGGAATGACGAGTGTCAGTAAATGACAGACTTTTCATTCTTTGATGAACTATCCCTACAAGTAGACTTGTTCTGTCTTATGGAAAAAGTATACAATCGCTGACTAGCATTGTAAAACTAATTCAGAAAAGTGAGAACTTTGTACCCGTTGGCAGCACTACTGCTCTGGCCTTTCATAAAACAGGGAAAACACAGATTTGGCAGGAAAAAAAGGAAAATTCATTCTACCTATGTCATGACATTATGATAAATCTCTTGCAAGACATTGTAGAGCAACTGGTTAAATTTAGATAATCAAAATTACTTAATGACACCATTAAGCATGCACCACAGAGATAGACAACAACTTGCAATCTGCCAAAATACAAACAGCCGAACAGGTCTTCATGTGACTTTTGGACTTAACAAACACTAAACAAAAACAGTAAACAACAGCACATGGTAAGGAAAAAGAAATGTGAGTCACCTGTTTGGTTAGGGGAGTGGCTGACAGAATCCCGAATGGGAGCCATGCCTACAAAACAAAGTGCAACACCATGAGTAAAACCAGCTACATGAAGCCACAAAATAGGTTTAAACACCAATAAAACGGCCACATGCTAAGACCATGTAGCAAACATAATCACTTATTTCTAATGCTATAACCTAAGAATTTCAATTAAACAAAATTAAAACAGTAGAATGTAAACAACGATTAAGATCTTTCATTAGAAGACAAGATACTTTTTAAATGAGTGACTCCATTAGCTCAACTGTACTGAAATGGCAACCACTGGCAAAAATAATGGCTTTCATAACATTACTTCAGAATTGTATCCTAAAAAAGAGACTGGGGACATAAATTATTTTTAAAACTTTGACCAGGTTCTCATTTTGGAAATATATGGGAGAACTAACACAGTCAATCAGACAATGCTTACAATCTGAAAATGATACTGGTAAATCTATTGACCTGACAACAAAAAACAAAGATACATTTTGGTTTTTAGTTGGGGGAAAAAATTACCCCATGAACACACATTTCAGTCCTTTACCTAAGATGCCTGAAACACCCACAAGGTCATAACTCAGAGCACCAGTACCTGAGAGGTGGCTTTGGGCGCAGTGTAGGACAGACCTCTCAATCGTAAGCTCCCCTGGCTGGCTAGAGTTGAGCTGCACTCGAGTTCCCAGGGTGGCAGCGAGGACCGTGAGGGATTGCCCACGCTTCAACAGCTGTTTCTGTTTGTGCTGACAGAGACGCGGCGGAACTTCACAGAGCGGGTACCGAGGCAGGGCTTGGGGCTGGCCACTGGCTGGGGCCCTCTTGGCATTGCTGATGGCGCAGGTTACAGTGGAGGTGCTGCTGTTCTAATTGGCAGACTGAGGCTGGCTGAAACTGGACTTGATATGTTCTGGCACTGAAATCAAAATAAAAGGTATTCAAAACATATTTTTCCCCCCATTACTGGATTACCACTTACTACAATAACATTTGGTACCCTACGTGCAAAACTCTGTGCATGTCAGTTTTCTTTGTGGATTGATGTAAAAAACATCCCAAAAGTAGTAAGCTTAATCTCGTTAGAAACTGAACTAATTTTAAACTGAAGGCCAATAATCTAAATAAAATAGGACTGGGATTATCTACTTTGTTTTCTTAAAGAACAGAGCTATTCCAATAATATTAATGGTTACCATGCTAAATCCACAGTAGAGGCCCCCCTCTACATCGTGTCCAAAATGTTCCTCAATTATTCAAGCAAACTCGAAACTTATGTTGCTAACATGGCAGTCACAAGACTGTACTATCACACAAATAGGGCAGTTGTTGCCACAGTCTAGAAGTTTATTAATATAACCTTGCACAATTATCAGAAACTGCTAAAGACAGTAGGTTGTAAAATGCAGTGAAAACTCAAGTCTTAATCTCAAGAGAGTCATAGTCCATGTAAACAATCATTGATATGGGTCACAAATTCTGGCCACACTAAAACAATATTTTCATTGAGAAATTTCCACAAAAAAAGAAACAAAGAATCAAAACTATTTACTAAATATTTAGATAACACAAAAATGTTAATCTATTTAAAATAATTTAACAATTTTCTTTTATAGTGGATATCACCAACCTACCTGTATTGTAATCCCTACCCTCCAACAACTTTTTAAAGAGACCACCTTTCACAATCCAATTAATTCCCTCAGGAGTTAGTAATACAATTAACATCCATTTTCACTTATATAATAATTCAAATGACAGAAGAAAAATACAGGCAATCCCAACACATTACCTCTTAAAGGGATAGTTCACCAAATAAAACTTGAAAACTGTGTCATTTACGCTCCCCAAATTTGTTCCAAACCTGTCTCAATTAAGAATGTGGGTAACCAAATGGTTTCTGGAAATTGTATTGATAGTTTAACTAAAGAGTTTATTTTGTGTATAAACACTAATTGTCTACAGTAGCGTAATGTTTACCATCTTCCGCAAGGATGTGGTGACAACCCGTTTAAAAATATATTTTACATCAAATCATTCATTCAGGAGATTCCAACAGTGACACTTCTTTATGAAGTGATACACTGACTCCATTTATTTTGTTCAAATTAATATATATATATATATAAAAAAGACTCAAGCAACGAACATTTTGTCGGAACCACTAGTAAATTACGTTATTTTGTGATTGAATAGTGATCTCCAATTTATTAAAAAAAACTGATTCTCAATTTATCCAGAATCGTGCAGCTCTAGTTTACATGTTTATTAGCCTACTGCATATAATTTTATTAAAAAATAAGTTTCAATTTCATAAAGTATAAATTGATTTCAAAATACACCTACGTTGTTTTGCATTTTGTGTTTTTCAGTTGAATGAAAGACTATTTTTCCCTATACATTTCATCAAAAAAAGTCTAAAAATCTTGTCTCGTCTCGTTTCGTGGGATAAGAGTCTCGTCACACCCCTAGTTAACATGATCTAATAATGAACAATACTTCTACAGAATGTATTAAATTTTGTTAATGTTAATTTCAGCATTTACTAATGCAGAAATACATGATTAAAATCACAAGTTGTGTTTGTTTACATTAGTTAATGCACTGTGAATTAATATGAACTAACAATGAACAACTGTATTTATTAAATAACATTAACAAAGATTAATAGTGTAATAAATGTATTGTTTATTCATGTTAGGTAATACATTACTGTAAAAGCAGTACCAATTAATTTATATAAATAGATATATTTGGCAAACAAAATGAGATGACAGACAGAGAAACTTCTTAATCAC
Organism: Ptychobarbus kaznakovi; assembly: GCA_027422405.1. Taxonomy (NCBI): domain Eukaryota; kingdom Metazoa; phylum Chordata; class Actinopteri; order Cypriniformes; family Cyprinidae; genus Ptychobarbus; species Ptychobarbus kaznakovi. The sequence goes on along the minus strand of CM049807.1, from coordinate 10,298,906 downwards.
CATTTAATTAGCTATATGAAATAAATAACTGAATGACACATTCTGCCTAACATCTAATTTTGCAAGTCATATGGATAAGAAACAAAATGCTTTATTTTTTTGATAAACTATTTTATTCACAACATATATCTCTCTTAAAACACCTCATAGGGTTATGATAATCAAAACAGTCCTGAGCAAGATCAATCTTTGATCTCTGCAAACCAAACTATCCACTTTAATTTACTTCCCCAACTAATAAACATATTTTATCATTAGCTAGCTCCACACTGGAGAGCTGCTTTATAACAGAAAATCAAGTTGTAATTCTAACTGAAAGCGAAACTAACTAAACTGCTTGATTTAAGGCGGGCTATTGCATTAAGACAGTACTATAGAAATGAACGTGACGCGACTGCTTTACTGAAGTACCGAACTGAAGAGCTCATGCAATCATCACTTTCTCACCGCTGTCAGTTTTTGTTGTTTAAACTGTTGTTTTGGTTGTTGTTTATTGCATTATTGAGAAGAAAACGCTGTGCTCTAAAGCGCTTTGTCTCTTCTTCTCTTGAACTGCATCAGAATTACATTCTTGCGCTTCAGCGCCACGCCGGTCAAACCGCATTATTGCAGGCTCTTACAGTAGGTCATATGGGATCAAACGACTACTCTACAACAGAAATATTTGTCGACAATTTTTACTGTCGACGTTGACGATAACGTCGACTAATCATTTCAGCCCTAGTTATATCCACTTAATGTACTGGTACAGTATCAGATTTCAGATTTTGAAAGGCATCCGATTTCGGTTTCTCTATATAATAAATTATTTTCATGCATACAGGTTGGAAAACAATTCTAAAGAGCAGAAAGTAAGTCCCCAACAAGTAGTTTAACAGTCCACCACTGCACATTCAGCTTCATAACTGTTAATGCACTGCACCTACAGCACAACTGTTTGCAATATCCATGGACATTGTTTTGGCTGTGGAATTTCCTCTCTGGGAATGACCTCACAGAACAGCAATTCAGATTCACACACACAAAAAAAAATATAAATACATTTCAATGTACAGACCACAAGGTGCAAAAACAGAGACCATCCCCATCTTTCCAGAACAGGTCTAGAACAAAGAGCTATCAAACTGACTAGTGAAGATTTTACAAATTCATCAATTTAACAAGAAAAGAGACTAGAAGAGCTCAAGATACCAAGTAAAACATATTTGTAGTGTATTACAAAAGCTGAACCACTACCTTCAAGTAATACAGGATTAGATCCCAGCTTTCTTTCCCCCTCCTCTCCAGGTTTACCAGAAACCTTCAAAGACATCCAGCTTTGTTCCTTCTCTTCGCATTTCATAAGAAGAAAAAAATGGAGAGGCATGGTGTCATTTTACTGCTCGAGCTGAAACTCCTGCCAGCTCCTCCTGCTGCCTGTAGCGGGGCTCTGCGAGGGGGGAGCTTTTTGTGGGCTTTCTTTTTTTAAATCTACTTTTTCCACTTAGATGTTTTAGCAAATGAGTTCAAAAAGAAACAAAAGTGTGAAATAATACTGCAACAGGTCTGTGTTTTCTTAGGGGCAGCTTCCGCTTCAGACAACTTCGACTCGCTTGTTGTGGAATGACAACCGACAGGAAGTCAGGTGGTCACGTTGCAACAAGCAAGACAACCCTGCAGATCTGTTGCACTGCAATAACCAGTGGTGCATTCAAATGGCAAGCCTGTGTGACTACAAAATTAGAGAAAGTATGAACGCTTTCCGGTTTTACACAGTATCTGACTGCATCTTTCCAGAAACACCACAAATACTAAAGCATTTCATCACTGCTGAAATGCAAAATGACAAGGAGAAAAAAAACTGTAGTTTTTGCTTGTTTAAACGTCAAGCTAAAGCAAGTGGGGTCAAGTTATTAAAAAAATAACAATAAAAATCTTCAACACTCCAGAAAGAACTTGGAGACATGATCAGGTCTGCAATTTGTCTTAAAATTTCAAGCATGCACAAACAGGTCTTGACTTGAAACGGCTGTTCATATTTGACATCAGTTATGTCAGTAATCTATAATTATTAAAGCCAAAAGGACAAGGTACTATCTTTTTGGGAGTTTTGCTCATGGCATTTTTAAGTGCTTTTTTTAGCCTCTGAGTTAATGCAGAACATCTTTGCCAGTGGCTCTTCCTCGTAAGTGAACGTCGTCTGTATTCTGCATGGTCATTGCTAAGCAACAGCTAGGTGATTTAATCAACAAACTAAACCTTCGTCGCAAAACAGAGACGCTACAAATCATTTCTTGAAGGGGTTTCCATTGTATGACCCTAAGGTTTTGCTCATAAAAAAAAGACCATGACAAACTTTGGACTTTTCATAGACCAAGATGTTAGAGATAAAAAGTGGCAGGAAAAACTAAAAGGTAGACTGGGGCATGTTTCAAAATTTTAAATGAGGACTAAATGGTTTCCAGCTGGTATTATTTGTATGAACTGAAGTGATTAAATAAGGAACAAACACAAGAGTAAGTCAAGTTTCTAGTCAAAATAAAAAGGAGCAAAACATTGTTATGCACATAGCAGCCAATAAGACAGAGTCAAATGTATTACTTAAGTATCACTCAGTATCATGAAGACACAAGGACATCTGGGCCAACAGATAAGTAAAAAGTCACCCAGGGTAACGAGGGAGGGGTGGGTACTGGAAACATGATTCTTGGATATTCGCTGTACGAATTTTCGCTAATTCGAAGAATTCCTTAATTCTCTTTCTCCAATCAAATAATTTTTATAGGAGGGTTTCATATAACCCATTGATTAAATTTAATCTTGTACACAAATTATTTTAATTTAACCATATTTTAGCAAACCAGCAGGCACTCCTGCAAACTCTTTTCCAAGGAGAGCATTTGGTCACTGAACCGAGTGCAAGTCACACCGCTGGCTTTAGCCTTAAGCTACTGTGAGAGCGAAGACAAGGTCAAGAGATAAAGACCTGAGCTATCAGCCTTTCCACATCACTCAGTGGAAAAAGGCTACACCCACTTACAAGTTTCTATGATGTGCCTTGGTCTGCATAAATGGCAAAGTATGGTCACTTAAGATAAGATGGCTTTGCTATTCTTTCCTAATCAGAAGTAAACAGATAATGAAATTTCATTTATGAACACGGCACGGTAGATTATGCCGTGACAATACACTGAGCCCAAAATAACTACAAAATATGCTACTGGCCATTTTCAGCCCCATAAACAGACAATAATTCCTACCTTTATACCAGCCCCCTCTTCCTTATCGTCATTCCAATGAGCTCTACACTTTCCTCCGTCCACTATCCATCCGTGTTTTGAATGATTTCCCTGAAAACGAAAGAATCAAATGGGAGATAAGACACGATAACTTGGCTTCATCTTTAGCAACTCTAACAGTTACCTCCAAATAAATGATGCAGCAACGCGTTTAGAAACAGGGAGAAAGCTTCTGATAATCTCCTTAACGGATTACGCAGGGAAATGACTCCTCTATAAACAGCCAACTATCTCTGTGGGTCAAACCGGCAAGCACTTTTTCCCTGACTACCGATGCTAGCTCTGCACAATGATTTGCTGATCTATGTAAGACACACAATGTTTATGTAGTAAGCGAGCTTAATGAGCTCCGCAACTTACTATGCATTGTGCAATAACAGTAATATACTAGTGCTTGTTTAAACAGAACGGGGGGGGGGGGGGTCAAAGTTGTCAAAGTAGTTGATAATGTTAACAACAAATTCGGTAATATTGTTAATACTTCTGCACAAGTAACTGGTTTATAGTGCAACACAGTAGGTGGCAGTCTTGCACTGTAAAACCCAAAGTTTACTTGCAGTTTTTTTATTGTGTGCAAACTAGGGTAAAGCCCAAAGTATACTTCTCTTTTTACATGTACGAGCAGGTTGCACATGCATTGAATTTGTTTTGCAGTAATCAGTTGTTCCTCAAGGTGGTAACACTGTCCTGGACCGTTGTTTCGCAGTAGAAAATGAAACTAAAGAGACAGAACAAAAGCAACAAAACAGCGGATACTGCATCAACAACAGAGGCTCACATTGACAAGTGCTTGTGACCGAGAGGGTATGATATAGCTCAGTTGTGGTTTAAAAGAGTTCAAAAATATTTGTTATTGGTCATAACATATGGTGAAAAATAGAGCAGACACTGGACATGGATGGAGCTTTCAAGAGCGCATATAATGACCGCTCACGTTTGCACACAACATCAAATGGAGTATACTTTGAAAGGCTACGTGTTTGTCTGTACACATACGCTAAAGTACAAGTACAATATGAAGCATACTTTGGGCTTAAGTATACAGTCGAACATGTAGCCTTTTAAAGTATACTCCATTTGACAGTTTGCACGAACACAGGTGGGAGACACGCACTCCAAGTTTCATCTTTGTCCAGTGTGAGCACCATCTTTCTTCAGAATTTACGACCGTTAAAATAGTCTTCATACTATCTCATAACCCCCTCACACAAGTGCTTGTCAATGCAAGCATCTGTTACTGCAGTAGCTGGTATTTTGCTGTCGTTTCGTTCACAAAGTATACTTTTGGTTCAACACTGGTCTCCATCTCTCCACAAACAGAAAAAGGCGATGACAGTGTGCAGCTACTACTGCTGATAAAAAATTTATAAATAATTTAACTCCAGCGTGGGAGTTTGTTTTTGGATTACATAAAATACGGGGTTTCAGACACCCCAGTATGCAGGAAGAGTCGATCATCAGTTATTTTTGTACGCTTTTGTACAGTTATGGAGAACTGTAAACTCTCTACACATGTATTTTGAAAAAATATGATCATATTACTCCAATTTTACAGTCTCTGGCTACCTATTAAGTTTCGTATCAGCTACAAAATATAATTACTTGCCTATAAGGCCCTATATGGTTTAGAAGACTAGTTAGGTACGCAGGAGCTATCACGCTACAATCCAACCCACTCCCTAAGGTCGCAAAACTCTGGACTCTTGGTTGTACCTAGGATAGCAAAGTCCACGAAAGGAGTCATTTTTTGCTCCCAAACTCTGGAATAACCTTCCTGATAACGTTCAGGGTTCAAACACATTCTCTCGGTTTAAATATAGATTAAAGACATCTCTTTAGCCAAGCATTCACATGATGCATCTCATAATCTTGTACTGCAGTTATATCCGATCAAACGCACATTATTATGCTTTAGCTTGGGTTCAACAAATTTTTGTTTCACGCTAATTATGTCTCTATTTGTTTCTCTGTTTCTGCCACGGATCCAACCCTTAAATGATCTGAGAACCTGTGAAGAGATGATGCCAACCCCTCAGAGGAAGACAACCCTCAGACAGTACACAGAATTAACCAAATTTTGCTATAAATTAAATAGATTAAGTTTCTGCAATATATAAATCTATTGTAGAAACTTAATTTCCTGTAAAGCTGCTTTGCAACGATTGTATCGTAAAAAGCACTATAATAATCTTGAATTGAATTCAAATGTATTTTGAGTGTGATTCATTGGCCAAAAAAGAAGTCAAGGATTAATTTGACTGATAGCATTAGTGATAATATTGTTACTGTGAATTATTTTGGACACTATATTAATGCATTGGAAATTTGATATGACAGCCCTATTTGGAATGATGTGCACCAATGAATCATTCACAATAAGATCAGAAATATGTATTAGGGTTGTGCACGAATAGTCGAACATTCGGTCTGTAATTATTATTCGAACAATAAAAACACTTCAAATTTTACTGTGTGTTAATTTGCTGGCCGTAAATGTGGGGAATCCATGATAAATCATACACAGTTATAACTACATGCACTGGGTGGCGCTGTGGAGCGTGTTAACAAGTTGATAGTATTTGATCACAGAACGTCGTCATCTGCATCGTGAAGTTTGGATTTACTTTGATCTAAATGATCTAACAAAATGTAATTACGTCTGCTCAAATGAATTAGTTAAACTGATTTATCATTATATCACCACCACAATGAGAAATCATGAAATCCAAATACAGTCGACTGAGGAAAGACAGCTGTCCATCACTGCATTCACGACTGGCAGGTGAGCGCAGCTGTACTCCGATTGAGCCGAGAACAGAGTTTATTCTGATAGTGAAATTATCTTCAGAAATATAAAGTTTCCACGAGGGAGAGTGGTTTAACACACAAAGCACTAAGAAACTGTTAGCACACTTTATCTTTGTCGGTGCTTTCTTATTGTTATCAGACTGAGGAGAAAACTCAGTTTCTCTCAGAATTAATACGTGAAACAATTTAAACAAAAATATAAGCTGACTTGAGTATATGTAGCATACATTCTGTACTGTAATTGGCACGGTCCGCTTGATTTTTCTCTTTGCTCTGCTTGATCTTGAATGCTTTTTTTAATGTACACGTTTTCAACCGAAATAAAACCTTGCGATTTTTTATGAGCCCAAATATTCGAATGCAAAATTCTAGGAAAATGCCCATCCCTAATATGTATTTTGAAAATAAACGGCATTTTGATTTCTCGTTGCCATAAGTTTACAGGCACAAAAAAAACTTAAAATATGACAAATAAAACAACTGACTCAGAGACTGCAATAATAATGGAGATAATAATAATTACCAACACTAGGGGGTAGAGAGGTACACTGACTCCTGTTTCAACAACTGGGGGGGACCTTCAAGCTCATAAAATAAGCCCATAGCATCACATAAACACGTGAGAGGGCCAAACACATATCTGACGTGAAAAGTAGAATATAGCCACTTCCAAGGGGTAAAGTCAGCCTATCAAGATTGAGCTTGGGGCCACACAGCCCTGCCCCTCCCCCAGGAACAACCTCTTCTCCTTAAAATGTTTAACCAGATGGCCATCTCAACTACAGAAGCCTCCCATACACAAACAAAGACAGGGGCATTGTTTATGAAGCGCCAACATAATAAGCACAGCTGAAAGATGACCAGTCAAAATCATACAAGCACATATATTGTCACTGCAAGCTTTTAAATATAAATAAATTAATAAACTAAATTTAAAATAAAATAACTTTGCTGCCGTACCATGGGTGCAAGCAGGCGCACCGATACTACGTAGCGCCTGAAAGTAGTCCCCAGCTAGGTAACTAGTTATGATATAGCAGGGGACTACTTTCAGACGCTTCGCAATATCATTGCGCCTGCTGCACCCATGGTACGGCAGCAAAGTTCTTTGATTATTACGCCGTAATGAGTAAAGTTCGCAACTATCGCCTAGAAAATCGCAACTAAGTCTTTTTTGAGTAACGATCTAACTACAGAAGAGTCCAGCTTTTTTGAGCGAGATGCTAATGGTCTAATCCGATTCAATGATCTATGCTAAGCTAAGCTAAAAGTGCTCAAGATTCAAAGTAATTACTGCTCCACTCATCTCTGCAATTTGCTCTTTTGGGTTGTTGCTAACCTGCATTTGTGAACACGCAACATGCAAACCATCTTTCCAAACTTGAAATGACAAAAACTCATGAACCGGCTTGTTGTCAACAAATGAGAAGCTTTAGGATCTCCTTGTAATTTTCCGCCAAAATAAAAGCTTGATGGTTTAACCATCTGAAACTGAATTAAGACAGCCATAACTATTAGAAATGTAACTGTACAGTTGTACCGTAAAGTATAATTCTAAAACATTTGATTTCTTTTACATTTTGATTTCTTTTACAGTGAAATATTACAATAGCAATATCCTAATTTGTTTATTATTGTATTTATTAGTACTTATTATAGACATAAAACATGTCTATAATATAGTTTTATAGACATATAATACATTTATAATATAGTTTATTATATAGTTTATAATATAGATTTTTTTTTCTCTCGATCTAAGATGGCGCCGCTCATGGCAGCTAAAGTGCTTTGCTCTTCAGTGTTTTTGTTAGTTTTTCCTGTTTTTCGTTTCTCAAACATGATCAGTTTTACCAGGGATGAACTTCTGAACATTCGACAGAACACACCACAAAACATTTTACAGGAATTGTATTATTCAGACGTTTTGCTGGACATTGTAGTTGGCAGAGCGGCGGCGCTGTTTATTGTTTTTACATCAATCAAAGTTGGTGTACAGATGTAACCGTGTTAAATAAGATGTGCTGTTCTGATCTAGAAACGCTCTTCATTAACTGCAAGCCGTTCTATTCACTACAGGAGTTTTGTTCGCTCATTCTCGTGAGTGTCTACATTGCTCCATTCTTGGGGACTTTAATAAAGCAAATCTCTCCCGTGAACTGCCAAAATACAGACAGCACATAACATGTCCCACCAGAGACAGTAATATATTGGATCACTGTTACACAGCGATTAAAAATGCATATCACTTTGTCCCAAGGGCAGCTCTGGGACTCTCTGATCACTGTTTGGTTCATCTTATACCGACCTACAGGCAAAAACTTAAATCTGCTAAAACTGTATTAAGAACTGTTAAAATATGGACTAATGAAGCAGAGCAAGATTTAAAAGCTTCTTTTGACCTCACTGATTGGACTATTTTTGAGCTGCTGCAAACGACCTGAACGAGCTCACAGAGACTGTAACATCATATATCAGTTTCTGTGAGGATATGTGCATTCCTACCAGGACTCATTTAACCTACAACAATGATAAACCATGGTTCACTGCAAAACTCAGACAGCTCCGTCAGGCAAAAGAAGATGCTTACAGAAAGGGGGATAAAGTATTGTATAAACAGGCCAAATAAACACTGGAAAAGGATATCAGTGGCAAAGAAGAATTATTCTGGCAAGCTAAGGAACAAATTATCTTACAGTGATTCTGCTTCAGTGTGGAAAGGTATGAAAGACATCATCACAAGTTACAAGACACCATCCTCCAGCACTGTGGAGAATCAACAACTGGCAGACAATCTGAATGAGTTCTATAGCAGGTTTGAAGAAACACCATTCACACCTCCTGCAACCCCCACACCTGCACTGCAGATAAGTGAAGACGACGTGCGCAAGGTCTTCAGAATGAACAAGAGAAGGAAGGCACCAGGCCCAGACGGTGTGACACTAGTCTGTCTGAAATCCTGTGCTGACCAGCTGGCCTCCATCTTTGCACAGATCACTGGAGCTGTGCGAAGTCCCCTCATGCTTCAAACGCTCCACCATCATCCCTGTCACTAAAGGAACCCAAAATTACTGGACTTAAATGACTACAGACCTGTGGCTCTAACATCTGTGGCCATGAAATCATTTGGAAGACTGGTTTTGGCTTATTTGAAGGACACCACTGGACCCCCTGCAGTTTGCCTACAGAGCAAACAGGTCTGTGGATGATGAAGTCAACATGGGACTGCACTTCATCCTGCAGCATCTGGACAGACCAGGGACTTATGTGAGGATCCTGTTTGTAGACTTCAGCTACGCATTTAACACCATCATTCCGGACAAACTTCAGAATAAACTGACACAGCTCTTCGCACAGCTCCACCCTTAGAATAAACTGACATAGCTCTCCATCCCCACCTCCATCTGTCAGTGGATCAACAGCTTTCTGACAGACTCGCAGCTACTGAGGCTGGGAAAATTATCATCCAGCACCCGTACGATCAGCACTGGAGCTCTTTAGGGCTGCGTTCTCTCCCCACTGCTCTTCTCCCTCTACACCAGCAACTGCACATCCAAAGACCCCTCTGTCAAGCTCCTGAAGTTTGCAGACGGCACCACACTGATCGGCCTCATCCAGGACGGTGACAAGTCTGCTTACAGACAGGAGCTGGCTGTTTGGTGCAGTCTTAACAACCTGGAGCGTAACACGCTCAAAACTGGAGATGATCGTGGACATTAGAAGAAACCCCCCTGCTCTCCCCCCACTCACCGTCATGAACAGCACGGTGACTGCAGTAGAGTTATTCAGATTCCTGGGCACCACAATTTCTCAGGACTTGAAGTGGGACAACCAATTGAGTGAGTCCATTGTGAAAAAGGCCCAGCAGAGGCTGTACTTCCTTCGCCAGCTGAGGAAGTTCAACCTGCCACAGGAGCTGCTGAAACCATTCTACTCTGCCATCATTGTATCCGTCCTCTGCACTGCGCTGTCTGGTTCAGCTCAGCTACAAAATCTGACCTCAGAAGACTACGGAGGGTAGTCCGGACTGCTGAGCGAATCATTAGTACAACCCTCCCCACTCGCCAAGAACTGTATTTATCCAGCGTGAGCAAAAGGGCTGGAAAAATCACTCTGGACCCCTCACATCCAGCACACTCCTTCTTTGAACTGTTGCCATCTGGTCGACGCTACAGAGCTCTGAGCACCAGAACGGCCAGACACAGGAACAGTTTCTTCCCTCAAGTAATCCATCTCATGAACACTTGACATTAAACGTAGAACACACAACACTATTACAGTGTTTCCCACACATAGACTTTACCTGGCCGGGCCGCCCAGGTATATTTACAGGCTGCCCAAGTATATTTGGTGACACATTTTTGTTTTTATTATTATTATTATCCTCTTACACTTTTTATCCGCCCGAGAAAATGAAACCATCCGCAATCGATTAACTATTGGAAAATCTCCCCTCGCTCTACATGTTTTGTATGGCTCGTTCTGTGTGCTCGATAACTGTCGACACTCCCACAGACAACCTCCAGTGTTTCCCATACGTTCATTGTGGCGAGCCGCCTCAACCGCCCTCTGCCATCAGCTCCCGCGTGACGAGTGCGACTTTAGCACTATATTTAGCAACTTTCAGACCCTTTAGGCAGATTTTTTTCATAACAGGTACATACTGACAACCCTAGCAAATTTTTTGAAAAAAACTTTAGCTTTCATTCATTTGGAAGATGTCGCCAGTACTGCCCCGGGCTGCGAGCGCGAGCTCTGTGCAGTGTCTCCTCTCTCTGCGTCTGCTCTGAGCAGAGAAACAGTACTTTCAGCTGGCCGTAACACAGCCAACTAGTCAATAAATCATTTACAAAAACAGCGTTTCCAAGCACCTGCTGACTGTTTGGACTTTTAAATATGAACATAGTTCGTCTGTTAATATGCTCAGTTTGTCACTCAGACGCAGGCAGTGCACTGAATGAGACAAAACAGTAGCCAAAACAACTGCATATAGTCGCTTTTTAGTGTAAGTTAGATGTATATTGATTTTATCAGACAATGTCGCGATTATAAATCAGGATTTAAGGAGTATAGTGAGAGTGATAAGATCCCTGGTTAACATGCAGAATTAATGGGTCGTTTTTACTATTTATACTTTTATGTATGACTACAGAAAATATAACGTGAACAGCTTTATTGGGCATTCAGTTGTATTACAGTATGTGACAGTTCATAGAGTAGAACAGATCTGAAGTGCCAAAGCTCGTCTGTATGCAAACTTGACGCAATGACGTCATGAATATGCAAGTGAATATGTGACGTCACCTGCCACCACAAGTCTCACACAATCCTGTGGGAAACACTGTATTATACATGATTTATTCATCACATATACTTTTTTCATTTCAAATTTGCACATCGGTCCTGCACACACAAAATTGTCTATATTATATATTGTGTTTTTGCTATTTTGTACATTGCCTATTTGTATATTATTCTTTTATTATCTGTGTCCTGTCGCTGTCATTTGGTTGCACTCTGGAGCTTCTCTTATTCTAAAAAAATTCCTTGTATGTGTAAACATACCTGGTCAATAAAGCTTAATCTCATATTGATTTATAAGGTACAGCAAACCTGTAATTTTAACACAGTTAAGTTTATCAGAAAAATCGCAATTCATTTCCCCCCCAAATTGTGCAACTCTAGATCGGAGTCAATAATATAATCGAAATGAAAACTTGGCTTTTCTCATTATGCGCCAACAGAGGAAATCCATTGTGATCCTATGTGAGCATCTCATTTCAAAAAATAAAAATAAATTATTTAAATGCTAGAAATACAATACAATGTGTGATCAAACTGTGAAAGCAAATGTGTTATGATCTAGTCCCTGGCACTGTTAGGTGTAGACGTGATTATAACCATACAGGGGCAATGTTCATTTTCCTGATAAGAAAAAGTCAAAAGCTGTCTATGATTAACTTGGAGTCAAAAGCATGCCGATTGAGCAATTTACAGATGCTTCTCTGCATCACAACAAGACAAAACAAATCAAACTGAATGCATTCTCGACGTCTTGATCAGAAGTTTTTGTCTGGTACATATTAAAATGACAACAAACTCCGGCAGCTATGAACATTGGAGACAAGGATTTCTGACTCATGACTGCAATACAGTAGCGTCACAAAGAGCTTCACAAACACTGTTTTTGTTGATCATTTTAAAACAGCAAAGCTTACTCAGCACTGGGAACCCCTTTAATTCAAACGGAACTGCATTTGCTTACACCAGCAGCAGCTGCTTTGACCCGGCTTTGTTAGTGCTGCCCAGCGTAGGCATGAATAGGAAAAGCCCAGAAGGACGCAAACTTTGGAAAAAGTAAGCGCTCATCTACACAACTGAAAAAAGCTATAGATTGATGAGTGTACTTACTCAGCTGTGTCGCTTCTCTTCAATGTCTTTGGTGGCAATAGCATCCAATTCTCTGCAAGGAAATAAACAGATGTTAAACTAAGAATTTGACATTCACTTTTCATTCTCTAGCAGTACATACATGCTGACAAAACCAACATTACAAAAACATTCGACAGAATCAAATGGATCTGGATTATGTAGCTTGACAGTTTTAGTGAGGTGAATACAAAGTTTAATTATTGGACAGATGGCTACATGTTCGGTGACCAACACTAAAGTGTGCAATGACAAGGCAACCTTTTTACACCTTACAGTCTATGAAAATAATAAATATAGAGCTATTTGTCGTTTAGAAAATGTTCAGCTTCATTACTGGTGAAATAGAAACTACACAAGTGCCACATACTTGGGTGATATGTCCAATGGGAACCACAAACATCCAATCACACCACAAGATTAAACCAAAATCAACTTATTAAGACTCTCACCCTATTTACATAACTTAGTGGGGAATGAGAAAAAGATGGACGGACACACTTCTAATTGTAAACCACAGAGTAACCGGGCATGCACAGCAAGCAGCCTATAATGTTCAACCAGACTGCATTTTTATTTTTTAGCTAAGCATACTTTTAACTAAAACAATACGTGATTAATAAAGAAAAAGACTACTTAAAAATAAACCATGTGACTCAGTTTACCATTAGGTATACTTTATTTAGAGGTTAAAGGCAGAGAGCAGCGACACCTCCCCCACCGCTGGCTTCAGCTGCTGCTAACGGGGCAAACCAGCAACCTTGACCTGCCCTTACAAAACATTACAATATAACGCACTCAAAACAATGTTTATAAACAACTTTTACTCTCAAAGAGCGACTTCGTGATCTCGGTTTCCTTTACTCGTGTCTGGGAGAAGGAAACAGCTTTTACTGTGGCATTTTTCCTCAGCGTTTGCTGCCGTAACGTTAACTGCGTACTTTAAGAAGCTAAACACAAAATAAACATAGCATTTAACACTCGTCACTCCATGAGGTTATTAAAGCGAATAAAACGGTTAAAATAAAAGCAAACTGGTTAACGTATCCAATTTTTAAATATCATTTCCTTGATGTGCGCAATTCAGCAGCTGAGCGAAGAGAGCTAACAAACCAGCTGGCTAACTTACTAACGTTAAAGCCTCTGTCTTTTAACAGCTTAACGAATCAAACACTGATTTATTAATGCTCACTTTAGCCGATAGCGTCACAAATTGTATTGTTGGTATAATTATTGTGGATCAAATGCTGCTTGCTGGTAGCAACCAGAAAGCGAGTCGACATCGACAAACGTTGCAGGACGTCGAATTAAACATCCAAATCAAATAAATATATTTTCAAAACACACTAAAGAAAACTGCCCCAGAGCGCATGAAACCTCATGTTTAAACGCTGTGCATTCATAAACTCGACTTTGATATTTGTAACGTTAAACACGTTAGCAACGACACACTTAGAGAAACCGACTGCAATGTCGCTTCGATGCCATTATGTGAATGCAGGAGATCAATATTCAAGGAATGTACCACACAGGGATGCATTTTGCTTTTCAGACATAATGCAGACAGTACACACTATTCATAAAAACACACAATTCAATTGTTTAACTATCATGCAAACGCAAACAACGCAGTAAAACATTCACCCGTGCCTCCAGTGCTGAGCTCAGCTTAGATATCGCAGATACGCTGCTAGATCATTAATACCGCGTTATATGGTTAAAATCACGAACAGACCGCAAGACTCACCTCTTGTAGTTTAAAGTGCAGTAGAGATGAAATGAAAGCAAATAATAAGGCTATAAGAATTCAAAACATTTGCGGAGTCTAGGAGGGGAAACATTTGTCCTGCTCGATCGCCATTTTCTTCTCTCGCATTCATGCATTCATCCCTGTAACTGCAGGAAGAGCTCAAGCGCTGCTCTCAGAGCACTTCCTCCAACTCTACACACTCACCTCCAAAATGGTGGCCACAGAGAGGCCGTGTCTCAAAACATAGCGAGCTGTCTATCCAGACTGCACTTTTGGGCTTCGCGGACACGTGGGGTATTTTTGGACATCGTAGGGAATTTCTAGAGGAATTGACAAGTATGTTTCTAAAACAGCTATCATGAGGGACGCGTGAGCTTAGCTGATTTTAAAGCCCAAAAATGCTGTCTAGGTAGGCAGCTCACTAGGTTTTGAAACGCAGCCAGAGCTGATGGTTAACCGAGACTCGTCATGGTGGCTTTGCCCTTTCACTAATATTAGACGTGTTTTTCCAACGATATAAATTAAAAGTTTGGAGGGAAAAGTAACTGGGTTATAATGAGAAAATTATTATTTGACATGAAAAAAAATAGACCAAGCGAATTCATTATAGAATAATCCAGAATAATGCCACCAAGGAACATTTCATCCAACCAGATGGGAAGTTTAACATTTAAGAAAAGAAGATTGCCATGCTAAAACCAGCATAACTTTTAAGGACATGGGTTAAAAATAATCCCATATATAATTAAAGTAAATAATATAGGCTATGATAAAGCAATTGGTTTCAAAATGTGCTGAAGTGACTTTGCATGTCCCAAACAAAAAGTCAATTACATATATATATATATATATATATATATATATATATCAAACAGAGCCTGTTTCTCCTTATTTATCAGATTGCGTTTTTCAATAATGTTCTAATGGATGCCATATTTAAAATTTGTTTAAATATATAAATTATACATTGTACATGAGTAGTTTGATGTTCCTAGTATCTGAATATCTTGTATTAAGAACTTTTCTGTGGATAAACTGAGCTAAAACACTTTTATGGAAACTACCTATACAAAACAGATTCCTCATTGTTCGGTTGTTTGTTTACAGTGAATACCTTCACCATTGGGAAATACTCTTTCAGCACAAGGCAAAAACACCAACCAGGTGCAAACTAGGAAAAACCTAAATAAATCTACATCAATATAGACAGACCAGCTTTTAGTCTGGAATTTGCCTGCGTTTTCACTTTGAAGACAAAGCAGTGGCACACAGTTGAAAACGGCTCGGCTGCGCTGTCCTTTTGAAGCGCTCATTCTGCCTCACTAGACAGGAATCACACAGATTGAGCCACTTTCAAACAGAAAACAACCTGTTTTAAACAGGACTTGAACGAGATTTTACATAACATTTTAATTTGAGTGTCATTGCACAACAGTAGGATACTAAAAATACACGAGCAGGTAGAGCCACATTTCATTGAGTTCAGAGGTACAACGCACAGATATTTTGAATATTTTGTAAAATGTTGTTAACAAAACAATGTCAACAATCGCTTGTATTGAAACACAGGAGAATAAGCCTTTTACCATTTCAAACATTATTTAATCATTCACTTTTACACTGTCTAATTATACAGCTCTATATGACTCGTGTAATTTTTGGAACGACAATGAAACGATATCCTTGATTTAAAAAGACAAACAGGTGCATCTCAATAAATTAGTTAATGAAATTTAGTAGTTTAAGTCTTTGGTTTTTTAATTGTGATGATTTTAGCTCACATTTAGCAAAAACCCACCAATTCACTATCTCAACAAATTATAATATGGTGACATGCCAATCAGCTAATCAACTCAAAACACCTGCAAAGGTTTCCTGAGCCTTCAAATGGTATCTCGGTTTGGTTCACTAGGCTACACAATCATGGGGAAGACTGCTGATCTGACAGTTGTCCAGAAGACAATCATTGACACCCTTCACAAGGAGGGTAAGCCACAAACATTCATTGCCAAAGAAGCTGGCTGTTCACAGAGTGCTGTATCCAAGCATGTTAACAGAAAGTTGAGTGGAAGGAAAAAGTGTGGAAGAAAAAGATGCATACAACCAACCGAGAGAACCGCAGCCTTATGAGGATTGTCAAGCAAAATCGATTCAAGAATTTGGGTGAACTTCACAAGGAATGGACTGAGGCTGGGGTCAAGGCATCAAGAGCCACCACACACAGACGTGTCAAGGAATTTGGCTACAGTTGTCGTCAGAGGCGTCTTACCTGGGCTAAGGAGAAGAAGAACTGGACTTTTGCCAAGTGGTCCAAAGTCCTCTTTTCAGATGAGAGCAAGTTTTGTATTTCATTTGGAAACCAAGGTCCTAGAGTCTGGAGGAAGGGTGGAGAAGCTCATAGCCCAAGTTGCTTGAAGTCCAGTGTTAAGTTTCCACAGTCTGTGATGATTTGGGGTGCAATGTCATCTGCTGGTGTTGGTCCATTGTGTTTTTTGAAAACCAACGTCACTGCACCCGTTTACCAAGAAATTTTGGAGCATTTCATGCTACCTTCTGCTGACCAGCTTTTTAAAGATGCTGATTTCATTTTCCAGCAGGATTTGGCACCTGCCCACACTGCCAAAAGCACCAAAAGTTGGTTAAATGACCATGGTGTTGGTGTGCTTGACTGGCCAGCAAACTCACCAGACCTGAACCCTATAGAGAATCCATGGGGTTTTGTAAAGAGGAAAATGAGAAACAAGAGACCAAAAATGCAGATGAGCTGAAGGCCACTGTCAAAGAAACCTGGGCTTCCATACCACCTCAGCAGTGCCACAAACTGATCACCTCCATGCCACGCCGAATTGAGGCAGTAATTAAAGCAAAAGGAGCCCCTACCAAATAATGAGTACATATACAGTAAATTAACATATTTTCCAGAAAGCCAACAATTCACAAAAAAAATGTTTTTATTGGTCTTATGAAGTATTCTAATTTGTTGAGATACTGAATTGGTGGGTTTTTGTTAAATGTGAGCCAAAATCATCACAATTAAAAGAACCAAAGACTTAAACTACTTCAGTCTGTGTGCATTGAATTTATTGAATACACGAGTTTCACAATTTGAGTTGAATTACTGAAATAAATTAACTTTTCCACGACATTCTAATTTATTGAGATGCACCTGTATGTCTTTTTAAATCAAGGATATCGTTTCATTGTCATTCCAAAAATTACGTGAGTCATATTTTGTCCATTTCATCACAGATGTCATAAAATAAGAAAGTAACATGGCATAGTGCTCGGAACAGCTCAGGCATCAGCGTCTGCGGTATTGAGAATGAATTTTGTATGAGGCATGAATATTGATGATCAGCGGAGGTCCGGGGCCAGCTGCTTGTGAGTGAGTTAGCTGCAGTAGGACAAGGGTCAGTTTGGTCAGGCCAGTGGGCTGCTCTCCCCCCTCCCAGACCGTTGAGAGCAAGGGGAGCCTGGGAACGCGGGCAGATGCATTGTGCTCAGGCAGACAGGGCAGGAGGAGGGGAACAGCTTTGCATGACAAATACATGGCTGGATTTGGCTTTCAGAGATTCGCTTCCAAACTCACTTAATACAGTGAGCTCTGTTGCGCTGGTGTTATATTTCAAAATGGTCTAAATATGCAAACATTTTAATCAATAAAACCTTAAATTTGGCAAAATTTGCAGAAGAATTTTTTTTTTCACAAAAATAGGCTCGTGCAGACTTGACATGTCACTCGCATTATTTACCTTCCCCTCTTTCGTCTTTACCTCGGTCCCCCTAATCCTCATTATTCTCTGGTCTGGTCCTCAGATGTACCAAGAGTCTCACCAACAAGGGTGCTATTTTTCATTTGCTTTCGCCCAATTCCTCCACTACCCCATCATTATATTCAATCTCTATCTGTCTCTCACCCATCCCCCTAGAGTCACTCTCTCAGACAGGGTGCCAGCTGTGAAAGGGATTTGGCTGAGCTGAATTACACTCTGCATCCAACCAATTACCTGTCCGACCGTTTGCAGGTCAGCCTGCACTGCCTGCTTCCAGGCTCGAGTTATCTATCGTACTATTCTGCACGGCATTTATCATTTTCACACAGCCATGCGCCCTGTCATTTATATACACCACTGCCTCATCAACTGTTAACCCTTCAGAGTAAGATACCATTTTTGCTCTGTTGTGATAGATATGGAAACATTCAGCATCATATAGCTCATTCATATAGCTTGGTTTACATATTATTGTATTATATATTCAAAAGTGTGGGGTCAGCAATATGTTTTAATGTATTTAAAAGAAGTTTCTTATGCTCACCAAGACTGCATTTGCTGAACAAAAATATTATTAATTAATTAATATTAATATTATGAAATAATTTAATACAACTGTTCTGTCTGTTAATGTTTTTAAATTTGATTTATTCCTGTCATGACAAAGCTGAATTGTCAGCATAATTACTCAAGTCTTCAGTGTCACATGATCCTTCAGAAATCATTCTAATATACTGATTTGTTGCTCACGAAACATTTCTTCTTAATTATTATCTATATTGAAAACAGTTGTGCTGCTTAATATTTTGTTGTGGGAATTTTCATTCTTTTTTTCTAGATTTTTTGATTAATAGATTTGAGAAAGCTTTTTTGTAACATTACATGTCTAAGTAGTTTTTCAATTTTATGAATCCTCTCTGAATTAATTTTTCAAAGAAATCTTACTGACACCAAACTTTTGAATGACAATGTGTTTGTTTGTTTGTTTATTTGTTTATTATATTATACTATTCCATAAAATATCACAACATATATAATCTAGAAGTATTCATATTAAATCTATCCATTATAACAAAATAATGGACAGTAATGGAATCAGATTTTAATATCACGGTATTGTCAATAATGCAAAACAGTTAGAATTTCACTTTAAAGTGTTTATCACAGAAAGGTAACTCATATATAGTAACATTTAAAACGATGTAAAAAAAAAAAACAAATACAAATTCTTACCAATTTGATTAACACTGCCAATTTTTTTTGGAGCTCCATGCTTTAATCTTTACACATTTACTTCTGGTGATCTCATTCTCAGAGCCACTCCAGTCACGTAAAAGCAATATAAAGATGCAAATGACACTCGGAAGAGCGATCTTATTGTCATTCATGTATGCATGCAGTATATATATTAGATGGAAGCATTTTCACCTAGAGCTGCTACAGCTCCAGTCAAAAACTTTGCTCCGGTCTTTGCTGCTATAATATGAGACTCATTTGCATGTGCCCATCCCGCCCTCATCTCAATAATTCACACATATCAGTGTAATGTTTTTCATCTGCAAGGCATGCATTTGAGCTTTAGACTTGTGAAGTCTTCTAGACGAGACACACTATGCTTTCACTCTTCTGTATGAAGAAAACTACAGAAGTGCATGAATTTTAAAAGTAAATGTCCCATGTACTTCAAAGATTAAGTCACTTCAAATAAAAGTAAAGCCTGGAACCCTGAAGCATAATAATAAAACCCTCAAATTCAAGAACACATATTTCATGGAAACAATTTCCATGTCTAAAGATGAATTCTTTGCTCTTGTAGTTTTGCTTAATCTGATCTAGCTTGGGTCAAATCATATCCATAACATAGATGGACACCCTGGTGGCTGACATTATTCCGTCTCACTGGGGGGGGGGGGGGGTCTGTGAGCAGGGGTAAAGAACAGCTCTCCCAATGATACAAAATAGGGCTTTAAATGAACTAACACCATGACCATATTCACTACAGTAAATAGAAACTTTGACCTGCTCCCTTATAGCCCAACTCCCCTGTCCATGAATAGTTCTTATCCCCTATAGCAGCAGCCAGTAGTTGATGATGAATGAACAAGAGTAAACAGGAAGAACAAGGTATGGTAAAGCCTGAAAAAAATGAAATGAAATGGAATTAAATGAAACAAAACGGTCAATAGAAGTGGAACATTCCAATTACTCACTCCATTTCTCCATAACACTACACAGGAAGATGTGCCAGGTAAATACCTGCTTATCCCCATGTGACATGACTACCCAGAAGTGACAACATTTCAAAATAAAAGATGTTTTGTCCAACAGCAAAGCTGGCCACCAGCATATATTTGTGTTTTGGATGCTAGTATCCCCAAGAAGGTCTTCAGACCAGCGCCAATCCAGCAAAGACCACCACAAACCAGCCTAAAACAGCTTTAAAATGCATGCTGGTCCAAAGTGAGTAAAATTTACTGCGAGAGCAACTAGCAGGAATGTTTCTGACAAGTGCATGTTAACCAAATGCATTAGTTAAACATAGTACAAAGTATTTTACTGAAATAAACCACATATTATTTGAATAGAATCTGCTAAGCTGACTTTCACGACTTATCGCCAAACATCAGCTTGAGACTTACTAGATCTGCTATGTTAGCTCCACTTCAAAGATAAGAATTGGAAGAACTGACAAGAAGGAAATATACAAGGCCAATGACTGGAGAGATGAGTGGAGCTCACTGGGTGCCCTAATGATGCCTCGCTTTCCCCAAGGCTCTTCAGATAGTGGTCTGCAGCCCTCACGCCATCTCTAATGAGCAGACCGCTCATCTTCCACTGCCATCTATCATACTTTCCGGCGGAGAAAACCTGTCTTCTCTCATCACCAACCACACATGAAGGAGACCTGGCCACTTTAAAAGCATTTCTTTATCTTGCCACTTCACACATATAGGCCTAATTCACAGACAAGAAAACGGCCACTTTCACCTGAATCCTTCTGACTCTGAACAGTGAACACAAATAGCAGCCAGAGGAATGAGCGAATAGCAGTAATACAGTAAAAATAGCAGTAATACAGCATCTGCGGTTGCCAGAAATTTGACATAAAATATGGTGTTTTAGGTAATAGGAAATGGCATATTAGTGCATGTGCATTTTACAAAAACTGTTAACTGAAAAAGTAATTGGCGTAGAAACAGTTTTTACTCATATATTTCTAGTGAATTTCACAATGACAGAGAAACAGCAAGTAACATTGATTTAAACATGACATTTTTGAAGTAGAAAAACTGAAATAGTATTTTCTTGTAAAACATCCTTCAATAATCTTTGTATTATTTACGTCTTCGAAAAACCATTTTACAGAGTATATTTCATTGCATGATGTAATGTTAATATACCAGTCTAAATCTGCTTTCTACTTTAAAATGCACTAATAACACCATAATAAAAGAAGTCAAATAGATAGCCACATGTATCAGAGTTCATTGTAAGTGGCCATGTATCAGTATTTTAAAGTGAAATGACAGATAATGTGATATTAAACCATTTACTGTTTTTCACTGTATGGTAAAGTAACTTACCACAGGTTTTTATTGTAGCATTTATAAAAAAAAAAATTCTGTAAAAATTACCAGCATTTTTACTGCACAGGTTTGCAGTCTCAAAAGTTTATATAGATAAAATGCATCCATTGTCGGAGGGGGTTATTTTAGTTCTACAGGACAGCAGATCCCCCGCATCTTCCAACTTTAAAAATGTATGATTGTTCAATAATGTGTTTGGCTTTATCTCCTATTAATCTTTTATTGCATAACAGTGCAGTAGGGCGTGTGTATTATTCGGAGCCAGGAGCCTGGCAGGGTGTCAGGTAGCAAACGGGTCTCCTCACAGCCCCAGTTCCTGAATACCATCCATGTGTTTTTATTTAGTATAACAAAAGGCTCTTCACCACAGGGCGGGCGTCCATGAGAAACACTGCCCGGCATGTAAAGATGAGGAGCACAGGAATCTCTTGACATGTTAATTGACTTGATTAGCATTAAAATTACTGGGATTCCAGGAGGAGCCAAAAAGCTCTACAGTTAACTATTCATTTGGATGCAGTTTGATTCAAACCATCAGGCTGTCAAATGAAACATGATTTTCATTTTAGATATGATGACATGTATGTTTTCACTGTCAAATAAAGAGACATAAAACCATATACTGTATGCATATTTTAAGGGATAATTCCAAACCGGAATGACTTTGAAATGACAAAAGGAAATAGTTTGCAGAATGTGTATTACGTGATATTTTAAAGAACTCTTTTTGTCTGTACAATGAAATTCAGTGGGTCCAAAACAACACTGCACTAGACCCGGCTTTTAATATGGCCAAAAAAAGAGAGATGATGACAGAAATTAATTTTTTTGTGAAAAGGTCTAAACTGATTCGAGGTCCTACAATCATGAAGGGTCCAAAAATGGGTTTGACTGGAGGAATAATAAATAAAGTCAGGTATGTTCCCCTACTGACTGATCCTAAAGTGAGCCATGGGCGGCACGAGGTGACGGTAATTATTACAGACAAAAAGAAGGCTAGAGAGTGCATCGCTGGACCCTGATGTGAGCATCTTTTCACGGTGAAAAATGCAGAGCGAATCGGTGAATTACGAGCTGTAAACGCAGGAAAATGAAACAACCAGAACCAAGGTTGGTTGGATGTTGCCCTGGCATCTCGCCAAGTGCTCATTACCGCAGAAAGTGTGCAGTTGGGCCAGCCAATGTGACACCCGTTGCCGTGGCAACAGCAGAGCAGACAGGCGATGTAATGCATCATATTTCAGCAGACCAACTCAATTCAATTCACAGCGATCCAATCTATGGGTTGTAAGTGGGGGGTGAGCACAGGCAGGGGAAAGCTGGTACTACAGAAATAAATTGCCTTGAGACCATCAGCTTTCCATGCAGATTTTCTTTTAACGCTGTCTGTTAGAAACTGAAATATTCATTGTCCTGCACAAATTGGATTTATTCAAATCTGGATGCAATTGCTTGCCATGGAGCGAGGTGACAATAGCTGGCACACATGGGTTACAGTGATGTGTGCCCATTTTTCCTTATTCAGCTAGTATGTCAGAAACAAATCCAAGCTATACTGTACAAGTCATAAAGCTAATGACTTGCATACAACTTTGCTATTATGTACAAATAAAAATGTCTGAATAAGAATTCCTTTGTGCTAAATTTTTTTATATATATTGTGATGTAATTGTCCAGAGGAGATTGAAATTCTCAAAATAAAAACCTTGGCCTTAATAGTTTATCATGATCTTTTATTTAAATTTTTTTGGGGGGGGGGGGGCAGACCTTTCTTTTCAGAATTCTATGAACAGAAAGTTCAAAAGCATTTATTTGAAATGGAATCCTTTGTAACATTATAAATGTTTTTACTATTCTTGATCAATTTAATGCATATTTGCTGAATAAAGGCATTTATTTCTATTAGTGCTGTCAAATAATTAATCGCGATTAATCGCATCCAAAAAAAAGTTTTTGTTTAATTCAATTCAAGATTATTTGTATAGCGCTTTTTACGATACAGTCGTTGCAAAGCAACTTCACAGGAAATTAAGCTTCTACAATAGATTTATATTGTAGAAACTCAATATAATTAACTTATGGCACAATTTGGTTAATTCAGTATAGCAGTGCATTACAGTAGTCCAGTCTAGAGGTCATGAATGCATGAACTAACTTTTCTGCATCAGAAACACTTAACATGTTCCGTAGCTTGGCAATGTTTCTAAGATAAATACAAAATAAATGTGTGTGTACTGTGTATATTTGTTATGTAGATATAAATACACACACATGCATGTATATATTTAAGAAAAATAAGTTACGTTTATATATTAAATATATTTATATATTATATAATTTATATAATATAAATATATACATGCAAATACATGTAAATATTAAAAAAATATATGCTTTATGTGTGTGTCTTTATATATACACATAATAAATATACACAGTACACACACATATATTATGTAAACAAAAACTTTTATTTTGGATGCAATTAATCGTGATTTATATTCAAAGCAATATATTAGTGGATATAGTTCAAATGTCCCGTCTCACCTGATTTAAAAATGTGAGGACATCATGATTTATCCACCAGCCTAGTTTTAATTGTGCAAATTGATGTTTTATTGTACAATAAAAACATTTATTACATTTCATTATAACAAATAAAGCCCATGTTTTGGCTCAGGCTGACTTTAAAGGCCTCTTGAATTAGCTGTGTGGGCTTGTGCAGGACTATGGCTTGGAAACATCTAGTACGGAAAACAAGATGAACCTCAGAAAGGTTTTAACCCATAGTGGAAAAACAGCATTGGATTCCTTTCCAGACCTCTAAAGAGAACAGGGATATTTCCACTCCGTGTTTTCTCTAGAGCATTGACATAATGAGCAGTGATAAGGCCGTACAGAAGAAGATTATTTATTCATGTGAGGGATAAGGTTGCACACCTCTCCGTCTTGACCATGGGTACCGACTCAAAATGATTCCGAGTTAATTTCCTGGCACTGTCAGGGTTTCAATAATGCAAACGTCTAACATGGGACAGAGGTATATGTGTTGTTTATGTACAAGCAAAAACAAAGACTGACGAGTCAGACAATCAGACAAGATGCCTGCTGGGCATCACAAACTATTTTCTGTCTGCTTACTTTCTCACCCCAGCTAGCCAAACTAAATCAAACACTCACTGCAGTACGACTGTCAACCTTAAAGTCCCTTCAGTACATCAGCAGCCAATTAGGGAATAAGGCCTGTGTCTAAAATCTAGAAAATGCTCCATTCTCAGCCAAGAGTTTAAAGACAACACGGCACATCTGATTTCAAAGTATATTAAATATTGTTTAAAAAGATGAGATACATTTTTGAGGCAAAATACATTTACCCTTTACTGTCTATGATATACCATAATCCTGTGACTACAGTTTGATGCAAAATTAAAAATGACATTGAAATGAGAGCATTTATTCATAAATATTTACAAATACATTCATAAATAATAATAACACTATTGTTCAAAAGTCTAGGGTTGGTCAGATTTTACAATGTTTTTGAAAGAAGTCTCTTATGCTCACCAAGGCTGCATTTATTTGATCAAAAACAGTAATATTGTTAGGGCTGCATGATAAATCGCATGCAATTGTCATCTCGTCAGCAAAGCCAGTTCTGTGATTAGTAGTAAATCTCCATCACGTGCTTTCAGATGGAGCAGCATTTACTACACAGAGCCGTAGTTTACTGACAAGCGATGTAATATTGTGTTCATTATAAGAGAGGAATCCCCTTCGATTATGAATGCCATTATTACGTAGCTTGTGGGTGATCACAGAACCGGCTTTACTAACTAGATGCGCATGATAAACGCATGTGATTTATCATACAGCCCTAAATCATGTGAATATCTGTGAGGCCCCATAGACTTCTACCCTGATATTGAGGTTTTGGTGGCCCGCTGTCCTGGTGGAGAGGCCTAGCCTGATTATACCTGGTAACATACATCTCAGGTGATCCAATCTCAAGCCATCAGTCGACAGATTTAATTTACGCCTGGTATTAACACGCTGACCACTGAAACGGATGCCTGTGATTGTTTGTTGAAAGCAGCCAGAGCTTCGGTCTACTAAAGCAATTACAGAAGCAATGCATTGTGGTTAATTATAAATGAATGAGAATCTACTGCGATTTAATAAATGAAAGCAATTCATTATGTAATTACCCCTCCACAAATACTGCCTCCTTTTTTAGGAATGGGGGTCATAAAAGCCCACAAAGATTAAAATATATGGCACACTAGAGAGGCAAATGGTAATTCACTATTTGTTGCTCCGCTTGGCTGTAAATAAGCCTGTGATAATGAAACCGCTTTAAGGAGCCTTTTCCGTCTGTTCTCCATTTGTTTGTTTTTCCTCTCTGATATCTGTTACTCCTTTTGTTTTGATTGGCTTGATTGATTATGTTCTGCTTTAAGTCCACAGGCTTCTGGCCGTCTGCAGGGGCAACCAGACCGACTCACTGACAGAGGAAGGCACTATGAGTGACAGTACACAATGTGTGATAGATGAGGATAACACTTTCCTACTCGCACAGAGTTACAGAGCCTATGCTACATAGCAGTGTAAAAATCTCTCACTGGAACATATTTTACACCAGTGGGATGGAGCTCATCTGTCTTGTATGACAAGGACTGCAGGATGTCTCACAACAGTGCGGCAAAACAAAATGAAACCATTTGATTTTTTTCCAAACACATACAGTGAGGTTCAAAAAAAGCTTTTTTAATTAGTACATTTTTTAATTTTTTTTTAATTAGTACATTATATTGTCAGAAACATCCCTTCCCAATTTTTCCAACTGTTAAACACATAAGCTGAAAGAATTATAATGCATCTCAAACTATATTACAGTATATGCAACCTGTAACATGAACCTGTATACAGCAAGAACAGGTCTGAGTGGACATAAGGCTATTATCAAACACCTCCCAAGTGGTCCTGCCTCCCCTTTGCTGTGATCTGTCCTGGCCAGAGCTTTAAGCATTGTGTTCAGAGGGCTTGGGTTGGAATTAAAAAAGGAAAACAAACAGGACTGACTCATCAATGGGATTTTAATTTGGCACATATTCCCCTAATCCATCCTCACTGTGGGGTGCGCACGTGCTGCCTGGACAATAGAGAGGCCACAGCTAGGGCTAATTATGTGTTGTTAGATGGAGCCCTTGATATGAGCTCTGGCATGAAGTGTTTGATTTAATCAGACTGAACAGGAAAAGCCAGACGAATGATTTCGAAAGAAGGATGAGGACATTCTTTTTCTCCATGGGGAAAAGTTATTAAGTCAAAAAGAACAAGGAGTGGAGAAGTAACCGGAATGAAAAAGTGCATGTAAAAACATACTGTACATTTTTTTTTATTAAATTAATACATTAATGTAAAATTATAATTTTTCTATCCATTGTATAAATGTATAATGGTCTCACAGGCATCTTTATTAAATGTAGAATTATATTTAATAAAAAAATATATGGAGTAGGGCATTTGTATAACTTTCAATTATGTGGAAAATGGTAAGGCTGTGCAATTAATCACATTCGATTAACATGCGCATCTCAACAGTAAAGCCGGTTCCGTGATTGGCGGTAAATCTCCATCACCTGTTTTCAGATGGAGCGGCAGTTAATACACAGAGCTGTAGTTCACTGAAAAGCTAGGCAATATTACGTTCATAATAGAAGGCGATTCATCTGCGATTACAAACGTGATATGTCAAAGCTTGTCAGTGAACTACGGCTCTGTGTATTAACTGCCGCTCCATCTGAAAACAGGTGATGGAGATTTACTGCTAATCAAGAAACCGGCTTTACTGTTGAGATCCCCCCATGGGATCTCCATCAGGTATCAGGCATTGGGTGAGGGGGCTCACTCATATCCTTTCACTAGTCTGGACCTACTAAGCGGCCATTTAGCAGTCATTTGAACTCAAGTGCTAGATTTATTAGGCTACAGCTGTGGAACTGGACGATATGTTAATGATGACACATTTCCAGTTGAACTTGTTTTTCTAGGACTTTTCTCCTGATTAAAGAGAAAAGCGAACCTGGGCACATCAGTGTGCTGAATCACTCTCAGTGCCCTGCAGCTGACCATGATGTGGCCTGAATTGCTTATGAATGATGTGAGGTCTGGTTGAACAGAAAGACCAAGCATGAGACCAAACAAAAGAAAGGTTAAAAGAGGTTCATTCTGCATTGGTGTGGTAAATTAATGGTCACCGTCGCAAAGCCCATTTGAAAGGGATCGTTCACCCAAAAATGAAAATGGTGTAATTTATGTTCTGTTATTTAGTTCATAAATCCATTCAATCCAGAGTCCATTCTTTATTCAAATGAGATATTTTAAAGAACACTGGTGTTCAAATAACACATTTCTCAAAATATTTTATTTTGTGTTCAGCAAAAGAAAGTCAGTCAAACAGGTTTGGAACAATGTGAGGGCGAGTAAATGATGATAGCATTTTCATTTTTGGGATTAACTATCCCCTTAAGCTTTATTGGATCTATGTTACAAAACTAATTCAAGCCAGTGTTATGTTAAATAACATTAAAACTATTAAAAAAATTTTCTGTGATTGATAT
Source organism: Ptychobarbus kaznakovi (assembly GCA_027422405.1). Lineage (NCBI taxonomy): Eukaryota > Metazoa > Chordata > Actinopteri > Cypriniformes > Cyprinidae > Ptychobarbus > Ptychobarbus kaznakovi. The sequence continues at coordinate 10,270,661 of CM049807.1, read as the reverse complement.
AAAGCGGACATAATATAAAATGGAAACATTATATGAAAAACTTTGTTGCCTTGGCAACTTAACTAAAATACAATAAAATATGTTTTATATTATCACACTTTCTGATATATAGCAAAATACTTGGATAACATGCTTTTCGTCCGCTCGAAAAATGACACGCATGCACAGTATCATCAGTTCTCAAATCGGACGTGTCCGAAAGAAACGGTTCTCGGTTCAGTGTACTGGTGATTCGAAAACCGCTACAACCGGTTCTTGACTCGAGAACGAGAACCGCTCTGTTCGTTCGGCACACGGCTCGCTGTACACATGCTGCTCTGCTCGTGTTTATCATTAGTTCTCTCTTCACAGCAGTTCACTGTTGTACTGTTTGAGTAAATTAATAACTCTGGGATATTGGTTTATTTTGAGACAGGGGGAGTGTCAGGCACGTTAGAAAAATGAATAACTTAAGTAATTTGTGGATTAGTGCTTTCTGGAGAGGCGAACCTTTTCAAACAATTCAGTCCGATTTGGTGAACTGGTTCGACTGGTTCACTAAGAAGATCCGGTTAAATCGAACGATTTACGATTCACTCGCGATTCGGACATCACTACTGCGAAACTGGCACATTATCAGGAAAGGCGATTTGCAAAGATTCATAAAAAACCTTATACTCTTTTCTTCTGTAGGTGAGGCTGGATCACAAATGATTTACACATTTAGGTAGATCGGGGGTGCATTCCCTTCAAAACAAAAATAACATTAATCCTCTGTGTCTTCAGCGGCTCAGATGTAGGGAGTAAATGACAACAGATATATTCATTATTACATCCAACAACAAAACACCTCAATCGCTTAATCAGAGACATTCTTGTCTTCCCCTGCACCGGAGTCGACACAATGGCGGAGAGCTCTCAGGAGACACTCAGTTTCTCTATTGTAATGGACCCCGGTGAAGAGTCAAACTTAAAAGGACAGGTCTGCAAAAATTCAGTAATTTCCCTCACAATAGGATGTCATCAGCCTCTCTTCCCCTTGAGATGCTAATTCACACCCTAAGCCACGTTTGACGCCCAGATACCCATAAGTGACTATTAATCAAAAAGCACTTGAGGGCAGTAATCCACCGTCTCAACTGTCCACACTCCTGTGATAATTAAATTAGCAACCACCATAGGATTTCACCCGCTCAACATCTTCTTCAAAAAAAATTGCACACAGTTTTGCTTAGCAAACGTCTGACATGTAAATTACAGCTCTCAGAGTTTAACGCCAGTCAATATGCTTTTAAGGAAAATGGGTAAGAAGAGCCGGAAAACAATAAAGTGCTCTCATTGCATTTGGCAAATTAGCATACAGAAAACTGGCTTGCTTGTGTCTCACTAAGGCCAATAAAACGCAGACGTTTCTGAAAAGTGTATATAGAGTGTGCTGTGACTCCTTAAGTGTAATTTTATAGTAAACAGAAGCTTTCATTGCACTAGCAGAAGCAGCATTAGCATCATTTAAACCAATAATGGGTGAGTGATGCTAACATTCATTGTCAAATATTAGTCCTATTTCAAGTCTTCCTTCACTCTCTTGAGAATAATTCAGTCTAGACATACCCCCAACCTCTCCACCTAACACACACACACACACACACACACACACACACACACACACACACACACACTCACACACTCACACACAGTAAACCAGAACCGGGGTGATTGTTGTTTTGCATTATCACCATTGATTAAAATAAGCCCCTGCTCTCTTACCAGTTTACAGCTGAGGTCCCGGTCTGGGTGTTATGAAGTGCTAGCTACTTCATTTCCTTATGGTAACTGGATTACATTAGTTGTGCACAGCTGTAGGCAGAGGAAAAATCCATCTGTATGCCAGTTTCATTTTCTCTCTTCTCAGCCCCAGGCGTATACATCATCTCCTCATCCGCTCACACACAGCATGCGCTCCCTTCTCCACTTTCTTCACCTTATCCTCAACCCTAGAACTGAGTAAAATATAACACCCATATCATGCATGAGACCCATGAGGACTGTGCTCTCATAATAAGCACACAGAAGGATCCCATAACAAATGCCAAGTCTGATTACATTCAATTCCATGCATGTTTGCATGCATGAAGGTGCTTTAAAAGGTCTAATTGACAATATTGAGTAAAAAATTGTATGTTAATTCGGACTTTACGCAATCCATAATTGAATGTGTAGGCCTAGTTATTGCCTTACAAAATAATTAAGTCTTGTACCTCTGTCTCTTTCTCAATTTTTAAATCTTTTTATTTAAGTTAGTGATTCATCTAAGATCTGGTTGGTTTGGCTCATGGCTTATAACTCTGTGCATGGGAAAAAAAAGGCTGAATAAACAATAACCATCTGAGATAATCAAACATCATTAAATCATTATTTTACATTAACTACAGAGAAACTGTAATTTGATAGCTGCTACTAATCATTTAAGCCTGGAAATGGTAGTTTTCTTGTAAACAGTCATGGCTAATAGACATCAGGCAAAGAAGAGTGATTGATTAAATTTGATGCTTTTTGGTGTCTGTACGTCTTGTCTGTAACTCTGCTCTGCTAAACCGCAACTAATCTGAGCCTAATCAGCTCACCTTTGACCCCATCACACTTGCCAGTCTGCTCTGTTGTCGGAGCACAAAGTGGCCTTTACCCTTGAACGAACCTTTGCCTAAGCACTCCTGACCTGACAAATGCACATGCACAAAAACAAATACCCATTCATAGATAATAACTCACATTGTTGAAGCAAAAGTACAACAATACTGTATGCCTAAACAATGTGCCAAATACGCTACATTCAGGCATTAAGAGCAGTTAAAGTTGAAGTGTAAAAATTTCTATAAAACAGATTTCCTTGAACACTCCCCATCTCCCGCTGGTGGTCATACTAACCTCTTTTCAATACTAAAAGTGGCCACTCTAAAATCTAAACAATGACCTAACAGTTTTCCTCTCACTAATGACTCAGACACGAGCCAACACAATCAAACAGACCATTTCTAATGGTCACCTATTTACATTACACATAGAGGGAAATATCTGTCTAATGTAAATACTGGATGTGCGAAAAAACCAACAGTCTCACCAAAGTGTATTTAGACACTCTAGCGACAATTAAAAACGTATGAATTTAAATTAATATAAATAAAAGTTCAAACCAAATGGCATCAAATGCAATGCAATGAAACATTTCAAGACGTAACTTAACTTTTTAAAATAGCATTGTAACTTCTTAACAATCAACGTTGATGTTTGTTATGCATATAAATCAGTAGCTCAGTATTTTTACATTGCACCATCGATTTTGATTGATCTGATGACCAGATGATTGATCATCAGACAGTGTCCAGATACTTTACATTTTTGTTTACATTTTCTAACAATCTGGTTTTAAAAATGTTGGGTTAAAATAAAAATAAAAAATGAACAAGGATCCTATGCTCTCCAAATCTGAATTTATTTGATATAAAAAGTAGAAACAGTAATATTGTTAAATATTATTACAATTTAAAATAATTTATTACTGTCAAATTGTGTAATTTATTTCTGTCATAATAAAGCTTAATTTTCAGCAGCCATTACTCCAGTCTTCATGATCCTACATAAATCATTCTAAAACACTGATTTGCTGCTCAAGACACATTTCTTATTATCATCAATGTTGAAGACAGTTGTGATACCATAACACATTTTTTACAGGATTCTTTGATGAATATAATTTAAAGGGGTCATCGGATGCCCATTTTCCACAAGTTGATATGATTCTTTAGGTCTTAATGAAAAGTCTATAACAAGCTTTGGTTAAAATGTATCAATGGTAGTGTAAAAAACACCCTTTTACCTTGTCAAAATCAGCTCTTTTCAGAGCAACCTGTTTTGTTGCATGTTCCTTTAAATGCTAATGAGCTCTGCTCACTCCACCCCTCTGATGGGCAGTACTGTTTACTTTATTTAGCACAAAACTGGCTAACTGGCACATTAATAGGAAAGGTGATTAGCAAAGATTCATAAAATAACCTTTTACTCACTTCTTCTGTAGATGAAGCTGGATCACGAATGATTCGTGTGAACATAAACACATTTAGGTAGAACGAGAGGCGCATTCCCTACAAAAGCGAAAGTAATCCTCTGTGTCTCCAGTGGCTCATATGTCGGAGTAAATGACGACTGCTATGTTCATTATTACATCCAACAACAGAACACCTCAATCACTTTGGGAGACATTCTTGTCTTCCCCTGCACCCGGTGAAAAAATGGCGGACTGATGACATTTCACTCAGGGCGGGTCTAAGGTAAAACACTAGTGTCAATCAACAATCGTGGGAGGGGCCTGGGTCTGTGTGACGTCACACAGACAAGAAGCTGAGAACGGCTTGATTTAAAAAGAGGATATTATTTTATTATTACTAAACAATTTTATCATTATAGGTTGGATGTGTACACACACTGCCAACACACATTTATGTTCAAATAACATTCGGTTTCTAAGGTTAAAACATTAGATGCACAAAATTCTGAACGTTTTATGGGTGGTTTGTGCTATAATAAATAATAATTTCAGTTGGTTCAATAACTGTTTAATAGACATTAATCCACTTTTAAATGTGACTTTGAAAACCAAACACTTTTTAGGGCCGCTCCAAACTCCTACACATTCAGACTCAAGCAATGGTGTTGGCCACGTTTGCAGTTCAAATTAAATAGCACTTACAGGGCTCTCAAGTCTCACGCATTCACCGTGAGACTCACGCAGTTCAACCAGTTCAAACACTCTCACGCCACACCTTGTATTTCTTACGCTGAGAAGGGATAACGTGTCCCGCTATATATACAATTAATAGACAAGGGAATACGGAGGTAAGTTCTCTGCCGAGTTCATTGCTGTCTCAAGTTATAAAGAGTTAAATGCCACCTACCAGCCAATCAGAATTTAGGATGTTGATGTTTTCATTTAAATTACGCGATTCTGCCGCAAGCACATTCGTTACTAAGTAACATGGATGCGCGCACAAGCTGGAAGAGAAAGAGCCGAGGAATGCTGTATGTAACCCGTTTTTTTTTTATTTAAAGATTACTGGACAAAATCACTTGCCTGTGAAAAGATAGTGAGATCTGATGTTGGGGAATGTAGCCAAATTTGTGCTAAAGTATTATTGATGCAGCCAACTGCTTTGCAACCAAGAGCCTTAACTTAGCTTTGGCTTCCTGAAACTAGAGAAAGTACTAGAAAGGTTATAACAGTTGGTAAATCTGATAAAAGTTAGACAAATTCATCCAAATAAAATAAATTGTTTTATATATTAAAAAAATTATCAAAAATACAAAGACATTTGGCCCCAAACATGCCAACTGAACAGCAGTGCTCAATGTACATACTGTTCACACAGAGTAGGATTACAGAACTTGTCCCGAGCGTGTATGTCAAGCTGTGTGTGTGTGTGTGTGTGTGTGTGTGTGTGTGTGTGTGAGAGTACACATTTCAGCTTGTTTTTTTTTTCTGTTTTAAATGTTTGTTGCACATTTTGATGCCTTGATGACAGGGGTAGGAGGCTCCCATATAAAGCACTGTGGCTTCCCCACTCAAATTCAGATGCAGTGTGTTTTCCATAGTGGGTTTGAACAAAACCAAAACTAGAAACAGTTTGGCTCTGGATGGAACGCTATTATCTATCATGTTAGTGCTTTATGTTGGAGTCATCAGGCATCAAAATGTGCAACAAATATTTACAACAGAAGAAAAAAATAAAAGCTGAAATGTGTAGTCTCTCTCTCTCTCTCTCACACATACACACACACACAGCACATGTTCAAGATTAGTACTGTAATCCTACTTTACGTGTACAGTATGTACATTGAGTACTGCTGTTCAGTTGGCTCGTTTGGGGCAAAATTATTTTTATTTTTGATACATTTGTATGAACAATAGGTCAAATTGAACTGCTAGCTAAAACTTGGGTGCTGCAAATATTTAAGTTGCTCCTCCCCCTTAAGTGACACCTCCACTTTGTGTGGCCCCTCCCCTAATCTCACTCCAAACTTTTGCTATAACTTGAGAGCCCTGCACTTAGGACCTGGCGTCATTTTCTTTAATCTTAATTTCCTTGAGGCCGGGCACCAAGTGGATGTGTGCAGCGCTGAGAGAGTGTTTGGTTTGTGATGATGTCATGTTGTCATGGAAGGAGCTCTCTCTCTTTCTCAAATTACAACACAAACCTCTCTGTGGGAAAGTGAGGACCGTGTTTCAAGAACCAAGCTGCCTGCACAATGGCCAAAGTGAGTCTGTTCCTGCTTTTGTATGCGGTAAAACACAAGCCACTTTTTGTTTAGCTGGGAAATGCTGGCACACAGGAAACTTGACCAGATTTCCCCCAAAGATGCCACCTGTTAGATGGACCGACAAAGCAATATCCACCCAGTGCAACATAGCGGTGATCTTTAATCTAAAATCTGCACCGACCAGCCACTTAATAGCAATGATTTGAAAACAGGGTCCGGAGTAAGTCATGAACACTGAAACAGGCTTTCTGCTGTTTCCAGATGTGGTGCTGTTGTGTCTGCCGAGGGCATTAATCAGAGTGCGGACTGGGTGATGGCACTTGGCTTTGGCTCTGTGCAACGTTTGGCTGCTGTAAGGAGGGTTCGGAGAAGGGATGAAAGGCCTCTCTGTATTTAGAGTCGGAGGCTGCTGGGAGTGTGCCAAGCTGCAATCGGCTCATGTTCTGTAAGGAACAAAAGCTCAGTGCTGCTTTTATGGCACCAAACAAAAACATAGGTCTCTAGAAGAGAAGCGGCCATTTAGGATGCATGCTGTGAAGTGCTGGTGTACCAAGCCCTACTGTACACAGAGTTTAGATGAACCCTGGTCTCGAAAACCTGAGGATCAGTCGAGGTGGTTTACGTACAACTGTGCCATACAAGCTTTTAAAAACAGACGTTGCATACTGGGTTTGGCAAGAAATGTGCCCGTGTGAACAGTACTGCACTGTTGGTATCCTCACTAGCAAAGACAGCACTGCTTTTAAACAAACCATCATCGCATCGCTGAAAATAGCTTGAATGTTGAGGTTTGTAAATCTGTCTTGGCGGCACTGTATACACAATGTGTCCAAGTGGGGATTCTGCACATTCATAACAATCACTGCAAAAGAAATTAGATAGAAAACAGGACTGTGCTCTGGATGAATGAATTTCATTAAAATATTTCACTGATGACTAAATGTTCCCAGCTTGAGGGTAATTTTTCCCCCAAGAAAAAGAAAGGATTGGGAAGTTTCCTTTCACTGGTTTGAATAAAAAGCATTAGCATGTCAAATGTAATGATTGTAATGATTGTTAATCATATATATATATATATATTCTGCCCAATGCTAGATTGTTGTTAGCATAGAAATATGTATTTGCCATATTTAACCGCTCCAGACATGTTGATGCTCTCACCATCTTGAAACAGTCAATGTTTTGATAGTCACAGTAAAAATCAATGAGTTTTCCAAGATGCCACAACATTGCGCAGCTTCTGGTTGTAAAAACCTTACCTTCCAGAAGAAAGAATATATTGGAATATATGTATCAACTCAATATTACATAGTTTTAAAGTATGGTAACTTTTTAATGTAGTGTTAGCTAATGGCTTCGTCTTGTTGTATAGAGCGCAACAGAAATGTTCTGGAAATAAAAACTTCATTGATTTTCCCCATAGGGAAATTTTTAACAATAACTGTCACTGATAAACCTTTAAAGACAGACCCGTTGTTTGCTCCGAGGTTGTTAAACCCATCTGTTCATATTAATTCAACTTCTTGTTAAAATAGTCACGTTTAATACCACTGGAAATAGTGGTGAAAAAAACTACATTACCCATGATGCTGTACAGAACATTCCACCAATCAGAGGGTCGCAGCTTGTTCTCAGTGGTTGCTCACAGGCAAGTCATATTGCCTATTCATTTGTCTATTCTTAAATAAGGAATGTCAGAGTAAATTAATGCAAGGTTTTGTTTGGCGATTCAATAATTCAATATTAAATATTTTAATAATAAATCTGACAAACAGCCAACACATCTCACAGGTACAAAACTGATAAGAAATGCACAGTGCTGTCTGTGATTTACTTGTTTGGCACTGACTTCAAATACCACAGAGAGTTTCACCTCAGCACCCCTCACAGAGAGAGAGAGAGAGAGAGAGAGAGAGAGAGAGAGAGAGAGAGAGAGAGAGAGAGAGAGAGAGAGAGAGAGAGAGAGAGAGAGAGAGAGAGAGAAGAGAGAGAGAGACGAGAGAAGAGAGAGAGAGAGAGAGAGAGAGAGAGAGAGAGAGAGAGAGAGAGAGAGAGAGAGAGAGAGAGAGAGAGAGAGAGATTTCATATACAATGACCAGCTTTGTTTGATACCTTCCAACAAATCCTCTGCATGATTGTCCACACTGCAGTAATTAAACAACAGGGGGGAAAGGAAGTTTGCATATCAACTCAAACTCAGTTACATAATTTTGCAACACAAAACCCTGGGCAGCTCCGCATGACATTCAACACTTGGGATGACGCATAAAGAGCGAATTTTTTCCTCTCTGAGTCAGTAATGGCCAACAGGGAAGTGGCTGCTCCTCAGTCGGGGCTTTTGCTGAAACAGACTAAACAGTCTGACTGACTGTCAACAACAATCAGAGCACGAAGGCAAAAACACAACTACAGTGCTAGAGACGTTTTGCCCTCTCAGTGCTGCTGGTTAGATGAGCAGGGGATTAAACTCCCCGTCCTAATGCTTTACTTGAAACAGACGCCTGTGTTCTGCAGTCCAATTAAGGCTTTTTTGTCAATTCGGTTGACAAATTATTATTATTATTATTATGTATTTTTTGGGCAAATTGCCTTCAGTTTTATTTTTAGAGTTCACATCTGTGTATGTGTATACTTGTTATTCACACAATAATATTGCCTAGAGACGTGTTTGTGACACAGGGTTCATCTCAACAAGTAATTAACTTTAACTACTGTGGTTTTGTATTTTGCTTTGAAAAATAATTATTTACATGATTTCAACTAAAAATAAGGGTATTTAAAACCACACTACCATTCAAAAGTTTGAGGTCAGTAAGGTTTTTTTTTAAGGAAGTATGTCATCAAAAGTGACAGTAAAAATGTAAAATGTTACAAAATATTTATATTTCAAATAAATGCTGTTCTTTTAAACTTTCTATTCATCAACAAATCTTGAACCAAATGTATCAAGTTTCCCACAAAAATATTAAGCAGCACAACTGTTTTGTGCTGTTATTATCAGCATTGATAATAATAAGAAATGTTTCTAGAGCAGCAAATTCAGCATATTAGGATGATTTCTGAAAAATCGTGAGACACTGAAGACTGGAGTAATGATGCTGAAAATTCAGTTTTGCATCACAGAAAAACATTACATTCTAAAAAATTATTAAAATACAAAATAACTATTGTAAATTGTTATAATATTTCACAATTGAACCCTCTTAATATTTTTTGATCAAATAAATGCAGTCTTGGTGAGCATAGGATGAGACTTCTTTAAAAATAACAAAAACTTTACAAAAAAAAAAGTTTTGTGTATACTTTCTCTGTCAAATGTAAAATTAACTCACAACAATGCATCCACAAGAATGAATGCATGCAATGCTCACACAGTTCTGTATAACTTAATCTGAGGCTGATCACCCAATGAGCACATGCTTCTCCACCCACCTCTCATATAAGAGATAATAACCACTAGGTCGAATAACTCTAAAACTCTCTACTTACTGACTTACAGCCTCAAACAACCGCACATTCTTGACCCCAGCCTATTGTTTCTGTGGATCCTCAGCTGACTATTCAAAGCACACATGCGATACAGCACGAGTAACCTAACTAAGCAAACTATCTTTATAATATAGGTCGCAATGAACAAGACCGGAGCATTTAATAACTCCAAACAGCAGAGAAACAATCTTGCGAGGTTAAACAAAGGGCTTTTTGTCCATTTCAAAAGAGTCTGCGCTCGAGCTTGCCATCACAGCCTACAGCAAACCCGCTGTTACTGCGTCACGCTTTCGATTTCAATGACAGCATAACACTATTTACATGGGGGCTCTGCATACACACCACGCATGACAATGACTTCACCGTGGAGAAGCACAAATGAATGGATGAGAGTGTCAGGCAACTTACCCAAGTGTCTGCCGCACATAATCAGAGTCAGGCTGTTTACAGACGCCGCTCCAGAGACACATAACGTTACACGTAAACAACCATGACAGGTAATGGGGGACAGGCAGGGAAATACCAGGGTTTCTCCCTTTATTATTTCAAACCGAGCAGCAATCCACGCAGTCGCGTGAAGGAAAGGGTCACGTGACAAACCTAGATTCCCGGGCTAGATACTATTGGGGCTAGGAGTACCTGGGGAATATTGAGAGGGAGAGAAAATAGGGGGACACCAGGGGGGCACCGTTTTCTGGTTCCTATTCGATTCTCTCAGCCTCTCGGTGCAGGTGGCATCACGCATACAAATCAAAATGAAAGAGTGCGAATGAAAGGAGCTGCGGACAGAGAAAGAACCCTGGCGTGAGAGAGTAAGAAGAACACTGCAGAAATGCCTCTGAGTTTCAATGAATATTTATCAGCTGTGCCAAACTCCCCCAACACCCAAGCTCTTCTTGGAACGGAGCCTAATTCATTTGAATGCGTGCCTTTGTTAACAGCTAAATCAGCAGGGTCGTTTGCCTCTCCTGAGCTGCTGCAAGACGCATTCTACACTGCGTCACACATACACGGGATACCTTGCGAACAGACACGCGTGTCCCTGTACTAGCTTGCTCTGCTTCAGGTGACAAAACCATTCTCAAAGTGGCTTTAATAACTGGGATGCTTCAATTAAATTACTCTCTAAATTAAAAGGTTAGGACTATTATTCTGTAAGGGTGAATTAAATGGATCAAAGGTGACAGTAAATACACTTATAATGTTGCAAATGATTTATATGTCAAATAAATGCTGTTTATCTTTCTATTCAACAAAGATAATAAATAATTATACAAAAAATATTAAGCAGCACAAGTGTTTTCATCATTGATCCCAATAATTTTCATGCAGCAAAAGTGTATATTTCTTGATCATGAAGGAATTGACAGAAGACAGGATTCAGCAAAAGGAATAGAATAACAGGGACATTATTTTAATTAGAATTAGGATATATATGAACTTTTAAAGTTGTAACACTATTTCACAATATTACTATTTTACTGTATTTTTGATCAATGCTTCCTTGGTGAGCATAATATGCTACCATCAAACATGGTAACCACAATCAACAATACCAATTTAACCACTACATGCTACCAGAAATACTTGTATTTTCAAAAAATAACAAAAATAGTATGCCATGCCATACCTTTTGCAATATAGTACTATTAAGGTGATTTGTGAATTCGCCTGATAAAAAAGGCAAAAAATATATATTTCTTTATTTATTTTAGAATGAGATTCTTATATATTATGGTAATGTAAATGCAATGTAATTTTTAAAACATTTTAAAACAGTTTATTTTTTCTTCCTTTTGCCTTTAAGTTAATATATGACAGGGACATATTCTCATCAGGTTTTATTAAATTCATCCAACGGATCTGTCCCTTCAATCACCATCACTGTTTGCCTTGCAAAATAAATCTAAATAAAAAAACTAAATAAAACGAGTGGAACGTTAAGCTTGCACAAACCTCTCAACATCAGAACCAGCTATGAAACCAACCAGACACACATGGTGAGGCAGACAACGTCTCGTTCCTTCACAAAGCTCATTGATATTCTGTGCACAGCTCTGGTCAAAGGCGGGGCCAGGCAGCAGTGCTGGCATACGAGAGATGCAATCAGCGCCTCTCACCACTGCAGCCACAGATACAAACAGAAACAGTCAGCTCAAATAATACTAAAGCAACCGCACACATATTAGTGCTGTGTGGCCTGGTATGAACCTATGCACAGACTGGAGTGTCATCCAGCACTCATATAGTACCACATTGCCAGTCAAAGCAATGCTATTCTATGCTATTCTACAGCGTAAACAGTAAAGAAGATCAAATTTCAATTTGTTATAGATGATTGATTTAGAAATCATTATGATGCACTCTTCAAGCTCTGTGTCCTGTGTTTACACATATCAGGCAGAAGAGGTCGTTCTCTGCATCACACTATGGGTTGGTGTGTATTCCTTAAAGGGATAGTCCATCCAAAAATGACATGACGATCCAAGCCTGTATTCTGTTATTTATTCTGTGGAACATAAATGGAGTAATCTTTACAGAGCTGTTTTATATAAAATGACAGTTTATACTGATGTGTTAAATTCTAGAAAAAGGAGAAAGAACATAAAATTAGACCATATGACTTGTGATTTCAAGTCTTTTGAAACCAAACAATAACTCTACATGAGCACCAGTCCACCAGAAGATAACCTTCCCCTTCGCTGAACCTCTGAAATCTCATCTTGATTTGGAACAAAGGGGAGAGAAAATTACAAAAAAATGGTCAATTCTGATCTCAACAAGAAAAAACATGAAATATTTGTATTAAAAAAAAACATACATCATGCCATACCTTTAGCTATATAATGCTACTGAGGTGATTTGTAAAATCAGCTAAAGTTTCATGAAAAAAGGCTGGAAAAAAGTCACAAATATTCACTTTTCTGATATATTAATTTTAAATTTTGATAAATAAAAAAGTTTTTTTAAACACACACGACACAACATATTACCATTTAGTCATGTTCTGTTTGAAAAGTGAACCCAATTACATATGTCATTGACAGCTTGCATAAAGATCTGTGAAAGTGACAATGTCACATTAGTGACTAGAATAACAATTCTTACCTTCAAGGGGATTTGTATAATAATTTACTTGAAATCAGTGAGTAAATTCAGCTGATCTTTCTGATCTTTTTGAAATCTTTCTTCTATTGCAAAAAAAAAAAAAACTACAACAATACATGTAAGGCTTTCCTGTGCCAAATTATGTTGAATCCGTTTTCCCAATTCATAGTCAGTTTTCTTGTTTTGTTGGGTAATAATTAGTTGCATAACATTAAAAATATGTTTAACCCTGAAACAATTGCGGTTGCTGGGTTCGGGAACAAAAAAATCCATTGTAAATCATTCCCATGTACTGTTTTGGCTTTTGTGAGGGTTAGATTGCAAAAAGGTGATAAGACAGAGAGTTACTGCCAGAATGTGGAATATTTTGAGCATCTGACGGGCCAAACATATGGAGGCTACCAGATTCAGTGCTGCTGGCACTGAATCTGTGTGTCTGTGCCAGGTGAGTGGAGAGCCCTGCAGAGCTCTATGGCCAGACCAGACACACTTATTAAAGAAGTTGCTGTATTGTGTGAGTCACCAGCTCTCGTGAACCTCCATGTTTGCCAGAGGATGTTCTGGCATAGTCATGCACAATACAGATCGACTTTGGCCCATGTAGCGGTGCTGATGCAGTAAATAGAGGGACAAGATGCAGGTATCCCATTGGCAAAGGCACAAAAACTGATGAATGAATGAATGAATCGCAAGACAAATGAAAGCACATGAGGCAATGTAAGCAAAGCAGCACCTCCCACAAGCAACCTCAAAGAATTCTATCTTCAAAGATGAGATTGTCCTTGAAAATACATGCAGAGACACATATTCACCAGAGATTTCCTGACAAGAGAGTAATGGAAAACAGAAACATACACCTTTAGAAACATACTCGCACAGTCACCAATTGCTGAAGACCAGAAACAACAAATAAGCGTCACCATTAGCTTAAACAAGACAGATCTGCATATACTTCATTTTAATGAGGCAGACTTGGCATGGAGCCTGGACACAGTACCAAACAAAACATAGAAGGGGTGAAAACACAGACGAGTGAGAAATCAGAACCAAAAAATACATAAATTAATAAGAAAATAAACATTCGGACGGCACTGTATAGCTAAAGCTTTAATATTTATTAGCAATATAACCTAAGCCACACTTTTATGTGACGACTGTGTTAATGTATAATCGGACTGACATAATGGGCGAATTCCAAACTGCTTTTTTGTGCCCTTGAAGGGCACTTCGGGAAGGGGACGCCATTTGTAGGGACGTTCCAAACGAAGGTGAACAACTTAATCCCTTCACGAAGGGCATGTTGATGGTCACTTAATGGAAGTTATTTCTGTTTGTGATCACATGATCTTCAGTTAGGAGATCTTGCGATGCATTTTAAAGCAAAGTTGGGGTTTATTTTGACTTTACATACAAACGTAAGTAGAATAAGCTAATTAAATTTGTCTTTATTTCATGTAATACAAAATATTTTTGTCTGTATTGTAAGACTGTATTGTAAGCAAGTTTCATTTGAAAAAGTTTAATAGTAAATATGACACAATTAAACAGTATTTGAATAAAATAATAACAATAAGAATAAATATTTATTTGCAACAACTGTTTTTGTCCGTCATTCCCTTCGCCAAGGGAGTTCCAAACGCTTCTACGAGACACTAGTAATGCCCTACACACTTCAGAGAACACACTTAAAGGGCTCTGCCCTTCAAAGGGAGTAGGGCATATGGATGCTCACTTCCGTTTGGAATTCACCCAATACTTAGGCTATTCTTTTAGAAGCATCTTTGTTTAATAATTACATTTAAAAAGCCTCAAGCCAGTAAACCTCTGGCACAGCCAAAACATGAACTATTTATTTAATTCACCATATAATGCTAAATCCTGGACAACCTTTAAGAACAAACAGAAACACACCAACTGCACCATTTGGTAAACGGGCAAAGTTGCCATGTATTCTTGCATCTCACACCGTATTATCCATACTAACTGTATTTATAAAACTCTTGTATGCAAAAAGAGTAGTGGGTCCATATCTATTCCCAGTCTTCTTTCCCTCTGAATGTGTATGGATGTAAGCATAAGGGTGAAGGGTTTGCTCTTACCTGGCATCCAGCAGAAAGGACCCCCAGAGCGCAGTGTGTGGAAGCAGGTTTTAGCACTCAGCACATCGAAAGGAGTGCCAGACATGGCGGCAGGGGGAGACTGGAGGAAACTGGAAGCAATAGCACGAGGGGGCAAACCCTCTTGTGAGGACACACTCAGAACATGTAATATGCTGGTGCCAACCATTAACACTGTGCCAACTCACCAAAGGAATGCTCTCTGTTTAGCTCAGTGCCAACTGATGGATTTTTGTGATCATGTTTACTTTATTTCATTTAACACAATATAAATTTACATTTAATCATTTAGCAGACCCTTTTATCCAAAGCGACTTACAAATAAGGAGAACAATAGAAGCAATTAGACCAAGGAGAGAGCAACAGTGTACACGTACTGTGACAAGTCTCAGTTAGTCTTGCACAGTACACATAGCTAGGTTTTTTTTGTGAATAGAATAGGATAGGATAGAATATGTAATATGTGTAAATACATTTTTCATTGATGTATTGATTGTTAGGATCGGACAATATTTGGCCGAGATACAACTATTTAAAAATATGGAATCTGAGGCAACAAAAAATATAAATATTGAGAATATTTCCTTTAAAGTTGTCTGAATGAAGTTCTTAGCAATGCATATTACTAATCAGAAAATAAGTTTGGATATATTTTATGGTAGAAAATGTAAAAAAAAATATTTTCATGGAACATTATCCTTAATATCTTCATACTTTTTGGCATAAAAGAAAAATCAATAATTTTGACCCATACAAAGTATTTTTTGGCTATTGCTACAAATATACTTGTGTTACTTATGACTGGTTTTGTGATCCAGGGTCTCATATATGAGACTGTTTTTTTTTAGCATTGGTAACTTGCATGGTTGAAATACAAAATGTTATAGTCTTTTGCATTTACATGCAGTTCTTTAGGAACTATTTTGGATAACTGACCTAATAAGAGCTCAGGCATCAAAGAAGAATCAATAATACAATAACCTCAATATGTCTCGTTAGTAGTTGTCAACATGTAAAGCACCAATTAGTTTCATCAATTTGGCTTAAACCGAACGTGCCTTTTGCCCTTTCTATTTGCCAAATAAAGAGGGAAAATATAATTCAAATGTGCATTTTAGGGAGAGAATGTGAGCAAACCTTGAATACTTGACTCTGCGCTCTGAACTTTTCTACAAGATGCTGCTTCAGTGGGGTGAATAACATTGAAAGCCCTCTTGTGGTTATACAGCATAAAATAAACGGGGGGGGGGGGGGGGCTGCTCTCCTGCACGGACGAAGAACGATGATGAGGTATCCGTTTCATCAAATCCATTCATCATCTGGCTCGAAAATAATTAATCCACTGGGAACAGACTTTCTAGACAAGTCTTACTTATACAAACTATATTTCCTACATTTTCATCAGGCCTAGGCCTACATTAAATGCTGCAGTAATCGTGAATGCAACTCTTGACTACAGGAGTTCTGTGCCCTGTCCGGTAGGCTTTTTATTTATTTTTCCTCTATGATGACAGCTTGATTCCCGCACAAAACTAGGATTATTTAAAAAAAAATGTTTACATTTTGGAATAATTTGTAATTGTACAAAAAATATACATCTGTCGTCCTCAAGTGGCTGGCAGAGGAAACGCAACCACAATGCTCTCAGTTCAAAGGGAATTTTGCATAAATATCAGGAATGTCTGATATTTGTTATATAAATCTATACAATTTAGTAATTACATTTTCTGCTGGCAACTGTTTAATATTTGAGATACATGGCAATTCCCTCTAATACAGAAATGAAAACCCACAAACGATTCCATCTGAAGAAGTATCACAGAAGTCGAGAAAAATATGCAATTCTTTTGAGTGTAACTGTTTTCCCGATTTCAAATATTGAAAGTGGGATTTGAATAACCACATAATTACAATAAAACTAAATCCAAAAAACAAATCACAAAAAAACTAATCCAACTCATGCCAGATTCTTTCTTAAAATATAAATAAAAGTTTAGGTACAGTACAGCACTTGCAGTGAAAGTTAATTGGCCTTGGCAGTAGAAAGAGTTTCAAAGGTATAGCCACAAACATTTAAAATATTCCTTTTAAATTCGCAAGAATAATCAAATTTCCTTGAACCTGTTAGGATTCAAAAGAGGATATGGCATCAGATGGGTGTAGCACCATTGAAAAAAGAGAGCCTAAACAATTACAAGTACACATAGTACAATTAAATATTAAACCTAACTAAAATAGTTAACTAAAACTATTTAAAGTTAACTAACTAAAACTAACACTTTACTTTAACACTAAATATTAAACCTAAACACCTTCCAAAAATGTAATAGTTGGTACTGGTGAATTACATGTACAATTTAAGACAACTAGAAAGAGTCATCTATGGTTCCCAAGTAATCTTTATTACCAAGGCATGAAAATAAACAACATAAGACCATTTATATTTCTTGAAAAAAAATGTATTACCCTCAAAACATATTCAATTCCATTTCAGCAGATAATTTAAATTACTCTTATGAAGGTGTATTAGAATAAAACGAAAGAGTAGAGGAAATATTCACAGTGCAAAAACATACACTTTGTAAATCCGTTTGCCCCAATGGCTGGATGCCACTCTCGTTACCTCTGTAACAATATTATCATACTGTCATAATGATATGTTTCTCTCCAACTTAAACATACATGAGGTACAAAAGGGCTCTTGCAACTCTTTGCAAATTTTGCAAATCTGCATTAACATTCCTAAAGTGCTTCCTCTACAATGGCCTTAATGCCAAACCATGATGTAATGAGAATCTGCAACAATTTTAAATGAGAACCGAAGCATTCAGGAAAATGCAGAACCCAAAATAAAATAACCTTTTATCATTAAAGTAGCTACTCTCTTACATTGGTGGGAGAGGTTAGCATGGTCAAAAAAACCACGTTGTTAACCATTGAGAAATCGCAAACAATGAAATCTGAACACTAACAGAGTTAATCAAACAAATGGTTAAACCTAAAATTAATTAAACAGATACTTTTGCCTTATGTTCGTCTCTCTCACTCTCATCTTTTTCTTTGTCATCTTTGTCCTTGCTCTTTTTAGACTTCTTTTTCTTATGTTTGTGTTTCTGTCCTTTGAGCTCGGATTCAGACTCATTGCTCGTATGTTTCTTATGCTTTTTGTGTTTTTTGTGCTTCTTGTGTTTCTTCTTTTCCTTCTCTTTTTTGTCCTTTTTCTTTTTTTTGCTGTCCTGACTGCCGGGAGAGCTGGGGCTGCTGCTGTGTCCGTGGCTGCCAGATGGGCTCGGACTCTGGCTGCCACTGCTGTCCTTCTCTCGCCCTCTTAGCTCCGTTTTGCTCTCAATGTCCGAGGTCTCGCTGTCGCTTTCGCTGTAGTCAGGAACAAACGCAGCCTCGTCTGTTTCCCGTGCTAAATCTGAGGACAGTCTCGTGGAGCGTGCAGATGGGATTTTGATGTGGTCGCCATGTGCGCCACTTTTCTCTGCATCAGTCCTAGGCTCTGTAGTCAAAGCACTATGAAGAGTCCTGTGTTCCCGGTCCTTTGCGGGACGTACATCAGAATGCCTAGAATTCTGGCTCTCCTTACTGCATGGCCAGTCTCCTTTGTGGTCCTCTGGCCCTGTTCGTTTTGGCTCTAGGGCATTCTGTGTTGATGCTCTCTTATTCATATTTGGACTTTGTGACTCCTGAAGTGCTTCAAGAGTTTTTCTTCCAGAGTCTGTGTGCAAGTCCTTTACCCTTGTGGGCGGGGAGGGTGATACTCTCCTCCTGATTGGATTTCTCTCATCTTTTGATCTTGTGCCTAAGTGGTCTCTTGCATCATCTCTATGCTCTGTTTTTCTACTGGGGATGCCTGTAGTTGTCTCCCTTCCTACTGGTTTTCTAGAGGTAGGTTCAGGCCTGTCAGGTTGCCTATCTCTGGAGGACTGGGAAGAAGAGCTTCGCTCACTGCCATGGTCACTGCCTTTCTCCTGTGCATGCTCTTTATCCTGATTAGGTACACTAGGTTTCCTTTTATCAGTTATCTCACGATCTGCAGTGCTGCTGCGGTCTTTTTCTTTCCCTCCGTCTCGTTCTCGCTCTCTGTCTTTCTCTTTGTCAGTATCTTTCTCCTTATCACCAGAGGTGGAGTCCTTGGCCGGTTTGAGGTCTGCCTCTTTGGAGACTGGCGGAGCTTTGTCAGCATGTGGAGACTCCTTACCAGCTGATTTCACTGCAGTGTTCTCCCCCGAAGGAGCAGAGCTAGAAGTGTTGATGCTGCCTGTTCTGGTGGCAATCTTAGATTCATCGTCCTCAGAGTCATAGTCCTCCTTTTCCCACTTGGAACGGGGCACCTGGATCATGACAATTTCATCCTCAGCAGGGGTGGAGCTGTCATTGGTATATTCCTCCAGGGTCTTCACCACAGTCTTCTTTAGGTCAAGCTTATCTTCATGCTTATTGATGGGGCTTCCACCTGTAGAACTGGTGCTACCAAACACAACAAACATGAATAAGTTGATAGTACAGATTAAAAGAAAATACAAGTTGTCAAGTACTTTAATATTTAAATCACCTCACCTGGTGTAATCAACCAATATGGACTCTGACCCATCGGGAGCATGCACCTTCCTCCTCAATTTTCCTCTAGACTTGTCCACTCTGCCGTTTCCTGTGGCATGAGCAGAGTCCTCAGCTGAAATTGGCCGATCAATGCTAGATATTCTCTTGCCAATTTCCCTGTTGATTTTAATCTTTCTTACAGGCTCTGGCTTAATGTCCATCAGAGACGGAATAGCTACTTTCTCCTTTTCAACTGGCCTTTCGCTATCCAGTCTGGGTTTAGGTTTTGGGGAGCTTTTAGCCACGTCAACTTCTATTTTTGCTACTTTTACTGGAGGAACATCTAGGTCTTTCGCAGGTGGCTTGTCATCTTTCCGTTTCTTCTTATCCTGTTTAGTATCAGTCTTAGGCATCTTCTCCTCAGTTTTCACAGGCTTCTCTGGCTCTTTTTTGGGGACCTTCCCATCTTTGACAGGAACTTTATCTGACTTTACAGGGTCTTTCACCAATTCTTTCTTGTTTTTGAGCTCATCTTTGATGGGCTTTACCTCCTGATGGTGTTTGATGGGCCTAGACTGCATCAACTTGCGTGGGAGCATGAGTTTGGACTCTGACAATTGAGGTTTGCTTGGTTCAGATTTGTGGGAGGGTTCGTCTTTGACTCGCTTAATGGCTGGTTCAGTGGGAGCCACCTTCTCTCGGGGTGCATCAGATTCTTTCTCTCTAGCAGGTTTTGATATCTTTACTGATGCTTCCTTCTTCTGCCCACTGTTTTCTGACTTTCGTTTACCTTTGTCAGTTTTGCTTTTTGACTTCTCTTTCTTCTCCTTTACAGGAGTAGTCTTGTAGGGCACTGTAGAGCTATCCATGGGCTCATCCCTGACAGGTGTAGCATCACGACTTGAATTCATTAGCATGGAATCCTCTTTACGATCATCTTTCCTGGATTCATCCATAGAATCAGAGTGACTGAAGAGGTCACCATCTTCTCTCTTCTTTTTGCGATGTTTTTTATGCTTCATAGACTTGGGGTCTGTAGCAGTGCTGCCACTGGGTTCTCTGTCCTTAAGAGGTTTCAAAAACTCTTTGCTAATCCCTCTTCCTGCTCCAGTGGTGTTGACATGGTGGCCATACTTCTCAGCACACTTCTCTTGATATGTCATGGAACCTCTGCTTCTTGGTGGGACGCCGTGGCTCTGAGGTGGTGGCGGATAATCCTCCCGACGTCCCCTACTGTAGGGGGAGTTTTCTCTTGGTCGGGGAGGAGCAAAACGCTCAGGGGTATAGGGGTCTTTGCTGCCTGGAGCACGGCCTCGCATTTGACTATTTGGTGGGTTGTTGTAGTTCTTGAAGTATTTATCATACCACTCCCTGTACTCTCTTTCCCACTCTCGATATCGCTCTCTCTCATAGGGGTCACTTTGGTCTATGTTGCGGCCATAATATTCCTTAGGATCATAAGGAGGGAGCTCTCTGTACCTCCCTGCATATTTGCGCTCACCCTCAATTTGAGAAGGGGGTGGGAGTTTCTTGCTGGGACTGTGATTCCTATATAGTGGAGATCTAGAGCGGGAACGATAGATCCCACTTCCCATTCCACTCATCTCCCGACCCCTATATGATGGTGATCTACTGCGGGAGCGATGGTATGTTGGAGTGCGTGACCTAGATCGATAGCTACGGCTTCGACCTCGGCCCCTGCGGGAGTATGGTGAGCGAGAGTAGGAGCGTGATCGGGAACGAGAGCGGGATCTTGACCTAGATCGGGAAACTGACCGAGAGTAGGAGCGTGGGGATCTGGACCGAGAGCGGGATTTGGAATACGAATATGATGAGCCACTGTAGGAGGAATCCCTGTAAGGAGATTTTGATCTGCAGAAGAAAGGTAAGTGAGACAATTTAGTGGATACCAAAAGTTTTCCATCAAAAATTACATCTTGGTGGTGGACAACTGTCAATTTTACTAACCTAGAGTAGGATCGCCTTCGCTCATTCTGGATCTTTCTGTACTCCAAAAGCTCTTTGGCAAAATCATTAGTAAATTCCTCAAGTTTGGACGACTTCTCCTTGGTAACGAATCGACATTGGGAACTATTTTTCAAAGACAGGAAGAAAATAAAACTTTGTGGTTAAAACTTGGTAATTCATTACAACATATATGATTATGAGTAAGTGTTGATCCTGCATGTTGTCATCTGCGATCGTGATGACCAACGTAATATGAGACTTCTCCCAATTGCATTGTGATCTGTAAACTCTTGCTTCGAGTTACCCACCATATTTATGTTTAAATATTTTATAAATCCCTCCATGGAATATTTAATTCCCATTCGTTGGCCTTGTGTCAAATTGTGCAAAAACATCGTGGGACAAGGTTTTCACACTGCAGCTGTCATTGTAAGACAGTGAGCAACTCCGTTTGTTTGTCCGAGGGAGCAACAGTAACTCTTACGATTGCTTACCGTCAATTGTGTTCCGAAGACGAACAAAGTTTTAACGGGTTCGGAACGACATGAGGGTAAGTGAAAAATAACAAAATTATAATTTTGGGGTGGAGTATCCCTTTAACCACAAATCAGACAGGAGTGTAGATTAACTTCGGTGAACAAAATCGAAAAATGGTGTGTTCCACGGTTTAAATAAAACACTTTCTGATGTTTATTCATTTTAATTGTGTGCTTTAAGTAAATATGAAAAGACGATCGGTTCACGTGTTTGAACTGAGGAAAAACAGTGATCGGTCCCGACACATTGAAGAGCCACAAAGCGGTATTTATTGTTAGAATATTTTTTTTAAATTACAATTTAAAAGCGGAGGGTCCTGAGACCTTGTTTCATATCAGAAGTAACCTGCCATTTCTGAAAATGCCAGTTCCCCTCAGAACACGTCATATAAAATTCCTATATTTCACACATCGTGAACAGATCTTGTTCTGCCTGTAGTGCTACAGTATTTTCTGCATCGTCTCTGGCCTCTGTTAACTGCCGTTTACAGACTAATTATAATAACGTAATATTTCCACACAAATGACATTTGGGAAAATTATTGCAGTGCAGTTAGTGTGCAAGCACGGAACAGAAGATGCTCTAAAAAAAAAAAAAAAAAAAATAAGGTCCAGTCGATCGGTGCATCTGTAATCCAGTGTATTAATCAATATAGATTAATCATTGTTAAAGTTACTTGCCAAGAGGGGTATTTTGACATACTTTTGTATGTATTTGCCCGTACAGGCGGCTCGCGGCTGTCTGTGCGTGGTTTTCACATAGAACAGAACACAGTACACAAGTACTGAAAGGAGTTGTCTTTTGCGGCCAAATGTTTTTTAATCGCTTGAATTTTTAAATTAACAAGGCTTAAAAATGCATGCAAATGATAAAATTTTGTGATGGCGCTGCAGTGGCCCGATTGGGCAAGTGACAAATCCCGACTACTGTCCCGAGTGTCCTTCACGCTGGCAGTCCTTATTGTCGAGCCCTGAAAAGTAACTCTCAAAAAAACTAAATATAATGCTACAATCAAAATCACTATATAATAACAAGGAATGAGCAAGCAAACCAACCATTTTAACAAAAATATATCTTTCTTAAATATGTTTGAATTACTTACTCTTCCTTCAGTCTACGCTGCTGACGGTAAAACTCCTCCTTGGATAGAAAAGGTGCTGCTGGTATTGTAGAGATGGGGTTGGCTATGGGTGGCTGTGCACCAGGAGGCACCCATGGAGCGTTCACATTTGGTGGGACAGGTGGAAATATAGGTGGTGGAATGTTGAAGGGAGGAGGTTGCTGTCCTGGAGGAAACTGTATGGGATACTGCGGTGGAACACCACCAGGTGGTGGAGGCATAGGATGCGGTGGAGGAGGAAAAAGAGCAGGAGGCGCATACACTGGAGGGACTACAGGAGGAAGGTTTTGTACTGGAGGAGGCCGAGTTCTTGGTGGTCGCTCACTAGGGGGTCTTCCTCTACTTGAGGACCTGATATGATAAAGAAAAAAGAGTGAAGAATGATTAAACATTGGAAGAACCTTTGGATGAAACGGTAATCTTTTCATAATACACTTCTGTATACTTACGGATCCCATGGAGGACGGCTTCCAGACGGCCTTGGTCCACTAGCCCTTGATTGCCCTTAAAAAATTAAAATTTTAAATTAAGAATGGCCAAGTCTACAGAAAAATTTTATATATATATATATTTTTAAATTGTGCTGATATTATCTTACCTGATCTATGCATGTGGTGCTGAGGCATATTCGGCTTCCCAATTACTGGGACATGGTATCCCTAGGCAGCAAACAAAAGGGAGGGGGGAAGAAAAAAAGCCATCACTAAATTGTACTCATGGAAGCATCCAAGGGCTGGGCGATATGGCAACAAAATTAAAATCTAAATTTTTTGCCGCAAAGTTTGACATTCTTAACTAGCCAACTTGAAAATGTAACTACAACATGAAAAGTAACTTTTTCTTTATTAACACCAGTTAAATAAAATTACATTTCAAGTGCAACACACATGAAGTTGTCAACATGTAAATGTTAAACAAATCACTTGTTAAATATCTTTTCAGAAAAGGTGCATGAAGTACAGATACATCTAAAAAAAATTAATATGGTGAAAGTTTCAGTGAGATTTTTTCTTGTAACATTTAAAAAGTGAAACTTTCATATATTTTAGATTCATTACATGTAAAGTAAAATACTTCAAAAGTTTTTTGTTTTAATTTTGATTAGAGCTTACAGCTAATTAAAGTCAAAAATCAATATCTCAAATCATTAGAATATTTACATTTGAGTTTCAATAAATGATTGTCCATACAGTATAAATTCTGAATATCTCTTGTTCTTTGAAACCACAAAAATGGGAAACACTGCTGACTTGGCAATGGTCCAGAAGACGATCATTGACACCCTCCTCAAAGAGGGTAAGTCACAGAGGGTCATTACTGAAAGGGGTGGCTGTTCAATGAGTGCTGTATCAAAGCATATTAAATGCTAAGTTGACTGTCAGGAAGAAATGGGGTAGGAAAATGTGCACAAGCAACAGGGATGACTGCAAGCTTGAGAATACTGTCAAGCAAAGCCGATTCAAACACTTGGGAGAGCTTCACAAGGAGTGAACTGAAGCTGAGTCAGTGCATCAAGAGTTGCCACACTAAGACATCTTCAGGAAAAGGGCTACCAAGCCACTTCTGAAACAGAAACATCCTCAGAAGCATCTTATCTGGGCTAAAGAAAAAAAGAACTGGACTGAAGCTCAGTGGTCCAAAGTCCTCTTTTCAGATGAAAGTAAATTTTGCATCTCATTTGGAAATCAAGGTCCCAGAGTCTGGAGGAAGAGTGGAGAGGCACAGAATCCATGTTGCTTTGTTGTTGAAGTCCAGTGTGAAGTTTCCACAGTCAGTGATGATTTTGGCTGCCATGTCATCTGCTGGTGTTGGTCCACTGTGTTTTCTGAAGTCCACAGTCAACGCAGCCATCTACCAGGAAATTTTAGAGCACTTCATGCTTCCTTCTGCTGACAAGCTTTATGGAGATGCTGATTTCATTTTCCAGCAGGACTTGGCACCTGCCCACACTGCCAAAGGTACCAAAAGCTGGTTCAATGACCATGGTGTTACTGTGCTTGATTGGCCAGCAAACTCGCCTGACCTGAACCCCATAGAGAATCTATGGGTATTGCCAAGAGGAAGATGAGACACCAGACCCAACAATGCAGATGACCTGAAAGCCGCAATCAAAGCAACCTGGGTTTCTATTACACCTGAGCAGTGCTACAGGCCTCCATGCCACGCCGCATTGATGCAGTAATTCATGCAAAAGGAGGCCCAATCAAGTATTGAGTGCCTAGAAATGAACATACTTTTCAGAAGCCTGACATTTCTATTTAAAATATCCTTTTTTCATTGATCTTATGTAATATTCAAATTTTCTGAGACACTGAATTTGGGGTTTTCATTATCTGTAAGCCATAATCATCAAAATTTCAAGAAATAAAGGCTTGAAATATTTCACTATGTGTAATGAATCTATATAATATATGGGTTTCACTTTCTGCAATGAGTGACAAAAAATATTGACCTTTTTCATGATATTCTAATTTTTGTAGATGTACCTGTACAACAACATCTTGTACAAACTTGTCTTATACAGTGTTTCCCCTAGGTGTATAGTTTGGGGGGGCCGGTTTCCATTTTTTTTCTCCCCAGCTTTTTATTGGTCAAATTAAATTGTATCAATCAAAAGGCATGTCTACTTAATTAAAATCATGAAACTTAAACAATTTAACATCAATTTATTACAAGTTTAACAAAAATTACATGTTTAAGGCCCAATTAAATGTTTTATTTTCCCAACCTTGTTTTATTGTTACCATATTCTGTTTTAGCATGTATAGTTATTTGAAAGTATAAACACAAGTTTAATTTATTCTTACAATAGCCTTACGATTTTATTCTTCTGTATTTACATTTTTAAGGCAAAAAACAATACATTTAATACATTTTAATGAAAATTAAACAAATAATTTTTTACATTTCCATTACATTTATTTTAGAAAATAAAGGGGATTTCATATTACAATTAAAACATTGAAGAAATATTGTATGATTATAATATTAATATCACCGCAAGCATCACGCGTGCTTCTGTATTAGAAAACAAAACCGCACATCTGCGCCATACATTAACACAGACACATGCAGAATTCATATTTAAATAATCGTTTTATATTTAATATTTACAAATACTAGTGCCCGCCCCTCTAATATAACGGCAGGGGAAGCACTGACATTATATGTTCAGAATAGTATGAGGAATATTCTTTTTTTTTAAATCTCAAAAGTCAAGGTAATTCAAAACAACTGAAGGTACAACACCAGTAGACTATTATTAACTATAAATGTTCTGTAAAAACAATGAACAGCAGCTGTAAGCCTGCCACCATGATGCAAACATCAAATATCAGACATACAGTAGTAGTTCGTTACAGTTATTTTTGCTTGCACTGCTTTTCCATAATTTTTTCTATGTAAACATGGATGTGTTTGATTGTTGCACTCGCATCTCTTGCAGCGTCTCATGCATGAAACGCCATTCTAAAAACGTGGTGCTCAAGTTAAAAAGTTCACTCCCATCTTGCATGATTTTCCTATTGCATTGCCCACGTCGCATCTTTGTCAACACAAAAGCGCATTCTGTGTGAATGTTAACTTGCGATATGAACGCGTCACAGATGAGCAGTTACTCACGTGCACTGAAATGCAGTTAGATCATTCTTTTATCTTACTGTTATCATTGGCATATTGTCAAAGTGTTTAATTCGAACGTTTGGAAATATTTCTTTTCAAAATTGCGATTCCTCGAGTTCTAAAATATAAAATCATGGCAAAACATTAAATTTGAATTAATCAATAAAATTTGAAAAAATTCACCCAGCCCCAAAGCATCCATATTCAGTGCTGGGTATCGTTCAAACACTTTCGATATCGATACCTTGACTTCGATACCGGTTCCTGAACGATACTTTTTTCGATACCAATTTTATTAAATACATTTTTAAAAAGATTACATTATCTAAAAAATAATTTATTTTTAGCTTGTTGAGGTTTATACAGACTCAAAGACTCATCTCCTGAGCCACTGCACAAAGGAACAAAATGTAACCAACAAAATAAATCAGTGCAAATAGTTTTAATAAAGCTCAAATTGTCTTAAGTTTACACATCTGTTAGGCTACATTTACACTAGTGCGTGTACATCTTAAAATGCATAGTTCAGACAGAATCATAATTTCTATTAATTTTATACGGATTTACTCATGAGCATTAGCAGCTTCCAGCACTGTCTGCTCGTGTTCTCTCTTCCATGATCGCTCTTCTGACTCAGAGGTAATAACATTTCAGCAACATTACATGGCCAAAACAGACATTAGACGGCAATCGGAAGTTATTACAAACACTAGATGGTGGTTTAAAGTGAGTTTTGAGTAAAAGCGGAATATAAATCTTATTGTCTTATGTAGCATGATGCTACAGTGTGCATGAATGGTCACGTAACACGTGCTTTTGGTCATGTAGTATGAACAGACATCTGCATATGATCGGAACTCCGTGCAGCTCCTGCACTACTCTCCATTGGAAATTAATGACTTCTGGTCCGTCGCTTGTCTGAGATAGTGGAAAGCTGGGTTGAAACGCAATGGAAACGCCAGTATGACGAGGATCGTTTTAATATTAACACAAAAAAACACCAGTGTAAATTAGGAGTGTCGCGATATACCGGTATTGACGATAACCGTGATATTCAAAGCAACAATTATTGATATTGTGTCAATTTAGTGTGTGACGATATACCGGTATTGGCCATAACCGCAATATATAAAATGAACAGGACTCTGACCACCACATGTAAATACTCCAGCGCCAGTATCTGACCTCTCCATCTTATTATATGACCTTATTATAAAGTGTTCCCATTAATATTTATTTGTCATACTGTTGAATTTGACAGTATTTTCTCTCTTGTTATTTCATAGGAGCTCCAAATAAGACGGAGAAAGCCAGAGTCTTGTGTCCTGCATTTATCAGTATCCTTATATTCGTTGGGTGAAAAAGAACAACTAAAAAAACAAAGCAAAAAAACAATTTGACTGATATACCCCCCCCCCCCAAGATTTCTATAGATATCGCGATATATCGATACCGTGAATTCTTAGGGCCACAATAACCGTGATATGAAAAATCTAATATCGTGACAGCCCTAGTGTAAATGTAGCCTTTTTAACCCTTTAGGTATTGAAATATGGAAAAGAACGACGGGACGTTTTTTTTGATACTCGATGGTATCGAGGCAATTCGGTCAGTGCCTAAAGTATCAAACTCAATACCCAGCCCTATCCATATTTAATCTTAACTACTCTTGCTCGTGTGATATAGCTTTATAAATCTGTGTAATTCGCTAACATTATGAAACAAATAATATTTTAAAAAGAGTAATACCTTTGGAATGGAAGTTGCTGGGACAGAGGTGTCTGATGAAGGCACAACAGTAGATGCTGGGACCTCTGGTTCCCTGGGTGGGAACAATGACTCCATAAGACAAATTTGAATTCAGCACCTTATGTTTACACACCCAGTTGATCCTCTTAAGTACTAGAAATGCAGGACAATTACTTACTTAGATGAAGGAGAGTCATCCTGCTTAGTAGAGTGCTGAGGAGAGTTCACCACAGGGCTATAGTTCAACGCTGCAGGTGCACTGCTACTGTTTACAGTAGAGCTACTAGAAGAAGGTGGGGTGCTGGAGGGCTGATGAGTGCTAACAGGAGATAAAGGGGCAGCAGGTGTGCTTTGGGGAGGGGTGCTATCAGCTGCTGAGCTTGGAACATTGGCCATAAGAGGGTCCTGCTGGCGTGAGGTTGCCAGTCTCATAGGTGGCCGCTGGGCAGGAGCCTGTGTTTGGGCTCCTTGTGCAGCTGCAGCTTTTCGAATCCTCTTGGTATATCCCGTTTCATTCTTAAAATTATTCACTGCCTGGGGTTGGAAAAAATAAGTTGTCTTAATGTTCTACTATTAACTTAGAGGTGAAGACACAGCTATTTAACAACAAAATAAAATTAGGATAGAGATTTCTTACTTGGCGCAAGAATTTGTTCGCGATCAATGCATCAGGAGATGCATCTGATTGTTTGCAGGTAGGGCAAACATGTTCATCAGACTCCAGCAAACACGTTCGAATACCTGCGGCCAAAAGACTGTAAGCTTTCAAAGGCCAAAAACACTTGACTTTTTTTATATTTGTTTGTACAGACACTTACACTCATCACAGTAGCTATTTCCACAGCAGGGGATAACCACAGCATCTGTCATAAGATCTTTGCAGATCAAACAGAGCAGCTCATCAGGTACTGGATCTTCTTCCTCCGAGGATGAAGATTGATTTTGGGGCAAGAATGGTGGCTTCTCTTTCTTCCCGATGGCATAAGCCTCACTAAACACAGAAAGCACAATATCATCAGCAGCATTGACATGTTGAGGTCACTACCCATTGTGGTTTTGTAAAATTGCAAAAGCTGCAAAATATGATCCTGCAACACAATCACTTACAACAAGGTCAAGTATACTCACGCGTCAATAGTAGGAATGGCATATAGACCACTGTTGGTCAGCATGACTCCCTTTCTGTTCGGATCATCAACCTCCACCATGAAACTCCGAGGAATCCCTGTGCTTTTCTTTATCCGTTGTGGAGCTTCAAAACTTCGATCCTGCTAACACACAGTTGATATTCAAGGTTACATTTCTTCTCTGACTAAATGAGCAGACTAAATGTCAAAACATTTACATAAGCAAGCAGTTGTAGCAAGCATCACCAAGTTCAAATTAATTGTCATGTAAAAGCAGCTGTGGTAATGAAAACCCAATTACCCCATTTGTTGGACAGTTTCGGATATAATGTCCAGTTTTTCCACAACGAAAGCATGTGTAGTTTGGGGGAGGTGGACCAACAAGCTTCTTTGCATAACTAATGAATAGAGATTTGTGTTAGAATTGACGCCAAGAGTAATTTAAACAACAACTGTCAATGTCTTGAATCGCATACTTACTGTATTGGGTCATAGTCATGGTTGGACTGAGACATCATTGCTTTTATTTTGTCTTCCTCTGATGCATTTGTTTCAGCAAGATTGGCTGTCTGTTTAACGGGCAATAATGTTTTCACAAATAAAAATCAATGTTGGATTGTTCAATTGAGCCCAGAATAAATTTACTGAAACCTTGTCCTGTAAGAAGCAGCTTCTTGCCTCCATCAGTGCGAGATCTTTAAAAATATCACAACATGAAGTACAAGTACCACCTCAGGCCTTAAAGAAACAAAGGGGCAACAAACTTTTTATATTAACCTCAGCAAGAGAGCAGAAATATAAAATTCATAATCGAAAGAAACCGACTCGCATGCAATGCCCATGGTCTAAGAGATTTTTTGCCATTTGATCCAATTTTATTGAAATGTGTCTTTTTTTAGGGCAGGTGTCCGATGAACACAGATGATGTCATACTAACAAATGCAATGCATTCATGGCATAAAAAACAAATACATACAAACAAAATGTAATCGTCTCTTGCATTCAGGGCATCAACCTGAAAATTACATATGAAACTGTACCAAAATTACACTGTAGTGTGAGGAATTTTGACATCACACGAAGAATAATAAAACAATTAACTATTACCAACAAAGTATAATTATGCCAAAGTGTGAAACATGATGGTGTCTTTAAAGTCCAGTAAGAATTTTTTTAATTATATATATATATAAATAATCTAAGAACAAGAGATTAAAACAGGATTCATTTTTCAGTGTATTTTTTTTTAAATCAACACTTCGTGTCATGTGGGCAAGAGGTTTAAACGGTACTCCACTCTACACTGATAAAAGGCAGTGAGCTCACTCTTTACAGGAAGAGGCTTTCACACAAGTATCAACAGTTATGCGGTTAACAAATGTATAAGCACATATCAGCAACAATTCTAAATATAAATCGTACATTTAAAATAAAAATTATAATTGATATGCAGCATATAAAAGCTACATTATCAATATTACTATTGATAACCAAGATGCAAACCAAACAATTTCACAATAATTATTACAATGGCTATTGCATACATAAACATAAGCTGGATGTGACAAACCACAAGATTTGACAAAATATTGCTGACTTGTGGCTACATTATGGCTTGCCAAATCCAAAACACTGAGTTTAGAAACAGTAGAGTGGAGTGTATCAAGTAGTTGCAGAGTTTAAAATACCTTTGAAAGCAGGGCCAGTGAAACGAATGAAGAATCATCAATCTGTCATTGGAGAAAAAAACATTAAAACAAAGAGGGGTTTCACCACTATGACAGGGCACTAGCATGCCCAACAGAGAGAAATTGGGACAAATACAATCTTCAAAATAAACACTACACAAACAAATCAATTAGTATATTTACAACTAAGCTAATTCGTTATGGACATGCAATTTTAAATGTTTAAAAATGTAAACTCCAGGCTGTAAATTGTACATTTACATAATTTATGTAAAGATCAATACCAATTAATGGATTTTTTTTAGCTTTAACGGTTATAAACTGCGGAGAAAATATATGTCATCATAGCTATGTTCCACAGGTTGAGCCAATTACTTGTAACCTAAGAAAGATGTCCAAAAACCAAACAACCTACGGAGAGAGAACACACAGGGCCTTAAGAAAGATGTGTGAGCGAATTAAATACTGATGTTTTATTGTAAAACCTTGCAGCAAATCATATAAAAATAATGCAATTTATTCATGTAGAAAATGTAACTAATACAACAGGCCATATAGTATATGAAATACACATTTAAAACTTTTCTCTGGAATTTTGTAAAACTGTCCTACAAAATGTGCCTCGTAGTGGGTCACTGCTTTTATAGGTAGTTTGGGTCTCATCACAAAAGTACATGGGAGACAAGCAAACTACAAGTGCTATCACAAAAATGAAGCAATATATAAATAAATAGTAAAGCACTATAGCATAGTATATATTCAGCTTCACATGAGCGAACCAAGTAGATGTTTTGCAAACATTTGTGAAATAAGATATCAAATAAAGAAAACAAGTGCAAAAAAGTCACACGATTAAAATATGAAAAGGCAGATTGCTGTAAGGGCATTAAAGCACAATGTTCAAAAAATACACAAAGTGATGGAAAAATAGTTTAGTTTTGTCAGAACAAAAGACAACTGAACACTTTGTGTAATTTACCATATCAGAATGACAAATATTAGCTGAAACTACAACCTCTCATTACAAACGTGCCCAAGAATCACTGATATAGACTTTTTTTTACCAATTATCATAAAAAAAACCTTACTATAAAGACCAAAATAAGACAAATGTATTGTCTCTACACAATAGAGTTGATAGTTGGTCAGGAACTTCACCCAAAGCTGTCCATGTTCTTTCATTTGCCTACGGCTTTTGTAAAGTAACACAATAAGCTACAAAAAGCAACGTAAGAGAACAACTCAAGTATGACTAATACATTTGTTCAAATAGTAACATTACTTAAAATTCAGAATTATTTTCTCATCAAATATTATAGTTAGGAAACTGTCTACTTTTAATCAACACCTACATGGGTCAAGACACAATTTACACAATTATCACTTTTAAAGAAAAATATATATACACTATACTGCCAAAAGTATTGTGTCACCCCTTTTAATGAAAGGTTTGACTATTGTAATTTCCATGAGTACAAATCTTAATGTTTAAGCATATAATGATATTCTAGGGAATTGTGTGCTTCTAATTTTATAGCAACAGTTTGGACAGAACCCTTTTCTATTCTAACATGACAGTGTCTCTGTGTATAAGACAAGGATCAAAGAGAAATGATGATTCAGTCAGTGTGGAAGAACTTGACTGGTCTGCAGAAAGCCAAGTCCTAATCCCAGCTGAACACCTCTGGTGTGACTTTAAATGCAGACCTTGAGCCAAAAACTCATCACCAAACACCAATGACTTGTACATTCAGTATATGGACAAAAGTACTGGGACACCCCCTTCTTTAGAAGAGAAAAAGGAACTTCCAAACTGTGGTAACAAAGATGGAAACATAATTCATGTACTTAAGAATTGTATTTCCACCTCTGTTGCAACAGTTTTGAAGTGAATTAAATGACTGTACCCATATGTCATTGGTGATAGTTTTTGGCTCAAGGTCTGCATTTAAAGTCACACCAGAGGTGTTCAGCTGGGATTAGGACTTGGCTTTCTGCAGACCAGTCAAGTTCTTCCACACTGACTGAATCATCATTTCTCTTTGATCCTTGTCTTATACACAGAGACACTGTCATGTTAGAATAGAAAAGGGTTCTGTCCAAACTGCTGCTATAAAATTAGAAGCACACAATTCCCTAGAATATCATTATATGCTTAAACATTAAGATTTGTACTCATGGAAATTACTAAAGTAGTCAAACCTTTCATTAGAAGAGGGTGAACCAATACTTTTGGCAATATAGTGTATATAAAATCAAGATACTTAAGAATGAGAATTAACAGAAAACTCAATTTTAAGTACTGTTTTAACTAGATCAGGGAATTGAAATTAAGTCATATTACTAAAAGTAATTTGTTTTTACTTTAATGACAATTAAATCATTAAAACTACAGAAGCCAAGTTTCATTTGATTATCTTTTAAATGCCAATAGCCAGTTTACCTAAACACACAATGAGCCAAGTCAAGAACAAATGGCCAGTATGTGTGTATATATATATGTTTTTTTTTATTATAAAAAAATAAAATGGCACAAATCATGCATTCAGTTAGTCCAAAGCAAGGCTCATTATGTTTTAGGTATATATATACAGTCATGGCCAAAAATATCGGCCCCTTGGTAAATATGATCAAAGGCGCCTGTGAAAATGAATCTGCATTGTTAATCCTTTTGGCCTTTTATTTAAAAAAAAAAAAAAAACACAAAAATCTAACCTTTTCATTGAATATAAAATGGGGGGTGGGGATATCATTATGAAACAAATGTTTTTTCTCCAATACACATTGGACAATTATTGGCAATTAAATATCTCTGAAGTATATTCCCATTAATATTTAAAATTGAGCACTACAGGGTGATTATGAACACGAAATTATCCAGCCATGGCTTCCTGTTTCACAGAAATATAAATAGGAGGGAAAACAAAGCCCAAATTCCCTTAATCATCCATCACAATGAGAAAAAAACTAAGAATATATTTCTGATGTGCAGCAAAAGATAATTGAGCTTCACAAATTAGTGAAGTGGCTTTAAGAAAAGAGCTAGAGCAGTGAAAATTCCCATTTCCACCATCAGGGCAATAATTAATAATTTCCAATCAACATAAAATGTTACGAAACTGCCTGGAAGAGGATGCGTGTCTATATCGTCCTAATGCACGGTGAGGAGGAGAGTTTGAGTGGTCAAAGACCAAGGTCTAAGGACCACAGCTGGAGAATTGCAGAAAATAGTTGAGTCTCAGGGTCAGAAAACCTTTAAAGTGTCCAACAGCACCTACATCACCACATGTTGTTTGGGAGGGTTTCAAGAAAAATGATCCTACCTTATCCAAAAACAAACTTCAGCATATTCAGTTGTCAGACACGACTGGAACTTCGAATGGGACTAGCATCTTTTGTCGGAAGAAACTAAAAAATGAACTTTAGCAGCAAACTAAAGATGGGTTTGGTGAAAACAGGGATAAAAAGTACCCAGTGTATTTTTTATGTTGTGGGCCTATATTTCTGCTGGAGGTCCTGGACATCTTGTTTAGACACATGGCATCATGGATTCTATCAAATACCAACAGATAAAAAAATCAACAAGTGACTGACTCTGTTAGAAATCTTGTAATGGGCCATGTTTGGATCTTCCAACCGTACAATAATCCAAACACAAACAACACAAAAATGGGTCACTGAGCACAAAACCATGCTTCTGCTATGGCCATGCCAGTCCTCTGACCCGAACCAGTCATGGCCATGCCAGTCCTCTGACCACACACACACTGTAGAAAATGAGTGAGGTGAACTGAAGAGAAGCACCACCAACATGGAGCTGGAATCTAAAGGGTCTGGAGTGATTCTGGATGAAGGAATGGTCTCTGATCTCTTGTCAGGTGTTCTCTAACCTCGTCAGGCATTATAGGAGAAAACTCAGAGCTGTTATTTTGGCAAACGGAGGTTTCAAAAAGAATTGAATAAAAGGGTGCCATTAATTGTGGCCAATGTGTATTAGAGAAAAACATTTCATAATGACATTTCCCCCCCATTTTAAATTCTTATTATCCAATAAATGTTAGATTTAGTGAATTTTTGTAATAAAAGATCAAAAGGATTAACGCAGATTAATTTTCACAGCCGCCTTTGATCATATTTACCAAGGGTGCCAATATTTTTGGCTATGACTGTGTGTGTGTATACATATATTACACACACACACACACACACAACACAAATCAATCTCTCTCTCACGCATACACACATCTAAATTAAACTGTTGTTTCTTATAGCAATTGAGTAAACATGAGTAGTCAGACACTGAAGCTGTATGATACAAGGTGAAATTAATAAATAACAATGTATTTTTTATTTAAATACAAAAAACAGACAGCTTTTTACAGATGTGTCACTTTAAGGACAAACAAAACTGAGCATTGGCTGTTCAAAAAATGATATAGATCAATATGATCTTACACTACACTGTACAACAGAATTCATATTTGTAGAGAACTTATTCAATGTGAAACACAGTGTATTAGCATGCGCACAGACTTCTGTACACACTGGAAATTGTATAAAAACATGAAAATCAATGCAACTGCTTTAGCAAATCACACAATATAAACATTCAGCTTGACAAACTTTGTTATCTTCAAACAGGTTTCAAAGACAACATTGAGGAGCATGAGGAAAGTTCCCTAAATGATTTCAAGACAAAGCAACTGCTGAGGAGTTTCAAAATGTGTGTAATGAGACAAGGAAATTAGGTGTTTTTACATACTGCTTTTGAAGATCCACTTGGTTCAGACCGATCGCTGCAAAACAAAAAAAAAGAGGTTAACTTCCAATTAAAATGATATTCCCCCAATCACAGACTGATAACTTAAGTTCACTGCAATTTAACATTCAAACTGAGGTGCATTACAATCTTAAATTGGCAAATACTCAAACAAATATGATTGTTTTTAATCTACTTGCTAAAAATAAAGATTACAATTAAGCTAGATAATCCTTTTAAATCAAGACATTTAACAAATAGTTCAAATAAATGTTAATTTGTCAGTTGAAAGATCTCCATTTAAACTTCCAGTGAACTCATAATTCATAGGGTAAAATTAGTTATAATAAAAACGACCCTTTTCTATTTTTTAAACATCGAAAATAAACAGGTTGTGACAAGTTTGACCACTCAAAATGCCACTGTTTCTCACACCTTGTGCCCAACCACAGCACAAATAAGATGTGAAAGCTTCAGTTGAAGGGAAACTTCTTTGCGAAAAACGCAACGTAAAAACGTCTTAGTTTTAAATAGCAAAGGACCACTTTTAGTTGTAGGGTTGTTTTTATCAGACCTAAGGCTCAACTTTGAGAACATACTTCAAACTGAACTAAACATATACACAAAGCAGATGTTAACAGTACCTTGAAGTATTAATTTACTTACATGACATATGTTTTGCTTGTCGACTTCAGCCCTCCAATAGGGATTCGTCTGATGATAACAGACGAGTTTTTAGGGATGAGGGCTCCATCATCAGTGTATTCTGCAAACAACGGAAAGAATGACAAGAACATTAAAATCAACGTGGCACATTTAATATTCATTAGTCTATATAACGTTACAAGGGTAGGGAACGCAAGCACACGTCCTAAACACGAAAAGTTACATGCAAAATGGAGCCTTCACTACACAATTGAAGTTTAGTCAACGTTTTCATTGAAATAATATTTACAAATTTACTAACAACAGCCATAATGTACTTGGAAAACAAAACTCAACGTTTGAATACAATGACAACGCTGGTGGCTGTCAGGATTTGGCCTAGTTACGTTAGGTCAGTTAGCAAACATTAGCTTCGAGCTAGTACTGATAAAAACCTTTCCCCAAATATACGTTACGTACTCTTTCAAGCCTCATAACCAGTTCAGTTCCAATTAACTCTCAGCGACCTAAAACGGTGCATAAACAACGTTTTCGTCCAGCTTACCTTCTTTAGTCTGAGCGTTAGTGATTTGCAGGTCGCAATCCGCGGCCTTCAGCTTTTCTCGCCCCATGATCTGGCGTTTCAAATCACTGAGCGTGATATGAAGGCCATCAAAGGTGACCGTGTCGTAGTTCAGTTTAGAAGAAAACTTGTAATGGACACAAGACATGTTTAAACAATCCTCGTGGTCAGACACCACCACACACAACCAAACTCAACTACAATT
The DNA here is from genome assembly GCA_027422405.1 of Ptychobarbus kaznakovi. Classification (NCBI taxonomy): domain Eukaryota; kingdom Metazoa; phylum Chordata; class Actinopteri; order Cypriniformes; family Cyprinidae; genus Ptychobarbus; species Ptychobarbus kaznakovi. The sequence continues at coordinate 10,233,109 of CM049807.1, read as the reverse complement.
CGCACGACCGCCTGGGCTCTCCCAGCAATCACCCTTAACTCAATGTCAGTTTATCAGCATAACAGTTTAAGAATAATAGCCATGTTTGCTCATCATCTCAATAACGTTACTCAATTTAAATTAAGTCACCACAAAGGGGGTCGTGTGGGATTCTGCCTCACGTGAAAAACTGCGAATTGAAAATATCAAGTGTGCAAAGAGACCGTAAGTGTAACACGCAATCTTAAAGACGCAAGTGACTTTCAGTCCACGGAATTTCCCGGCAGAAGCCAGAAATACTCCTGCGGTTTCTCAATGTCCCAGGACCATATGGCGGTTAGCCGCGAGCTGTCCAACTCTGATAAGGAAATATGCAGTTCAAACAGTGTCCGTATGGGTGAACGTGTAGAGTCCGGTCAAATATGTCTCCTCAATGTCCGCATCAAAGTCCCTCTGAAATGTTTGTTCGGTGTAGTCCAAATCTCAACAAAACACAAAAAGACGTAGTTTGAAGCAAGGTCTGAAACAATGTGGGCTAGCAGCTAGTAAGCGTGATCAGCCTAAAATGGCGCCCATCACACATAGCTACAAAAACAAAAGACTACAGCGAAACCATTAGAAAACGCTAAAACAAAATGAGCAAGCAAAACTGGTCTCCTTTTTCTGCCGATGTAATCCAGTCGCCCCGTCCTCAATTCTGATGGCCACACAGATGTTCAAAAGCACACTTTGATCGCACCTCACTACGTTGGGTTGCGAAAACAACCTAACGACACTGCACGCGCAGTCAAGGGGTTTCCAACTTTCCGCAGAAAGCGCAGGGGCTAGACGTTACTAGGAGGGGCCACGAGTGCGCATGCGCATATGCTACCAACTGCGGGAGGTCAACATGGAGGCTAATAAAACAATACAAGAATAATATTAATACAAAACAACAGATATAAACTTTACACATAGATTGTATGTTTTTAAATGCGCTGATCGTTTCCAGGTTGTTTGGTTTCATAAAAAAGCCAGCATTTTAAGTGAATTTACATTATATGGAATTTTGATCAACTTATTAAAAGATAAATAGGCCTAACATGAAAAATAAATAAATTTGATAGCATTGCGTTTTACGCATCTGTACTCAAGTCATCAAAAAATACAATAAAATGAAATTAAAGTGCATGAATAAAAACATCAGCCCAAACTTTTTGATAAAATTACAATTTCAACTAAATGTACAGCCATCTTACAAAATCGTACAAAAGTCACGCTTTGTATAAATCGTTGGGCGATTCTTTGCTTGAAATTTAACAACAGGCTAATTATTAAATTAAATTTGTAATAAAAAACGTGTCCCTTTTGGACTTGCACTCTATTCATTTACTTAGACCTTGCATATCATTGCTCTTTTGTTGATTTTGATTGCTTCCATTGTTCTTTGTCAAGTCGCTTTGGATAAAAGCGTCTGCTAAATAACTAAATGTAAATGTAAAAGTAAATGTAATTATTTCATGAATTAATTGGAAATAAATTCATTTAATTATATTATTATTTTTATCCTTAAATAATATATTATATTTCTACGATAATAACCAAACCTTCTCCAGTTTACATTAGCCCACTTCAATGGGCCTTCACTTCACCGTTTTAATGACTTATGATTTATGACCACCAGATGGCGGTCTATATTTACAAATTCTCCTTTTACTTAAGTCTAGCAGATGCAGATAGACTGCTGACGTGTCTGTCATCTTAATATGTTCAATCTGAAACCAACAAATAAAAACTGTTTCTATTATAACACTTATGGTTGTATTATAGTTCTTTGTCAATCATAGGCTGCACTATTAGCAAAATACATAGGAATAGGCTTCATTATTTAGGCCATTTACAGACGAAGAGAATTCATCTTCATTTTTGACTATATCAAAATGCAAAACGGTTGCACTTAGAGAAACAATGAGTCCCTAACTCTAATATTGTTTTGAGAACATTACAGTAATTTTAGCTCAACAATCTCTGTTCATGTGGGACTGAATCACTGTCGTGATAAGAAAGCTAAGTCGACCAACGCCAGCAAATGTTTATTTTCAGAAAGCATCTGTGCACTATTTATTCTTCTGCATGGCTCTGCAATATGGAGATTTACTCAGGCTTAGGCTTATTGTGTTCTCGAGGCATAAGTAAGTTATAGAACATAAATGAGAATAGTTTTATTCCCTCTTGTGTGCTTTGATCTGATAAATTACAAATGTGTTCGACTGATACTCTAAAGAACCCTTGGGTAAATCAATCCGAATTAGAGCTACTTATGCAACTAGTGTATATATGAGTGCAAATCCATTTATGCATTTGGAGAACACAATTAAAGGTGTAGTAACCTACCATTATTGGCGAGTTTCTGTTGGATACTCCCAATTAAGTGCAGCCATTACTGGCTACAAGTGCATGAGCACAATAATTAGCTAAACTATCGCAGCCAAACATGTTAATGTCTTCAACATTTATCCCAATACTTTCATTAGCACTTCACCTTGGTGTCATTCATTTATTTTGGTAAAGCCTGAATAAAACCAGTCATATTTTCTCTCTGCCTCCCTCTTTCTCCAAAGGTCGATATTATCTGCTTGGGGCAGTCTTGACCTATGGTATAACTCATAAATATATATGAACCAAAAAATAAATAAAAAATACTCCACCCACTCTCTGGGTTCAGTCAGGCTGCTCACTCATACTTACAGATAAACTTGTGAGATGTCTGCAGTGATGCTCTCTCTTCTGTTACCCCTGAGCATAGGAACATTTGGCTCTCTGCTATCACATCAGACTCTAATTTTCTCAGAAGGAAGGGGTGACTGATGGTCACCTACTTGTCTGCCATTTATTATCTGCTCCCCAGCAGTTTTTCAATCCTCCGGTTTCACCTCAGACTGCTTTGCCCAGCCAATAACTGTAAATCCAGTTCATTTTGCTCAAACACTTGCCTTCAGGGGACACAGTGCGTGGATGTGCTGTGAGCTTTAACACATACATGAAATTGATTGTTAGGTTTTTGACTATGGAAGCCCTGGGAGGGGACATTTAAATAATTCCACTTCAAAGAATGACATGGCTTTTTCCCTTTTCTTTTCTTTTTTGACATTTCATTTACTTTCACCCACATATATTTTAATGGGATAAGTGGAGAAAAATAAAGTTTTGCTGTAATATATCAGCTGTTTCTGTGTATAGGCAGCAATGAGATTAAATGGGAAACCGTTTTCACTTCTCCTGAGAAAAAGACCTCAATAAAACTAAAGTTAGCAATCAAAAGTAACATTTCTCATCAGATTCTAAATCAAATTATCTGTGCTATTATCCACAATAATTTAAGGGTTCTTTACTTTTACTTTATTCAAAAAATTGGTATTTGTTTTTAGCTTTATTTTTTAATTTAAGGATAAATATCTTTATTTATTATATTTTAGGATAAATATCTTAGACAATGTTGATACACTACACTTCAAAAGTTTGGGGTCAGTAAAAAAAAAAAGAGAAATTAATATTTTGATTCAGCAAGGATGCATTGAATTGATCAAAAGTGTCAGCAAATACATTTATATCAAGAATAAAATACATTGATAATGTGTACAAATATTTTAAAATATTTATTCCAAAGAAATTCTGTTCTGTTTAACTTTCCATTCATCAAAGAATATTGAAAAAAAACCTTCAAGGTTTCCAAAAGAAAAAAAAAGAAGAAAAAAATCCAGCATTGATAATAATAATAATTAATGTTTCTTGAGCAGCAAATCAGCATATCGATTTCTGGAGGATCATGTGACATTGAAGACTGGAGTAATGATGCTGAAAATTCAGCTTTGCATCACAAATACATTTTTTAGAATATAGTAAAATAGAAACATATATTTTAAATAGTATTCATATCTGACAGTATTACTGTTTTCACTGTATTTTTGTTCAAATACAACCTTGATGAGACATTTCAAAAACATAAAAAAATCCTACACCATGATAATTTAATAAAATAAAATGAATAGTTTTGCCATTGTGTCAACCTATGTTGGTTTACTGCTTGTTATGTAACACTTCAGCTAATCCACGTCATCACACATTTTCAAGATTTTCTTAAAGTTGAGTGTTTTCATTTGTGCGTCTCTTGCTTTGAAGATAGCAGCAGTATTTGATGAGGTGAAGGGTCCCGAACGCATCCCCCAGAGGCTCTTCTGAAGGGTATCCATGTGGCATAACGTTCCAAGAAGAACCTCACCATGCCAACTAATTTGTTTGAGCAGGTGTTTATACAAAAAGGGAAGACAAAAAGGGGGTAGACTTGGTATGTCTTATATAACACACTGGCAGATGACTGTAATTATCGTTATATGTATATAAATACCTTTGCAGTGCGTTTCATTTCCTATTCAGACTTCAGAGACATTAAGTATTGCTTAGAGGAGATGACCGAACATATCTGTCTAGGAGGGAGAGAGAGCAAAAGCATGCAGGTGTTTCCAGAGATAAATCCAAAAGATCCTCCCTGCTGCGTGTCAGGCAGCCACAACCTCGGCAGTCATGAGAGGTAATTAAAATCAGCGCTATCATTGCATGTTTGGAGAGGTGCACTTTGGGGAGGAAGGATGCTCAGGCACTTCAGCGGAGGAGGGAACAGAGCAAAATCATCAGCCATTGTGTACAGAGGCTGCCTCCCACTCAAATGCCTCACAAAGCTCTGATTTACTCCCATGTCGATGAGAGTACCAATGCAAACGCAACCACAAATGCATGGAATGATTGCACGATGTGGACATCTCCGCCGCGATGTGGGGCAAGCGCAGTGTCCCTGTTGCACATCTTATTGCACATGTTCCGATACGGACGCACAAAAAGGGAGAGGAGAGGCGAGGAGAGTTTGTACTCAAGGAGGGAGTTTTTGGGTCACTGGCTCTCTCTTGGTTCCCCACTTGGCACTGACAGCTGGCAGCTGGGAGGCAGCTTTGCCCCTTGGTGAACACCTGGGTAAAATCCCCCCCGGCCCGTCATAGAATCCCAGAAGCTCCTTCTCACCTCCTGAGGGAGGACAATTTTCTCTCCTCAGCTCTTGCCTGTGGGTTTTTATCTTAAGTGGAGATTTCAACTCACTCATATTTGAAAGCAAAATTATTCCCAACATGAAGATTTGGGAGTAGAAGCAAAGCTTGACATTATACAGAAAGTAAAGAATAAAAAAAGTCTATTGAGATGCACAGATTAATTCCTGCAATATGCCGATCATTATTTTCATGTAAAAGATTAAACATTATACTATACTATTTTTCTAAATAAATGAAAAATAAACACTAAAAAATAACAATTGCTACAAGTGAATTTAGACACCACATTACAAAGTTCATTATAAAAAATGGATATTCATAGGTAAAATGACATTTAACAGTTTAATTAAATTATGAGTGTTTTTAAAAAAAGACATTCAAGAGAATGTTACATGACAGCAATCTAAATGTATAAATCGGGAAAACTAGCATTATTAATTAAACATCAAATACAGACTGATATCGGTTTTTTTAAAATAAATAATTTTCTCTAATATATAACACTAAAATACAATTGAGCAGCAAGTGAGCATATTAAACATCTGAAGGATTATGTAACTCTGAAGACTGGAGTAATGGCAGCTGAAAAATACAGCTTTGCCATCACAGGAATACATTCCATTATAAATATATTAAAATAGGAAACAGTAACTTTAAATTTCAATAATATCTCACAATATTACTGTTTTACTATTCTTTTTTATCAAATAGATGCAACCTTGGAGAAACTTCTTTCAAAAACATCCAAAGTTTCTTACCAACCCCATACTTTTGAATTATAGTCTCCATGAAACCCAATAATTTAACAAAATAAATGAATTAATTCAACTTTGTGTCATTCTTATATACTGGTTTACTGCTTGTTACGTAACACTTTAGCATATATAAACATATTGTTATTACGCTCCTTAACTGAGAAGATGCATTTTTTGTATTTAATAAAAACACAGACACTGGTGTGATCATGTTAGCATCAGACAGGAAGAAATAAATAGCTGGTTCCTGAAAACTTGATCATTTTATCATGCAGACTCATATAGTCTGAAGGGTGGGGGTGCGGGATAACTCCCAGACATGATGTGAATTCCTCCACTTTATCACACCTTGATAAATATATCTGTGACAAACTTGACAAGAGGAGCCATGAGGGGTCTCATATATATTCATACGCAGCCCAGTGAGAGTGGAGATACCTTCAAGCCCTTCATAGCTGAGTGGGATGAAATATAGCTCTGATTCATTGGGGTGTGCTATGTGTGTTGGCAGCTGACATTAACCCATACAGTGAATCATGTGTGTCAGTGTCACATTCCTTGGGGGCTTCAGAAGCCCGTGAGAGAGGAACAGGACTATGGGAGTGATGGAGGGGTCTGGCCTGCTGTGCCCTGCTCATGGTCAGAATATGCGCTGAGAAAACAGAAAATACAATTTTCAACAAGTGATGGGGCAATACTTTGCCATGACCTGATTTACTGTGATCACTTGTCCACATACAGTACCTTTTCCCCTTTAAAGGTAAGCTAGTCCCTGTTAAACACTGGTGAGTAAGGGTAATCCGGTACTTAGAGGAGAGAATCTGCTGTTGGCGTTGTGAATGTTAATAATTTTTTTGGCCCATGTTTATTGGCATATTTGGAGCCCAGATCTTGTCATCTTGCTCTTGAGATTTCGCTAACAGCCTTGGATAAGACGGCCGTCTCATAAGACAGATGAATTTTATCTAGAATAACAAATTACTTTGTCTAACTCACCACGACACAGGCTGTTAAAGACTTGATTTAGCTTGTGAGGCAAACATATGATGCCTTAGTCTTGGCCTGTTTATCTTCATCCAAAAACCTGTTCTATGACCTGTTCCATGTGGCTATTTTGACTGAAAATGAATAGATAATTAACCAGTTCACACAGAACGCATCCCACTAAGCTGTTTTAATTGTTCTCTATGTAAACACACACTATTTTATCATGTCTTTCACAGTATGTCACCACTCAAGGTAAAATAATTTCAACTTAAAAAAAAATGCATCTTAAACCTTGGGTGTGTTTCTCTTTTTTGTTCTGCTGCACTGGATCTTGCTACCTTTTGATTGCCCGATGGGACACACTTAAGGCGTTTGCACTATGTAGGTTTGGTTTGATTAAAATGAACTGTGGTGCGAATGCACTATTTGTGTGATTTATTTGAATAAGCGTGAATGCCGTCTGAACCTTAGTGCGCAGAAAAACAAGTGTAACGAGACCTTTCTTTTCCGGGGCTCTCTGTCCACTTCCACACAAGCTCTTGTGAGGTTCGTCTGATATATTGTGATGTCACAAAGATGTGACCCTAAAAAAGAGAAAATGCTTACCTGCATACCTGGTTCTTATCATCATCAGATCAATGTTGCCCATTACAGTCGATACAGGCATTGGTACTGTAGCTCTACACATACAACAAGCACACAGCATCTTTGGATGTTCGGTAAGTTCCCAAAAAACACATCATAAAAGCTGTCTAGTCAAGTTGTGAACATATTCTTATGCCTTTTGTTTTATATCTTTATGGTTTGGTGTTAAAAATGACAACAACAAGTGAACCATTTATTGTAGGTTTACCAAAAGAAGCACAAAAATCAAACTACAAGTGTAAGCACACCTTTATAGAGGTGTAAAAATGCAATAAAGTTTTACATATTTAGATTTTTTATACTTTGCAATTTAAAATAAACCTTTAAATGTATGTTAAGTAGTCCCTATGTAATAGCCACAAGTTGGTAATTGATGCTTCTAATTAAGTGATAAAAAGTGGCCAAAGTCTCAAGTGGCCAAGACTACAAGTGCAGGTACTGGCACAGTCCCTTGGCATCTTTCTCAAGAGTGACGCGTTTTGAAGACACCATGTCAATTTAAAAGTTTCGAGTCCCTGTTCTTTCCATCCTGCTGCGCAGCATCTTTCATTTTTATTCACACACTATGTGTGAAATAATTGCCATCAAATTGTTTTCTAAGTTTGTTTTTAGTCTTTAGGGATCCAACATCCAAGTCTTCTGGGTAACCTCCCTGTGGTTTTGAGGATTTTTGTATTGAAATCTATTGCTTGTTTGCTATGGCTCTGATTTTCTCTGACGCTAGTTGAATATTCAGTTTGGAAGTGAGCAGTTTGACAGCATTTCACTCGGTTCAAGGAATTTAAAAAGGGCCTGAAAAGATGCTAATTGGGATATCAAAGTGAATGGGTTGTCCCCTGGCGTTTGGGAAAGAGCCAGCCAGATGTTAGGCTAGTATTTTTTTTTTCAGTGAGCGAGACCTTCACTTGTTTATGCAGCCCAATAAACCTTGTTAAATGGGATCACTGATTGCAGTGGGGAGTAGAATGAGTAAGTGTGTGTGTGTTTTCGAGGCTGGAAGAGTCAGACACCCACAATGTATGCATCCGTGTACACATCTATGCAGTTGTTCTCAACTTAGCAATCCACTCACACACTCTGTTTAACCTCGGAGGTATATAAGCCTTGTGCACGCAGCGGGGTAACAGGCCCAGGTGTCTCTATCATCTGTCATGGTGTGGTGACAGCTTGCTTGAGACTACTGGGTGGAGACAGATGCAAACCCCACCTTGTTTTCCCTCATCCAGATGCTCTGTCAACCTCTCTAATTCTCATTGACTTGGAAATACTATGAAGTTTTGGGGTCATGCAGTTTATGTACCTGAGTGATCTGCACATCTAATTAGAATTTTAGATTATATCTGTATAATTAATTATTCATTAATGTAGCAGTTTCAAAGGTTTCAGTCAACTTACATCTAACAGACATGATAGAGTAACATTTAAAGGCAACAAGTGAGCAGTAAATAATTTGTAAAAATTAAAATATGTTTTCAGTAACAAATGTAAGAGAACTTAAAGCAAAACGTCATAGGTTTTTAAAAGTAAAAATAAAGTGTATATATATATATATATATATATATATATTATGCACATTTTCTTCTTTTTACTTCTAATTTTAGTTTTAAAACAATTAGTTGAACTTTAGCATAATTAACATTATAGAATGTTGCATTTGAAGTCTAGACTATGGTCTAGCTATATCTATAACATCTATATGGTATATACACAGGCCAGTCTTAAAGCTAGGGTGACCACACTTCCTCTTTTTTATTTCTAAATTGCCTAAAATGTCTGGGTTTTGACTTTGATTAGATATTGTTTTCATGCTTGCTGAAGGTAATGTCTGAAAAGTAGTTTGCTCCGTAGCGTACAGGCATTGTACATAATTGACTACAGATCTACAGAGGTGGGATCTACAGAGAATGGTCAACGTAATAATACATGTAGATTTAATGTATAAGGACTGTAGAGAACACGCCAGTTGGAAAACAAGGCCAAAACCCAGACATTTTAAGCAATTTGGAAATTCCTCATAAGAATTGTATGGGGATAGGAGGCTGTAGAGTCACCCTATTAAAATACAACACTTAGTTTTATAAAATATCTAATTTTATACAGTATGCACCAAGGGATCTTTAGTCTGAACAAGGTTGAAGACCCTGGTGTACACTGCTGGACTTTGGTGAAAGATAATAAGATTCAAAAAGGAAAGTAAAACTCAGGTCTTTCATATGGGAGTGCTTTTAGTGCTTTATACCTGCCATACAAAACACAGAAGATGAACTACACTAACACAATTAGTTCAGTTTGTTCCTACGTCACTCCCATCTTTTTTATTCTGCCTTTAACCATGAACACATGCTTAAGGAGGTCTTTACGCTCAATCACTTTTATCTCTAGCAGGGACCATTACGAGGAAGAACAATTTCACCCTGATTAAACACTTACACTCTAAATTAACTGCTGCTAACCATCGAGCACTTGTGCTAGGAACCATAGAGAGTGAAAGCTTTCATAGAAAACTTACTGAGAGAAACATCTATCTAGATGTTTCTGAATACATTCAGTGGGCCCCAAACCTGAAATCAAAAAGACTGCTGTCCTACACAATCACTTCAAACGTTTTACATTTCTAATGAGACCATTAAGAAATTGAGATCTGATTGTACAATTAGCATGCCTACAAAACGGTGTAAATAATTAGATCTAAATGTTATAGTGTGCACTAGTGAGAAAGAATGGAATTAGGCCTAAACTAATTGGGCAAATTAGTCATTCACAAGGAGAATCATGCATTTCAAATTGGCCACCCAGTGAGAGCTTCTCTAATTTGGTGTTTTGTTCCTACGTCACCATTTATAAATATGTATACACTTTTCTCAATGCTTCGCCTAGCTTCTCAGCAATTAGCTTTGTTTTCCTTGAATGGCGTGTGATTGTGTGTCCTTCATGTGTGTCTTTTGTTCTTTGCCGAGTGTTTGCGAAAGCACACACTTCGCCATTTGGCTTCAAACATGAGCGAGTTCTTGTCTCTTTGCGCGATAAATTTGACAACGCAATTGTTGGCAACATGTGGGTGATTAATCTGAGTGCCTCAATCTCGTCTGTTATTTTTTTATTATCCCTGTAAATGTGCTGTCAGTGCACGCTCTACATTGCTCCTACGTCTATACGGTAAGCGGCTCTCGAGCCAGTGGCTCAGTCATTATCTGTTTACACCAATTGACTCTGCCATTTCCTCAGCCCCTTATCTCTCTCTGTAGCAATTCAAGCCGAGTGTGAATAAAATTATTCTGGTAGTTATGAATAGCTGCTCTGAATGTTGCCTTCGTACTAGAGGAAGCCTATTTAAACAAAGTCGTGTTCAGCTGTTCCCCGCATTGCTGTCACTGAAGAAAATTAATAAATAAATAAAAGTCTAGAAATGAGAAAATAAAACGTGGAACTGAAGTGTTACTCAACAAAAGGAGACAAGAGAGAAGGATGTTCAGCACACCCACAGAACGCGAAAATCGGGTGAAATGAAGAGTCACGGTAAAGTCAACAAAGAGTCAACGCTTTAGCCAACAGCCACAATGAGATCAATTTTGAAATAATGGGTTTCCACCACAAAAAAATAATTCCTAAGCCGTTTCCCAATTTTCTGTTAAAACAGCATCACACAGGGTGGCTTTTCTTCATAGATTGACTGCTGTCACAATGAGGGAGTTCATTGGCCTCCGTCTGTGTGCCCTGGCCTGTCTTACAGGAGGAAGTTGAAGATGTGATTGAGAAGGTCACGCTAAATCTGATCCTCCCTCTCCTGTCTGGGCCTGTGTGAAATAGTCTGGGAGGATTTGAGTCCGGGCCGGGGCTCAATCCCTGCACGTTAATATATTTGGGCAGGGTGGAGAGATAAGACGTGTTTTATCGCTAGAAGAGGTTATTTTAAAAATGTTGACACAGCAGCTCAGATTTGAATCTTGCTGGATGAGGCTTGCATTGTCTCTGGTCTGTGATAAAAGGTGCTCTAAATTGTTGTGTTATAAAGAATTCAAAAATAGCTGAATTATGGGCAGACACCCTAAATGTTATGATTGCTTAAGTGGGACGTGTTGGCATTTCTGTGGGAGATGTGTTTAGTGTTCATGGGTGTGAAAAAAATCCAATGGTATATGCATAGTGGCCCCAAAAGTATGTGGACACTTACTGTTAGACTTGTTTCATTGCATTAGATTCAACCAAATAGCATTGGCAAACACTCAGAACTAACCTCACTGTCATATAGGATACTTTTTTGTTGTTGTTGATGTTTGAAGTTATCATAGTTCATCATACAAACATGTTCCACAAAGTTTGACAACCAGAAAGTGTCTGAGTTTTTTTGAACAATCTATCTATTGCTTAATATTTTGAAATAGCAAACTGAAATGTGTTTGTGCTAAATGATCACTGATTTACTGATTCACTGATTAACATCTCGGACAGAATGAAACATAATTATAATTTCATATAATATAGAATTATATAAATACTGTATATATAACAATAGAAATAAGCCATATGCTTGGGTGGCTACTCAGGTTTATAAAATTGCATTTATATAGAATATATATTTAGATAAGTGCTTGATGAGATTATCGCAACATTTTTATGATTTGTAACTTTGTTACTCTTCTATAGCAGCTATCTACTGTTATCAGTAGACTGCCTGTAATGGTTCACTTATAGACAACGTCAGACTTGAGTAGAAACCTCGCCTGTAGAGTTAGAGAGAGTTCAGATGGAGGAAATGGAATTGACAGGCAGAGATTAAAACATTGTTATGAGGAGGATGGCTGACTATCTCCAGACTCAGGCTGAGGAGCCAATCTGCAGCCTGCACTTGCTCCTGTAGATAACTCACCCAGTGAATCACCAAAGCCTGTTTAGAAAGCACACATCCAAAATTCCCTTCATCCTTCTCAGTGCAGAAATTAGGTTTTCATAAATCCTCTTGTTTTAATTTTCATCCATCAGTCTTGTCGCTGATTAACAGGCATCCTCAGGGAGCAAAGCAGTCGCTTTTTCAGACAACATGAAATTATGGTGTTTCTCAAAGTTTCCACGCCTTTTCTTTTCTTCATTGGAAAAATGTTTCTCTACCCACAGTTATACAAAACCCAAAAACACACATACAATTCACTCTAGTTACAAGCTGAAATGAACATCAGTGGCAGCCGTGTTTCCTCGCATAATCCCACATGAAAACATAGTATAGTAATTTATAGTAAATACTATAGGCTAGTGTTTTTGAACCATGCTATAGTAAAGTACTTGATTTAGGTTGTTGTGATCATTCTATAGTTGCTGTGGTAATATAAAAACTATAATAATATAAACAATTTACTTTACCCAATGTCTGTCATGTGTCGTGTGAGTCATGTGTTTCCCTCTTGTGTCCTTATTTGGTTTGTTTCCTGTCCTCGTCTAGTGTGATTATCAGTTAATTATGTTCCAGCTGTGTTTTATTATGTTCGTGATTAACCTGTGTATTTAAGTTGCTGTCTGTTTAGTTAGTGTTGGCTGGTCAACTTGTTACACCTGGTGTTCCTGTGTTTCTGCCCTGTCTTGTATTGCCCTGTCTTGTCTGGATTAAAGAGTTTGATTTGCGTTTATCAGCATCTCGTGTTCCTCGTTCCTGCCCCGTTGGGTGCACTGTGACACCCAATACTGTACTAAGTTTTATACAGGGTATATTGTACAGTAAAAACTAAACTATACTACAGTACTTATTACAGTTTATTTAGATTAGATTAGATTCAACTTTGTCACTGTGCAGAGTACAAGTACCAAGCCAATGAAATACAGTTAGCATCTAACCAGAAGTGCAAATAACAAAGTATATAAATAAATATAAAATATGTGTATATACATTAAGCTTTATGATATACAGTGCAAGTTATGGGGGGGGGGGGGACTAGCTCAGTGCAAATGACTGTACATACAATTTAGGTTGCAAGGAAGTATAAACAGAAGGTGCATTATACAGTGAGTATAAACAGAAGGTGTATTATACAGTTAGGCATGTAAATAGCATATGTTTATATATGGCCAATGACCTTAACAGCATCTGGAGGTAGAAATGTGCAAGAGAATGTGCAAAATATCAGAGAAATATGCAAAGTAACAGAGGGAATAATAAGAACATTGTGAGTGAGTTGACAGTAGGTTGACAGCTGAAACTGTTCCTGAGTCTGCTGGTGCGACAATGAAGACTCATATAACGTCTCCCCGATGGGAGAGGAGTGAACAGTCTGTGATTGGGGTGAGAGGAGTCTTTGATGATACTTCTCACTCTCTTTAGGCAGCGTTTGTGGTAAACATCTTTGATGGAGGGTACACCAGTGGTGTATTGGACAGTTTTCACACAGCCCTGTGGTACCCCAGTGTTTAGAGTGAGGATGGAGGAGGTGTGGTTACTGATCCTAACAGACTATGGTCTGTTGGTGAGAAAGTCCAGTTACAGAGGGAGGGGCTGATACCAACATCAAAGAGCTTGGAGATCAGCTTGGATGGGATCACTGTATTGAAGGCGGAACTGAAATCAATACATAGCATCCTGACATGTGATGGTTCTGTCCAGGTGCGTCAGGGCAGAGTGGAAAGCTGAGGCGATGGCATCCTCAGTTGACCTGTTGGATTTGTAGGCGAACTGGTATGGGTCCAGTATTGGGGGCAAGCATGTTTTCAGGTGGGAAAGAACCAGCCTCTCAAAACACTTTGCAATAATGGGAGTAAGAGCAACTGGGCGGAAGTCGTTGAGGGCCACTGCACCAGCTTGTTTTGGTACAGGTACAATGTTGGCTGTTTTGAAGCAGTTGGGATCAATGGCTTGGGCCAAAGAGAGGTTGAAAATGCTGGTGAAGACCTCAGCCAGCTGTTCTGCACAGGCCCTAAGCACTCGGCCAGGGATGCCATCAGGGCCGCCAGCTTTATGTGCGTTCACCTTACACAAGGTGGCGCACACGTCACTGGTGGAAAGTGTGAGCGGCAGGTCGTCAGGTGTGAGCACAGCTTTGATTGGTTGTTTTGTGTTTCCACGATCAAAGCGAGCATAAAAGTTGTTCAGTTCGTCAGAGAGGTGTGCTGTTTGCTGGTTCATAGTCTGTGAGGGCATGGATGACTGTCTACATGTGCCGAGGGTCATTGTTTTTAAACCTGTCTTCAATGCGCAGTTTGAAATTGTATTTAGCTGATTTAATTCCCCTCTTCAGTGACTTGGATAAGCTGTAAGCTTCACGGTCGCCAGATTTGAAAGCGGCGTCACATGCCTTCAGCAGAAGCCGGACTTCCTTGTTCATCCAGGGTTTCTAATTGGGGTACATTTTAATTACTTTATGGGTGGTTACCTTGTCAACACATCTGTTGATATGATGCAGAACAGAGCTGGTGTAGGTGTTAACATCTGTGCGGGAGTCCAGTGTGGCCCGAGAAGCAAACTAATTCCAGTCTGTGTTCAGGAACTCTTGCTGTAGTGAAGAGTCTGCTTCTTCCAGCCAAACTTTAACAGTCCTCACGGTAGGTTTCACACGTTTGATGATGGGGGTGTATTTGGGTAGCAGGAACAAGGAGAGGTGATCAGATTGTCCAATGTGGGGGAGTTGCTCTGTAAGCATCAGGGATGTTTGTATAAACACGATCAAGAGTATTGTCTCCTCTTGTAGGGCAAGAAACATTATGCTAAAATTTTGGGAGAGTTGTTCTCAGATTGGCATGATTGAAATCACCAGCAATAATAAAGACTACATCCGGATGTGTTGTTTGTAGCTTACTTACAACAGAAGATAGTTATTTCATGGCTAGTTCAGCATTAGCATCCAGGGGTACATACACTGCAGCGATTATGGCAGTTGTAAATTCAGTTGTAAATTATCAGTTCTCTACAGTATGCTGTAGCATTCATTAACAAAGTGTTGTAAATAAATACTATAATCTATGTATAATACACTTTACTATAGTATGGTTCAAAAACATTATAGTATTTAGTCTAAATTACAATAGTATTTGTTCATGCGGGATAGTATGCATGACCTCAAAACAAGTTACTTCAGAGCATGATTTGAAAACTAATGCATTGTGCCTTTACATCACATAACCAGCTCCACATGTATGGCTTTTTTAACATATAAAACCGGTTCGGTAGCTCACCTGGTGCAGCATTTCACTTGGATGCGGCGCGAACATGGCATGCTTGCTTTGGACTGCTCTGGTCTGGGATATACAGATTCGGACTATACTCTGAGGATCTTTTTTCAGCTGGAGGATAACCTGTTTTTGTGGGGCCTTGAACTAGTGGATTATATTTTACTTTTTTTGGGGACATTTGTTTTTCTTCTTTCTCATCTGGGTTTTCGGTTTGCTGTCCACCCTAAAGCAGAAAAGGACTGAGACGACAGACTGATAAGTACTATCATTATTTTTCTTTTCTTTTTCCTATGGACCAATGGACTGGTGTGTTGCAGCCAACGAGCCTATTTATGAACTTTCTTGCTTGGGACTATTTTGTTTGAATCTTTAAGTGTTAACAGTTTTGGTTGTGTTTGGTACTGTCTAACAAACAAGTAAAGGGGAACAATTTAATCAAGCTCTCCCTGTGATGATAATTCAACCCTTTTGTAAAGCGTTGTAGTTGTTATAATATAATTTTGCAGAAATCTAGCCACAGGCACGTTTTTCCATTGTGGTTGAGTGTTGCATAAGAATGTAGATGGTATCAGGTTAAAGGACTCGAAAGGGGCAAACAGGTGAGGGGGGAGCACTGCCTGAAAAACATGACCTTTGCGTGATAGTTATCTGGCTACTGCTTGGTGGGAGTGAGCTGGTGGGTGCCCATGAGGAATAGCAATGCTTTTGTTGGTAATCTTTGCACGATCAACCTGTCCTGTTTTTGTCTATGACTCAGATCTCCCTGATCTCCAAAAGACACTCACTCAATACCGCCTGCATGGATGCCCTCGCTCACCTCTGCGAGGGACCAACCTCAGGTCCACAGACCCTCATTCCTCCCTATCCACCAAAACAGCCTCTTGAGAGACTCGCCTCAGGTAATGTCAGTGACAAAAAGCCCACCTGCATATTCGTATTCAGCCAGTCGCACACCTGAGATCTTCTGTGCTTATATTCTCCGCAGATGTGCAGCTATCCACCTGTCTGGAGGTCCAATGTTTTCCTCTGACTCCAAACCTTCAGTCTGACGGCTCAGCTCTCACTCAAACTGGCCTAAATCAAGCTGCACTGCCCTATTGAAGATGAAGAGGTTCAGCCTGGAGCTCATACGCCACAGACAGGGCTCCTATTGATTTTATAGCACAAGCTGCTGGTAAGCTGTGCTCTCTCTGGCATACTAAATTCCCTGCCCTTCTAGGAGGGTTTGATGAACTGTCCAGATAGCTCTCACTCATTCCTCTTGTCAGAAGCACTTGAGCTAGATGAATGTCTTACCTGTGCCTCATGTGCATGCGACTCATTTAAATGTTTCCCGGTGACTCTTGAAGCTTTTTACCGCAGTCTCTGATGATGAATGGCTTTTTTGTAAGAAAATGTTTTGGATGCTTTGCCAGTTTTCGCTGTGGAGGATTTATCTTCTGATGTATGAATACATTTTTAGCTGGCACACATGACCTCTCAGTCAAGATAACAGTTAAACATCATGATGCAGGATGCCATTGTTTTGCAAACACACGGAATGGATGTGCCTTCATTGTTAAAGTCAACATTAAATTATTCCTCAAGACTCCAGACTGGGACTAAAATAGTTTTAAATGCAACCAAAAAATTTAACATTAGCAATAATAACATCAGCATATGTTTGTTGCATTTCTCCCTCTAAAAGAGGCAGTTTGCACAAAACATTCAAAATGTAATAATTATTTCTGACTAAATTATAATTCTCACCTTACTCAAAGTTTTGATTAAAATGCATAACATCTGGTTGGGCAGTTGCATATAGTATAGCTGCAAAAGTTCAAATATTTCAGTACACTAAAAGTTCAAATCAGATCCAAGAATTTACATAAGATTTTGCATATGCATGTGATGAGCAAATGACTCTTATAAAGTGGTTCTTTTGAAAGAGTCAGTCTAAAAGATCCCCAAATCAGCCTTTAACTCACTGCCTCACTGAACCACGAGTCATTTTTCCAATTATGTCCAATTCAAAGTGAACTAGGAGCGTCACTTAAGATACACATTCACAACAGAATTTTTATGTAAGAGAAATTCAAAAAATTTATATATTTCATAAACATATTTTTTAGCATAGTTTAGCATTGCAATTCTAGTGTCATAGTAATATTTATTTAGCCTGGATACCTGTTGATATCAGATGAAAAGGAAAATCAAACAGTTTGCTTTTATTAATTACTTTGGAATAATGTAATAATAATGACTTGGAATGTGTATTAAGAAAGTAAATTGGGTACATTTTTATTTCATGTTGACTTTAATATTCTTCCATCCCTGATTCTGAACCAAAACACTGTAGTTATGATACATCAATGCTCTTGTTTTCTCATTATTTCAAATTTGAAGGTCAGTTTGCACACATTTTGTGAAGAAGACAAAGAGTGCATTGTTGGCATTCTTAAAACTGACTTTATTTTTCTAAATCTTTAAATATCTCTCAGACTATTATATCTAATGATGTAAACTACTGTATTTAAAAGGTGTGCTTTTTTTCTACAGCATGTTTCAAGCTGAGACTGCTGTTGTCATTGAGAGGTCACATACACAATGTTGCAGGCCTAAGTGGTGAGTGACAGGGCCTAAGACTCAATGGATGTGATTGGCTGAGCAATAACAGTCCTGGTAAGAGGAGCTGATGCGAGGCTGTGATGGAGATGAAGGAGCAAGCGAGCGAAAGCGAGAGACCCGGCGACGGGCACTCGGAGTAGGCAGAAGAGACAGGCACTAGGTGCTTTGAGAGAGACTTGAAGGGTTAAACTGTTCAACTGTGCCCAATGCACTCCGGTGGACTCCTTCAAATATGAAACACTTCGTTTTGGACCCAGAACAGCACAATTTCACAACATAAAGTGGATCCAAATAAAAGGCAACATTTACAGTAATATTCCCAGTGAGGCGGCAGATCGCTTGCATGACTTCGGTAAGCTGAATGAAACAAAACTGGAGATGAATGACTGGCTTGCATGAATCTGGAGGCTAAAGTACATGCACGTCAGCTCTTGGGTGTTCTGAAATGATGTGAATTTCTGGAAAAACTACATTATTATATATGTTTCAGGATCTACTTCCGTTTCTAGCTAACTGACAAGGGGATTAATAATTGCGACATTTGCGAAGGAAAACTTATTGTATACATTATATCATTACATCTGGATGTGTTTTGCATACATGGTAAATAATTGTTCTTTTTTTATTTCTCAATGTTACTATTTTTAAGGGCAGATCTGTTGTTTTCTCTGTTGGCTGAACTTCTTTAAAGCCCTTGTATGTTTGTTATTTGAAAACCAAAAGCCCTTAGAGTTTATATTTATCAGTATGATATTGCTAACATTAACTAAGCAACTAAATTACGGTATACATTTATATTTTGTAATAAAGTCCAGTATAGCATTGATGTAGCATTAATGTAGATAGAATGAGCAGTATATATATGTTCAAAGAAGTGTTGTATGCATGTTCATAAGCATAGCGTTTGTTGTTATTTTGTTATTGTGTATAGACTTGAACCTGAAAATCCCATCAGCCCATTTAGAGGCTTGTCTATTCATGATATGTGAATGGTCCAAGTATTCAGGACAGTTCTTTTTGATTCCATAACATTCTGATTTTTATAAACTCTAGATGCACAGCTTTTGGTAAATGTATGAACAATATCTTCTCCAAAAATATTTTAACTATAGACAATTAAGAAATCTACATTTGGCAGCCATCTGCTTTTCTTTCGCTAACAGATGAAAAAAAACTCTATGGTATAATAATGACCACAATATCCATATTAATAAGCACAAGAGCCTCCAGTATACCTCTTATCAAGGATATCTCATTGTAAATCACAGAAAATGGTAAATCATTAAAATCTCAATGAAAACAATGTAATACCAAAAAACTTTGGTGGGCTAAAATATCATATTTAATAACAAGCATTTTAACCCTGTTATAAAAGTTTATGCAGGTTTTTTTTGCAATGGAACTAATAGGAGTAAACGTAAAAAAATAAAAAATAAATAACAGAACTGTGTGGATGGCATGCAGAGCCCGGCCAAGTAGCTTGTGGGCAGCGAGCAGGTGGGATGAGTCGGGGGTGATCAGCATGAGACAGTGGCACTAGTTGTGGGCTCAATTTCCGACCCGGGAGAGAAACCAACAATGTACAATCTTGTGAGTGTGAGGCAGCACTCACCAGCTATGGGCTACTGAGCTGTGCATAAGGCGAGTATGGGGACAGCCTTTCGGTTCATCTGTCAGAAGCGTTACAATCCTCCTCCTCAGAGGGCTTCACAGTTTCGCTGGGCTACCACTTCAGGAACTCCAGTCGCAGAACAAATGACATTGAGGAGAGGACTAGCATTCTACTCGAGTAGCCCTTAGGGGGAGGGACGTGTGAGTCAGGTGAAACGACAGAAACAGTGACTGAAAAATGAGGATTAAAAGGAAGCACCAATGATCTAACAATTACCATCTATATTTATATATAATGTTATAGAAAGAGGGTTATAGCCCTGCAGGCCTCGAGTGAATTCTTCTTCTTCCTGCTGGGGTCCAGCTCAAGTCTGTGGTTGTAACGTCTTGGCCGTGGCACTTCCTCTGTGCTTAAATTCTCTCAGACTGGAGTGGTCCTCCTGTTGGCCGCATCTTTGAAGTCCTTAGCATTTGAGTTGTGAGCCTGCAAAAACTCCCTCTCGGAGTTGAGCAAGGCACCCATTGCCGCCTTGGAGGAATCCCTGGACAGGGTGTACATGGAGATGTCTGCCGCAGCGGGGCCCGTGTACCCGCTCTTGCCTATGGGCGAAGCGTCACGCGAGGCAGGCTCACTGGAGCGGCAGCTGGAGCGCCGGCGGAATCGGTAGCGGTAGCTGGGGATGCGACTGAAGGCCGACTTCTTGATCAGCTCGGTGCGGGACTTGGTGCGCTGCTTCCGGTGTTTCTCGATGAACATGTGCACGGCGAGCACGCCCACCATCTCGGCCATTATGAAGGAGAGTGCGCCGAAGTAGAAGGACCAGCCGTAAGAGTAGCTCTTCTTCGAGTCGCTCTGGCCGGGGTCGCCCGAATTGGCGGATATGTACACGATAATGCCGATGATGTTACTTAGGCCTGCATGAGGAGTTACAGCAGAGGAGAGGGCAAGAGAGAAAAGAGAGAGACAAAGTTACGGCTCAGCACGCAGCTGTGGCTCATCATTCCGTATCATTACACAAGAATGAATCGCATCCCAGCCATGCGGAACACAGAAAAAAAACTATTGAAACATTTTAATTAGCTTTTTATCATCGGCATCATATTGAAGGGTAAATAATTAGCAGTTTGCCGTCGAATATTTAGATCATAACCAATAGGACGAGGTGATTCCAAGCGCATTGTTGTTGTACAAAGCAACGCTCTGTCATCAGCAGAGCGTTCGCTGCAATCATGAGGACTGATTCATCATAATTAAATTGTAACGGAGGGAGTTGGGCTCATTTGTGTGCTCATGAGGTCCTAATGGGGTCTTCTCTAAATATTTGACCAACATGCAGTTCTGTTTGAGGATCCCCGGCTGTCACCCTTTCCCAGGCCAGAACTACAGCAGTGGGTCAATATGCTCTCCTGCTGTTTGTTTACACTGCTCAAGCCGGCCCATCCATTTTCTTTGTCAATAATCAGAGTTAATCTGGGAAGTCAACACATATCTGCAGAATCTACAGGGAGGACGACATCCTAACCTGTCTGTGAACTAATTCATTCTCGACATGCTGTATTCTGAACCCAACGATACTCGTCTTGTGGGGAAACCCTGGTTTGGACAACTGACTGCGGTTCGGAAAGATGAAAGTATGCTAAAAATATAAACAGGCTGAGCACGCTTGCATCGATGCAGTGGGTTTAATCTCTTACCAGCAGAGACAAAGAAGATTCCAGCACTGAGGATGACATTGTGTCTGCTCCTGTAAAACTCACTGGCAGCCACACACAAACCTCCCATGAACAGAAGCCCAACGCTCATGATGGGGAAGATGCTGGACGCTCTCACTGCTCCTGAGGGAGATACAAGCAAACCCAACCACGTTAGTGTCACTGTAAATAGTACAGAGGGAAACTCGCCATATAAAGAGACATTTTTAATGTGAAATACAGATCATATTCAAAAGTCAATTTATGCTTAAATTGATTATTTAGAAAACAGAGCATTGGATGCTAGTTGGACGCAAACTGTACTAAAATAAACAATATACTGCATCTATGATGCAAACACCTGTCCACCAGCTACTGTTTATCACTGCACAGCACACATACAGGCCAAATATTATTCTTACACTAAAAAAAATTAAAAGAACAATTACTTAATGTAGGGTGAATCTCGGTAAGTGGTAACATTTTAATTAGCTTATTTTATTTAAGTAAAAAATCACTGGGCACTAACAAAAATAAATTTAAGGCTTAGACTGGATAGAAATACCTCCTTAAGGTAATAAGGAGGTATTTCTATGCAATATAAATTGACTGTACACTTAAAATGTCAGGAAATATATTCTATATCTAACAGAAGAATGTCAGATTGAAATAAAATTTAGTTTGTCTTTAATATTTTTATTATATATTAAGCATTTTAAATAAAGCTTGTATAATATATATATATATATATATATAATATTATATAATATAATATATTGAGTATACCATTCAAAAGTTTAGAGCCACATGATTATTCAGAAATCATTCTAATATGTTGATTTGCTACTCAAGAAACTTTCTTCTTATTATTATCATCATCAATGTTTAACAGTTGTACTACTTAATATATTTGTTGAAACTTTTTTTGATTTATTTTTATTTTAAATAGTGAATATAATTTTTGTTTTTGTTTAGCTTTTCCTTGTCATTTTGGTCAATTTAATTCCTTTTAATAATATTTGATGTACTGGTACAATGACTTTTATGGTACACATAAGTTATTTTGTTTTGATTTATGGTGTAAATTAGTCTGTCTTGTCAGAGGTATTTGGTCTAATAACCCGGCATTGGAACACTTCATCCCGAGCGAGCCATCTGATGGTGCTCTGCAGAAAGAATGTCTCCTTGAAGCGCTGTGTTTAGTTAAGTCTTCACAGATTTGAGCACTGCAACAGACACCATCTGTCCAAAATGCTTCGTACTTCCTTCCAATTATTTGCGGACAGTTCTGGATAAGAAAACACAACACACACGGGGCTTCTCAGACTGGCTGAACTCCTCAATCCTTCACTCTGCCTCAGATCAAGCTTGATCAGCCTCTTCAGAAATAGGATAAAAGCTAAAGGAGGGGCGTCTGAGAGTGTCAGGATCAATGTCAATAGCCTAGTTGACTGCCCTTATCAGTATGCTATTGCTATGCATACCGCAGCACTGCAGCATTTGCCCTTCTGAGCGCTCTCCTCTAAGAAATAAATATTTTGGGACAAGAGGGGCAATTATGTCTACAGATGAAATAACTAGTGAATGTGATAGGAAAATATGTCAGTTTAGCTTTTTCTGAAATTAAGCCTATACATTATCCTTTACCCCAGTGCATGTAAAAACTGACAGTGCTGTTTACATAAACAACAAAACACTGGTAACTATACCAACTCTTTATAAAAACAGTGCAAATCACTGAACAATCATGCAAGAACATCACGTTTACATGCATTTTTTGGTTACACTTTATTTCGATAGTCCACTTTAGACATTCTACTAACAATATGTAACTTTGTAACTACATGTCAACTAATTCTCATTCATTTGCATGCATGTCAACTAACTCTCAGTAGGTTTAGGGTTAGTAGAATAAGTTGAGATGTACTTGCAAAGTTTCTCATAGTCAGTATGTTGTATGTTGTGGACCCATCAAAATAAAGTGTTAGAAGATATTAAGCAGACAGTCTACTAATACTCTAATGATTGCTAGTTGACATGTAGTTGTAAAGTTATGTACTGTAGTAGAATGTCTAAAGTGGACTATCGAAATACTTTTTTTTGAGTGTTACTTTTTTTTGTCCAGTCTTGAATAAAGAACTGTTACACAGTCATGCAAAATGTGGGTCAGAACTGAATACTAAAAGCACATTTTGATTCCTTAATCTAAAATGAGTTTGCAAACAGTAGGTAGAATAGAAATGGAATGGCATTCAATGAAATTCAATTTAAATTTAAGATATTTAATATATATTTCATTTTTCAGTATTAACTGCTGATTAAAAAATCTGTCTTTATATAAATATAAACAATTTATATATTTCATAAATATATTTTTATTATATTTCATAAATTAATACATTTATGGAAGAGGTACACTTCATTTGCAAGGATGCTCTAATTAATAACAATACTTATTTATTTCTATAATATCTGAAATTCATGTGGCAGACATTTTGTGGTGTGTTTTTTTGACCATTTAAAAATGGATACATGTATAAAATATTATTCTTCTGTACACATCATGGAGTGAATATTTATGTAAAAATGAATAGGAAAGGTATCCACCGTAAAACAAACAAATATGCGGATGATCTGCTGTGGCTAACCCTAATGGGGGTTAAACGTCTAAGTCAAAATGAATGACAAAATTATTAGTTTTCTTGCAAAACTACTAAAATATCACCGTGTGACTGTGTTGAATATCTTTGAATTGCAATTCATTAATTAATTTTTTTGTCATTCCAATTAAAATTTCAATTAAATGGCCTATTGTGAAAAGTAACAAGCAAAAACCTTTGCTTTAACCATTTATTAACCATCTCTGATGACTTTAAATATCGTTTGATCATTAAGCAGATGTGCAGGTCAACACATTCATTGACGATCAGTTGGTAAGTTGTTTGTGAAGAAAACTGCACTATGGCTTCATTGTCTTTCTCTAACAAATGTCACTCTCCTTCCCTCTCCTTCATTTCTCTCTCTCTTCAGTGGATCAGCAGTCTCCCATGGCACACCTCATTAATATATTCATGCCCAGGGGAAGACAAAATACTCCTCCATCATCCAATTTTCCTGCCATCCTTGAAAAATGGATCAGTGGCCAAACCGTGCTTAATTACAGCTGGAAACGGGAGATATTTATTGAGGAGGATTGTACAGAGCATTAGCATGCAACAAAAAGGATGACATCTGCATCCTTGATGGGTCCATCCTCTTGCTGACAGGTAAGATCTATATAGGGTAAGACCTCTGTGGGACGACTGTAATTTTTTTCCCTGCTTGGCTGAGACTTTTCAGTTTGAAAACTGGACGGACCGGCCTCTCTGGTTAACAAGTCAAGGTTATCAGCCTCGTGAATCCCCTGAAGTCTGTGCGATGGGCATTTTGTACACAAAGATGTGCAGGGCAGAATGTGAAATGCCCGTCTGAACTTGCATGCAGAGCATGTTAAGCCAGAGGACACGGCCCTCTGCTTCATATGAATAACAGAGAAATTAGAACAATGCTCACAGGGAGAAACAGCCATCTCAAGGGCAACTAAAGTAAGCCATGAGAGAGACAGATAATGATCGAGAGAATCCAAGGCAGAGAAAAACAGAGAAGGGAAAGGCTTTTCAACTGCATTTCCCTTCAAAATCAGCTCTTTTTTTGCTCAGAAATGTATATTTCTAGTGCTCATGAGTGTATTTCATTGCATTGTTCTGAATGACTTGCCAATAGCACTATGAACAGGGAAGCAAATGGAGCTGTAACGCAGAGGACTTTCTTGCCCTTAAAGTCTGGGTAGGATGCCTGTATCTGTGACTTCTCAATTGCACAAACATTTGACATGCCGACACCGATCATGTTAGACTCTTCCCCTTCAGTCGGAGATGTCTAGTGTAAATAGTTATTGTCAGAAACCCTGCTTGCTGTGGTTTGTTGTTTACATGCAGTAAGATCTCACATCACATCAGTCTCTCCATAAAGCTGAAGTGTAGAAGCGGACTTTGTTTGTTGTTTGACTCTGCTCCTGGACTTTGTTAAAGGGATATTTCATCCAAAAATATAAAATGACATTCTGTCATTCCAAACCCATGTGCTTGTATTTTCCCCCATACAACACAAAGTCTTTTTTTTTTGTTTTACATTTTCACTCTCTACACCTTTCCATACAAAAACAGTGCATAGCAACCAACTGAAAAAAACACAAAAAGTGTCAGGGTTCTGTCACTTCGGTCTGGTGTCATTCATGGGTTTTGTGACAGAGCCCTGACACTCCCGTCATATCCTGTTTTTATGTGAGTGCGCGGCTTCGTGTGCGCTCTCTTGTCTGCGTGCCTTGTTTCGTGTTGGAGCGTGGTGTTCGGATCCCAGCACTCCTGTCTTGAGTTTTGGTTTTGTGTCGGGGTTCGGACACTCGCGCTCCATGTTCTGTCTCGTTTAGGAGCATGTGGTCTCGAGTTCGCTCAGACGCATGCTCTTCTGTCCACGTGTGTTGTGTTTTGTGTTGTTGCACGCAGTTCGTGTTTTATCGGCTGCATGTATTCATGTTATATCTTGTGCTGTGTGGCACGCAGCTTGTGTATTTCATTGGCTGCGTGCTTTCATGTTGTCATGTCTTGTGTGAACATGCCGCTTATGAATATTCTCATTAGCTGCGTGTTCGTGTCCTGTTTTGCACATGGCTGGTGATTTGTTTGCTGGCCATGTGCTTGTGTTTTTGTTTTGTGTGAGCACATGACTTCTTTCTTAGTTTTAAGTGTGCCATGTGCTCTCATGTTAATTGTCTTGACCACACCCATCTTGTTTCCTGATTATTGGTTAATTTGCCCCAGTCTTGTTACCCTCCTGCTCTTGTGTTTGCCTGTGCCTTTGGAATGTTTCCTTGCTTTGCCTTGCTAAGCCCATCTCCTGCACCATTGAATCCTAGCCTCATCCCTTCATCCACAACCCTGACAAAAAGTGCCTTAAAGTCTCTATACAAATATAAATTCCTATCTATTTTCTAAATGCATGATTCATCTGTGTATATTTTTCTTTTTGACTTTTTGATTTTGAATTAAAATCACATAACTCAAGCACCCCAAATGATCTCAGATCCCCCTGAGCAGACCCAAAAACAAACCTCAGGAGGTGGTCTGAGTATGGTTCAACTTGAAGTCATTTCCGAGGTTACTTACAGATTGTTCACCTTTTGGTTCACTTTAACTAAACTTGGTTTGGTTCAGGGTAAAGGGATAGTTCACCTAAAAATGAAAATTCTGTCATTAATTAACTCACCCTCATGTGAGTAACACCACCCTTGTGTTCATTCATCTTCAGAACACAAATTAAGATATTTTTTGATGGAATCCAAGAGCTTTCTAACCCTCCATAGACAGCAACACAACTGACATGTTCAAGGAAAAGATAGACCAGAAAGGTACTAAGAACATTGTTAAAATAGTCCATGTGATATCACCTTCAACCTTAATAAAAAAAAAGACTTCATTCAACATTTTTTTTTCTCTTCCAGTCAGTCTCTGCTGCTTATTACATTTCTAGGTCTTGCACATGGCTGTTTCCTTACCATCAATGGAGGGACAGAAAGCTCTTGGGTTTCATCAAAATTATTTTAATTTGTGTTCCGAAGATGAACAAAAGTCTTATGGGTTTGGAACGACATGAGGGTGAGTAATTAATGACAGAATTATCATTTTGGGATGAGCTGTTCCTTTAAAGTGTAATACCTGTATATGTGAAAATACCATTAATATGCACAAAACCCCATACATCCACCATCAGCTGCAAGCTTGCATAATTTTTTTTCTTTGAAAGCCCACATCTCAATATCCCATTAACAATTGAAGAATAGAACTAAGTCACTGCCCTACTTTTTTCCCGATAATCCATTACACTCGTAATATGAAGGAAAAGTAAAAATAAAATATTTGTAATATAAACATCACTAAATTCTACACTAACATTGGGGATTAACCTATTATACATTTTACATATCAGAAATAATATTTTTCCAACCCTGTTGAATGCATAATTCCTAGTATTTTCAGGTATGGTTATCATTTGCCCACACTTGACCTACAGTATATTTGCCAAAAGTGTATACAATTTTAAAACCATTATTATTAAATAATTATCAGGCAAATAACATAATTTATAATTGTACCTCTAAATGCCTATTACTGTAAAAGGTCTAATTACTGATGTCCAGGGTGTATTTATGGGTCATTAGCATTATTGTGAGCATTCCCTCTCCACACATATTTATTTAAGATTGATTTGGCTGCTTTTTGATAAATGGACATCATTCAGAAACCACCGCTACTTACTTCATTTGTGCTATTTTTTCTCCTCACATTTTTAACTGAACAGAGGGAAAATAAAATAAATTAATGTGGGTGGACGAGTGGCAGGAGGTGAATAGAATATGTAAAACAAATAAAAAGTTAAAAGACCAGTCCAGTTTGATGCCGCACCATTACAGTATCAAAGGTGTTGTTCATTCATGCGATTCCTAAAATGTTCTACTTCTGTGTTCCACAGGACAAATAACAGCGTACAGGTTTGAAACAACATAAGGTTGAGTAAATAATAACAGAATGTTCATTTTTTTGGTGAAGTATCCCTTTAACGTGTGGCTGGTTCATTATCGCAGGAATCTGCTGGGCACATCATCGTAAATAATGTAATTAACACACAAGGAAAAACACAAATGAGAGAACAAACATATTCCAAGAATATGTACGAATTTACACAGGGAAGCCAGTTAAAAAAGATGTCACTTAAATAGTACAACCAAATGGCCATGACAGTGTAAAGGCTTGTGGGTAAGCATGATTTATCACTAAGCATAAACCATGACATGCTTGAATGCATGCATCTACTTTGTTCAGCTTCAGTCACCAAGCAATTTCAAGACACGCTGCACCTAATCTGTAAGATGGTAAAAGTGTGGAGGTCATTGCAGAAACTGAAGAAACCCAGCAGGGCTAAACAAGAAAAATCCATCTGACCAATATGACTCTTCTCTATGCATATCATCAGTTTGGGTGATTGTGAGACGTTTGAGATGTGTGGGGGACACCGTTGCAGTCGGGGAGCTGTGACTGTGAGTGTGGTGGACTTGTACAGAGACCTCTTTCTGGGTTTGAGTTTTTAGTCCACTATAAATTCATGTTTCATTTGAGGTTCATATGAGAACATAGTTTTATCTTAAAGTAGCAATATGCAACCAATACTATAACATTACTGTATGCTTGCACAACCGCTCAAAAGTTAAGGGTCTGTAATATTTCTGAATGTTTAAAAGAAGCCTCTAATGCTCACCAAGGTTCCATTTATTTGATAAAAAACACAACTTTTTTTAGTATTGTGAAATATTATTACAATTTAAAATAACAATTTTCTACTTAAATGTTTATAAAAATGTAATTTATTACTGTGATTAAATTTGAATTTTCAGCAACCATTATCCAGTCTTCAGTGTCACATGATCCTTCAGAAATCATTCTAATATACTGATCTGCTACACAAGAAGCATTTCTGATTATTATCATTTATGGAAACAGTTGTGCTGCTTAATATTTTTGTGGAAAGCATGAGATTTTTGATGGTTGTTGTTTGAGTCTATTGTTTGTAATTAGACAGTTTCCACAATTTGGACCAATTAAGGCAATTTGTGGGCCACACTAGGTGGGTATTTTTGCCCTGACATCATCACCAGCCAATCATAACACACAAGGAAGCAAGGAGCAGTGACGAGGAGGCAATTTTACCATCCCCTGCCCTTACATTTACATCATGCTATAGGACCTCAATGAGAACCAAAAGAAGCCAAAAAGAGACAATACCTCCGCCTTTATCTGCTGGTATCACTGTTGGTGCTATTTTATATAAATGAGTGATTTACACAATATATCAGCTCATATTTTGAAATATTTGTTATATTTGATTATTTTCTCATCCAATTTATTTTGAAGAGGCGCCTTGCCTCCTCAGAGAAAACGCCCTGATGTGTGTTGTTTTGACAGACTTACGTAGTAAATACTCTGCTGCATCCTGCTGATAATCTGCATCCTCTGGAAAGTGGTCAATCTTCTTACAGACACCTCGAAATGTTCCTGCAGCCATGAAGAACAGAGAGCAGAGAAGAGAGAGAGAGAGTCAAATACCATTAGTCTATTTTTTGCTTGCATGTGTTGGAGTGCATACAAATACACACACACAAACACTACAGGAGTCCATTTTATGTGTAAATACAAAAGTAAACGTGTCTTAGTGTGTTTATTTTGCAGCATTTTCTTATGCATTTGTCAGGTCAATGAGCACATTCCTAGTAAGCTGCTTGCTATGTGCATATGTGTGTGCGTATGTGCACGTATGCATGCCGTCTTGTGCATTCACTGACAACCCCTGTTCACTCGGCTGTGCGCTCAAGATGACAAATGAATAAAAATAACGCTTCTGCCCTCGGGCGTAACATGTGACCGGCTAATGAAGAGGTTTATCGTACCAAATACATGCGCCCTATGTAGGGGGAAACCATTCTGACACACACTATCACATTCTCTGCTGCATTAAAGGAGGAGTATACAGTTCAAATGCTCTGTTTGTGTTTGAAATGTTTCCCTTTTAAGCAATACTCATGTATCAGCTTCTCTGTAGCTAGTATCAGTGAACAGCACTGCTAAAACTGTTCAAATGGATGTATTCCAAGATGAAACCCCTCATTTTCTGGTTAAATATTTTTATGCTTCCAGAGATCCCCTTGATTTACATAATTTAAAATTAAATCAACCTTTTATTTCCCCTTCGAATTCTTTTAATATACTCGGACCAAATCAAAGCCCATCTGACAGATATTATTGAAACATTAAACCTCTGTTTTATCATATAATTATCATTTATATTCTCAAATATGTGACTGGCATCTTTTCAGGCTCAGTTTGATCATAGCAAAACACACTGTGGAAAAATATAATAAAATACATTTAAAAATGATAAATTAATAGAATCTAACTTACAATAACTTGGAATACATTAAATGGCATGATAAAACAAAGAGAGAGACAGACATAGAGATAGATAGATAGATAGATAGATAGATAGATAGATAGATAGATAGATAGATAGATAGATAGATAGATAGATAGATAGATAGATAGATAGACAGATAGATAGATAGATAGATAGATAGATAGATAGATAGATCTTACAATACAATTACAAAAGGAAATGTATGACAGAATGACATTTCAACTGGATCAACCAAATGTTAGGTATCTACCAACATTTTGAATAAGAATGTGGTTATGGCTCTGAATTAATACTGAACAAACAATACCTAATGAGGCCACATAGATCAATATATGGTTTTCATGGGTCTGTGTTTGTTTCTGTGAAATGCTTTTAGCCATTTTGTTTAAGAAAGAGACAGAACAGGTCTCTATGGTGGATGGTTCAGAGTGAATCAGGGCACTCTGCTTCTTCAGAAATCCCCTCTGGCT
This sequence comes from Ptychobarbus kaznakovi, assembly GCA_027422405.1. Lineage (NCBI taxonomy): Eukaryota > Metazoa > Chordata > Actinopteri > Cypriniformes > Cyprinidae > Ptychobarbus > Ptychobarbus kaznakovi. Next base: position 10,202,077 of record CM049807.1, on the reverse strand, counting down.
CAGCCCGCAGCCCACCATCACTGTCTACAGGTGACCTGACACACTGGCCACTCAAAGCCATTCAGCTCTATTCACTCTCTCACTCACACACACACACACACACACACACACACACACACACACACACACACACACACACACACACACACACACACACACACACACCACATCCATCTAATGGTTTTTATACTGTACAAACCGTATGTGCTATTGCCCTCACCTACACACTAAACTTAGCACAGGAGACACACACACACTCCTCACTCTCACACTCACACACATGTCACACACACACACACACACACACACACACACACACACACACACACACACACACACAGGCACACAAACATTGCCTGCTCATAACACAGAGATGGAGGGAGATCAGGGAAACGAGTAGGCGATAAAGACTCGAAGGGACGGTTATTGTCATGGTGACTGTGACTGCTGTGACGTATTTATGCTTTGAGTGGGAAGGGCTTTACCATGATGTGAGTCATCAGATATAAAATAATTTGAATTTGGATATGATCGAAAAATTGTGCTATAAAACACCCCATGAATCAATGACTTCACCTAAAGGTTACAACGTACGAGGGTAAAGAATTACGAATTGTACCATTGTGTTTATTTTTGGCACTTTATGAACACATCCTGTAACTAAGCACATTTGCAGGTAGGTAGTTTTATATCACAAAATGAGTGATTTTAACAGTAATGGTAACAGTATGAATTATTACAAATTCATGAATACAATATTATGTTATATAACTTAATAATAATTTTATATAATTAAATGTATTAAAAAACAATCTACTATATAAAACAGACTTAAAAGAGGAAAAAAAACAGTAGTAAATCTTAAAAAGGTCATATTTGCAACGTTGCAACATAAAGAGCTTATCGTGGACTTCAGGAAGAGACAGCAGTGGCCCTACACTCCTCTTATGATCAGTGGGACCCCTGTGGAGAGGGTGAGTAGCTTCAAGTACCTCGGTGTAAACATCTCAGAGGACCTGACATGGACTACACACATTCAAACACAGGTCAAGAAAGCCAGGCAAAGACTGTACCATCTGCGACAGCTGAGGAAGTTCAGGGTCTCACCAGCAATCCTGAAAACGTTTTATTCAGGGGCCATAGAAAATGTACAGACTCAGTGCATCTCAGTGTGGTAAGGAAACGGGTCCAATCAGGAATGCAAAGCCCTGCAGAGAGTCGTGCGCTTAGCTGAGCACATCTCAGGGTCTGCTCTCCCCTCTCTGCAGGACATCTACCTCAAACGCTGCAAAAGCAGAGCTGTCAAAATCATCAAGGACTCAAATCACCCCGGTAACAGTCTCTTCATTTTACTACCATCTGGTAAGCGCTTCCGGAGCATGATGGCAAAAACTGTGAGACTTAGGAGGAGTTTCTTCCTTCAGGCCATCAGGCTCCTAAACTCAAACTCGGTCAAATAACATCAACATGACTCAATTTAATAAACAGTAAGATAGAACATATTTTTCACTGTCCATTGAGCGGACCTGACCTGATTTACATTTCACTACTGATTATATTCTGTATAATTGAGTATGTGACGAATACAATCTTGAATCCTTGATTTTAAGCCAAAAAAATTTATAAAATTAACTACATTTTTTATAATAATAAAAAACATTTAACATTAAAGGGGACCTATCATGCAAAAATCACTTTTATAAGGTGTTTTAACACAGTTGTGTGGCCGCAGTGTGTGAAAACAACCAGCATATAATGTCAAAAATCCACTTTTTTTTTTAAATAAAACAAATAAATCATGAACAGTCTCTCCAAAAGAGCTGTTTCAGATTCTCCCTCTGTTCACGTCACCGAGGGGAAAAAGTCCCGCCCATTTGTGACGCTCTGTGCTCTATTAGCATAATCACAGCCTTGAGTGTGTACAAGTGTTGTGCTGTGTTTTGGGATACACTAATGAACATAGGAGTCACCATAATCTCCCCCATCTGAGCCGAGGACACTGTTTAAATTTAATTTTCGAGGGAAATATCCCATAAAAAATCAGTAACGTCCACTAAATGTTTAGGAATCAATACCAATGAGAACGAACGTCAGCTCCAGACAAAGTAAGTATCACGCGTTTGTTTTCCAGATTACCTTTCTGAAAGAGCTTCTTGGCACTCTGTAAGGCTAATTGCTAAATCTATCATTAGCCCCATTCACACAGTAATACCAGTAAATTGCCATAAAATTACCGGAACGACTTTACCGGTAAATTAAAAAATGCGTTGTTTTTATTCCGGAAAAGCACCATTCACACATCCATTCCAAAATACTGGTAAATTCTGTGACATCATTAACTTCTAAACGGCTGTGCTTGTATTTGTAAACATGGAGGGGTATATGCGGACAGTCTTTTTGTTTATGGTTTCATTTTTGTTTCAAACTTTCGCATTCATGCAGCTGCTTTTTTCCCAGAGACATCGTAATAGACAACAACAAACCAAGATACTGAACTATAGGAGAACAAATGTTGTCGCTAGCATCCGAAGGCAGAGGTGCTACATGCAGCTTAAAAAAACTGTTATGTTTACACATATGGCTACACAGAGGTCTGTGCGACGCACATGGGCAATTCCGCGAATACATGGGAAAGTCTTCTGGGAAAGTGTTTTGGACAACTTCGATGAAGAGATGTGGACGCAACACTTTCGCATGTCGAGAGATACGTTTGAGTGTGTGCTGCAGCTTGTGAGACCCTCTTTGGAATGAAAGACAACCGGCTGGCGAAAACCGCTGGAACCCCGACTGAAGACTCGCTGTTGTGTTGTGGTGGTACGCTACCCCAAGTGAATACAGGACCATATCCTGTTTGTTTGGCCTTGGAATATCAACAGTCTGCATGCTTGTTCGTCAGGTAACACACGGCAGTGAAGTTACCCTTATGACAATTAATAATAATAATAACAACAACAATAACAAAACAGTGTGGAGTGAATACGTCATCTGCATCAGAATGTTATGATTTGCCCGGAATAGACGTCTTACGTCAGCGCGTTCTGAAGTCGAACGTGCTCATACCGGTAATTTTCCTTCTGCATTCACACACAGCAGAATTCCAGCAATTTACTGGTAATGTTACAACTAATCATACCGGCAAATTGCCGAAACAAATTTACTGGCATTTTTGAAAAGGTCCTGTTCACACATGACCTCTTTACGGCAATTTACCGGTTATTTTCCAGAAAAGTCTGTATGTGTGAAAGGGCTTATTGTCTCTGCCTGTTTTCACTGATGCTGCCTTCACGTGCTACCAGAATGATTGTGAATAGGAATGTGGTAGTTAAAAGTTGCATATGAAAGTAGCGTGAGATGATTGCTTGAAGATGTCGAGCTCATAATCAGAAGTGGGACTTATAACGTTTGTGATAGCATGAGACTAGCTATGTTGTTATTTTTATCCCGCCGTGCTCCCCATCTGTGTAATTCATAAACGCAAATTTATTATGCACAGTATAATCAGATGACTGATTTTGAAACCGAGTAAGTTTTCTGTAAACGTAGAATGTTTATTTGCAAAGGCTAGCGCTGCTAATGGCGGAGCTTGAGCGTTTGAAGCTCCGCCCTCTTCTCCTGGAGCAACAGCTAATTCGCATTTAAAGCAACATACTCAAATACAGCGCGTTTTGGCTCATATCCTAAAAGTGGCAATTTTAACAAGCTATAAAAATGTATCTGTGGGGTATATTGAGCTAAAACTTCACATACACACTCTGGGGACGTCAGAGACTTATTTTACATCTTGTAAAAAGGGGCATAATAGGTCCCCTTTAACATAAAAAATACATTTTAGGACTGTTAATATTTTGTGATTTTGCTAAACACTTTTTCCATGAGCATAAGCACATAAGCATGTCCCCAATTCTCAGTGTGCAATCAATCGATCAATCAATGTAATGACTTTCTTTGGGGAAAATGTTTTAAATGTCAATAAAATATAACAATAATGCAAGCAACATTATATATTTGAACTATATGCAACATAAATACTTTATGCTATGTTGCATAAAGTTCAAATATATAATGTTGCATTATATATTTATTTATAAAAATGTATTGTAATATTGTTTATTTTTCTTTTGATTTTTAGGTGAAATGATCAAGACATTCACCCAATAAAATTATAAAACAAATAGTTTTAGCTAAATAGATGAGCCACATTAAAACACACACGCACGCACGCACGCACGCACGCACGCACGCACGCACGCACGCACGCACGCACGCACGCACGCACGCACGCACGCACGCACGCACACACACACACACACACACACACACACACACACACACACACACACACACACACACACACACACACACACACACACACACACACACACACACACACACACACACACACACACACACACACACACACGGGTTAAATTAGCTAAATCTAATTAAATCTAAAATAGTATCTAAATGAGAACATTCCACAGACTTATGCTGTTTTTATGTATAGCTAATTATAAATAACATAACTTAATTGTAACCCACACCATAAACCCAACAGAACAGATAGCCTTCTAAATTTTCTAAATAATAATAAAAAATTTTTTTTTATAAATAAAAGCTCTTTTGGGTACAAATAAATATGATGAAGTAGATGCACACTTACACACGAGTGCCAGTTTCTAGCACTCCTGCCTATTGGAATGTCAACCGAAAGACAGTCATCTCATATCATATTTCAATAAATCACCTGTCCACTGCCCGCGCCCACACTTATCTGTTGAGCGTAGTGTGAAGTACAACCAGGCCTCTTCTTCCTCCAATGAGCTGCGATGGATTACAGCGGCGCTAAAAGCATCATAAGACCCAGCAGCTGCTTTTACCAACAATCACTCAGATTTAGAGCCCAGCTCTTTGTCTCCATTTACATAACACAAACCTGCAGAATGACTGCGTGTTTGTCACAACTTTAGTCGCAGACCTGTCAGAGAGCTTCACCGGAGGACGGGTGAATGCATTAGCAAGAAAGTATTTCATTAGCTTTTATCTCGGTGTTTGCTATCATTACAAACAGCCTGTGAATAAATAAAAAGAACACTGATGCTATTAGCTGAAAGGGTCCCCTGGAAAAACGCCTGCAAGGAATACTTTGCATTGGAATTAAAAGTCCTAATTTGGTTTCTATGCTGACAATGCAATGATTCAGAATAATCTGATTAGAAAACTCGAAAGCTGTTTCATTAAATTCATACACAAGCACGCACGCACGCACGCACGCACGCACGCACGCACGCACACACACACACACGATGTGCACAGCAGGACAGATTTTCTTCATCACAGCTTTTGTCTTCATCACACTTTGAGGTCTCATTGACCCTTTTGTCTCAGGACCCTCTTAAGACAATTAGTCACATTTGAGTCTGTGTTTCACACTTTAAGCTAATGGAGTGCTCGTGCTCAGACATCAATATAGATGTTGAGAGAGAGAGAGAAGTGGGAAAGCAAGTAGTTTACAGTCAATATTGAGGTAAAATCACCAGAGACGTGTTTTCAATTAAAGGCTACCTTTGTGTGGATTAGAAAACAACTCATCCGGTTGTGTTGATTCGAGCCACTGGGTCTCCGCATAGGAGAGAAGGTGAACAGAGCGGTGAGCGGGGAGTCCCGCGGGCTGGGGGCTGTCGCCGCACCACCACACCTCTGGTTTGAATAATTCAACAGTCTTCTCAAAGGTGACAGCTTTGTTAGAGGAGACCAGAAAGATTAAGAACTGATGGAGACATTTTCCACTTGGCCCTCCCTTCATCCCCCCCTCCTCTTGGATTGTGTAGCCAGTGCAGCTCTCGCCTATTCAGCGCATTGCTAACAGATAAAGTGACACTTTTATAAAAGAAAAAGAGGGATGAAAAGGGGCTTTTGTGTTGCTCTGAGCTTCGGCATCATCGCTCTCCTCTCTCGGTCCTGTGTGGACGGTGGTGGGTGGCTGTGGGCGCAGTGAAGAGGTCTGCCGCTGGAGCTCCTCTGATAGTACACAGGCTGCCTGCCTCGCTCTGATTGACACATGGTTAGTCACACTTCAGAGAAATACATGCTCAGCTTAATTTGCCTATGCATTCTCCCTCAGCTTAAAGGGAACTTACAGTCAAAGTGTAAAGACTTCATTTGTGCTGAACCGAGCGACAGAGCAGAAGTCAGCATTTCCATAAAATTTTCTGTCAAGGAAGATTTCAGCCTGTTTCTGGAATTTGATGGCCAAATCCATTGACGATGTATAAAAGCCTTTCTTTTTTTAGTGTGTTGTACATGTGAAGAATATTGGAATTGTATTATACATCACCCAAAATCTAGTGAGCTACCAACTGTACCTAGTTTTTCAAGACATTATAGACGGGGCCATTCACACAGAACATGCTTATGTATTCAAATAAGCTGCTTTTCTATTGTTTTTCTATATAAACATGCTAGAGAGACGTTTTTGACCCCTACACACGTGTCTTACGTTCAAAACTTCAATTTTCTAAAAATGTGAATATTCACGACTATGAACAATACTATTACTGATTCATTTTTCTGTCGGAAGCAGAAGACTTTCATTTTGTCTCACAGAGAATGCCCGAGCCTGAGCACAGACACACAGGAGCGCCCATTTTCCATATTTATTAGTTTATAGTCTGTGTTTAACAGCTCTGCCAAATAAATGTGACAGAACTGATAAACAATGAAAGTAAATGGTATATGAAAAAGTATTTTAGAGTTTGCCTTTCTATTAATAGCAGAAAGACAAATGCTATCTTACTCTCTCTTATACCATATGCATTCAGAAAATAAGCATTTATATAATTTGAACAATTCTTTGAATATCTAATAAACACTTATTTCCACAAACCTTGTAAACATTGGTAAATCCAGCTGCTGGATCTTATAAGTGTGCACTGGTAGCCTGCATAAAATATTCCTAATACTGATTCATTGTGAAATTATTCATCTTTAATTTTGAAAATATTATGGGAAATAAACAAAAAAGTAAATGCAGTAAATGCGTCTTTAAAGTGGACATAACACACACAGTTTCTGCCCATTTCATGTGAATTTTGAGTACCTGTAGAGTAGTATTGCATCCTTCATTCTCTGAAGAATCTTTAGTTTTATCAGATTTATAAAAGACTTAACGCTTCTCTCAGAAAACAGTCGAGCTCCTGAAGGTGTGCTGTGGGCAGAGCTAAAGAGTCACAAGCATGCAAAGCTTTGCGTAGCAATCGTTCGCAAGCTTTGACATCGATATACAAGCGTAAACATTTGAAAAGGGTTGACAAGACTTTTTATATAACATGAAAAAGGTAATAATATAACTTAGAGTTTTACTCAAATCAAAAATCTAGTACTTTCTCCAATTTTTAATGACATCGAACAAACGACATTTTGCCAGAGACCTCTTTTAGCTGATTGAAACTAGAAATAGGTTTCGATTGAGATCAGGAGACATACTTTTGAATCACTTTACCCTGTTCTTCTTCAGAAATCTGGCCTTAGATGTTGTTTAGGATCATCATTTGGAAAAACTAGTGCACGACGACCAACACGGTGATGGTAGCATCTTCTCTTTACAGTACATTTGTGAAGATGCCATCAATGAAATGCAGGACTGCATTGTGCATTTGATGTTTGATCATCAGCCCCACATAAGTGTTTCACTGTAGGCTGCATTTTTCTTCACCTTTTATTTTTTAAGCCATGTCTCAGAGTATAGAGTCCCATGTCTTCATCTTTGAGCAAAACATTTTTTGGCTTTAGGAGAACGGCACCCATGCATGCCATTCCTTGCAGTGTATATTTGGGAAATAGTCACCCCAGTTTGGCTTTCTACTTCTTTAGATAACTGCAGTGAACTTGCATGTCGATTTTCTTCAACCCTTCTAACATCAGAAACGCTCCTGACGAAACTTCCGTGGACGACCTGGACGTCTCTGTGAGATGGTTGCAGTTCCATCTTTTTTAAATGTTTGTACCACTTTTGCTACAGTATTCTGACTGATAAGTAAAGCTTTGCTGATCTTCTTGTAACCTTTCTTGTGTAAAGAAATTATTTTCTTTCTCAGGTCTTGTGACATTTCTCTTCCATGTGGTGCCATTGCTGACAGCATGAAATGGGAATTTTCTTTAAGTAACACCCTTTATAGTCAACTGGTGTAATGAATAATTAGACTCACCTGTGGTTGAATTCTTGTTAAATTAGACATTTGTAGTCTAAAATTGAGCTTTGCTCCAGAGACTTTCAGTGGGGTGTACTCATTTTTGCATCACCCTAATTTGAGTAAAACTGAACATTTTGTTCTAAGTTACCTTACTTTCATGTTATAAGTTAAAACAGATGTTATATAAAACTTAGTCTTGTCAACATTTTGGAAAATGTTTTTTGTTCATTGAGATATTGTTTAAAATGTTACTTTTCAAAGTGTACTCATTTACGCTGAGCACTGTAAATAAAACAGGAACAAAAACTTTATTGACTTAAATTAACTATGGCTAAAAATTAGATCCAGCCATATATATTTGATCCAGAATCAGATCCCGAAGACTTCCGTAACCCAAATGAAGCACATTGATGGACGAGCTCTTGCTCTCGTTCTGGGGTGCGTTTCCCAAACAACGGCATAACTCCCTGATTAACCACCATAGTACGATGCATCATTGAAAAATAATCCATATCAGTATTTTTTCTGTACACTCGCCATACATACTGTATAGTTTCATACTATACAGTAAGTGAAAACCAGCATGTGAAAAGAGTAGTATGACCAAATTCATAGTATTCGAAAAACAAGTACCCGGATAGAGTTCTCACTCGATGGACACGTTACTATCCCATGAGGCCACAGGAGAGGATTTGTGAATGGCAATGAAGCAAGTTCACGTGACAGTAACAACATAGTGGATGTAGTATGTCATTTCATTCACACTCCCCATATTCATACAATATAGATTTTTTAAAGTAAGTTTCAAACCATGTAGTACCAACTAGACCTACTGGACGCAGCACTGTCTTTTTTATTCCATCACATTCGGTACACACTACCAAAATTTACTTCACCAAATTAATACAATTAATTTGCCATGGTGCTGAAGATTCATCAGCAGTGAATTTTTTTTCACATGACTAATGAGAATAGGCTTAGAGTAAAAGCTCGACCATGGGATTTTAACTGGAGATCATCTAAATGAAAGATCCTGATTATTTTTACCCAGCCCTATGAATAGTGCTATTTGTGCGTCATGTGGAGTTGTTCCAAATAAGTCGCTTCACGTTTTGTTTAGGATGCTATCTTCAAAGGCAGCTATCTATGCAGGCTTTAAAAAGCAAGGCAGCTCACTAGGTTTTGTAAAGAAGCTTAAAGCACATTTCCGTAGCCGTAGCCACAATGAAATTGAGCTAACAATGGCTCATGCCAGTCAGAGTGTGACAGTAATAACTGCTCTGGCGACAACATTGCACCTTTCTGCTGCTTTTAATGACCTGTGTGTGTTTAATTTTGCAGGTAGAGAAAATTAAGGCCCAGCTTTCAGAGAGACGGATTGGCCTAATGGTTTTGACACGGTGAGTCATCCACATTTATTAGGCATGGTTTTAATGATCCTCCACAGGGCACGATATCTTTGCACAATAATATTCCTACAAATACGAGAGGCTCACTTACCAGCCCGCTAATTCAACTAAACATAACAAGGCAAGGAACGCGTTATTCGAGCTCTGCAATAAGCGGAGACATGAAGCGTCCATGTTAAATCATGTTTCTGGAGAATGGGGTAATAAATGTGCAATGTGGCCTGTGCAAGACAATTGGGACAGGACTGTTCAAATTGTACAAAAGGCAATCTTCTTCCACTTGTGGCGTCGCATGCCCCCTCCTCTCTCCCGCTCGCCCGCACACTCGGATGCCGTTAGCTGCTTATTACTGTTGTCTCAGCAGGGCCCAATAACTATTCTTGTTTGTTTAAGTCGGCTACTTCTCCTTCGGTCTTTTCCATTAAATGGAGTCTTTTCAAACGACAGCACACTTCAGAAGACGGGTAGTGGGGTTGTGCAGCAGCTGATACAGGCAGCCACTTCCTCAAGAACGGCAGGGGCTATTGAATGCCTCTCAGGGGCTGAATAGTCTAAGCAATCCTGAGGGGTTCAGGTTTACACCACTCCAGGTCAATATCTTTTATTTTCCTTCCAGAAGTGTCAAGCCCATTCAAATCGAGTACCCCCTCGGAGGTGGATTAGCAATGCAATTTCCAAGGAAAAAATCATATTGTATCATATTGTTTGTATATTCGATAATTAGAATCATTTTTTTTCTCAAAGGCTCATCAAGGGTGCATTTATTTGATCATAAGTACAGTAAAACTGTTATTGTGAAATATAAAATACCTGTTTTCAATTTGAATATATTTTAAAATGTCATTTATTCTTGTGATGTCAAAGCTGAATTTTCAGTGTCACATGATCCTTCAGAAATAATTCTAATATGCTGATCTGAAGCTCAAGAAACATTTATTTTTACTGTTGAAATGTTGAAAACTGTGAAATGCTTACATACATTTTTCAGTAGGATTCTATGATTAACAGAAAGTTGAAAAGAATAGCATTTATTATTATGTTGTAAGATAATGTATTTACTGTCATCTAGTAATCACATTATAATTTACTGACTGAAAGTATTAATTCGTTAATTCAAAAATAAAATAAATGCAATAAAAATCTTAATGGCCCCAACTTTTGAACTGCTGTATATGTCAATATATTTACTTTCATGCATCAGGACAAAAATATTGACAGTTCACACAAAAAGTAAAATTTAACATTTTATAACATTTTAATACAATTTTTAGATAAGTAATTCATAATTTCCTCACCTTCATGTCATTCCAAACCTGTATGACTTTCTTTTCTGTTCAGTACAAAACAGAGTAAATGATGACATCATTTACTGTCTTTTATTTTGGTATCTTATGTTGTGTCTGAAATCGCTCACTCGTTCACTCATGCACTAATCCCTATATAGTGTATGGCAGTTGAGTGGACTATATCAGAGAGGAGTGAACAAAATAAGTGAATGGATTCGGACGGTGACGTATAAACTGCGCGTGAGACTTGCGCTGTTGCAAAAATATCTTCGTCACATATGTACTTTTATATTACATGCACCTTATTTTAGAAAATAATATTAATAGCAATACCACTCAAAATGACTTTATATAGTAAGTATACATACCTCTGCGTCAGCTTTGTGGTTTTGTCGATGGTATTAATTTGTTTTGTAATGCTTTTTTGTTCATAATCATTAAATACTATTAAAATAGAACATTAAATGTTCATAATTGTATATATTTATTATTTTTAGTATCTTGAAACTCTCCCGAGCAGTGTTTTGAGCTTAGGTAAGATAATGATCTCAGGCGACCGTTAATTTGACATCAGAGTGAATAAGCTAACAGTTACCTACAGGTGATTAACGAAATTTTTTTAATTATCCACCAGCATTTTTGTAAGTTAACAACGATGCCACCTCAGTAAACTAGTAAAATATTAAACCGAGTTAATTGCCTACATGATATATTTTTAATGTATGAAATAAACGTTAAAGCAGAAATAAGAAAGATGTAAACGGCATCTCTCAAACTCGCGTGCTCCAGCTCTCTCTTCCAGCTCATCGGTTCTCCGCATTGGGTTGTGGGAAATAGTACTTCAGCGAGTGTACAACGGTTGTACACTCGAAATCAGAATGCATTGTGGGTAAAAAGTAGTGAACGAATGTAGGGGATGAAGTCGTTCACTCAGAATTCGGACAACACTACAAAATGGCTGACACCTCAGATAGTGCACTATATAGTGGATAGGGAGTGGTTTCAGACACAGCTGTACCCTTTGAAATACCAGTTATACATGAAAAACTAACCCAAACCTGGCCTGAAATTCACCAGTTTGATGGGGTGCAAACTGCTAACTCACCCCAGCAAAGCCAAAGTGCTTCGACAGAGGAATGCGCTCCCTATTTGTATTTCAATGAGACCAACTTGTCTTTTGGTTGCCAAAGACAGAGCTCATGAATATTTGGGCTTACTGCACAACACATGACAGCAGAACCATGAAAGTGAACACATTTTGTGTGGGGGGTAAATCCTAAAAGGCTGTATGTTCGGCCGATAAACATTTGCCCGACACCATCGAAGCCTGATCCGAAGGATGATGAGCGTTCTGCTATGTATGGGAGGGACTAAAGGCCAGCTGGTACATACATGTGACTCAGTCAATGCTGATGCTGTGATTGCTGTGAAAGCACTTTTTTCTGACACACATCGAATGGCCTTCATCTCATGGCTATTCTTCAGAGCCAACATGCTTGATTTAGTATTCCATGAAAAGGAGGAAGCTGCCTGCGCAAGCCAGCCAACGGTTCCTGCCAGCCCCTTCTCCACAGAGAGGTCTCCTGAGGCACGGGCCAAAATTGAGTTTAATGGACTTATTTGGCTTGTTAACACTCTAGCAGCGCTGCCCGTATTCACGCAGAGGTGAAGTCGACACATAGACATCAATATTCAGTTCTAGCCCTTCCTGATCCCTTTGCTTTCCCACTATCCCTAATAAAATACGTATCACACAAGAGCTCGGGAATAGCACTGGACATCTACATGAAATGTGCAAAAACTGTTCCACATGAGTGGATGCAAGCGAGTAAACAACTGGGGCTTAAGGGAGATAGCGGCACTTAATAACACAGGGGAGGAACACGGCTTTTCAGCGGGCTTCCTAATCACAATACACCAGGAGATCGCAGAAACACAAGACGGATAGCTCATAAAAACAGGGACACAGCCATAACTATTGTTCGGTGGTGAGCTTATGAAACCCCGCAGGTGGACATGCTGCAGATATTGAAGACACTTACTCATTGCCAAAGCCACAATAATTCTTGAGGTTACTTGTGTGGATGGGCCGGCGTGGGTGCTGCTTTGAGGAGCTATAGCGATACTATTGAGCTCTAAGTACATTAAGAGAAATCCCCTAGAGGCCAGCACAATCAATGCTTGCCCAAGGAGTGTGAAAGTTTGTGTCTGACACCACAAATGACCTTGGGACTGCTGGACCTATATTGTTGTTGGTGTCAGACAGAGCTCAGTATTTAGATGTAACGATTGTGTGGGCATGCATGCACACTTGCATATGAGTGTTTCTTCAACTACGGGCTCTTGTACAGTACATTCCAGGGGATGGAACTAGAAACAAAACTTTAACTCTCTTGTTCTTTTATATGAAGGTCACATAAAAACTATCACGGAAAGTTTTTACAAGTGCCTTTTGTGTAGATTTTATTGTTCTGCTCGTGTCCCTAACCTTGTTGTAAAACTTTGATGAAACAGAGGCATTATTTTGTCATACATCCAAGTGAAACAAATTACAAAAAAATATCAATGTAGGGCAGGATTTTGTTCTATCCATTGCTGTTGATTGGATGGAGGCAGATCTGAATGTGAGCATGCAATCTACTGTAAGAAAGGGCGGCTTGGACAAAATGTCCTACATATGTCACTAGAGAGAAGTCTGTTGTTTCACTGGAAGATCAAGTTATAACACATTTAATAAAGATTTGTATTAAAACACACACATACACGCACACACACATTCACAAATGAATCTTGCACAATAAGATCATCAATTGCAAGCATTTAGGTATTAGATGAAATTGTATGAATTAATTAATTTTCCTTTCAAGTCGACTTTAAAACATGAAATATAATATACATATAAATAAATAAAATAAATATGTGTGTGTGTGTGTGTGTGTGTGTGTGTGTGTGTGTGTGTGTGTGTGTGTGTGTGTGTGTGTGTGTGTGTGTGTGTGTGTGTGTGTGTGTGTGTGTGTGTGTGTGTGTGTGTAACTTGTTTATGCTATGGTATAGTAAAACCTGACATTTTTGACATCGTGGGAGGGAAAACATGAGGGGAAAAAAATTATAAAAATAGAAATTATGTTTATCTGTTAAGTGTAGCAATGCAAACAGGTTTTCTGTAAGGGGTATGTTTAGGGTTAGGGGATAGAAAATATCGTTTGTCAGTATAAAAGTTATAGAAGTCTCTGGAAAGTCCCCACAATCCAAAACTTTCCAAAAGCTTTTATATACTCAGAATACAGTAACAAGCATACTTGCAATAATGAAGTCTAATGCTAAAACTTTCTTATGAACAGCATTTATTAATGTCGATCAAACTATGCAAAAAGTGTGAAAAATATTGATTAATTCATTCAAACACTTTGCCTTTATGACAGTCTCCTTTGTGAGTGACAACAAAGTGACAATACTAGTGGCAGAGCAAATGGACCACACACACACAAAGACGGATTGCCAGCAACACATTCTCAGAAGCCCTGTTATCACCTAAATCCACACTCATTGAAAAGTGTTTGCACAAACAGATTTTTCAGGCCTGCTTTCTCTTGGCACCTTGTCCCTCTCGTCAATGTAGTACAGTCTTTTACTTTATTCCACACTCTCCTTTTCACAGTAACCAATATGAAATCCATCCTAGCCCTGGCACTTCATCTGAAAGTAATGTGAGCCACTCAGTATCTCTGGAAGGTCTGTGTGAATATGTGTGCGTATTTATGCACTGTATACAGCAGGCATGTGTCCAAAAGAGAGTGTTTTGGGTCAGCAGAGGGCCTGACGACATCCATAAAACTACACTGACCAAAATTATAACACTTTTGTTTTTGCCCCCATTTTTCATGAGCTGAACTCAAAGATCTAAGACTTTTTCGATGTACACAAAAGGCCTATTTCTCTCAAATATTGTTCACAAAGCTGTCTAAATCTGTGTTAGTGAGCATTTCTCCTTTGCCGAGATAATTCATCCACCTCACAGGTGTGGCATATCAAGATGCTGATTAGACAGCATGATTATTGCACAGGTGTGCCTTAGGCTGGCCACAATAAAAGGCCACTCTAAAATGTGCAGTTTTATCACACAGCACAATGCCACAGATGGCACAAGTTTTGTAGGGAGTGTGCAAATTGGCATGCTGACTGCAGGTATGTCCACCAGAGCTGTTGCCCGTGAATTTAATGTTCATTTCTCTACCATAAGCCATCTCCAAAGGCGTTTCAGAGAACTTGGCAGAACATCCAACCGGCTTCACAACCACATACCATGTGTAACCACACCAGCCCAGGACCTCCACATCCAGCATCTTCACCTCCAAGATCGTCTGAGACCAGCCACCCGGACAGCTGCTGCAACAATCGGTTTGCATAACCAAAGAATCTCTGCACAAACTGTCAGAAACCGTCTCAGGGAAGCTCATCTGCATGCTCGTCGTCCTCATCGAGGTCTCGACTTGACTGCAGTTCGTCGTCGTAACCGACTTGAGTGGGCAAATGCTCACATTCGATGGCGTCTGGCACTTTGGAGAGGTGTTCTCTTCACGGATGAATCCCGGTTTTCACTGTACAGGGCAGATGGCAGACAGCGTGTATGGCGTCGTGTGGGTGAGCGGTTTGCTGATGTCAACATTGTGGATCGAGTGGCCCATGGTGGTGGTGGGGTTATGGTGTGGTTAGGCATATGTTATGGACAACGAACACAGGTGCATTTCATTGATGGCATTTTGAATGCAAAGAGATACCATGACGAGATCCTGAGGCCCATTGTTGTGCCATTCATCCACTACCATCACCTGATGTTGCAGCATGATAATGCACGGCCCCATATTGCAAGGATCTGTACACAATTCCTGGAAGCTGAAAACATCCCAGTTCTTGCATGGCCAGCATACTCACCGGACATGTCACCCATTGAGCATGTTTGGGATGCTCTGGATCGGCGTATACGACAGCGTGTTCCAGTTCCTGCCAATATCCAGCAACTTCGCACAGCTATTGAAGAGGAGTGGACCAACATTCCACAGGCCACAATCAACAACCTGATCAACTCTTTTCGAAGGAGATGTGTTGCACTGCGTGAGGCAAATGGTGGTCACACCATATACTGACTGATTTTCGGACCCCCCGGACCCTCACAATACAGTAAAACTGCACATTTTAGACTGACCCTTTATTGTGGCCAGCCTAAGGCACACCTGTGCAATAATCATGCTGTCTAATCAGTATCTTGATATGTCACACCTGTGAGGTGGATGGATTATCTCGGCAAAGGAGAAGTGCTCACTAACACAGATTTAGACAGATTTGTGAACAATATTTGAGCGAAATAGGCCTTTTGTGTACATGCAAAAGGCTTAAATCTTTGAGTTCAGCTCATTAAAAATGAGGGCAAAAAACAAAAGTGTTGCGTTCATAATTTTGGTCAGTGTATATCACGCTCCTTAGTGAATTGAAGTCAATAGTGAATTCATAGTCTTTCAAATATGAAATAAACAATCCCTCCTCCTTGTTGAAAACCCAGTGATGGGTCACCAGTCTTTGATCAGTGATGTGCAACCTTTGAGAGTAATTAACCCAAAGCTAAGACTAGTTAACCCAAAAACGCATTCTCGTAAAATCTGGTGCAGGTCCGTATGAATGTAACCTCACTTCCTCCAGCTCGGCCCACAGGAGTCGGGCCGGCCTTGCTATCTCTGGCCGCTGAGCCTCTGACATGGGGAGGAGACATGGGTAGCTATTTTTGCAAGCTTAACCAATGCTGTTAGAGGATCTATCAAGAGTAATTTGCCTCACAAAGGTCATCGCAGCCAGGGGCAGAGGCAGCATCACAGGCAGGAGCCGGGAACAGCAGTGACTCACTATGGTCCACATTCTCCTGCCGGCTTCACAGGACGCCATGTACCCACCACATCAAATCAACACACTGTCACGGAGGGATAAACTACCATCAATATTGTATTGATTTTGCATGGCATTAGATATTAATACATCGGTTTGCTAAACATTGCATGGTTTCAGAAGCCCAGCCTATACAAAATTGTGCTCTTTTTCAGTTTGTCACAGTGCATGGTGGGTAAGCTGTACTTTTAGAAATGCCTTACACTCCAAAAACAAGGAATGTTGGACTAAAACAGTCCCTGAGTTTTCTGTAGTATACACATACTAGACAATACTCTGGAATAGACAATGCGTCACTAACTGTGCATATGAACATTTTCACAAACAAATCATGATTCATCAATAACTTTAATTCTGAAATGTATTCTAAATTTACCCAATTTTTTTAAGAGCAACTGAAACAATATGCATGCCAAAATCGAATTAAGTTTGGACTTTGGAATAATTCAAATGTTGTTTTTGAAATAAGTCTCTTATGCTCGCAAATGCTGAATTTATTGGATTCAAAAACATTGTAAAAACCATAATATTGTGAAATATTGCTCCAATTTAAAATAACTGTTTTCTATTTTAATTTGTGTGAAATGTGATTTATTTCTAAAGCTAAACTTTCAGCAGTCACTACCCCAGACTTCAGTGTCACATGATAATTCAGAAATGATTCTAATATGCAGAAATTATGCACAATTATTAATACATTTTCTTCTCATTATTAATATTAATGTTGATTATTTTTTTTTTGCTGTATAGTTTTTGCTGTTTACTGTTTTTGTGAAAACCATGATATTTCTTCATGTTTCTTTGGTGAATAAAAAGTTCAAAAGAAAAGCATTTATTTACTTGAAATAGACACCTGGTTATTTTTTTTAATGTTTTTACTGTCACTTTTATCAATATAATACATCCATTCCTTGCTGAATAAAAGTAATCTTTTTTTCTGTGAGAAGTTCTATGAATAATCCATATAAATACTAATGAATGAGACCCAACGCTCTCTGGAATATACAATACTGATTGGTCATTCGGCAGTCAGATATTTCTTAGTATTTGTCATTGTCCATGACAACACTGTATGCACTTTAATTATCATTATCTTATTTACAGGCTGATTGTTTTTGAATAGCGCAAGTTAAAAATGGCAACTAATTTCAAATTATTTTAACTAATCAATATTTAATATCCACATATTGATTTATTTGGTGGGTACGGCTGTGTTATAAGTTGGATACTGTAAAGTCAGTTGGCCATTATCACAAAAAAATAAACTCCAGCTTGGAGCAGAGTACATTATCACATATACTTCAACAGAAAGAATAGGTTGCTTACTTGTCGTCATTTAAAATCAGGAAGTCTCTTCACATTCCCCCATAAGTCTTTACATAAATACGTGTAGGAGCTCATGTCAGCGGCACTAAATGAAAATGGTGAAAGCATATCTGACTGTTATATTGACTGGGCATTAACACAAAGAAACATTCATTATTAATTTCTTCTGCTCATTCAAATTGCCAAAAATTCTGCTAGCGTACAGATAAAAAGTGTATTTCAACAATGTACTGCAAAGTGCTGACAAGTTTCTTCCATTACCACTGCCATAATAAATGAAGTCCACTATAGCCATGTGTATTAACCCAACCTTTTGTTCTCAGTCTAACAGCCTTCACTCGCACCTTTAGTGCACATAAAAAGGCAAAAACACAGGCCACATTCCTGCGAAGTGTCCCGAGTGGCAGTGTAAGTGCTTATGAGGTATCACATCCCAACGAGCCAATCGCACTGTCTGTTTCACAATATGTGCACTCATGTGTGTGCATCTCTCCATGCATGTTTGACACATGTTTGAGGAGTCGTGTGACGGCCGGCCAGCATTTCATGTTTCTGTTTCTCCAAAGCTTACGTGAACAAGGGGAGGAGGTTGAGGATGGGGGAAGGTATGGAGATAGAGCAGTGGGCTTTTTTCGCAGACGGGAGCGGCTGGTTTCCAAGGAGATATGTGTGTGTGCATGATGAGAGTGTATGAGACAGGCTTTGCTTGGGTGCACACTTGGAAGGAAGAGTCCCTCTTCATCACTCCCTGCTTTGCCTCTCTCTCCCCCTCCTTACTTCAGTTCCCAGGTCATCATTTATCCTGAGCACGGCCAAACCGTTCCCCTGAGATCCACCTGCACTCGAGGACGTACTGCATTAATCTTACACCTCCATTCAGCATATGAACCCGTGTTAAATTCCACCGGAGCGTTTCCTTATTATTACGCACATAACCACTAATGCATCTCCCTATGATGACATGCGATGCAACACGCCATACATTTAACCCTTATGTTCTGTTTGGGAGGCCTCGAGGGCAATTTAACAGCGTGAAAATTATACTTCATATTAAAGGATCAGGCTGATACTTCTCGACTTTTCCTAATCTTCTGAGAATTGATTATGAACACAATTTTAACTTACGCTTCAAAAATTCTCCTCTGAAAAATGTTCATCATTTCTGTTTGGGTCTCACAGACCCAAGATATAAAACAAGATTACATGTAATGAATTTTCACATGCTCAGTTCTCTGACACTGTACAAATAAACTCCTGCCAGTTGTTTATTTGATTTGGTTTGATATATATTTCTTTATTAGAATTACTGGAATTAATACAAGTCACATATCTAAAAGTGCATGTCTATTTTATGATAAAACAGATGGTTAAAGCTTCATAATTATCTGTTTTTGATTAGATTAGAGGAGCATTTTAAAATAATTCTGAAAGGTTAATTTTGAAATTAATATAATTATTTTTAGACATACACTACCAGTAAGATCTGTGAAGTTGCACATCTCTTATGCTTACTGAATTAATTTAATGAAAAAATACAGTAAAAACAGTAATATTGAGAAATATTACAATTTAAACCAACTCCTTTCTATTTTACTGTATTTTAAAATGTAATTTATTCCTGTGATGGCAAAGCTGAATTTTGTTACATGATCCTTCAGAAATCATTCTATGCTGGTTATACTAATATGCAAATTATTATAATGTGCTAATATGCAAAATACAAATTTTATCATTTCTTATTATCATTTTTACAAATTGTAAAAAAAAAAAAGTAAAAATATTTTTTGAAAACTATGATATTTTATATTTTTAGGCATCTTAGATCAATAAAAGTTTGAAAGAACAAAAGGTTTTTGTTTGTAACATACATTAAAAATGTACCATTGTGATCAATCCCTTTCTGAAAAAGCAAAAGTACAAATAAATCTTACAGACCCTATAACTTTTGAACAGTACTGTAAATCAAGGGGGTCTTTGTAACCCCATACACAAATAAATACATAAAGAATAATCTGGAAAAGAACAGGGCTAATAAAGTTATGCCTTTTGGTAACTGTGTTTCAATGAAAAATTGGAGCAGTGAATAACATTCTCATGCTGATTCATATCATTCATGTGAATTCTAATGGTCTGATATGATGTTTGCTTTAAACATATGACTGTACCATCAGCCTTTGGCATTTAAACTGTAATTATGTGGTAAGAATCATGATCTTAAGCGGCCCATCAAATCCAAGTCACACTTTATTTCACAGCTTTTCCAGCTTCTCGATCAGTGCTGCTGTTTAGACCTCCTGCAGAGACACAGCTATTTACATATTATGGCACACAGAGCTTTACTTGATGAACTACTCCAGAGCGTTTAACACACCTGGCTGCTGGACATGTAAGGAGGCTGAAGACAACGACAGCGTGACTTGACAGACTACTGAAAACATGAACGCAAACTTACACTCCCTCCCTAACGCTAATGTTGCACCCATGCCTCAGTGCAAACAGCTCTCTTCTGATGCTTTACTCGTAAATTTATAATCATCTCTAAACTATCAAAAGTAATAGTTCATGCAAAAATTGAAAAAAAAAAACCTTTCTCAAACACGTCATTTCAAACGTGTATGACTTTCTTTCTGGAACATAAAAAATAACATATTTTGAGAAATGTCTCAAAAAAGTGTTTTTTTTTTTTTTTTTTTGTCAATGAAAGTCAATACAGGGTGTAAAAAAAGCTGCAGAGAAACTTTCAATTTATGGACAAAAACAAAATGGTTATTCATGATATATCTTTGCCTGTGTGTGTGTGTGTGTGTGTGTGTGTGTGTGTGTGTGTGTGTGTGTGTGTGTGTGTGTGTGTGTGTGTGTGTGTGTGTGTGTGTGTGTGTGTGTGTGTGTGTGTGTGTGTGTGTGTGTGTGTGTGTGTGTGTTCAGCTAAAAAATTACTTAAGGGTGAGTAAATGATGACAGAATTTTCATTTTTTTGGTGAACTTTCATTTTAAACAAAGAGGCCAAAAGAGGCCAAAGGGGCAAATCACAAAGAGGCCAAATCTCTCAAGAACAACAAGTCAACGTGTATAAAGGAAAGTATTTTTAAAGTAAATCTGAATTGGTTTTTTTCAACACATTTCTGATCAAGAAAGACTATTTAATGAGGGCAAAAACTTGATTTTATCAATTGAGAATAAATTGGATTGTGATAAGTAGGCCTTTCATTCCAGAATGGAGGCAGACCGAATGAGAGTTTGCTAAAATGTGTGTCTACATACCTTTTTGGCTATTGGTTAACATTATCAAATAGGTTGCACAACAGGAAACATGTAAGCATGTTTACATTAAGAGTAAGTAGTGATATTTTAATTCAAAATTACTAAGGCCAACTATTTTTTTTTGCTGAAATAAGACCAGAAATGTGAAAGCAAAAGGGTCAATGTTGGTTACACGTTGATTTTAAATAACATCAACAGACAAAGCAAAGCCATCATGCCTGAAGTGATAAGCTATAGAGCAGCACACTCTTGAAGGTTATATTCAGAGAGTAGTCATGTAGTCTTGTCCAGCAGAAAGCCTCAATATAACCTTCCTCACAGATTTATGTACAGACAAGTCTAGAACATGACTCAGAGTGATAGGTTTCTTCTTAGACCAATCAATCCCTCATTGATATTAAACAAATAAATCACGAGAATCTTTTTGAGATTTGAAGTGGATCAAATATGGATGTGGGTATCTGTGCACTGGGTGACAGTGACATACACTTCAATTAAATTAATACTGAAAAGTCAATCACTGGATTTGTGTAATCTGCCAAGGCCACATCTATTGGATTGCGCCCATCCCTTTCAATTAAAGATGAGGATCTTCCCATCACACTGTAGTCATGTCACCTCTCTGCGTTCCCTGGGGCAGGAGATTAATCAAAGTTTGAAAAGACATTATGATGTACATTATTTCGCTTCCAGTCAAGTAGTGTCAGGGCTGCCAAAACCTAAACTGCATGGAATTAAAATGAATCCGTCTAGAGGACAAAGGCAGGGAAAGAGAGGGAAGATAAGGAGGAAAACGAGGAAAACCGAGGAAGAGGATAAGCAAAAGGAACAAGCCATCATCATGTTTTGGGGGTATATGATGTACATTTGAAAAACAGTGTATGTTTTAAACTCCATAGGGTGTTTTGTTGAGCTCACTGTACTGGTGTAAGGCTGGAGGCTTGGTGTTTGAATTGACTTTGATTTCCCCTCAAAAAGGTTTTTAAAGCTGCCTTGTGTGTGCGGTGAGACAACAGTCTGTTCAGAGCATCTTGATTGACATAAGAGACTGGCTGATTACAGCTTTATGAGTGAATACAATTCACCCCCAAAATATATTTTTCTTAATTTTAAGGCTTCTAGATTCCTTCCTTTATGTAAGGGACAGATTTATTTATGTTATCGTTATTGGTAACATTATTGCAATGACAATAACAGCATTAGCCAAGTATCCTGTTCCGTGTCAACAGCTTGCAATACTGAGACATTTATACTTCACAGAATAGAGTGCTTTTATTGAACTGCAATATAAGGTAATCAATATGATTGCCTATCTTATTTTGAATTGACAAGTGAGTAATTAGACAATTTAGCCCTGATCTATTGGTTATATGTCAGCTGCAATCATCGGCTGCCTATGTAAAAGCCTCGATTTGTGAAAAAATATTTAAACAGTTAGGACTGAACTAAATACTGTAGTATAAAAATAATTTAGGTTAGTAGTGCTTCCAATGTGTCACATTAAATAATCCTTAGTTTAATCATCAGTTATAGAATGAACACAAGTGTATAGGCTACACTCTTAAAAATAAAGGTTCTTTATTGGCATCAATGGTTCCAAAAATAATCTTTACCATCCATGGAACCTTTTCATTCCACAAAAGGTTATTTTAGATAGATAGATAGATAGATAGATAGATAGATAGATAGATAGATAGATAGATAGATAGATAGATAGATAGATAGATAGATAGATAGATAGATAGATAGATAGATAGATAGATAGATAGATAGATAGATAGATAGATAGATAGATAGATAGGAAAGCACATAAGTTGGACCCTTTGGACTTTCAGAAGCACACGAAATCTCTTACTTACCTTCTAGACAGCAGGTTCTCCACAGTCCGGAGTGGGTCATGACTTCCTCATTCTTCCTGCTCGTCTCGTTGTCGTTATTACTTTTGACCCGGCACACTCCTCTTGAGTACAGCCAGTAGTCCGTTCCCACAGCGATAGTCATCAAGGCTGAACGCGGCGAACGCGCCCACTGTGGTGATGAGCATTTGGACTCCTCTTTCACACATCAACATTTTGCCTCATTTCAGGATGGGGGGTCAAAACAGGGTTATTAGCGTGTCTCCTAAAACCTCCTAGCCTGCCTGGTGCGCGGACTCCATGCTCCAATCGACTTCAGAAGCCCATACCATTATTATGTGCTGATTTCTGTGGTGTCGAGACTGTTGCAGTCGCTGTTGCTGCTTCTCAAGTTCAGTAAGAAACCTCACAGTGTTTCCATCGCTTAAGCGGAGAGCTATTTGTTTGTCATTCTGGGTTGTTGAAAAAACTGTTATCGAGGAACAGTCTCATCAGCACCACTGCATTTTGCAATTGAGGCACCAGGCTAAACGAATGACACGATGTTTCCTCTGTGACTTCACAAGAACATCTCTGTTTCCCGAGAACGGCAATAAATCAGTGTTTTTGCACGGAGAGTAAGTATCAAAAATACTGTCCTTTGTTAATCCATCGGAAAATACCTTCGTTCAACGGATGCATCCGGTATTTTTCTCTAAAACACAAGAGAGGAGTAAAATATCCCACTTCATGATCAGATTGTGTCTGTCCAAAATTCCCCTTCAGATCTGGCGAATCTAAAGAAAATTTCATTTGATTATATGTGGAGCAGCATGGTTTGAAGGCACCTATCAAGAAGTGATCGTTTAAATGAACGTAATCCCAGCACTTGTAATTGCTGTCAACGGTGATGCTGGTCTCCGCAAATGTGTCTTACAGCAATGACAGCTCCCACGTTCCTCGCGAATCCGCTCGTTTGAAACACCGCCCACAGAGGGAGCGGAGCGGAGCGCTGCTGAATGGACGAAGCCTCTCGTCTAATCTCCGAGTTTCTCCCCGCACAGCGCCTCTGGCTACTTAAGGCCTTCATATGCAAAGATATGGGCAAGAAGCGATGCATGAAAAATCGGACCCTGGAGAACAGGAACATCCTTAAAGAGCCACAGACATTTTCGATGATTTCCTCCATGGAGACCTTCACATGGGCAATTCCGGAGAGTTTTATAGATCATTAAATTCATAGCCTAGGGATATGTTGATGACAGTACAGTCGAAAGTTGCACGATTTGCATTGATCTGGTTTTTGAATTGGGTCGGGAACCACTAAAAATGTTCTTTGTCAGATTCTGTTGTTCTAAAGAAAAATCCTGAATCTACTGCGCGAAATGCCTGCAGCAACTAGCAAATTAATATTTTTTTTCTGTTCTTTTTAGTGAATAAGTAAACATGCTTGACCAACATGGTCCAATTCTCAGAGAAATGACTCGTGCCGATTCTTTTTAGTGTATCGAATACAAAGCGCTGAATTTAATCGGAGACTGACTCACATAACTGAATCAAAACCAAAAACTGTTGCCTTATTATGCCGTGAGATTTAGGTTACATTTACACTGCAAATATGTACTAAAAACAGAAAAGCTTTTTCTTTGTGTTTTTTAAAAGTTTTGCAAACAGATAATAAGGCTGTCAAAATGATCCCATTCACATGAATAGGCGAAAACGACTAAAAACTGTACTATGCATGCCAGACCAGTAGTTTGCGATGTCACATTAAAAGCCACATGCCTTTACACAGAGGCAATAATGGTATAATTTTTAAAACTTGCACTTCTTTTCACAACCTTTTTCAAAAGTTTGTATTTTCATTGCCCCCAAAACGCAGTTGTCATGTCGGCCAAAACACATAAAAAGTTTTCTGTTTTTAGTTGAAAACAGTGTCATGAAAATACAACCCCCCCCCCCCAGACAGGGTAAGCGATTTTTGAACCAGAGGTTTTAAGATGATCACCGGTAGCCAGTACAAAGGGGCAAACTCGTGTCTAAGGGGGTCATGGATGGAGGAGAGAGCATTCAGTGAACAGCCGAGCCGAGCGACAGAAAGATAGAGATGGCGGATAAAAAACAAAAGAGGAAATACATTTGCGGAACGATAAGGCAAGAAGTAGGACCCCTGTAAATATCGGATCAGCTTTCCAGCACTGGAGAGAACTCAAGGAGAGGAAAGCCTGCGATCGGACACCGAGGTTGCTTTGTTTCTTCTTGATAGGTGAGTAACACCATGCCGCACCGCAACAGCTAAAGCCTGCCTACACCGGACGCATGTATTTCAGACGAGAATGTAGTTGTTTAAAACTAAATCTGCGGTTTATTTATAAAAACAGCGCCTATTTGAAAATGTGATTTGCCGATTTCGGAGACGTGAGCTCCACGCGATCACCGGGCGCTCAGTGCTCATGTATCCCGAAGAGAGGAACATAACCTCGGCTAGTCCTTCTGACATTTGCCGGTGGCTCTGATGTCTCTGTAGTAGTTACACATAAGATATCATTAGTTTTGGATAAATCTAACAGGTAATCTTTGGTCTTTATTCTATTGTTCTATTAATATGTTATAATTAATATGAAAACAGGCAATGTTTGATATAATATTTCATTTCATTGTAATGTATACGTTCCCTGAACTACATTTCTGCTGCTATTAATATGTTTAAATGAAAACGAAAAGAAGCAGTGGTGTTTGATATATTTCGTCTGCATATATAGTGAGGAAGATTGCAGCAGCCGAGGCGAGCTGACTGACGTTATCAAATATGCTGCTATTTGAAGAATTACAGGACTTGTGTCATTCCTCTGCGGTGGTTCACACTCCCGAGTCTAACTCGTGAAGTCCGAACTACCGAGGATGCAAGTCCGAAATGTGCGTACTTGGTATTGAGAAACACGCGCAGACCTAACGTTAAGTCACCAGACTATTTGCCTAATCTTCTCGGTAGTTTAGACCGCAATGGAAACACAGACAGCAACAGGTCTGGGGGGGGGAAAAAAGTTCCCAGGACATATTGTTCCAGGTAATTTCGGTGGAAAAGGGGCTTATGTTTCACAGAACTAATCATTGCCTGGGTTGCGTAGGCTACGTATATGTGGGGCTGATCTATCAAAATAGGGGCGAGAGACTTTTGGGGTAGGGGCGTGTTTTTTTTGGTGATTTCAAATATCAACATTGGCTTCCAGAAATTGCTTACCCTGCTTTTAAATAGTTACTGTTCATACTTATTACAAACATTTCTCCCTCTAATGTAGCAAATACGTGCTTAAGAAAGATAAATAAATAAGAAGAATCGGAATTGGATCCATTAGTAATGGTCAATGAGGTTTTTTTTCAAGGAGGGTAATTAATATTCATCAAATTTTAGTTACTAATGAAACTTTGCTGCAGATTTGTCACATATTTGCTGATAATTATGCTCAAACAGATGATGTCCCCTGATATCAACAGTCTTTAATTAACAAAGCATTATAAATTCTCAGATCATCAACACTACAAGTCAATTTACTAAATCTACAAAACAAACCACGGAATGTCATTATCAGAGTACGACCATTATAATAATTTATATGTGAATGGAGAGCCCCATCCCATTCCAACACCTACTCATCTGTGGTGAAGCAGTCCATCTCCCACTCCTTCATCATGACAAATGCAGCCTTTGTCCATTTTGTTCAGTCTCCCCTGTCTTGAGGTAATTCAATATAATTTGGATTTCATCAGTATTTTGCTTTAAACATTTCTCTTCAGCAAGCAGGCTTCATGCAGTAAAAAAATTATATTTGATCATAATTTGTCTATGATATATCCTGTTTGTATATATTTATTTGGAAGCAGGAGATCTGGGCCTCCGTTATGCCTTTTCAGCCATATATGAAAATAAAAGACGTTGCATCATTTGAATATCCATTCTGATTGGTCTGCATCCTCTAGTATTGGTGCAATGATTAAAACCATCCTGGGCGACCTACTGTCTAAAAGAAAATCAATATTCATATATTTTGTACAAAATACATTGCAGATGTATGTTCCAAACAGGAAATCTCTTCCACACTTCACAGCCTCCTTTGTGTTTGTAAATGCACGTCTGGAAACTTCTCTAACTCTCTCTTTTTTTCCCAGAGTTCCCAGAAGCCAGAAGCTTAGTGATGATGACATTAAAGTCGTGCAACTGTGGTGTAGTTATTTTATAGCCTATGTTTAGCCTATGACAACTCTATTTAGGCTTCAAAATTCATAAAGTTGTGCACATGTGAAGAATATCATGATGAACAAAACGCATAAGAATCATAATCTTTTGTTGGTCACAGAGCTTATTTTCTGAAATAATCTAAAATCCAATGGAAAAATATTGGGCTTTTGTCGAGGAAACCAGCGTAATGAAAACTTCCAAGTTGGCCTTCAAAAGTTTGTGATCCCTGCAGTGTGCTATTAGCCTGAAAGGTTGGCCTAATCCTACAAATTGATGTTTTGACTAAACAGCTTTATTGTTTGCAAATGTAACAGTTTAAGCAAATTGAAACCATTTTAAAACCATTTTTTATTTATTCATTTTTATACTGTAGCAAAAATAAGCAAGGCCGTGCTTAAATGCACAAGGTCAGGGCCCATTTTTGCACATTATTTCAAGTTGTGAAATAAATGAGCAGATGAGAGACGCATGTGTCACACATAATGTGACACATCACCTCCCGCACCTGTGAAGATCATATCAAAGTCTTCCTCCCACTCACTACAGCTCACAGTGTTACATGCTTTCTCACAGACCCTCCCTTCGTTTAACATGACATATCCATCTTCACTACCCCTGAATATAGTCTGGAAATGTCATTTCTGTTTTACTTTATTGTTATCGTTCACTTGGTCCTTACAGTGCATGCATAGGATGGAAACACGCTAGTGTGATTCCCGCCCTTTTCATCAAGACGATGAACAAGCGGGAAGCAGCTTTATCCCCCCGCCTGCTTTTCCTGCTTTCCTTCGACGGAGCCAGCGTAAGCATTGAGGATGAAGTTATCCTATGAATAATGCTTTATAATTCAAAAGCTCAGCTACAAATCTCTAGAAGGATAATGACAGATGGCACAAATCGAAAGAGTGTCGTCTAAATCGTTGCCGTGATGCAAGACTTGGTTTCTTTCCCACTGACACGGCTTTGTGCTGTACATATCATATTCAAATCAATAATACAATTCTAAAATCAATGTGAATTACATTCTAGTAAAAAAAAGGTAATAATATTTAAAGCTATCCAATAAACAATCGAGAGTGTGAACTCCACCCGAAGAACACTGCAATAACAAGACATCAAGCTTTTGAGATGAATCCATTTATTCACCATGTGCCATTTCCTGTGAAGTGATTACGATAACCCCTCTGTTCACATCCCTCTTTAACCTCTCATTCACAGTGGTTCCCCACAGAGGCACTGGGCTTGATTGATCTGGCACTGTATGAATGCCCGTGAATGAGCTCCAGATTGTCTTTAAATGGGGATGTGGGGTTTTATTTTAGAGGGACCAGTGCCATGAAGGTCAGATCACATAGCTGTGTCATTTGCTGATGGAGCTGGATGTGGTGAGATCGCTCAGCTTTAAGGGTGACAGAGAGGCACAAGGATTCTGTTCCTTCAGTAATAAAGCTAGTGGCTGAAATAAAAAAATTTGACGAAACTGACAGCAGAGAAATTCAGTGTATTATGGCAAACATCGATTTCTCCACATGCACACTTTGACTTTTGGCAGATTTCTTTATTTTTGCCTTCACTAAATAAAAATCTTGAAATTAAATGTAAATGTAAATAAAGATTTTCGGAGTATGTTTTCGGAGTATTCTGTTTCTTTGTAATTATTTGATCAAATTTACTAGCAATTTTTGAGGAAAAAATGGTTTCAAAATAAATCCTAAACTATTATAATTTATATTACCTATTTTTATTTTTTACTATTATCCTAAAATATTTCTTAACATCAATAATAATAATAATAAAATAAATTATTGATTAATAATTTGAATGATTAATTGGACATTTGAATTGCTTAATATCCATAAAATCACGAGACTGTACAACAATTTGTGGTTTCTGTTGAATTATTTAGCTTTTGTTTTTCATTGTATATTGCCGAATGTGACAAAAATGTGACATGTACAAAGGAATTATTGTGTCAAAAGACTCAAGACAGAAGAAAGAAAAGAGAGTGACAGATATAAAAGTCTGCAGAAAGTCGTCTATGTAAAATGTGACTAAACAGACAGCTAAATACAAAAAATGAATATCCATTGTGAAAGACTTGTGTTTGCTTAGACAGTATTGATTCTGACAAGACAGACGAAGTCTCATTTGCATGTGAAAAAAAACTATATGCATTGCCTTAATTAAAAGGAGCTTTCATATGTGAGATAAAATGCGGAAAACGGAGCACCCAGGCCGAATTTCTCCAGCCACTGAACTGTTCTTGAGAAGACAATCATAATTCTGCTCTTCGTTTGAGGAATAGCAGCTCTCTTTGCAGATATTTGTCACATTCCCCATTATATCAGCATTTCATTACCGTTCATTAAAATTCTCCTTTCAACCCTTTCTTATGGGATTGCAAACTAAATGCATTTTAATTTGCTATGGCAGATCCAAATGCCTTTGAATGTCAAAGACTTTGGCTTCAGCATGCATACTATGTCGCGTCTAACAGTAATCACAGTCGGCTAACACGACGGCGAGTCCTAGTGCAAGACAGTCACCGTGGACAAAACACCCAATCTGGACGGCAAGGACAACAAGAATTTCCATGCTGTCAGAACAGGTGGCAACAACACCTGCTTCCAAACTTTTTAGTAATTTGTCACATTTAGCAGCTGCGTAAAATAAGTTCTGATGCATTCAAAGGCAGGTTGTACTATAAGGGGGGAATAATAAAGAACGAACAAGAGACAAGCCCATGCAGCAGCCCGTGCCGTCCAAAGCGTACACAGAACGAGTAGAGTATGACAACTTCTCCATTAGACCTTGCCTATGAGCTCGGGCATTGTTCCACAGCATCTAATGCCATTAGAAAGGAAAAGAAAGCCTTACAAACAGTTAAGCTGACAGAATCTGAAAGTGAATGAATAAAAGATAAATATCCGCATGAACGGATAGACACAGAGGGCAAAGCCGGCAGCCCCTCTCATCATAAAGTCTGTGTTGGAGAGGCAGCCCTTGCTGACTGTCTTATCTTATTGAGAGTCTCATTAGCATAGAAATGACTTCAGGCAGAGGCAAAGAAGCAGGACCCAGCACAGGTAACTCTCAACTCTCTCTTTCCATTAGTATGGAGAGAAACAGAAGATGTGAGGGGAGGAAAAGTTGAGTAAAAAGACAAAAATGAAGACTGGCTGAGGGCAACGAGAAGGAGCGGAGGCAAGGGGAAAAAGGGACAGAAAAGCGAAATACAATGTGATTTGGATAACCAAGCGATTCCTGCTCTCTTTTGATGTTTTTTTCAGGCCTGCATAAAGACTGCAGCCAGCGACTAGTTCTGTGCAAGCAGTTCTAAGGGAGAAGTTCTGCAGGAAGACAAAAGGAAGTTGCATTTCATCAAAATAATTGTAAAGTCAGCACAATATTTTAAACCAAAAAAGTTATCTCCCTGTTGTGCACACAATTTTGGTATTTTTTTAGTGTATACTCCACAACTTTGGTATTTTTTAGTGTATACTCCATATACCTTTTGACAGAGAAATGGGTCGAGTGAAGCTCGGTTTAAAGCAAACGCTCTACAGAGGCACTTTGAAGATCTCCACCGAGAACAGCAGTACCCATTCCAATTAGTGCCCCAAAATGGACTCTGTAATGAACATAAACATGCCAGTTTAAAAAGTGCTGTTAGCCTTAATATTTGCTGTAACGTGATAATTAATAAAAAAGACAAAAAAACTGCTTTGTATTTATCTTGGTAATTATTTTTAGAACCCTGGGGGAAGGTGCCTGTGTCAAAATCCTTCATTAATTCTGCACTGTGGCTTGTAAAGTAGTTTTAGTCACTGCAGAGTGAACATGATAAATAAAGCCACAGGTAGCAGTGAGGTACAGCCCTGCGGATGAGTCTGCACTCGCTGAAAGCACCGGAATGCAGCCTCTGCTCACCCACACAATCAAAGACCTTCAGAATCGCTTCAGTCTGCGAGCCAACATGTCGAGCAGCGAGAACAAGGGGGACTGGAGACTAATTTTGTCACACAGCTGCGCCGTGTAAACACTTTATGTAAGATGTTAAACAGAGCTTCGGTTCAGAAAGACTATAACCTTCATTAAGGTCAAACATCCACAAAACAGAGCTAAATTTGCATTTACATCGAAAAATGCAGCATTCCCATGCTGCTTTAGGACAACAGGTCTTGGGTGGGCTCAACTGAGGCACTGAGCCCACTGCAGTTATGGATATTAACCATGGAGTCTGTCATCATTTGTGAAGTGCATTGACCCTGGACTAAACACACATGCCCTATTATTGCTCAAATTCATCCTTGTCAGCTGCAATGGATGATGTTTCTGAACAGCCTCTGGTGCAGCGGAGCATCACAGGCCAGGCCACAGGAGGACAGCACCACTATTCATTATATTAAGAGATACAATACAAAGCTCTGATGTATATTTTAATCTAGTGCATATATATATCACAGCCTAGTATATACTATTTAAAATCTAAAGAGGCTTTAGGGCCCAA
Organism: Ptychobarbus kaznakovi; assembly: GCA_027422405.1. Lineage (NCBI taxonomy): Eukaryota > Metazoa > Chordata > Actinopteri > Cypriniformes > Cyprinidae > Ptychobarbus > Ptychobarbus kaznakovi. The sequence goes on along the minus strand of CM049807.1, from coordinate 10,170,090 downwards.
CCACAATAATTATGTATGCATTAACAGATTATTTAGCTCAAAACTTGTGTCCAGGCCTCATTCCTTAACGCTCAAAGAGCAAAACGTTGACACTGATTATGTATTTTTTTATTTTGGCTTTAAAAAAAAGTGAGATGGCAAGCTGAAAGTTCAGTATGTTCCCATCTTTCCATTGGGTACTGAAGATCATTCAGAATAGTTCATCTATGATTTACTAAATGGCATCTGTTGTGTGAAAAGCATTCAGGGCCCATGAAATCACAATTTTCTGTCTTTTATTCATTATTGCATTCATATTTATCCAAGAACTTCAAAGAAAGAAAGAAAAAACAATTTGAGTTGAATTACTGAAATAAAGGAACTTTTCCATGACATTCTAATTTATTGAGATGCACCTGTATACATACATATATACACACACGCACACACACATAAACATATATATATATATATATATATATATATATTTATTATTATTTTATTTATTTTTTTTTTGGGGGGGGAATATGTCCATGTTTCTATACTACACCTGTAAATAACCTTATAGAAGAAACACTTACTTAAAATTGCTAAATTTGATACAAAACAGTCAGCAATGGCGGATGACCAAAGGCAGAGACCAAGTTGTGTGATTTTGCTGTGCTGGGAGATTCAAATAGTAAATCCTCACAAAACTGATACTGATAGAGGAAATCCCTCCGAGGATCTGACGTGAGAGCTGTCAGATTATACACCCTCTCCGAAACGACTTTTTAACAGGGGCGGACTTAACCAATAAGCGAGGTAAGCGGCCGCTAAGGGCCCCGTGGAATCAGGGGCCCCATCATCTGATATTGGCGAAACATAATGCAGCGTTGAGCAATGTAGCCGTTCACATATCCGCTGATTTTTTGAACGCAGTGACCAGAAGTGTTTAAGTTAGAATCCCCTCACCGATCAAAATGCTCCAAAAGAGATCCATTGTGCAGTGTATAGCTTATTAACGGAACGTCGTCAGATCGCAATGAATTGAAGTGAGTCACAGCTATAGTGATTTTGAAGGAGCGCTCTTGCGCGCATTCTAGGCTGTCTGACTGTCTTAGAACAGAGATATTCACCTCAGTAAAGAAAGTATTGTGTTTCAAGTCACAATTTTATTTATCTTGATGTTTCAAAATTACTCTCTTGTGTGCTTTTCCTAGGCGCACCGGTGTAAACTGCCGCGTACTCGTATAAATGCACGAATCCAATGACTGGAGATTTTCCCTTAATAATAGGTTTCATTTTCGATTTGTTTCTCTACAAACCCTACAGTATGCCTTCAGAAAACTTGGAATATGAAATGAGTTGCCTGGGATAATTTTATGTTTGTAAAAAGATTGGACAATTTATTAAATGGACAAGTGCAAGCATTTTTTAATAATTTTTTTTGATAATGTCTTCATTTGTGATCTCAAAAAATAAGGTAGCCAAATTTGGCTTTAGAGCAGCATCAGGTTGACTAATTACTGGTTGTGAAGGGATAAATAAACTATAAACTAGAGCGAACGAGCAAAATAAAGGGTTAAGCATAAACACTTGGAATATGGAATGAGTTGCATGGGATATTTTTATGTTTGTAAAAAGATTGGACATTTTTACTATTTATTAAACGGACAAGTGCACGCATTTTGATTTCCTTTTTTTTATGATGTCTTCCTTTCGTGATCCGGAAAAAATAAGGTAGCCTAATTTGACTTTAGAACAGCAGCAGGTTGACTAATTACTGGTTGTGAAGGAGTAAATAAACTATAAACTAGAGCGAGCAAACAAAATAAATGTTAAGCATAAAAGGACCTAGAATACCTAGAATTTGCTTAGGGCCCCCAAATCACTAAGTCCGCCCCTGCTTGTCAACATGCTTAATTATGAACGCTGCAGTTAAACTACGACTTTTCACTAAGCAGCTACCTCTGGATGACTAATGGCTATAATGATTTGATGATAATGAAGTGATTTTCACTCTGCACAGGGTTATGATGAAAGGGATCATGAAGATAAAAGAGCAAGAGCTGAAAGGATACAGGTAAAAATGTTTCCAAGGATCCCCTGGGAATACAACACGAAGACACCAGCATGTCAGGATGAGCAGAGAGAAAGCCCTCACACCGGTGTGACAAAAGAATATGAAACGTAGGAGGAGGGCAGAGGGGGGACGCGGACAGAAAGGGCGGTCTGGAGCGAGATGGCAGCAGATAGGAACAGTGATGGTGAGTGACAGGCTCAGACAGAGGGAGGAGAGTTCACACAGGGATGAAAGGACACTTACACAATCAGAGGCTGGATCATGATCAGGCAACGCTCGCTCTACCTCGCTGCCGCTTGAGCACGAGCTGCTCTCGGAGAACAACTACATAAACATGAAGAACGCCAATTAAATGTGCCGGAAAGTTTATGACTCCTCAGAGAGGATGAAAAGGGAGAGACAAAGCCAGGCTTCTGCTGGTGTATTCCTTCTGAATAACTTATCTATTCACTCTGTACTCTGGGAAATATTTATAGAATAAAAAAGTTTCCTATGAAGTTTTCTATATTTGATGAGTGTTTTTATAATTCAAAAGCTCAGAGATATACCATACTCTCTGAAGATTACCACTGATTGACAAACATGGGTATGCGAAGGCAAGTAATTACTATTCTTTCGCCGTATAATTTTGGGAGTTATGAACTAGACCCCTATAAAAACACCAGTAATTATCAGTTTCAGGGCTCGCCGTAATTAGAATCCCAGATGTTTCATTACTGATCACAATAGCGGAAAGGATCGTTTCACTCCTTCTATACCTCGCACGAATCCCTTGTGCTTTAAGGGGGGGCGCAGCCGCAGCACAGTGTGTTCGATTCAGATTGTCGAAGCGGCTGAAATCACTCTGGGTTAAATCTTCTCAGTGGGTCCGTGATGATGCCATATTATTGAGTTTGCTGAAGGAGAGGGCAGTGGAGGGGCAAGAGTCACTGAAATGGAACAGAATGTCCACAAACAGCATCTCTCCGTTAAATGCCACTAATATAAGAGCGCATCAGCAGGAGAGGAGAACACTTTCATCCATCTGCACCTATAATGATGCTCAGAGAAGCATAGAGATAAAAACCTCAATTCTTACTCAAAAGAATGTCTCTAGCTAAGCTATAAACAACTCCATCAAAAACAATTAGCTAAGATAATCTGAATGTTACCCTAGAAAAAACAGGTAGTTAGTTACAGACATGGAAAAGTTATAATATTAATGAGCAATATATTGAATATAGTAAGATGTAATGTGTTCGGATATGCCAACTTGTTTTAAAATAAAATCTTTAAACAAGAATAAAAACCTTGTCTGTATGTTGAGAAGTTGTCATATTACCTCATACATGTCAAAACATTTTTACAGGAGTAATTATGAGAGTATACAAAAGATGTGTTTGTTTGTACTCACACTAGCTTGGGGGAACAAAGTTGAGTGATGGAGAGAGTCATTTAAGCTGGAACCGCTCCCTGATTCAAAACTCAGCTTGTGTCTTCGATTATTAAGACCAGCTAGACTGATCACTGAAAAGAACCGACTCAAATCAATCCTTGTTCTGGTTTTAAACAGAACACCTCTGCCGGAAGAGGACAAAGCAGTTTGTTTGGACGTTCCAAGTGAAAGTGAAAAACCAAATTCCCTTCAGGAATGACCCTCCTATGAGACCAATAAGGAAGGTTTCATCCGATGAGAATTTCAAAGAAGTAAATTTTACTGTTTATAATCATGTGATCCTGATGGCAAATAAAACCCAATGTGAAATATCCCTTAAATATTTAGACATTTTTATGTTTATTGGTTTTTACCAAATATTAAATGAAGAGACATAAACATTTGAAATAATTTGGAATTAAAAATGCAAGACAATTTAAAGAAAAACGTCTCGCTTACGTACGTAACCCTCGTTCCCTGATGGAGGGAATGGAGACGTCATGTTGTGACGACATAAGGGATTTACTGGGAAGCCCCAATCATCTCTGACTTTAAGAGAAAATGCCAATGCATATTGGCTAGTGGATTTTGCATCCCAGGAGGGAATCAGGGGTGACCTAGGGGGATTCAACCTCCTGGCACCCCTCAGGAACCTCATGATGAGTTTATGCTTTCCCAGGGACCGGCCGTCCACTGCATCATGATGGACCGCAATAGCAGCCACATTCACTTTCATGGTGGAGGGTGACAGCCTACGCTCCAACCTTTCTTGCAGAAAAGAAAGCACTACTCCAATCGTGCACATTCGGGGATCTTCTCGGTGAGAAGAACACCAGTTCGCGAACAGAGACTCCACTTCAGTGCATAGGCTTGCCTTGTTGAAGGAGCTCTAGCCTGAGTGATGGTCTCTATCACAGCCTGTGGAAGACCACTCAAGTCTGCAGCGTCCCGTCCAGGAGCCACACATGAAGGTTCCACAGATCTGGACGTGGGTGCCATATGGTGCCGAGCCCCCGAGAAAGGAGGTCCTTTCAAGCGCCAAGGAGGGGCTGTTGCGAGGAAAATGAGTCTGTGCAAGCAGGCTCATTGGGGGAAACGCATACTTACGTAAAGTCTGAGGCCAGCTGTGTGCCGGTGTGCCAGTGCCTCCACAATACAAATACAGCTGGCAGTGGGAGGACTCGCAGGAAGCAAACAGGTCTACCTGAGCTTTCCCGAATCGACTCCAGATCAGCCGAATCATCTTGGGATGGAGTTGCCATTCTCTGGGGAACGTGAGCTGTCATGAGAAAGCATCGGCTGCAGGATTGAGCTCCCCCGGAATGTGGACAGCGCGCAGCGATTTGAGCTGCGTATGACTCCAGAGGAGGATATGGCGGGTGAGCTGTGACATGCGGCATGATTGTAGACCTCCCAGCCAGTTGATGTACGAGACAGCCGCAGTGTTGTCCGTACGGACCAACACATGCTTGGCTAACAGCAGTGGCCGGAACTCCCTCAAGGCTAGATGCACTGCCAGCAGCTCTAGGCAGTTGATGTGCCAAAGCAGTCGAGGCCCCGTCCAGAGACCCGAGGCTGCCTTCCCGTTGCATGTAGCGCCCCAGCTCGTGCTGGAGGCATCTGTTATGACGGGACACTTGTTCTAAGGGCACCCCGGCAACCCAAGCAAACCAAACGGGGTGTCTGTGGCTGCGGATGCCATATGCCCAAGGAGCCTCTGAAATTGTTTCAGTGGAACCACATTCCTGCCTCTGAAGGAACTCAGGCAGTTCAGCACTGATTGGACGCGCTCGTCCATGAGGCGTGCCATCATACTCACAGAGTCTAACTCCACACCGAGAAATGAGATTCTCTGCACAGGGGAGAGCTTGCTCTTTTCCCAGTTGACCCGAAGCCCCAACTGGCTGAGGTGCTGGAGAACCAAGTCCCTGTGATCGCAAAACTATTCTCGGGACTGGGCCAGAATGAGCCAATCATCGAGATAGTTGAGGACCCTGACGCCCACTTCCCGTACTGCCATGCCCGACCCTCGACCCTCGTAGGAACGGTCTGAAGGATCGAAACATGAAAGTAAGCATCCTTCAGGTCGAACACTGCAAACCAATCCTGGGGCTGGATGCATTTGATCATGCGCCTGTGCATCAGCATCTTGACTTGCAGATCCAGGATTGGTCGAAGACCACCACCGCTGAGCCCCGCTCCGAGAAACCAATCATCCAGCCGCGAGGGCTCGGGACTGGGCGGTCTGTTGACCTCCAGCCCGATACTCACGGCTGCCCGGGCAAGCATGGCCGTCAACTCTTGGTCCAGTGCGGCGGTGTCGACAACACCCGAGGGTGTTGAGAATGAACCTTCATCCTCAGAGGAAGTAAGCCCATCCCCCGATGCTGCGATCGACCTCCTATCCTCGGGCAGTGCACACAATGAAATATTGGCCACCCCGTTGGACGAACCAGCGAAATCGCCCGGGAGCCAGACGGGACATTCGCTGCGTTAGGAGTAAGAGGTACGTGGGGACGTGCCCGGCGGAGAGGCGCTTACTGTGACCCTCAGATCTCCCAGAGCACCAGCCGGCGGTCCTCTGCTTGAGCCAGAGAGACCTGGACGGGTAGTGGCAGAGCGTGCCAATCCTTTCAGAAAGGAAAGGCGAAATCTCAGCGAATTCATGCTTACATGCCCACAACAGGCGCATGAGTCATCCACGAACGCATCTTCAGCGTGTTGGAGGCCCAGACACTGAAGAGAACGATCGTGTCCATCATCCGCAGACAGAAAACGACCGCAACCAAGAGGACACAGATGGAACGGCATCTTGAAAAAGACGCGACCGTCCGTGATTTGCTCTTTTAGAATTTGCTCTTTTAGTTGAAGTGCCCAGGGGAATCGCTGCTGAGAGGGACTCCGCTGACTGCACCGTGACACCAACCAGGAACAAATAAAAGATGAAAGGCTTTTGTGGAGATCAGCACACTTCTCATCCACTCGGCTCCGAAGCAAAAATCTGATGAGTGGATGCGCCTGTTGCCCTTTTATACCCATATGCACGGGGAGTGGCTCAGGTATGCAAAATCCAGTAGCCAATAATCATTGGCGTTTCTCTTAAAGTCAGAGATGATTGGGGCTTCCAAGTAAATCCCCTATGTCGTCACGACATAAATCGGAGTGACCGACAGATAGGGAACTTAATTGCAGCAACAACAAATAAACATATTTTCATAATTTCAGTATCTTAAAGGGGTCATCGGGTGCCCATTTTCCACAAGTTGATATGATTCTTTAGGATCTTAATGAAAAGTCTATAATATACTTTGGTTAAAATTTCTCAATGGTAGTGTAAAAAACACTTTTTTTTGCCTGTCAAAATCATCTGTTTTCAGCAAGCCATTCTAGTCTATGTTGCTTTAAATGCTAATGAGCTCTGCTGACCCCGCCCCTCTCTTCAGTGGGGTGACAAGCAGACTATAAACTTCCGCTGCAAAACTGGCTAACTAGCACATTATTAGGAAAGGTGATTTGTAAAGATTAATTAAAAAAAACCTTATACTCACTTCTGTAGACGAAGCTGGATCACGAATGATTCGCGTGAAGATTAGATGCATTTAGGCAGATTGGGATCAGTACATTCCCTTAAAAACAAAAGTAACGTTAATCATCTGTGTCTTCAGCGGCTCAGATGTCGGGAGTAAATAACGACTACTATTTTCATTATTACATCCAACAACAAAACACCTCAATCGCTTAATCGAAGACATTTTTTCTTCCCCTGCACCGGAGTCGACAAAACGGCGGAGAGCTCTCAGCTCCTTCAGGGCTTCAAAATGTTATGGCTGATGCACTCTCAAGAGTATAAAATGTTTCTCTCGCTGTCCCTTGTATCCTCTTTCCAAGTGAAACTGGTAAGAGTAAAAGTGTTGACTACAAACCTTGATTTGTATTCTTAGTGGTGGGGGTGTTATATCCCCAGGATGTATGTGTTGTATTAAAATGTATTGTTGGTGTGTTTTCCCGCCCTTTGGGTGTGGTTATGTTTCCCCTGTGTGTGTGCTCTCTCTCTCTCTCTCTCTCTCTCGCTATCTCTCAATCTCTGATTGTTTGGCAGTTGAAAATTGCCCACAGGTGGTGCTCATTAGAGAGTGTGCAGCAGACAGAGTTGCTACAAAAGAGAAGAGTGAACACTGCTTGGAGAGACACACTTCTCCCCTGCTTCAGACTGAACACTTTGGTGGATTGTTGTTTGTCCTCAGATGTTGAGTTGTGTATTAGCATATACACAACTCAACATCTGAGGACAAACAACAAATATAAAAAGGTAAAGGAACCTGCTGTTCCTGGTTTCCATTTTTCGTCCACGTGTACTAAATTCATGTGCTCACAGCCAGTGAAACCCTCCCCTTCCACACCACATCTGTGACCGTACACAGGATGTGTGGAAGATCCCTGGAGCCTCTATAATAACTCTCCCGGCTTCATTAGCTTCATGCGGGGCCGCATGCTTGTTTTCATTAAAACAGGAGATTGCTTTTTAAATTGTTTTACCTCTATACGACAGGACAGCCGGACCACTTATCACAATTAAAGAAAAGAAAAAATGCATGACTCTCCCTCTCTCTCCACGTCTCTGTAAGCGAGTGCTACCAAATCCAATAAATCCTTCCGTCATGCATTTCTCCTAAACGTTCTCTAAGATCCAATGAACGAAATAAATATCAGACGCTTGGCCTTTGTCTTTTTTCTTCTCTTCTTCAGAACGAGAGTGTTCTCTGTGGAGGAGAATATCTCTGCGCTTTGGTGTTTGCCATGTGCGAGAGAGCAAATTGTTTTGCAGTTAATTAGGGATCTTCTTTAAAAGCGAGAACAAACAGCACATGGAGAGAACACTAATTGAGGAAGAACAAAACCAATTCAAATCAATAGCGGCTTTTCTCCATTTGTTTGCTCGCTGCACGGGGAGTTGCTGGGAGAATTGAGGGGCATTTAGGGGGGTGGGGGAAGAGGGAGGGAAGCCACCGCTGGGATATAATGCACGCTAAAACACACACCATGCACCCGACGCCGCTTTAATTACATCCTATACAAAAAGCGGGAGAAGGGGCGTGTCTATTGGTCTGTAAATCTCGCTGCAGGGGCCTGCTAGGGTGTCATTAGAGGATGGATAGAGGGCTGTTGCACAAGGCCCGCACACCATGCACTGTGATGCTTAAAAGATACGTCGCCTATAGAGTATAGGCCTAGTGGTTGTGCGGTTACATTGTGTACAGCAAGAGAAGCTAGGCTGTGCAGGTAATTACATTAGCAACAGCAGTGAATGTGATGAGGTGAGAATGTGACTAACCTGGCGTGATATATTAGGACATTTATGGATATTATTTCATATTTAAGCATTGAACGCACACGAACATGAGCAAAGTCATAAATACAAGTGAGAATCTCAGAACTTTCCTTAAACGGTTTGTAAGATATGGTCAAAAAATACATTCTCTTACACCAGTTTATTGTTCATTGGCTACTACAAATATGCAATTCATGGGTTGTGTAAGAGTGTAAGCATTAAGTATCCCAGACAACATTTTTTGAATGTTCCAATCAGATCTGTCAATCTCTTTCCAGCTCAATAAGTAGCAAGAGTTTTTTGCCACACTTGTAAGCTTTTAGCTCTTAATTGTCAAACCCCTGATAAATGGTAATATATTGTAAGAATAATAATAATTGTATGGGTGTGATGAGTGAAAGGGGTGTTTAGGGGTAAGGGGGGTCTGAAAATGTGCTTAATTTTTATAAATTTGCTAGGCAACACAGCATTTTTCACTTTAAATCCAGGGTTTCAAAGTTGGGGGTGTGTCAGTGAAAAAATATGACAGATATAATCCACCTTATTTTACAACATGGAAGTTAGATTCGTGGCTCTCCCATTACAGAAAGCATGATGGTCAACTTAGATTACATGTGCCTTGATAACCAATCACAATACTGCCTTGATGTCACGGAATATCTGCCAGAGTTATGCAACAGTCAGTCACTGTTTGTGGATACCATAGGAATGAATGAGAACAAAACTGGATCCTACCTGCAAAATTATCTGTGAAAAAACAGCATTTACAGTGTAAACTCTAAAAATAGTTAAATCCCAAACTAATTGCAAACACATAAAAGACTAGCCAATACACTGTTGATTCATTAAATGACAAACTGTTTTCCCTAGCAGTTTATTCAATGCAGGGAAGCCTTTCCTCCATTGATACCTCAGGTCTCCCTTTCTGCATATCACATTGTTTTTACTAACCTTGGAGGCATGCCTTAAAGTGGCGTCTGGTGCTTCTGGTTCATTTGCAACTAAAGATAAAACTCTAGAAAAATAACAAATTCTGGTAAATGGTCAAACGATTTCACTACAAACCATTGTGATTGTAATTATAAAACAATGAAATAATAAGATAAGAAATACCTGTTTCCAATATCAAGAAGCATAATGTGCGGTTTCATACAGTTAAAAATAACTGTAATGTGATGCCACTGGAAGCCTTGCACAGCCTTGAATTTTTTTTTTCATTTACAATAAAACTAGCAAAATTGTATATACAAAATACAATATTATTGTAGAGTTATGATAAAACATCTAATAATTAAATTTACAACACCTTCATAAATGAATTTAGAACAAAAATAAGTAAAAACACACTCAATGCACATTCTTTATTCATAATTTAGAAACGGAGTTACAAAAAAAGTCTTTGTGAGTTTATTTGTAGAAAAAGGTACATTGCCATCTTGCTCCGACCTAAGTGACTCTAACTCCCCTGACATTGTAATTACAATTTCCCAACTTTTAAATACAAACTTCCCAGGAGAAGTTGAACGCACAATTAGTATCTGTTGTGGATGTGCCAAGCTGACTGCACGAGTAAGCGGGGAGAATGTATGGCAATCTCTCTCATATTGTATGCTGATAAATGACTTGTGGGATGCAGCCATTATGAATCTTATTATTCTTATTATTCAATTGCAAGCTTTACTTTGCTGTTTTGTCTTCATCCATGTTCTCTTTTTTAAGGCCAACTTCGGTCTATCAGATGGCAGATTCTTTGTCATGGGGGATGATTTTAATTGTATGTATATATATAAACCCTAAAGGGGTGGAAAAAAACAGTAAGAGAATAAAAAAGATCAGAACACAGCAGTCCCAGACAATGCCTTTGAGGCACACAATGAGCTGTTGTCAAAGGCAAATAATTTAATTAGCGGTCACAATGAAAGCTACACCAAAAAGCCTCAGAGAAAGCACCAAGATGACATTTTGAGAATGAAACCTCCATATTCTTGTGCACACACACGCTATAGCATCATATTGATTTTGACAGGAAGAGTATGACTTGGAGTAATTGTTCTCATTCTTGTTTATACCGTTTTTTTTTCTTTTGTCCTAGTCTGGAGTGCTGGACGTGGGTAAGGGAGATCTTCTTGAAGGATCAAATCATGTGGGAGTCAGCTCTGAGTGACGGCAGGCCAGGGGAATAATTTGCGTCGACAGATTGCCCATGACTCCATTCGCATGGTCTCATTTCCCAAACATGAATTTCGGCAGCTGATAAGATGGGACATTTCTTTGGCAGATAGCATCTTGTGCTTAGCAAAACGCTCACAGGGGCCACAGCGTCTCACATGCCTGCAAATACTGTATGTTTGTGTGAGTCATCCAAATATTAATACCTCAAGTGCGGTGAACACACACACACACACACACACACACACACACACACACACACACACACACACACACACACACACACACACACACACACACACACACACACACACACACACACACACACACACACACACACACACACACACACACACACACACACACACACACACACACACACACACACACACACACACACACACACACACACACACACACACACACACACACACACACACACACACACACACACACACACACACACACACACACACACACACACACACACACACACACACAGTACTGTTTTGAATTTGCAGGGACAATTTAGATGTGAACCCAATATTAACAAGAAAATTGTGTATTTTATTTAATAAACTAGATGTGTAATGAGAAATGCTAAAGTTTAGCTTAAGTACAAATGATTTATGAACCTTTTAGACAAATTTTCAAACTTTCTATTTACCTTTTAATATTAAAGAGAGGGAAACTATTTATTGTTTTTTTTTTTTGAAACCAAAGCTATACAGAAAGAAAAATATAAAATATCTATAGTCTTTCTCTAAATGGTCAAAATCCAAACAAACTTTATGATTACAAATATCAGTTTTTTTAATAACCACCAGAATTAGCTATTTGATGTCCAGTAATGACATCTATTCAATTTTATATTGAAAATTGCAAATATGTAAATTGTGATGTTTTCTAGTCCAGGGGGTTTAAACTGTTTGATGCCAAAGACTCCCAAATATGCAAGAGTTCCACTTTCTATAATATAATAACAAAAAACAATGAATAATAAATATAATTTCATATATTTGAGATGTTATTTTAATATATAATATCTAGTCATATAAGGAGAATAAACACTGAATATTATGCGACATTTATTATCAATACTAGGAAATTATGGTCACACTATTTTAAGGTCTAATTCTTGCTATTAACACACTGTTAACAACTTTAGCCTCAACCTCCTAATTTGCTGCTTATTAATAGTTAGAAAGGTAGTTGTTAAAATAGGTATTGGGTAGGATTAGGGATGCAGAATATGGTCATGCAGAATATATGCTTTAAGTATTAATAAACAGCTAGTAGTTAGCAATAGTTAATAGTGAGAAGTGGTCACTATACTGAAGTGTTACGTAAATTCTTAACACAACACTAAATAACTGAATCTTACATTGTTACTGTTTTGAAGCCAGAGTCACAGACTCCCTAGAACCTCAGACGACATTTTAAAGATTGTCTCACACACACACACACACACACGCACGCACGCACACACACACACACAGAGAGAGAAACCAGACAAAAACACAGTTTTACATTGAATATCTGTATTATAAATAGAACATATTACATATTCTCTCATAAATACATCTATACGTTATAACTTTAATAGTTTACCTAGCGTCTCATTCAGTATAGTGTTTGTGACTTCTGAGACCTCGTATCCTTTATCCCTGGAGCTGACCTAGAACTGCTCGAAGTCATAAACTGTTCGGCTGGCAATTAAGCAAACACTGCGCCTTTAAGCTCGCGAAATTTTCCCTCTAAATCACCTCGCACTCACCCCACGCCCCACAGTGTCAACTGATATATGCCTTTTATTTCTCTTTTTGATAATTGTCCAATCGATACGCGGCAGCTTTAATTTCTACGGAGCAAACGGGTCTCGGGCTGCATTATGGGATAGCACTACCGGGCAGCCACACGGTGAGTATAAAATGAAGGCTAGTGACACTCAAAACACTGCAACTATTCACCTCACAGAGACAGCACTGCTACACACACAGCACTAGAGAGGTTAGGATCTGTACAAGACTAGGCAGAACAGATCAATCCAGCTCCGCTTATTCAGGAGGAGGCTATCGATTTATGTGGATCTAATCTCAAAGTCGTTTTCATTAGAGGTTTGACCAGGGATCTCTGCGACACATGAATATGTTTACATAGCCTACTTAAAAAACCAAGATGATGCAGGGGACAAATTACAAGCCATTAATGTGTGGTGATAAATATGTACATGCAAAACCTTAATAACAGTATGCCTTTATCTTTTAAACGAATGAGAAGGTAGCAAAGAAATATGTTTTTTTTCTTCAGAAAGTGCTTAGTTATATTATTTACACAAAGCCTATGAGTCATCAGTGCACATAGGTGGCGGACTCGAATCACATTGCTATATACGACTGATCTAGACCAAGTGTTCAGAAATGCCAGTATGATTTTTCTCTGATTTTGTGAGTCTTTTCACCTGAATGATAGATACATCCAAAAGTATTATGCCTAGAGGATAAACAAACTATTGCAATCATGCAAATTAAGCATTTGATATCACAGGGATGCTGAAGTCCCTTAGAAAATGGCACATTGTGTTTCCTACAAGGTGCATAGATACACAGTTATGTACTATTTTAATTCTGTATTGCAAGACGGCGTCGACTGCGTTTGATCTATCCGGCTGTTTCTAATCCTCATCCTCAAGGATACTGAAATACAAACTAGTAGCTTTACAAATCTCTGCTCTCCCCGAACCCAGTGATATGAATCCTTCTTAAAATACAGCGTTATGAATGATAATGACATTTGACTTTGCAACCATCATTTTGCAAATTACATTTTTTTTTCTTTCTTGTTCCCTCTCCCTGAATGTCACAATATTGCGGACACTTCTGCCAGGGATTCAGCACTTCGCACAGGCTGCAAGGGGGCGCCAGCTCAAGTCATGTGTGGGAGGTAATAATATTTTGGTATAATGGGTTTAAGCCAGTGAATTAAACATTAGCTCAGCTCAAATAGAGACCAAACAGGGAGAAAAATAATGAACCGCAAATAAATAATTAAAGGCGGCATTGTTGTTTTTCAAATTGCTCACTCGGGGTTAGTCGTGTTTGTTCCTCATTTGTTGCATAGGCCACGCTTACTGTCGTATAAACACCAAACACTGAATGCAATCTCAAGCTGGGGGGGTTACAGGCTCTCCTGAAAGTGTGAAAGCCAGGAAGAGGGAACGTTTGACTTGTGGTGATACGGACTGCTTGAATTCTGACCCCTTGGAAACATGTTCCTAATACCACACAGCTATATACTGAGGTGGTCCACCTGAGCCCTTTGGTAAAATCCTGTTACAGTAACATGAGTGAGCTTTCACGACCCTGAGCATACATGTCACACACATACAGGCAGACAGAGAGATACACGACCAGCAGTCTCTAGTATGCTTGCTCGATTAACCCTGAGCGGGATTGGCGATGTACTCCAGGTTGGTGAAGGAGAACCCCAGGAACTCGTCCTGGTCCAGATTCATGATAAACAGCTTGTCGGTTGGCGTGAGCTCGATGGCCATTTTTGTGAACTCCCGGTCAAAGTTGCAAGTATCTCGGCTGTTTCGCTGGAAAAGAGAAAGAAGAGGGGAGTTAGCTGCATTTAGCACAATATTTATAGCTTAAAGGGATCTAAAAGGGGTAGTTCACCCAAAAATGCCAATTCTGTCATACTCGTTTGCATGTTGTTACAAACATGTTTGATGTTATTTTTTCTACTGAAACACAATGGAAGACATTTTTGAAGAATCTTAATGCAGTTTTTGTCATTTGGTCACATCTGTCAAGATCCAAAAACACCATAAAAGCAACATTAAAACGTATCACTCATTTTAGAAGTCAATGACACAGAACGTCATTGGTTTTTAGGTATCTTGTAACAAAAGTATGTTATGATGTCAGACCTCCAAGCTATTATGTGACTTCAGAATGTTTGGATCATAAAAAAATATTTTTGGAGCTTGACAGCACATGGTCATTATGAACTGCCATACAGAGAAAAAAAATACACTACTGTTCAAAAATGTGGCATCTGTAGGATTTTTCAATGTTTTTGAAAGAAGTCTCTTATGCTCACCACAGCTGTTTATTTGTTCAAAAATACAGTATAAACTATAAAAATATTTCACAATATTATAATTTAAAATCTTTAAACATTTTAAAACCATTATCTATTTTAAATTTATTTTTAACATGTCATTTATTAATGTGAGGCAAAGCTTTATTTTCACCAGTCATTACTCCAGTCTTCAGTGTTACATGATCTTTAAGAAATCATTCTTATTTACTGATTTGCTGCTCATGAAACATTTCTTATTATTATCAATGTTAAAAAACAGTTGTCCTGCTTAATATTTTTTATACATTTAAAAAAATGCATAAAATATAAAAAAACAATTTAATTATATTAATATAAATATTTAAATATTGATTTATATAAATATAATATATATACATAAAAAATAATAGCATAAGGCTTTGGATTAACATGAGGCGAGTAAATATAGACAGTAAGTTAATTTTCGGCTGAACTGTCCCTTAAAATCCAAAATTATCCACATTAAATAAGAAGCTGATGAAAAGTAGACTCTAGGCAAAAGCCCAGCTGTGTTAAAGACTGAAGAGGAATTATGTGCCAAAGAAGAAGGGATTGCATTTCAGGAGAAGAAGCTATAACACGCAAGCACTTAAAAAGACACCCAGGCCACTGATGAGACTCATATCTCACTGACAGTCCCCATCCAGAGCTGTTGTGGGAGACGGCTCGGCTCGCTGCATTGACACACTGCCATTTCTTTTATGAGATGCTAAAGCAAAGGCACTGCTGGCCTTTC
Source organism: Ptychobarbus kaznakovi (assembly GCA_027422405.1). Taxonomy (NCBI): domain Eukaryota; kingdom Metazoa; phylum Chordata; class Actinopteri; order Cypriniformes; family Cyprinidae; genus Ptychobarbus; species Ptychobarbus kaznakovi. The sequence goes on along the minus strand of CM049807.1, from coordinate 10,154,270 downwards.
TCTTTTACTCTATATGCCTCTGTCTCTGTCTCTCTCTGCGAGAGGAGTCTAAATGAAAGGGGCAGACAGTTTGTTAGGCCCACAGGCCTGTTCTTACTGGGAGAATTCCTCTCTGCTGCGCTACTGCTGCTGTGGCCTTGTGTGCCAGTGCGCCCGAGGGAAGAGCCAGCCTGGCTCAGAGGACACACACACACACACACACATTCAAACACACTGAGTGGGAGGACGGCGAGGGAAAGAAACAGACTAAAAGAAGGAAAGAAAGGAGGTGAGGTGGGTCAGAGTTAGCTAGAAAGGGATGGAGGGAATGTGACAGAAGGTGTGGAAGAGATGGAGGGGATGGAGAGAAAAGGAGAGAGGACTGAGCCTTCTCTGGGGCAAGACATTGTTAATGCACTGCTTGGCAATGTATATCCACAAAGGCAAAGCAAATGCTAGCATGGGGGGAGGGGTTGCGCTCAATATGCTAAGCATCAGTGGAGCAAGAAAGCTTTGGCGACGCAAATACTGCGTACCAATACACAAATGTACACAGAGCGCTAAGCTATGTTGTCTTGTAGAAATGTGTTTGATATAGGGTGGTGGGCTGTCATTTCAAACTATAGGGGAGAAAAAACATATTTCTGAATGAACGCCACTACATTGCTGTGTTCAATAAAGTCAATATAGAAGCCTGTTTCTGCCTCAGAGTAAAATAAATAAATAAAAATACATAAAAGTAACAGACTTTCTCATACAATTTTGTTCTCACAATTGCATCTTTACATCCAACCACTGTGATTTTCTTATAATCGTGCATTCATATCTCACATTTGTGATTATTTTCCACAATTTCAGCCTTTTATCCCACATTTGTGACTATTTCTCCTAACAGCGCTTTCACATCTCACTATTTTGACTTTTCTCATAATTTCAACTTTATATATTTTATCTTTATATATTCATTTATGTCGCTTTGGATAAAATTGTCTGCTAAATGACTAAATGTAAATATAAATATCTAAAAGTTGTTACCGTTTCTCATAAATGTAATACCTCACTATTTTGACTTTCACACATAACTGTACGTTCATCTTGCAATTGTGACTGCTTCTCATAACTGCAATGTTATATTTAACAGTCATAATTGTGACTTTATATCTCACAACTGACACTATCAACTTCGATTTTGTAACAATTCTGACTATTTCTCATAATAGTGCCTTCATATCACACAGTTGTGAACACTCCTTGTAATATCCACTTTATTTCTCACAATTGTGACTGTTTCTCATATTTGCAATTTACATTTCTCCAGATTGCACCTTCATATCACACAAATGCTACTATTTCTCGGAATTTTGACTTATTATTCTACGCGGAAGTAAGCCGTTTTTTGTGAATGTATGAGACTTCCGGTTCATTAGCAGTTTTAGGGAAATAACGAGAAGAATAACAACTTGCAATAAACAGTAAAACTGTTTGCACTGCAAACCAGTGTGTTTATAATTAAGATACACTGAACAAAATTATAAACGCAACACTAACACTAACACAGATTTTGACAGATTTGTGAAAAATATTTGAGAGAAATAGGCCTTTTTGTACATAGAAAGTCTTATATCTTTGAGTTCAGCTCATGAAAAATGGGGGCAAAAACAAAAGTGTTGCATTTATAATTTTGTACAGTGTAATAAGACACACCAATCTGCAATATCAAGCAGATCGAGCTGTTTTGTACAGCTAAAAATAGCTGGAAGCAAATGACACCAGAAGCCAGACCCATAAAATCTACAAATGGCTGTGCCTACTTATTTGGGAAAAACAATGGATCTCTCACAATTTTGGCAACTTCTAACAATTGCAACTTAATATCTGACAACTTCAATTTTATTCGTAGGAATTGCAAGACCAATAGAATAATTGTGACATGCGAGTAAAATGTATAATTTACTCTGAGGAAGAAATGGGATTGTGTGAGTAAGCATGACTCGACTTACTTTCTCATTGCATATTCCTGGACGCATTGTAAACAATTCATCAATACACATTATTTTTAACCAAAATATTTTTTGTTTCATAATCTTTAATCAAAATGCAATAACTTGCTCTTATTCTGAAATTATGTTCCTTTTTGCCAATGCTGCAGGCTATTCCAGATTTTTTTTCCTGTTTCACGATGTACTGGATGTTAAATTGCTTGCAAATGGCAGTTCACACTGACTTTTAGACATCAAGAGAAGCACAGAGAATAATCATGGTGGCCCGGTATATATACGAGCGATAACCTTTCTCACAAATTAATCACAGTCTGTTGGATGTCTGCTTGGATAATAAGGCCAAAAATTAAGCCTGTCTTGGAAAAACAATGCAATTCGGTTAAGTTATTATTTCCAGCTAAATAATTCAGCTTTCTGGTCAATGGCGGGCCTGGGGGAATTGTGGGAAGTGCAGAGTTGTTTTAGGCAGCACAACGCTTGGTATTAAAGAAACATTCAGTATGTTTTGAAGACAATAAACCAACAAAGACAAAGCAGTGTGATCTCTTTTTTTAAAGGCAATGAACACACCACCTTAAAATGACAAAGAACAGAGACAAGTCGCTTTCAGGTGAGCAAGACAGAGAGAGATGAGAGTGCATCAAAGCACAGCAAAAAGGATTTACAAACAACCAAGATCACAGACGCAGAGAAGACATTTGACTCCAAATATTGGTATGCAGATCACATCAAACAAGAGAAAACTGGAGAAGAGAGACGGTCCAGAAGAGCGTTTGAGATCTCTTGGCACCCCGCACATGGATAAAAACAGCTACAGACAGCAAGAATACAGTAGACAGGAGGAAGATATATGATACTACAACAAAAGCACATTTCCTACCTTATGTCCATTTGCTGGTTCAAGCACACCACAGCACAGCGAAGCACACAAGCCACAACTCCAGAGTGATGGCCACTAGATTACCTGGGCTCTCAAGAGCCAAACAGTTCAGAGAGAAATGGCACTGGGCATTGGCATGGAAACCTCAGGACTGTAGGTCAACGCAGACATGATTCTGAATGACTAGATGCAAATCTAGTAATTATCCAGCAGTGTTAAATCTGTCTACTGTTGCATGGATCCATGCATAACTATGATACATTATAAGATACAGTGGGGTCCAAAAGTCTGACAGCACACAAGCCTGGGATGCAAAATGTAGTTTAACTCTAGAAATAAATAATGTTCCTGAATTTTAGAAATGTAAACATAATTATATGAATTAATAATATAAAAATAAAATATATTTTTATCTAAAATAAATTTATTTAAAAATTTAATCCGTAAATAACAAAGTTTAAGAATTGTGAAAAAGTAAATAAATAAATAAGAAATCTGGAAATATTTTTGAAACTTAAGTCCATTATTAATATAACAAAATATAAATAAAGAAATAAAATGTACATACACATTAAATGGCATAAGAAAACAAATACAAAAATTAGATTTTTCTCTATTCTAAAGACACATAAGTAAACTGTTATGCTGATAGTATAATTTGCAATGAAAAGTTTTCACGTATATTCTTCAAAGCACTAAAAGATGACATCACAATTAGCATCACTCATAAATCCACATTTAGATACCTAAACTGGTAATTGACTTTTGGAGGTATGTGGGCACAGGTGTAGCGCTGGGTACCAGGAACTGAAAAAATGTGTAAACCGTTAACATCAGAATGGATATAAAAGATCAAAGAGCGTAAAAAGAACATCCAACAAAATATTTATCACCCTGAAGCGTCACTAAATGATAAATGACACTAATTAGAGATGAATAATGGTCCAAAATGGTCTCAGTTGACAGGAATATCCATGCTAGCGTGTCATGCTGATGCAGGCCAGTGCCATTCTGTGTTGATTAGATACAGGTCTGTTTGACAAGATGAGATTAGCACTGAGCAGCTCAGTTCCCATAAACAGGCTATGATGCACGTGGACATATACGATAGTGGTGGATGAGAGCGGAACATGGTACGTCGACACGTTGAGAATACCAGGATGAGACATTTGTACCTCAGCAGAGCCCAACTGAATTGTTCATACAGATATATAGCAGAGATAGAGTTTGAGATGCATGCTGTACCAAAAGCCGAAGGGAACGGTAATTATAAAAAAAGCTCTCAGGTAGGAGAGAAAAGACGAGAGACAACCTCCTTGAAATCCAAGGTGTTCATTTTGCCAGGCTTTAATTCCAATCGTGATTCTGTAATTTTGTGCGATACTAAGGCACAGAGCTTTCTATAAAGGAGCGGATTAGCGGCGAGCTGATGTCAGCGCAAGAAGAGAACAGCAGTATCAAACGCTGACCTGTTTTCAGCTGATAAGCCGCACACACTTCGTGCTAACCGACTCATTTAATTTGAGGCTGCGACATTCAGAATTAATTAACACTCTTGTGTGGAACGCCAGACTCAAATGTGTACCACATATATGTTGAAACAACAAGTTTGAATTATCTCCTAGATCCCCATGCTGATTTTTTATGGTGCTACTTGCATAAGCAGGCCAAACACCACTCCAATTTTCACAATAAAGGTTCGCAGCATGTTTAATAGGGCATATAAAGCGTCTCTCTAGTTTTCACCCACCCTTATGTATGTTCTTCCCATATGTCATTGGCTGAATGGTGGTGAAACAGGATGAAATGTTCTCATGTTAAGTGGCAGGCATGAAATATGCAGAGCTTAGCGTGGGCACGTGCTGCACACCGTCCAAGTTGGTTTTATACGGGCGATGCTCTGAGCAAATTGACAAGACTTCCTCTGCCAAGCGGTTCAGAAACACATACAAATAATGCTTTATGTGATCGAATAAAATGTCACATCAGGGTCTTAGAATAGAAAACAGTCTTTTGTGTTTCCAGAGTTCACATTACAGGTATGTTTGAATTTCAAGGTTATATACACTCAAAACTACAATGAGGGAAACAAGGCAAAACCAAACAAAGGCTATTGATGTTTCAGTTTTATTTAAATGCATACTCCTGTTTTTTTGTGGAAAATACTTTGGCACAAGAAAAGCATTGAGGATGTATGAAGCAAAGCACACAGAAAGGTCAAGAGCACTCGTTAAAACACTAGGCTAGTTTTATGAAATTCATGCATAAAGATTAAATGCACATTTTATGGTATAGAAAAAACAAAAATCCCCCTTATTCATTTATTTTTATCTACAATACTGACCACATAAAAATCATTACATTTAAGAACATTTGACACATTTTATACATTTTGTTTGCTTATGTTATTTTAAGACACTTAAAAAAAAATATCAAAGTCCTACACCGAACTGCTCGCTATATGTTATTTTTGGCAGAAATTACAAATGCACGTTTTTTTTTTTTTTTTTTTAACCAAAAGTGTCTTATCCAGCAAACCACAACATATCTGGAAACCTTCGCCATTTTAGAGAGGTTATCCCTTCCCTGAAATCCTATGATGAAGATATGATATGAAACCCCAGTGGTTTCCAATAAAAACCACTGGCCGCTAGTCAGCACGGATAACCGCTCCGGGAACTCTGATGTCTGAGAGGATCTGACCCGTTTCTGTGGATGTGTGGCTCTTGTGGCCTTTCTAGTTCCATTTAGTGATACGGTATCTGTTCCACACAGGGACTTCGCTGCTGTTACTGCTGACATGAACAGGGCTTGCGTTTCTAGATCGACTGTCGTATCGGAGTTGTCAGCATGCTAAATTAGGACACCGTATTAAAGCACTGACCAGCCCGTGTTGGACCCATTAACACAACAACAGATAGCTTCAACGGACCCTTATGGTTGCTTATGAGCAATGTTTACACGCTTGAATTGTTTTATTTTCAAAGCTACACCGTCTAATTGTGATGCAATTTATTCATCGTCTTTATATCCTGTTCTTCTCTTCGCCTTTGAAGCGCGATATTGTGTTCCACACAAACATTGTGTAAAAAGTTTCAGCATAATATAATGCGGCGGGTCTCTATTGACAAACTTCAAGATGGAGTCATTCAAGCGAAGTGAAGCTATATCAATGCGTCCCAACTAGACTAATTTGCTCAAACACAAGCTCTTCAAGGAAATCCGGGGTATAATTTTGAGATATTACCCATGGGTGACTGCTCATTTCTTTGTCATCGTAAACCCCAATGATGTTGAAAAATACTTCCAGATCGTACCCATTAAAAACATGCATATCTAACATAGGGTTCAGTAACACGGCCGACAGGTCTTTTGAAGGTTATTGGCTACAGCGCTAGCTCGTTTCTGATATTAGCACTTGTTCTCTCGTCCTATCTCAATCTGTAATTGTCTCAAGCAGGAGGTAGTTGATATTTAATGTGCCTGTCAAATACCTCTCGATAAAATCCGGCTGACCTTTAAGCAGAAGTCAAGTGTTAAACAAGGAAGAGTCAACGGGAACCATCACAGGAGTCATGCTTCCTGTATATGGGTGAGTGTTTGCTGATGGTGTGAGATGATCAGGCAAAAAAAGCAGATCACTACCACAATCAGGCACATCCATTAAGCTCTACTGGCCCATACATACACGCAAACAGGATTCAAGCATCCTAAAAAAGTCAGATTTACTCATGCTTCCAAAAAAAATTAAATAAAAACTTTGGTCAAATTCTGTTATCTACTTGTCTGTACAATGCAAGTCAGAGATTAAAGCAAGACTAGGGTTCACTACAGAGCTAACTAACGACATATGTATCATAAACGTTCAGGCAAAACAATCGTCATGCAAAAACCTTTTGAGTTTGCATTCTTTTAGAAACAGGCAAAATGGTTGGAGTATAAAATCAGCAGAATATCACAGTCACAGGCTGGATAAGGAGAGCAAGGCTAGCCATTGTGCATCTCATATGCGATTCATGCACCTTTAGTGCAAATGGCTGAATCTGAACACCGGCGGTGTCCGAAACACACACATCTGAGGATAGTTTAGAAGAGAGCTTTGCAATACACACCACATTCATGAAAGCCGTAGAGTACAAATAGTATAAAGACAGCCTTTAGATTCGAACGTTCCTCCAGCATGGACACACTCAATGGAATGTCGTGAAAGCCGACAACGACCTTCAGGCTAATCTACGAATATAGAAATTTTGCATGCATATGTATATAGATGGTTTAGTTTCTGTGCATGGCTGTTTATATAAATACACATGCCCGTTTTATGGAGTGTATGATACATAAATGTAAGGAGGTTTGATGAAGAGGGGGTTTGATGGAGAGCTGGGTTAGTTTTAGGAGGTCGCCCTTAACTCTGGGCTTCCATGGCAGGGTATTCGGGGTTTATGAAGGAAAAGCCCTCGAACTCGTCTTGGTCAAGGTTCATGATGACCTCCTGGTCTGGAGGGGTGAGAACCGGTGGATGGCGGGTGAAAAAGCGGTCAAAGTTCTCTGCTTCCCGGCCACACTGCAGGAGGGAGAGAAGAAGAAGAGAGGCATGTAATGGATGGGGGATGATGAACATGGTCAAGTAGAACGTAAAAGAGAACAAATAAAAGTATGAGAATGGATGTGAATGTAAGGGCTGTGACAGGTATTGTAAATGATTGAACAGCAGTTCTGGATACATGGATACCTATGCTGTTGAATAGACCAGCAATAAAGAACCTTAATTTATAAGAGTATACTCAAAGAAATTTAAGTCTGTTATGATTTACTCCCATTCATGTCACTGAAAACTATTGAAAAGTACTGATATCTGATTCATGGATAAATAATCATTTCAGTAAGATCTTTTATTTATATTTGAAGAAAATATAGGAGAGTAGAAAACTGATAGGCTCACTGACTCAAAGATCTGTTTGCAGTGGTTAACAGCTCACTGGAGGGGAAGATTATCACTGAATAATGACTTCAGTCTATTCATCAAGCAATCATACTGCATTCGAAGCCATATGAACAAAAATAGTCCACGAGTTGTATATTATTCATTTTATGGAGCTTTTATATCTTTTTTTCAAAGCTTCAAGATTCAGTCCCCTTTCATCGCAAAAGAGCAAACAGAACATTATTCAAAATATCTTCTTATGCATTCCACAAAAAAGTCAGTCAAAGTTTGGAACAACATGAGTAAATGATAACAGAGTCAATCTATCCTAATAAAGCACATTGACCAGCATTTTTTTTACTGATCCACCAGTTGCACCTATATGGAAATTCACATGACCAAAATTGGAAAAAGCCCAAAACTGGTCTTTTCATCATGGCATTGGGTGAAACTTGGAAAAATATGAATTCATGGAGGCGTGTGTGAGACCTTTACACTCATACTGATACAGAAATATGTTCCAGATGTTAATGGCGTGTTAGGGTGATATGATGCTTTTGATAACAACAACAGTGAAAACAATAACAACAGCATTGATGCCACCACAAACACATATGCTTCAATTCAAATGTCAGCTTTTGAAATTGCATTTCCAGTGACATTTAAATAGTTCGCTCATCATAATGGTAAAAAACAGGTAAGTCCACGCAAGCGAATCTGTAAATGAGAGTGAAATCCTTGCACTGTTCACTCATGCGGCACCTTTACATGGAGAGCATTGATCAGTGGCAGTCCAGTACGATATCAAAACTCACCTTTTACAGCCCGTCATGCAATATTCATGAATAGGACTCAGAAGCAAAGTCAAACCATCAGAATATTCCAAACCTGGCCAGTTCTCTAACTCTGGCCCATGATGAGGTATCTCTGCACCCTCCGCTTTGGCAAACAATACTGTTGGAGCAGCCACAATGAAAGAGGAAAAGCTGGCAAGTGGTGAAAATTAGAGCTGAGACAGCTCACGATGTGATGCATATTACTGTTCAACATATGCATTATTTTATAACATTGTGGCTGCATATTTAGTGATGTACCATGCGTCATTAGTGGATAATCAACACCAGCACTGTAGATCAGATATAATGCGCATGGATCAAAAATGTTACATACAGACCCACTGCACAGGACAAAATCACAAGCTTTTGACTTCACAGGAGTTCATGATTTACACCAATCAGAGTGAAGACCTTGTGCAAGTCTATATAGTGTTCTGCTTCTAATGAGCACAGTGGGAGGGCAATCAACTTTGAGTCCATTTACTACAGCTCCTTCAAAATGAAAGAAATTCACTTGCACAAAGCTTGTCACAATATACTATTTTTTTCCAGTTTCCGCATGTTTTCAGGGTTAAAGTATTACATTTAATGAACATTTTAACAAAAACAATAAAAATAAATAAATAATGGCACCTATGTAACAGAGAGTTGTACAGTTGATTAATTCCATGTGGCAGCACTTAAACTAATGTGAATAAAGTATAATCTAGATCCAAATTAATCCAGTACAGAGTGTGTTCATTTCTAACCTCAGTGTGTGACAGACTACCGTTCAAAAGACTGGGGTCGGTAAGATGTTTTTTTTTGCTTTTAAAAAAGCTCTTATGCTAGCCAAGGCTGCATTTATTAGAACAAAAAACAGGACTATTACATTTTAAAATAACTGTTTTAAATTATATTTTGAAGTGTAACTTATTAATGTGATGACAAAGCTGAATTTCAGCAGTAATTACTGATTTGGTGCACAAGAAAAATATGTCTTATTCATTTTGTGGAAACAATGATACCTTTTGTTTTTCAGGATTCTTTTATGAATAGACGGTTCAAGGGGAAAGCATTTACTTGATATATATAAATACTTTGTAACATTATAAATGTCTTTATTTTTATATTTATTCTTTATTTAAATTGTTTTTTTATAATTTATTTACAAAATAATCTTACTGACCCCAAGGTTTTGAGCGTAGTGTGTACACACATGCATTTACAAACATATTTTATAATAAAATTGCACAAAAAAGTTAATCCATCACTGCATGATTTTTATTAAGGTTTACAATTTTTTTTAAATGATCACTTATCAAATCCTTAAATACAGCCTATACCTGAATTCAAGGTAAACAGAAGCATTAGTAAGACCAAACCCCCTCAAATAAACACTCCCTATGCCACTGGGCAGCCCAACAAAAACCTGAGCCTTTAAAAGCCCATTTCATACAGCATGAAATGACCTAATTTTCATGACTGTACCATTAGCCCAGAATCCTTAGCGTGGACCTGGCAGCAAACACAATAGCTTTAGATGTGCCTCTGCTTTTTCAGCAAGAGGATTCTGACTACCATGTGAATGATTTACAACCAATACATCTTATATAAGACAGAGGTGCAATCAAAGCTCAGACTTTCTTGGCAAGTTCACTCACTACCTCTAACGCACACACACACACACACACACACACACACACACACACACACACACACACACACACACACACACACACACACACACACACACACACACACACACACACACACACACACACACACACACACACACACACACACACACACACACACACACACACACACACACACACACACACACACACACACACACACACACACACACACAGAGTGAAAGACAGTGAGAGCACTGAGGCATACCATCTGTGTGTGGGAACCATTAAATCACCTCGCGCACAGCATCTGTGTACCTCTGCATTCAGAAGCCCCTCTAATTTAAACTCAATTAATGGTACCATGCAGCAGCCACCTGACACATGTCGCCCCGCCGCAGATGCATTAGTATTTCCAAACATTATCAGGGGAGGCTGCGACTTATGGATCTGCCCGCTTGCTGCCATACGTGCCATATGCACCTAGGCAAGTGAACCCACAGAGAGTCAAACAACCTGCATCTCGTCGGCCCCTGAAAAGTGAGGGAAAAGCTTTTTGGTGTCCTCCTAAAATCACCTGTCCACAGTCATTAGCATCAGGGGGCCACATCTACTGTGAGCAGCCCTTGCTATTAAAGACACACATGTGACAAGCGGCTTGTCTGAAGACCGCAGTGTTAAACACTGGCCATTTACAACTCTCTCTCTCTCTCTCACACACATCTCACTGACGCAGACCTATTCTCTCTGACACACACTCTGCTTTCATTTGTGCGAAAAGTGTTTTCCTTCTGCTTGCTCATATCCCTGAGTGACTGCTGCACATGGGGATGAATGGAGAAGGAATTGAAGGGAGAATAATATTTTTAAAGCAAAAGCTACCGAGCATCATGCTCACACAGCCCATACTTGTCATTTCTGACTACGACATGCTCGCCGACCTTCACTCTGCACAAAGCCAGTTCAAAAGACCATAGCTGGACCCCAGCGTGAGATGTCCTGGAGGCTCCACAAGACTTCTTTACTAGCTGAAGCCCTAAGATGCTTTTATCCATAGCCATTTACAGTGCATTTATTACAGTGAGAGTCTCTAGAGAAACCAGAGGATGTATACACACACACACACACACACACACGTTTTACTTATTATTTTCTCTCTCTCTCTCTCTCTCTCTATATATATATATATATATATATATATATATATGTGTATGTACTTTTTAAGTTTATTTTCATTAAGGATTCCGTAATATTATGAAATATATAATTTTTTTATAATAATTTTTAAAGTTTTAATATACTGTAAATGTAATTTATTTCTGTGATGACAAAGCTGAATTTTCAGCATCATTACTCTAGTCTTCAGTGTCACACGATTCCTTCAGAAATCATTCTAATATGCTGACTTGATACTCAGGAAACATATGCATATATCTTATTCTAAGCAATGTTAACAATAGTTGTGATGCCTAATGTTTTTGGGTAAACCATAGTACATTTAAAAAAATGTGTTTACAGTCAATTTTGATCAATTTATAATTATTATCATTATTATAATTATAAATTGATGAAAAGTGACAGTAAAAGGTAAAGATTTCAATTTCAAATGTATCTTTTTGATAAATTGATCAAAGTATTTTATTAATATGTATTTGTTTGTGTGGATGTGTGTATATAAAAATGTATAGCCTGAATGCACTGTAAGTTGCTTTGGATAAAAGTGTCTGCTAAATGCATAAATGCTAAAATGCTATATATATTTTGTATATCAAACCTAAATATAAACTAAATCGAATTTATAATTCAGTTAATTGACAGAAAAAATATTGTTTTATATGTAATATCTAATTGTATCTAAAACAAATTTAATACAATTAGATTCAATTTATTAAAAGTTTTGAAATTTATTAAAAGCTCGCTATGCAAATCGGAGTTAAATTTTTTTGGAGCTCAACTGCATTTGGTCTCGTTCACCTTCACTGTACAGAAAAGAACAGAACGATCTACTAACTACATAATCTCTTTAACCGGAAACACTTTCTTGGTGAATCCGCTTCACTGAAAGCTTAATCATTTTACTGGTGATCATCAAAATCAACACTCACTAGTTTTGCTAGCACGGAAGCCTGCTGGTATCAGCTGGACTTTTCATAATGAATCTGTCACTCTCCTCACCAGGCTTTGATCCCTTTTCACCTCCACCCATCACTCCTTTGTTCCAGCATGAGCGGAGTATGACGGACAGTGTGTGTAAATGAAAGGGTGAGGTTAAGGTGACCGTGTCCAATCTGCACCGACACAGAGAAGGTGCCGTGTGACATACAGGAAGTGAGAGTGAGCAGCGCTGGCAGCAAAGAGGCTGTCAGCGTTCAGAGATCCACCCTCCCGTGGCTGGCACAAGCGGGCCACCGCTGCCAGTCTTGTACAGCGCAGACAACAACAGTCCATCTGCTGCAGATACAGCCAGAGGCGTTCCACCTAGAGCTGGCTGGCATCCCAAGCAACAAATCAACAGTCACTTCTCACCTGCCACCAGATCATTCAACAGCACCAGCAGAGAAATGAAGAGCTCCGTATGGTGGCCTTCCTCTCGTTCTGCTCCAAACCTTAGCTGTAAAGTCACTCTGAATGTTTCGAGGCCCACGTCCCTCTTCGCATCCCCTGGGTCCGCTTCCCTAATCCACCTCAACGCAGTGATCCCTTGCCAGACAGTGCTGTCATGCTTAATTTCAGAGCCACAGGCTGTGAGAGGGACATGCCATCCAAATCCTACGTCAGACTACCGTGTTTCCCAGCGGAGTGAGTTCTGCGCGAGGAGGTGCTCAGCAGGAACAGGGCGGAATCTAGGGAACTGTCCTCAATGACCAGCCTGCCTTCAGATCTTTAACTACAGGCTCTGGAACTTCAAATGCACATAATAGCTTCGAAAACAACACTTAGTGAGCTTCCTCGTTGCCTACATAGGCAGCTGCCTTCTAAGGCGGCATTGAAAGTAAGTGATTTTGAACACTACATACACAGGAATGCGCTCAAGAATAACATGGAACATTCATCTCACACTTGATAGAATGAATATAGACGACATGAGGAAAAATGTGACACTTTAATAAGTATAAATACAACATTTTCTTGGGTAAAATCATTTTTAATTATAAGCTTATTTGGATGTATATTATCAGTGATAAGCACTAATAATAGTGATTATTATTTTCATTTATTTATGGGTTATGTAATTGTGACATTCATTTGCATTTATTTTATATTACATTTACCATTATTCACTGATTTAAAGGGATAATGATACATTATAGCAAACTGTTTTTGGACAAATGATTTTTCACCTTACTTCTACTCATCTGAAAGTGAATAACCATATTTCACACTGTAACATTCGTTTGTTTGGATGCCTTAATTCACAAAACAACACTGACAATTTTCATGTTTAATGTATTATTTTCATCTTTGGACAAGATTTAATTTTTAATATTGACCATTTAAAAAAATCATTTTTGATACTGTTACAGATAAATTAATTTCAAATTGTGGGGGAATAATCGCTGCAAATTATTCTGTGGATAAACTTTTGAATGAATCAAACTTAATCCGAACAATTTCAGACCTTTTTTCACACCAGTTCGGCCAGATATATTGAGGATTTATCAGTAATATTTTTAGTGGGGCACACCGATATTTTACTGGGGCTCATAAAAGGGTCTAGCAACGCCCCTGCAATGGCATGAAAATAAAGATACTTATTGGCAATAATTTTTAGTGCATGCCAATTTTTTTGTTTTGAATTAAATGATTAATTATGATTGAATTAATGTCATAAATCACATTTAATTAGCATATTCTAACATCCTGGATTTCTTTCTCACTGTGTTTGTCGCAGTGCATTCTGGGATTGCATTCGACTCCTTAAAATGCTGCCCATGAATGCCTCTTACTGAGATTTGGAACAGAGCTAATGTCTGCATGGATTTTTGGTCTCCACATGAGACACCACAAGTCTCATTCAGATCATAATTGCCTGAGTTTGTAAATCACAGTTATTTGAATGTCCATCAAGCATGCGGCCGTCTTCACGAAGAGGGTCTAAAATCATCCATCTTTCTGCTCAGCTAATGACACCAGCACACAAACATCCATGTGCTGCTACACAGGCAGCCAACACCACACGAACACTCCCAATCACACACACCTGAACAGTGAGCTAATGTACCTCACTGCTGTTTCACAGTATAAGTAAGCCTGAAAACTGGGAACTGATTTAGAGAATTTCAGCATTACATCACATGGCTCACTAATGGATGCTCTGCAGAATGGGTGCTGTCAGAAAAAGCTGTGAAAAGCATCACAATAATCTACAAGTCTAACAATTAATGCCTTGTGAAGTGAAAAGCTGTGTGTTTGTAAGAAACAAATGAATCCTTAATGTGTTTTAACTGTAAACGTCGCAACCAGTCCATAATCCATGATAATGCTTCATCTTCTGTTCTTCTTTCACATTAAAATCACATCAACATATCTGTTTAGAACTGTTTTGGACGGTTTTTGCTTGTAACTGGTACTTGATCTGTGCATATTTCTCTCCTGATTCAGATGACATGATGTTGTCATTAAAGAAAGTATTATGGAGAAAGGACTCATATTTTAGTCGCAAGCAAAGGTCTTAAAATGTCTTGATGGATTTCTTTATTGCAAACAGCGTTTTGTTTCACAAGGGGCTAACTGATGGACTGGAGTGAATTATAGTTGTTTATTGAAAGTACAAACATGTTTTTTATCAGCTGTTTGGACTCATTCTGACGGCACCCATTCACTGCAGAGTGAGCAAGTGATGTAATGCTAAATTTCTCAAAATCTTTTTTAAAGGACAAACAAACTCATCTACATCTTGGATGGACTGAGAGTGAATAATTCAAATTTTGGGATAACTATTCCTTTAAATTATCTTAGAAAATGTAGTAAAATAAAAATGTAACTGATTTACACTATATACAGTACTGTACAATGGCATTGTGTTACAACTGGTTATGAGACAACCATTGGAGGCATGAAGGAGTTTCAAGGAAACCTGTTTGAAAACCATAATTTTTACAATTCAGTTTGGTAAAACTAGTGGCACAGAAATTACACACTTCTGCAATTTCAACTAAAACGAACACATTCAATTCAAGCGCTAAAGTAAAACTTCAGATTTTAAGGTGAAGATGAAGTTAATGGCAGAAGTGAACTCAGTTTTCTACAATCAACAGGACAATCTGTTCTCAATGAGTGCACCGAGACCTCAATGCCAGGGAGGCGCTGCAGGAAGGAGATCACTTTTAACAGGCCAGTCTGAGTCCGAGTGGGAGGTCAGGAGGGTTGATGTGGAGGAAGCACTATGCAGCACTGCCCAGGCAATGTCTGCTCCATCTGACAGCTCTCTCACACACACACACACACACACACACACACACACACACACACACACACACACACACACACACACACACACACACACACACACACACACACACACACACACACACACACACACACACACACACACACACACACACACACACACACACACACACACACACACACACACACACACACACACACACACACACACACACACACACACACACGCAAGAGAAGCTGTACTCATTAAGGATCTGACTGAGGCTGACAAACACGTTTCAGCTCGGCCGGAGCCCTGGCGCACACAGAGCTAACGAAGCTAAGATGCTGCTGTGCCTCTTGCTGTGGTGTGTAAGGAGGACACACAGACTCCTCATTACACCCAACTGCTCTCCACAGCCCTGAAAGTTTGACTTGTCATCTCTGTGCTACTGTACAGAAGAATTTGATTACTTTGACACTGTCTTCGAAAACTATGTGTCCAGTCGGCCAGTTTGAGCTTACGCTGTTACGGGTCGCTTAATGTGAAGTAAGACATTTTCCAGGATCAACATTCAGAGATAACATTCCTTTTAACCAATCACAGCCCTCTGATATATTAGGGTTAGGTTTATAGACTGCAGGGTTGAGTGAAATTTAGAATTAAAGAAAATTTGATTTCGATAATATTTAGAATTGAATTAATCCCCACAGGATGTTGAAATGGAATTTTAATTTAAACGACATGACGAATTTACTGTTGCAATTCAATGAAACACAAGTGTGTTGAATTTCACTTATTCCAATGCTATAAATATAATACCTGTAATTCAATCCGGTACAAATATTGGTTACATTTTATTTTGTTACATGTTACATGTACTTACTATTATAACAACAATGATAAATCATGCATAACTACATGCAAGTAACCCTAAACCAAATCCCAATCCTAACCCTAACCATATAGTAACTACATGTAGTTCATTCATATCACTCAGTACGTATATGTAAAATTACACTGTAACAGGACACCTTCAAATAAAGTGTAACCCGAAATTTTGTGACAAAACATAATTTATTTAAGAATTAATGGGTAATTATTCCAATTTACTCCCTGAAATACATAATACTTTTTCTAATGTCTACCAACTTTACAGAGATAACTAAACTGATCCTAATTTTGCCTTTAATCAAAAACACATAAAAGTCCAACACTATTTTTGATTCATAACAGATTTTTACTATATAAAAATATATGTTGACATCAAATTTTCAATCTATTGACTATTTAACATATTAATATAATATTGTTTGAACTATAGCATTTTAGAAAATATGTTCTTTCACCATAAAAAAATTAATTAAATTAAAATTAATTTATTAAATATATTGATAAACATATCAATTAAATGCAAATGTCTACAGGTGACATTTCAAACATTGATTATTGCATCATCTAATATTTATAAAAATAGCCTGTATGTTGTATGAACATGATTATGAGTAATTTATACTGAAAAATGTAAATCAAAATACACTTATAGCAGTTGTATTTTTTGTAATTGAATTCCCTTTCGATTCTACTTACTGTAATTCAAATGGCAATTTAGTTCAAATAGATTACCTGATGAGTTTGTATCAAGTTAGGTTGAGGTTGGATTGGGATTATACATTTTTATAGGATTAAGAACAACAGTAGGGTTATGGTTGTTGATAGGAATATTTTTCCAGAAACAATTAAGTCTGTTGATGTAATGTTGTCTTACTTTGATAAACCATGTCATGCGTTATGTGTTAAGTATCAGGCTAAAAAAGATAAGAGGTAAAGAAACTCGAATTTAGACTCAAATCTGAAATAACCACCAGGGTTTTAGATAAGTATGAGAGAGAATGTGTGTGTGTGTGTGTGTGTGTGTGTGTGTGTTAGAGGTGAGGTGACTGGCTGGACTTACGGCTTTTGGTTTAAACGGTGGCTGAACTTCCTTGTTCTCCAACTTTTCCCAATCCATGTAACGGAAAAAGCCGTGTTCCCTGATGTCCCGCTCACCCTCAGGACCGCAGCCCAGACGCTTACCTGGGTGTTTGGTCATCAGCTGAAACAGAGGACAATACAATTAGAGGACCACTGGTATAAAGTATGGCTGTCAAACTATTTAAAAAAAATCTAATTAAATGCATAATACACAGAATAATCAATCAAGTTAATCAGAATTAATAGAATATAATCTATTTTCTAACAAAGGTTTTATTTACATCACAGCATGAGTCAATAGTAGTTTCCATGCTATCACATAATTTATGTACAATTTGCGTACCTTGCTTGCCCTATTCCAGTAGCATTTTGTTCAATAATTTTGTTTTATGGGTCAAAAATACAAGTTGCATTAACATCCCTGGAGGGGTTAAAACTAAATCCATAGAAATGAGAATGTCATTACATTTTTTAGGTCAAATAATTTTTACTTTGCAGTTTCAGCACAGCCTCTCTTCATCAACTTCCTCCGCACACCCATCTCTCTCCCTTCTTCCCCTTCACTGACAGCTGTTTTATTCCCCAGCAGAACATACTATGTTGAATATAACAAAATTGTTTGGCTATTTTATTCCAGTGAGTGACTTTAGCGTGTGTAGGAGAGATTAGGCGAGGGGAAAAGCTCAACAACTTGCCGCTTTTTCTTCAGCGCCTCAGTGCGCATGAAAAATTGATGGCAGCAGAGAAAGTCTTTCCAGGCTCTTGTAAGGCATAGGTGGAGGTGGTGGAGGAGGGGGGAGATGAAGGTCTCTGCTGACTGGTAGAGCCTTAACCCTCACTTGATCAGGAAGGGACTGGACCGGGGCTGGTCTGGCTGGGTTGGATCAATCCCTGACCCTGCATGCCTTCTGGAATCATGGTGCTTGTGCTTCACTGCTCTCTGAAGCTTTGTCATCATTGTCATCATTAATATATACAGCAGAGGCCAGGACACCTCACTCGCTGTGTGACAGCTGGGCCATGCTGCCACAGAGACACAGCTGGCTAATTCTCTCTCTCCATTCATCCATCCATCCATCCATCCATCCATCCAAATCTATCTGTCCAAAAGCATGGCTAATTATCTATCTGTAAAATATATCTATAAAACATTATCTATCTATGCATCTACCCATGCATCATCCATCCATCCATCCATCCATCCATCCATCCATCCATCCATCCATCCATCCATCCATCTATCACACATCTAATTATCTATGAAACACTACCTACCCATGCATCTAAATATCTTTCTTTTTTCCCATCCACCCTAATCTATCTGTCCAAAAAAACACATCTAATTATCTATCTATAAAATATATCTATAAAACATTACATATCTATCTGTCTGTCTGTCTGTCTATCTACAATACCGAACCATCCATTACATCTAATTATATATTTTCTATCCGTCCGTCTGTTCATCCATCCATCCATCATCCATCCATCATTTGTTTCTGTTTCTGTACAGCTGACTGCTCATATTTCACAGCTGTCCTGCTCTGAACGACAGAGCCACAGTGTAATCTGACAGCGTGATTCAGGAGAGGCTCTAGAGGCCGAATGGAGCCAAAAACACAAGTGACCTGCAGCATCGGAGTCAAGTCAGTTGCTTTATCTCTCCCTCCTGGCCCTCTTCAGCCCACTACACACAAGTGTGGCAGGAGTGCTCTTCAGAGAATTCAGCACTGATGCTCTTAAACTTTAACTTCGAGTTAGTGATGGTTACTAGGTTGGTCACATGAAAAACAGACAGCCATACACACTTATGATAATTTATGCCTCATCACTGTCCTGACAAACGAATCTAAGTTGGTTCATGACCGCAGGTTCAATCTTAAAATAAACATTTATTGAATTTCCATGGCTATTAATCTTTTATGGTTACTGGATATTAATTTATATTGGATAATCATTCAAGCATGATTGCAGTGTTTTATTGGCATGTTAATCTGCATATAATTTTTTTGAAGTTATTTTTAAAGTAACATAAAAATGACTTTTTTACTCTGAAGACTTTTTGGCACATTTGGGTGTGAATTTGGGTGTTCACACTTGGGTATATATTTGTTGCAATTACCAATCAAACATCTTACAGTAACCATAAAGACTTTGTAAATGGTAACAGAGAAAAACTGGATATCATACTGTACACTAATTGACTGAGGATCACACATTTCAAGTCATGCTGAAAACAACAAATTCACACAGAAATATGTGCCTTGTTGCTATTTGATGCATGCCAACATGTACAATATCCACCGACTGGATACAATAATTGTCTGAAGTGAAAAAATTGCAATCTGTGTCCATAATACACACCAAGAACTAAAACATCTAGCAAATAAAATACTATGAATCTGCAAAATATGCAAACAACTATCCCAAACATTTTTGAATATGTTTCCTCATCTGGAAGTCATTTTTTGGACACAAGGTGCATTCTCATCACTTGAGAATGTGAATGATGTAATGGCACGTTCCAGCAGCATCTTCTACTTAACGAGGCAAACTCAATAAACTGCACAAATAAAAGAAAAAAAGATCTGTCTCCACTTTTAAATTAGCTACATTCCAATAGTATCAAGAACAAGCATTAAACTGAGCATGCACCATGTTACACTCAGATGGCTTGACAGATGGCTTGAGATACCATTGTACTGTTAGTGTATGGTGACAAGCGCTTTCAAAAATACAGCATATGCAAAGAGAAAGAGGAAAGGAGGACGAGAAAGTGAGCGAGAGTCTGCGTGCAAGCTCTAGATTGGCCTTAGTCATTACGTATCAGCCCGTATCAGGCTTGCGTCCCAAGCCTCTCTCAGCGGTGTGCTGGGCTGTGTTCCATATCAAAGAACCACAGCATCCCACTTTAATCCTCCCATATCAGAGCTGTACACTCCATCAACACTGATAATACTCTTCAATTAGCACTCAGAGCACCGCAGTCGCACATATCTGCTGTTACTGCTGCTGCATGAGCACTTCCTGCAGTACACCATCCTCTGCTTCTGTCAGCTTCATTAAACAAGTCCTTAAACGCATCCGGCAGGTTTTTCTTTCTTTTCTTTTTTGTACAGAATTAATGCAATATAATTCAGCTCCTTTATCATCCTCAGATGCTGTGTTTCAAAACTCAGTGAGTTGTCTATCTATACTTGCCAAAATGTGCGGGTGATGGTACCATACCATAATTATGGTCTGAAACATTGCTTTACATTTATGCACTATAACAGACACTTTTATACAGAATTTAACTTTGCTGTTCTACTGTTTGAGGTAGAGGAACACTTTTTTCTTACTTTGGGATTAGGATTTTTTTTTGAAGAAGAAATGTATACTTTACATCAAGCGTGGATTAACTTGATCAAAAGTAACAGTACATTTATTATGTTGTCTATATTATGATATGATGTTACAAAAGATTTAACAAAATTGTGTTCTTTTGAGTTTTCTATTCATCAAAGAATACATACAAGCTGTTTTCAGCATAGATAATAATAAGAAATGTTTCTTGAGCATCAGATCAGCCTATTATAATGATTTTTGAAGGATCATGTGACACTGAAGACTTGAGTAATGACTGCTGAAAATTTGCAAGAATAAATTACAAATAAGTATTTGATACACTGCCGATTTTTCAAGGTTTCCCACTTACAAAGAATGGAGAGATCTGAAATTTTCATAGTAGGTACACCTCAACTATGAGAGACAGAATCTAAAATAAAATACAGAAAATCACATTGCATGATTTTTTAATAATTAACTTCCATTTTATTGCATTTTTTTAACACACTCCCTGTGCTGTTCTCTGCATCTGTCGATTCAAGTGGCACAAATGAATATTCCCTCAGCTGATGTTCTGAGCATTAAAGCCTATATCCCCTCCATCCAAAGCCCCAGGCTCTACAGAAGTGAAGGGGAGGATTTTCTTTTGCTTTTTATGGCAGAACAGAGCATCAACATTTTGATTACGACAGGTTCAATTTATCCATCTGTCCTCTGAAAGTCATAAGGCCAGACTAAATTAATCATTCAATTACCGTGCTGGAAGAACGATTGCTCCGCTTGGTTAAGGGAAATACCTCATTTATATTTCATGGCTCCATTGTAGCTTTCCTGGCAGGGCGGGCAGCAGCGCCCCGCGCCTAAAGCCACGCTTGTCCAAACTTACAGGATTTTCCAATCTGTCTTAAATGTCAAGGATTAATTTAGTATTCCTGCTCTATTTTAGGAGATTGTTGGGGAGAGAGGACTTCAGGATCTGACACACTTGCTGCACTGCAGAGTTAAGCTATTAGAGAAGTTCAGCAAGCACTTACAGGAGATCCTATGAAGAAGAGAGGGAGACTGAACTCATCAAGACAATGAGCTCTGCAGACAAGCTGAGGAGAAGACAGGGACAGGATAAGTCAAGGAAGAAAAATCGACAAGAAGTAAGGACGCAGGTTATGCGGAGCACCTATATCTATGTGGGAAAATAGACTGAAAACGAAAGGATGGAGAAAAAATAAAGCGGAAGAGAGAGGGAACAGAGGGAGGAGATGGGGGGGTCTTTTGTTTATCAGGCTTTACCCAGAAGCATGCTGCATTTTTATGAAGCCAGTCAAAGAGGGGCAGCATTCAGATTCTGAACGCAGAGGGTTGATTCATTATTTAATGTTCACATTAGCATGAATGTATTAGTGCGCAGGTCCCTCTGGAGACACCTGCTCTCACATCTCTCTTTCCACTTTATATTCCAGAACTTGTTGTCCTCCCAATACCAAAGATTTCCATTGTCCTAACTCAAACAAAATGGGTCACTGCAGCATGCTACAGTAGGCAGAAGATCAGCAAAGCCCAGCAAAAACCGACTCAAACGTCACCCCAAAATCAAATGGAAAAAAGTAAAATAAATTTGGTAACACTTTATTTTAACTTTATTTATGCACAATTAATTATGCACAAATACATGCAAGGCTTGTTACAGGCTTGTAACCCTAAGCCAAACCCCAATCATATGTAGTTAATTACATTTACATTTAATAATTTTGCAGACGCTTTTATCCAAAGCAATACATAATCCAAAGGAATACATAAAGCGGTTCATCTTGAAGAGGCAAACAGACAGAGATTGTTTCATTGTGAACAAGTCTCAGACATTGTTCAAATACGTACAAGCTAGCAAGGGAAGGAGAGAAAGATAAAGAGAAAGAAGTATGTTTTTTTTTAGGATGAAGTCAAGTAGTGTCGAAAGAGATGAGTTTTCAGTTGTTGCTTGAAGATTGACAGGGATCCAGCATTCCGGATGGGGGTGGAAAGAACATTCCACCAGCCAGGAACGGTGAAAGAGAATGGTTCTGGAGAGTGATTTTTAGCCTCTCTGTGATGGTACCACGAGGCGTCGCTCACTAGCAGATCTCAGACTTCTGGAGGGGATGTAGATTCGTAATAGTGAGTGGAAGTAGGTGGGTGCTGAGCCTGTGGTTGTTCTATATGCAAGCATCTGTGTCTTGAACTTGATGCGAAGCTGCAACTGGAAGCCAGTGCAAGGAGACAAAGAGAGGTGTAACATGGGCTCTTTTGAGCTTGTTGAAGACAAGTCGTGCTGCTGGATTCTGAATCATTTGTAGAGGTTTGATTGTGTTTGATGGAAGTCCAGCCAGAAGAGCATTGCAGTAGTCCAGCCTAGAAATGACAAGGGCCTGGACAAGAAGTTGTGCAGCATGCTCTGTCAGAAAGGGCCTGATCTTTCTGATGTTGTGTAGTGCAAACCTGCAAGATCGAGCAGTCTTTTTAATGTGCTCTTTGAAGGTTAGCTGATCATCAAAGATTACACCAAGATTTCTGACCGAAGCTGATGGGGTAATTGTTGATGAACCCAACTGAATCGTGAAGTCATGCTGTAGAGTTGGAGTGGCAGGGAAGACAAAAAGCTCAGTCTTTGCCAGGTTGAGCTGTAGGTGATGTTCTTTCATCCATGCCGAGATGTCTGCCAAGCAGCCTGAGATCTGTGCAGCTACCGTTGGATCATCTGGTTGGAAAGAGAGAAGCCATGTGCCTGTATGATGGGACCCAGTGATGTAGTGTATGTGGAGAAGAGGAGGGGTCCAAGAACCGATCCCTGGGGGACCCCAGTAACCAATTGATGTGCTTTGGATACCTCCCCTCCCCAGGCCACCCTGAAAGACCGACCAATTAATATTACTCAGAACTTAAATGTATAATTACACTGTAACAAGGACACCTTAAAATAAAGTGTAACCACAAATGTTTGCTTTGCATAAAATTCTATGCATTGTGACTTTATTATTTAATTGTAAATTTTTATTAGTGTAGTCATCCTCTGTAATACTGGTAATTACACATGTAACTTCATGAAGCTTTAGCATAATTTTAGGCAGCACAACAAATACTACCATGATGTATACACACTTGATATTTTTATATTAGGTAAACTTGGGTAATAAAACAATTAAACAATACAATTTTTTTTTTTTTTTTTTTTTTTTTGCATCATGGTAATGCAAATGGGGAAATTGAAAGTAATATCACAATGCAAAATAAAATCTTAATGGTCCCCCAAAAACATTAAAAATATATTTAAAGATTGAAAAAATAAACGTTTGAAAATGAAAATCATAATGCAATGCAATATATACATATTTGTATTAATGTATGATTATTATTATTGCATTACTGTAATGACAACTGGAAAGGTTAAAATAAAGGTCTTAACGGTTTTAAAAAAAATAGAAGTGTTTAATTTTCTTATTTATTTTTATTTTGGGTGGGGTACTTGAAAATGAACTGGGAAAAAAACCTGTCTTAAGTGGATCAGTGTGCGGTTAGCCACCCTCTTGTTCATTTTCAAGTATCCTACTGGCTCTACACAATTAAAAAAAAAAAGCAGATTTTTTCCTGTTTGGAGCCAGCGCTACAATTTTCTCAAGTTTTCATATTTTGGGTGGGGTAAAATATGGCCCAGACATGTTGACAGGTGAGATTCACCCGATTAACAGATATATAAGAATATAAGAATATACCCACACACAAGCCTGGCTTTCATTCTTCTACAAAACTCTTTTCTCCTTTTCTCAGAAGCCATATGCTCCACTCTGGCACCGCAGTGACAAGGAGAAAACAACAGAAACATGTATAGAATAAGCAAAGAGGAGAGAGCTCCCTTTCGAGCACTTTTTAGGGAATACGTTATACTATTTACTAAGATGCCCCTGAAAATCTGCGGCTGGGGGGCAATAAAAAACCTTTCATATCCATTCAAAACCAGGCTATCAGAGCTCCAGTACAAGCCTGCAACTAACAGAGCTGAGCTCCTGGGTCCTGCACACAGCCAAGAGTCATTGGCATTCCCACTAAGTGCCGTCTAAGGCCGTATGTTTGTGTGCTTTTATCTGCAGGAGAGAAGATCTCTCAAATAAAGAATTAGATCATGTGTACTCGCTGTATCACCTGCCAGTGCTCGAGTCTGGAGCAGCACTGGCCTCATAATAACAAAGACAGAGAGAATGAAAGATAGCGAGACAGGAGAGACAGACAGAAATGGCGATTTCTGAGAGGGCCGTGACGCGCATATTGATAGGATAGGTCAGAGGCTGTGGTATTTTTCAAGGCTGCTGAGAGCAAACTGCGATGACCAGTGCTGCAATGAATAAGTGATTCATAATGCATCACATGAAGTCATATAATAACTGGTCTTTTTTTCATTCAAAGCCACTTCCAGTATGTGAACTGCCGAGACCTTGAAACAACTTCAGTACTTTCTCAGGGACACACTGATGAGATGGATTGTATCGGCACTATTCCGGGCCATTAGTCACTCTGAACTGAATTTGATACTTTGGGTTACCTCAGGTAAAGGGGACAAGGTATGACTTGTTAGCATGACCCAGCTGATAGGTGGTGTAACTACACCATTCTGCTGCATCTCTCTCCATTGACGATCATTTAAAAGAAGGCATGTATTTTGATCAAATAAATTGTAAATTGCATTATGGTCATGAAAAATGGTTAAATAAAAAGTAATTTAAATAATTTATATTAACGTTTAAAGTTTCAGTCGGTAATATATTTAAAATGTTTTTGGAAGAAGTCTCTTTTGCTTACCAATGCAGCATTTACTTGATCCTTACAGTAAACGCATAATTGAAATGTTATAACAATGTTTTAAAATTTAATTAATTCCTGTGATTCAAAGCTGAATTTGCAGCATCATTACTCGTCTTCGGTGTCACACGATCCTTCAGAAATAATTAAAATACGCGGATTTGATGCTCAAGAAACATTTCTTCTTATTATTATTATTAAAAGCAGTGTTGGGGAAAGTATATTTTAAAAGTAATGCATTACAATATTGCATTACTCTCTAAAAAAGTAACTAATTACGTTACTTAGATACTTTTTATGGAAAGTAATGCATTACGTTACTTTTGTGTTACTTTTTAAATATGAGCAGGGCTTGATTGTTTGTTTTTAATACAATAAGTTCTATTCATAGCAAATGTAAAAGCCCTTTCACACCAAAATAATTAATGAATAAAACTCAGGCTGAAGAGTATAAATAACGTCTGTACAGTAGAACGCAGGAGAAGAAGTTCAACACTGCTATTAAAAAACAATGAAGCACAATTGTTAGTTTCTCTAAAGTCATTTTTGCTTATTAGTATGGTTGAACTGGATCATCAAAGGTCAGCAGCAATGTTAATAAAATGGGATTTGATATATTTGTGTTGTTTAACATATTTAATTATTGCAGGTTTGCGTCATATTTTGAGTTTGCATTTCATTGTTTGAAATCATTTTGATGAATACTGAAAAGTTTTTTTGCAAGTGGGATTAATTAATGCACATTCACATTTAGTCTAGAACTACAGTAAGATCATGTTCACACAGCGCACTGTCAGTCAATAAACGGGAAAAGTAACTCAGATATTTTCTTGTAAAATAAAAAGTAATGCGTTACTTTACTCGTTACTTGACAATTTTGTATATTATTACGTAACTCGAGTTACTTGTAATGTGTTACCCCCAATACTGATTAAAAGTGTTGAAAACATTGTGCTTAATTTTTTTTAAGTTCAACAGCACTTATTTGAAATATAAATATTTGGCAATGTTATGCATATCAGTGCTGTCACTGTCACTGCATCCTTGTTGAAAAAAAAACTTACTGCCCCAAAATGTTGAACAGCAGTGTATGATAATGATAAGGATATTGGATATGGTTTCAGGAATTTGATGTATACTGGCTGCTCACCCCTTTGCAGATGGCCACTGCTTCTTTGGACATGGATTTGGGATAGGAAACATGATGCTCCATGATGGACTGAAACAGCTCATCCTCATCCTCGCCATCAAATGGGGGCTTTAAAAAGAGATAGAGAGAGAAGGAGACAGTGAAGAAGAGAGGACAATGCTCCATTTTTCCATTTGTGTCCCTTTAACACTGGACATTTCAAAAGTCATCACGATAAAAATGGCTTTCAAGTCTAGTTTGTTTAGCAAAGACCAGAAAAGAGAATTACGACATCCTTCTGCTGAGCAGTAGCAGTCTCCGCTGGAAACAATTCAGACTTTTTTTTCTCCAGCGTTCAAAGCTTGACTTGTTTCAGAACAATTCATAAATAATTGACTGAGCCCGATAGGCATGAAATACTTGCTGTTAGTCTCGGGAGATTTGCAGAACGTAATTAATAAAAACTGACCTTGAGATAGCAAGAGGTGATTTACTGCAAGCAGCAGAGAGGAAATGAAACAGAGCGAATGAGAGAAGGCCCTAAAGGCACAAACCCTTGACTTGGGCCTTCTTGATCTGGGTTATCCTAACTCTTACCTGGCCAGCCAGCATCTCATAGAGCAGAACTCCAAAAGACCACCAGTCCACTGACTTTCCATAAGGCTGGTAAGCGATGATCTGAAACAGACACACTCAGAGTGTAAGGCGTAAAAAAAATTACAAACGAGTGACACAGCAAGGATAGGTAAATATTAAATTCAATTCCACCGTGCACTCTGTCAAGAGTTTCAGAAGTGATTATGGTGCTTTCAACATGTGTTACAATGTGTTTTATGAATGGTAAAGTCTCTTTCACACGATAAGAAACAAGCCGCTTAAGCTTTGAGGACTAGATGAACTGAAATCCCTTCACTCTTACAGCATGTTGTGTCTTAGTTTGGGAGTGTGTTGTTGACATGAATCCATCTCTAGCTCATGCTGCTGGTGTTACACTTGGAGAAGTGCCATCTGGTGCTCGGTGAGAGGAACGTGAGATATCTTAATGTAACTCTCTATTGCATGAAGCTACCTCTGAGTAACAAACCCATTTTCTCTAATACGAGCTCATGATGTACAGTATCTCACAAAAGTGAGTACACCCCTCACATATTTTTTCATTTGACAACACTGAAGAAATGACACTTAGCTACAATGTAAAGTAGTGAGTGTACAGCTTGCATAACAGTGTACATTTGCTGTCCCCTTAAAATAACTCAACACACAGACATTAATGTCTAAACCGCTGGCCACAAAAGTGAGTACACCCCAAAGTGAAAATGTCCAAATTGGGCCCAATTAGTAATTTTCTCTCTCCGGTGTCATGTGATTGTTAGTGTTACAAGGTCTCAGGTGTGAATGGGGAGGAGGTTTGTTAAATTTGGTGTTATCGCTCTCACTCTCTCATACTGGTCACTGGAAGTTCAACATGGCACCTCATTGCAAAGAACTCTCTGAGGATCTGAAAAAAAGAATTGTTGCTCTACAAAAAGATGGCGTAGGCTATAAGAAGATTGCCAAGACCCTGAAACTGAGCTGCAGCACGGTGGCCAAGACTATACAGCGGTTTAACAGGACAGGTTCCACTCAGAACAGGCCTCGCCATGGTCGACCAAAGAAGTTGAGTGCACGTGCTCAGCGTCATATCCAGAGGTTGTGTTTGGGAAATAGACGTATGAGTGCTGCCAGCATTGCTGCAGAGGTTGAAGGGGTGGGGGGTCAGCCTGTCAGTGCTCAGACCATACGCCACACACTGCATCAAATTGGTCTGCATGGCTGTCGTCCCAGAAGGAAGCCTCTTCTAAAGATGGTGCACAAGAAAGCCCACAAACAGTTTGCTGACTTCAACCAGACTAAGGACATGGAATACTGGAAGCATGTCCTGTGGTCTGATAAACTTATTTGGTTCAGATGGTGTCAAGCATGTGTGGCGGTAACCAGGTGAGGAGTACAAAGACAAGTGTGTCTTGCTACAGTCAAGCATGGTGGTGGGAGTGTCATGGTCTGGGGCTGCATGAGTGCTGGGGAGCTACCAGTTCATTGAGGGAACCATGAATGTCAACATGTACTGTGACATACTGAAGCAGAGCATGATCCCTAACTTCGGAGACTGGGCTGCAGGGCAGTATTCCAACATGATAATGACCCAAAACACACCTCCAAGACGACCACTGCCTTGCTAAAGAAGCTGAAGCTAAAGGTAATCTGTGGGGCATCCTAAAACAGATGGTGGAGGAGCGCAAAGTCTCTAACATCCACCAGCTCTGTGATGTCGTTGTGGAGAAGTGGAAGAATTAATTAAGGCAGTACTGGAAAATAATGGTGGCCACATAAAATATTGACACTATGGGGCCAATTTGGACATTTTCACTTAGGGGTGTACTCACTTTTGTGGCCAGTGGTTTAGACATTAATGGCTGTGTGTTGAGTTATTTTGAGGGGACAGCAAATTTACACTGTTATACAAGCTGTACACTCACTACTTTACATTGTAGCAAAGTGTAATTTCTTCAGTGTTGTCACATGAATAGATTAGATATAATAAAATATTTACAAAAATGTAAAGGGGTGTACTCCCTTCTGTGAGATACTTTATATGAAATGGCATTACAATGGTTCATATCGAAAAGATGACTTTTAATAAAACAATACAAAGCTTTTCTTGGACATACTATGTCCTGGCAGTCATTTCAAAATTGTCTGCTTCTTATAATTTTACTCTGGAGAAATACCTTGGGAATAGCATTTTTTTGTCGATTTTTTCCCCCATCAAAAAAATAAGATTCACATTTGTTGATGAGTAAACTCATTCTAAAAATGTTGACATTTATATAAATTATTTATATGTAATGTAAAACTGAATTGAGTTTTGTAGAAACAACAATGTACAAATTTGTAAGGTTATATGAACTTAAATTAGTCTAATTACTGAATGGTAAATGTGGGTATGTGTGAGATCAAGTGCAGGTACAGTAGTGAAAGACCTGGGCTGCGTTTTCCAAAAGCATCGTAAGCTTAAGTACATCGTAGATGGAGTTACGTTTTCCAAAAGCATTGTAAGCTTAAGTACATCGTAGATGGAGTTACATCAACACAGGCTTACGGTGCTTTTGGGACAACACACCACACACACACACACACACACACACACACACACACACACACACACACACACACACACACACACACACACACACACACACACACACACACACACACACACACACACACACACACACACACACACACACACACACACACACACACACACACACACACACACTCGGAGCAGTGGGCAGCCATTTAATTTGGGAGCAGTTGAGGGTTCGGTGCCTTGCTCAAGGGTCTCACCTCAGTCGTGGTATTGAAGGTGGAAGAGAGCACTGGACATTCACTACCCCAACCAACAATCCCTGCCGCTAGCGAGACTCGGACCTACAACCTTTGGGTTCCAAGACTCTCTAACCATCAGGCCACAACTGCCCCGAATTATACATGCATGAAATATGTAGGCCACTGGTTCTCCTTTTTCTTCCAACACTTTGGCACTCATCAACACACATGTACAGGGCTGTCCTCAAGCACTCACCTCAGGGGCGATGTAGTCAGGGGTCCCACAAAAGGTCTTGGTGGTGACTCCATCAAGCATGTTCTCCTTGCACATGCCAAAGTCAGCAATTTTGATATGACCCTCCATGTCCAACATGACATTATCCAACTTTAGATCTCTGATGCACAAAGATGTGAGAGTAGTCAGTGGAGAACACCAATGAGCAAGGAACGACTGTGAGAAAATTAGTGTTACAAATACATTTTTTTAAATAATTTGTACAATACACTATATATTTTACTATACTACAATATATATATATATATATATATATATATATACACACACTATACTACAATATAATAGATACATACATATTTTTCTCATATAACTTGAAAGTTAAAAGTACATACATACATAGATAAAATAAACAGCAATATTTACCCACACATTTGTCGGTGAATAATATTTGTGTATTTATGTGTATCAGTCCATTGCAATGAACATTTTAAAATGACCGGCAGAAACTGAATGAATTTGCCACTCCATCACTGTTTTTCAATCCCAAACACTAACATCTTTCTCAAGTCAAGAAAGTTTCTCAAGTCCAACAATGCAGACCTAATGGCCAAATAAAAAGTGTATAAAATCACTGCAATATTCACTCTCTCTTTTAATTTTGCTAGCAAAATCAACCCAAATACACCATTAATATTAATTATACTGGCCAACCCTAGCAGCTTTATGAAGAGAAGCACGGGTGAGCTTGATGAAGGAGAAAAAAAGTGCTCTGTAAAGAATTCATGAGTGCTGTCTGTTTGTAGTGGAAACATGCGGTGGAGGTTTTCTGTTAACAGCCTGGATTGCAGCTCTACTTCCTGTTTAGGCCACCATCCAGGGGCTCACTCGCTGCACTTGTACAATGAAAAGCAATAATGTTTTTTGTAACGCAATGAAACACAAGATGATTCAATACACTTGACTGTTTTATAAAGTCAGAGATCATGTTTAATTAATCACAGCTCAAGATGTCCAATGTTTTTTGGCTATTAAAAATTCTGGAAAGACTTATTGTGTTGTCAATGTTTCAACTAGCTGAATGATCGTTGCCCAGTTAAAAAAACAGTACAATAAATTGAACAGACAGTACTTCCATCCCTCAAGGCCATTTTTTTGGTTTGCGTCAAACTAAATACAGTATCGACTCTGACTAAGATCAATTGCTGTGTGTAAGCAAGTGTGTTTTGGTGTGTGTTGCTCTGGAAGCCAGTCGTCTTATGTCCCTGCACATCTAAAGACCCTTGTGGTGGCCAACAGTCAATTGTTCTCTTCTAACTTCTAGACTCTTCTCACCTCTATGTGTGACTGACATGTGAGTTGCTGTCTGGGTTTCACTCACCTGTATATAATACCCTTCACATGCAGGAAGAACAGGCCTATGGCGATTTCTGCAGCATAAAACCTAAACACACACACACACACACACACACATCCGAATCAATATGAACATCTGAGCACAGGAGATTAATCCGTTGTTTTTCTTGGTCAATCTTCATGGCCAGAAGTCGGCCAGGTCGTCATTGTCAAAAAAATAAACTCCAACACAAAACATAGTGTGACGAGTCTGTCCAATCGGAATTGAGTATTCCAGACATCTGTCTAATGAATAATATAACAGTCTGATAAAGGTGTGTTTCTGCTGAGAGCACTGAAACTGGAGCTCTGCCCTCAGAAAAGACATAAGAGAGATAAAGCAAGTCAGATATCTGTTATTAATACAAGCATGCAGTAATCTTTTATTCATCAGGTGGCGTGTTTGTCTGTCCTATATTTTAGAACTACATATGAAAAGAATTAGCATTTGTGTTCAGTGACTAATGCAGCTGGGGGTGGAGCAGGAAACAGGCCTCACTACAGAGTCAGATTATGTCAAAAGATAACTTCTGTTTCCAGGCCACAGCGGCAACCAGCCTCTGGCTATCACCACTCAGAGAGAGAGACGGATAGAAGTGATTTCACTAAACATTTGCAACACTTTTAAGTAAAGTATTTAAGTGCAAAACATTCACTAACTACCTGCAATCAGGCACTAACTACAACACTATAACAATGCTGTATATCAATTAGTATATCAATTACTTTACTGTCATTCTTTTCTAACGTGCTTCCTTTTCAGTTATCGATTTACTAATTCAAAAATACTTAAAAAAATTATTAATCCTTTATTTTATTGTTACATTTAGCATTTAAGCATTAATTATATAAAGAGGTCCAAATGACACGTGATGTATTCAATGTAGGTCACACTTCCTTTTAAAGGGATAGTTCACCCAAAAATTATTTTTTTGTTTATCTCCTTACCCCCAGGGCATCCAAGATGTAGGTGACTGTTTTTTT
The DNA here is from genome assembly GCA_027422405.1 of Ptychobarbus kaznakovi. Lineage (NCBI taxonomy): Eukaryota > Metazoa > Chordata > Actinopteri > Cypriniformes > Cyprinidae > Ptychobarbus > Ptychobarbus kaznakovi. The sequence continues at coordinate 10,121,412 of CM049807.1, read as the reverse complement.
CAGTAGCTGTCCTGAGCTCTTTCGCAACATCCGGCGCGTGACACGTAACGTGCTCACGCACATAGTATATATACATAGATGCCTCATTAGCGACTGTTTCTATGGGCCGCGATATGTAAGGATCTATATCTATGTATATATATCTATGTTTCAGAGTCGTTGACGTGTCATGCGCCGGATGTTGTGGATGAGCACAGGAGAGTTGGACATTGCCTGTATCAGAGGTAAACAATTATATAAAATACTGTTCAGTTTCTCGCACAAACCGATTGTTTTGCATCTTAGGACATCGATGTATCGTCACAAGAAGCAGGGTTTAATTTGAATTTGTCTGTGCATGTTTTAGTGGAAATCGGTCCCTATATCAAAGTGTTACCTAAGTGTATTATGTTTTGTTACACTTAGAACGTTTAAAAAAAAAAACAGCCATAAATATGTACAGCATATTTTCCAATTTTAAAAGTTGATACTATATATAGTTTACTATATAAAATAACTGCTTTCTATTTGAAAATGTGTTTTATTTCTGTGATCAAAGCTACATTTTCAGCTTCATTACTCCAGTCTTCTGCATCACATGATCCGTCAGAAATCATTCTAATATGCTGATTTGCTGTTCAAGAAACATTTATTATTATTATTATTGTATTTAAAACAGTTGAGTATATTTTTTCAGGATTCTTTGATGAACAGAACGATCCAAAGATCAGCATTTATCTGAAATAAAATGCTTTTGAAATATACTTCTGACATATACAATACTGACATTTCTCCCCCCTCCCGAAAGGCGCCGTAGAAACAACTAAGGGAGGGACGGGTGGCAGCTTGGGAGGTGGCTCTGGAGGAGGACGGACACCCGGGAGGGGGCCAGCCGATAGAGACCAGGGGGGCAACAGAGGAGGGAGGAGCCAGGGTGACGACAGGAGGGAGCTGGAACGGGAGGAGCCAAGCTGGGCCCAGGCCCCAGTCATAACGGTGGCCCACGGTGGAGCCGACAGAGGGAGGAGCCATGGAGGAGGAATGGCAACCGACTCCAGGGGGCTGACTGACGACGGCGGAACAGGTGGCAGAGGAGCCGAGGCGAAGACGGATAGCCAACGAGCCAGGGGTATGCCGATGATCCAGGGGGCCAGGGTGGAGCCGAGGGCTCTGGCGACCGAGGCGGAGATCCGCGGCGGAGCCGGAGTGACCGAGGACCAAGGTGGAGCTGGCGGGAAGAAAGGAGCCCAACAGACAGAGCCGGAGCGACGAGGCACAGCCAAAAGAGAGGAGTCCAGAGGCGATGGCGGGTTGACACCCGACCAAGGCAGTGCCGGAGCGACGAGGCACAGCCAAAAGAGAGGAGTCCAGAGGCGATGGCGGGTTGACGCCCGACCAAGGCGGAGCCGGAGGGACGAGGGAGCCCGGTGGAGCTGATGGATCGACGGGTGATGGTGGAGGCGAGGGAGCTAGGAGCCGAGGTGGAGCCGCTGGGTCTACGGAGTCTGGAGGTGGAGGTAAGGGTTTCTCCAGCCACGGCGACGATGGAGGATGGCAGACCAGCGGAGCTCGCACTGTACTGAGGCTGGGCCGAGTGCGAGCAGAGGGGCTGCAAGACGACAGCGGTGGAGGTGGCAGGAGCGGTTGGGAGGGCGGGCATTTGTCAGTCTCCGGGCTTTCAGGGATAAACTCAGGATCGGGAGCCTCCAGATCTGTCTCCCAATCAATCAGATCCCCCTCGAGGTCCAGCAGCCCCAGCTGTATAATTAGCTCACCGTATTTTTGATACAATTTCCATTGTATCTTAGAATCAATACAACTGACTCTCATTATATCATAATAAAAGCAAATAAAAGCCCCAGCTGTGTTCCATAACCATTGTGGGCTTTTGCATCTGGAAACATGGATCTATTCCACTTCCAACAGCTACAATGTGCTGCAACTGTTTCATGTCCTCCCTGTCATTGGGCGCTCATAATCACCCTGACCTTTGAACTGCGCTGAGCTCCATACCCAACACAATGACAACGCTGCTCTCCTCCACAGAGACAGGCTAATTCTTTATGATAAAGGGCAGACAGCAAGCTGAAAGCAGAGCAAATAGTGTTGAAGCTTGTTAGATGTGGAGACAGAGAGTGGTTCTGAGAGGAGATTACTTCAAAGGTCAGCTCAATCATCTACTGCCAAGGAGCCGCCCATTCTGAAATCACCCTCAAACACCGGTCTATTTGCTGCTGATTCTTTCTTTTTTTCAAATTAGTTACAGGGTGGTTCACAGGAATTTCAGCTTAGATGTGACCACTTTAAATGAAACCAAGGCATCAGACTATATCGGAGTTGCAACTTGCTTTGTGAATGCAAAATACTCTGGGTTCACTTTATTAGTAGGAGAACTAGTCTACATTTTACTAATTCTATGCTAATTTTAATGAGTCATTGAATAATTAATTTACCCAATTTGTTAAAAATGCAGTTTCATTCAGGAATAAAACACCATTGAAAGAGACACAATGGTTCTTCTGTGTGTTTGTATGGAAATATTTATGTTGGCGAAACAGACAACGTTGTGTTTAAAATAGTTAATTTTACTGAACTGTTGTATAAAATGAATATTACATTTGCAATTCTGCTGATATTCGGTAAAAACTGCACTCTTGCTCATGTGATAGACAAAAACTGACAAGGTGTATTTTTGCTATCATAACTTGAATTTTGGTTCATTGCAACTACATTCTACCAGGATATATCACATAGTGAAATGCACTATCAAGGCATGTGTTTGTTTGGTTTTTGCAAAGAGAGTGGCATAGTTGATAATCATTAAAACAACAATTATAACTGTAGACAAAACCTATCACAAACCCCTATGTAAGAGGACAAATAAGCTTTCTATCTTCTCTCTTATTAATTTGCATCAACTCAATACCTCATCAAACAATAGGGAAGAGAGATGAATAGATGAATGAAGTGCTACAGGGATTACGTATGTCTATAGGCCAAAAACACAGAAATGAGTTAGCATTTTAGCACTTACAGTTCCATTGTCCCAAAAGTCAATGGGGTTTTTAAGCTTGTTTAAATGACTGAAATAAAGTCTATGGTCTGTAGTTTAAGTTTTAGTTAAACATTTAAGAATCAAGAACTGCTTGGTTGGCCTACAAAAATATGCCATTGCAACACTTCATAGATCTGCAGAAATAGAGCTAAAGAGAAAAAAAGAAGAGTGAAAGAGAAAGTCAGAGAAAGCAGGTTGACCTGGCCTTCATACAGCTAATTACGAATTATGCTGAGTAGACACCTCATATCTCCAACAGAAGGGCACTGAGGAAGAGGTAGAGAAGGAGCGGCAGCAGCAAGAGTGGGTAAAACTACTTTGAGGTCACTTTGAAGTGACAACACAGCACAGCGGGAAACACTTTCTGCCCTATGAATGTCCCTCCTTTCCACTCATCATCCAGTTGGGCAATAACAAGGATAGCAACTGTTCTACAAGAGTGTGTTAGCTGGATGAGTTCAACTACATTCAGTTAACTCACACACATTGGTGAGCTCTTCATGAACTAAATCAATGTGCTCATCGATGAACTATTCGTTGAGCTCATGGTGAAATAATCAGCTAGCTGACTGACAAGCTCATCAGTTATTTCAACTGTTAACAAATTCTTTGATGTCAACAGTTCACATTGGGGAACTCATCAACTTGCTGGTGCATCGTCGATTTAAAGGGATCATCGGCCAGTAATATTAGCCATTCATCTGATTTTGAATTGATGAATCTGAAAATGCCACATCTTTGTAGTGAGGCCACTTGATGGCGCTATGAAGAGACAAAAACGAGAGCTGTACTCACACAGCGTGGGGTTCCTTAAACTTGCCGACCTGCTGGATATGATACATGAGATCCCCACCACTGATGTATTCCATGACAAAGTACAGGCGGTCCTGTAGATACACAGAGACAGTGGGGTAAGAGACAAACACAGTATAGTTGAGAAAAGATGACAAGACGGTTGAATTTTCTTGTAACAAAGAACGGTTCTAGAAGTTTATTTCTTTTCCCCAGTGCTACTTGGGGGTCAAATGAAAAATAGAACACAATAGTAGATTTTGGAACCAATTTTATTATGGTTTCTTAATGCTTCTTTAAGTATAATAGAACACAGTCATGGGTTCATTTCGAATTGGACATGACAAATTAAGTTCCGAACGTAGGTTCGAGAGGAGCCTAATCATTCAGTCTTGTCAATCATTATTATGAGCCTATATAAGCAGCTCTTATTGCACCGTCCCAGCGTCAATTCTTCCGGCATCCCTCCACCTCCCCATCTCCTCCTCTATTTCTGTTTTTCTCCCTCTAGGTACTACTGCAATTGACCGTTCGCAAAGACCCAGTAGCCCCTCACTGCAGAACAAAGATCCAGGGGGTGGGGGGATTTGGATCCACAATAGGGGGTGGAGATAGGGGGTGGAGATGGGTGAGTTTAGGGATGAGGGAGTGGAGACGGGTAGGTTTAGGTATATTTAAGGTGGGAGGAGTTGGATCTGGATCCAACCTCGCCCCTGGATCTTGTGTTCTGCAGTGAGGACCATCTCCAAAGATCCGCCCCCTTAGTTACTGTTGCCATGACCGACAAACAATGCCGCTCTCAGCTACACATCATGTTCTCACGCAGTGAAAAATACATCGCAGAGCAAAGAGGAAACTGACAACACAGAGGAGACAGAGCAGGTTACTTGTGATATGAAACAAGGTCTCAGGACCCTCAGTTTTAAATTGTAATTTTTTAAGAAATTCTAGCAATAAATACCATTTTGTGGCTCTTCAATGTGTCGTGACAGATCACTGTATTGAATCAGTTCAAACACGTGAACCGATCGTCTTTTCATACTTACTTAAAGCACGAAATGAACATGAATAAACATCAGAACGTGTTTTATTTAAACCGTGGAATACACCATTTTTCAAGTTTAAGTCCACCAAAGTTAATCTACTCTCCTGTCTGATCTGATCTGTGGTTAAGACTAGGAGGGAAACAGCTGCGGCTACTGGGCATGTGCATTTTGATATTTTTCCGAGCCAACAATATAATGTGAAACCTATGAAAATGGTTTCAAAAAGTACACAGTGCCACAGTTTCATCACTGATGTCACAGTGACCGTCTTTTTGCAGTAAAGGACCTGTCATAGTTTACTGAGTGGGAAGATGACATGAAGCGATGCGTTTAACCTGCATTGAAAACAGATGAGCGCACATGTGCATATACAGCTCCCGAGCGGGGGGGAAGTTCACGGGATTTTGTCCACAAGATGATAAGAACACAAGTTAACATATTATTTTATTATTTAACACTCAGCATTTAACTTAAGTGCTACAAGCCATATAGCTCCGGACATGACAGATTTTCTGGTACGCAAAACAAGTTCTTTAAAGGAATACCTTAGCTTATTGCTGTTACTGTGGCAGCCAACAACAGCACCCTCTGCACATTTTTATATTTAGTCGTATTGAAAAAGTTTCAATTCAGTCTTTTTTTACCCGTTTTAACATGTATTTCTATGGACAAAGGCTGTAGCTGTCGGGCAAGATGGCGGATAGCAGCGGTGGCACATAATATCCGCGTTCTGATTGGTCATATCGCTTGTCAATCAAGCTCTTTGCGAACGGTCAATTGGGGGCTTGCACTCGGCGCTCAAGTCGAGCCTCGGGTTTGAGCCTCCATTAACCCTTAAATGCATACCTCGGGTCTTTAGCGACCCGGGACGTCATTCACCACCCTCTCCCTCCTTAATTTTTTTAAGTTAGACATCAGCTTTCTTAGTATTCTCAATCTATTCATTATAAACAATATAACAAGAAAAAAATAATACAATTTAAAAGAATGTCTGTTTTCTGATTAATTTTTTATAAAAAAAGTGTATAGGATCTCTTGAGACCCGAGGTGTGTCTTAAGTATATTTTTTCTGCACAAAAAATATTCAAATATCTAATGACTCAATACATGTAATTCTCCTTTACTCCTTTTGAGATGGCACTGTTTAATAAACAATAATGACGTGACGTTTGGCTCATTATCACTGCAGGCATAAAACAAAAGAATATCATGAGCAAAAACTGAACTGGTTTGAATGGCTATACTGCAGAGCAATTACTGTATGCCATAAAATATCAATTTAACTGTCATTTGATGGTGGATGTGATGGATAAGCTGCCAGTGATCAAACTATTGATTTTGAGGTCACTGAAAATGGTAGTTTCGTGAATATGTTTGAGATCGTGTCATCGCGGATATGAGCCAGATGCTGAATGTACTGTGGAAGTGCGCTCTGACGATGGTACAATCATCTGCTCAAATTGAACCATTCTAAGTTTCTAAAGGTAACGAAATATGTTTATTTTATTCTTCTGTAATTGTTCTTAAAATATCAAGAGAGTTTTTTGCTATTGCAGCAGTTAGAGATCCATCCATGCTGGATATATAGGTACGGGTTGCTAAAGACCCAAATATGTAATAGTGATTGGCGAAACATTCATGCATTTAAGGGTTAAGGACAGCAAGCCAAGTTTGTTTACCATTAACCATCAGGAATGGATGGGCAGGTGAACTCGTGAAAAGTAATTTATGGTAAATCAGTAACTGCGGAGCATTCTATTAGTAATTGTCTAAAAAGAATCTGTTCATAAATGTAATTCGCTCAGGAACTGGTTTTAACATTTCATTTAAAGTTTTTTATTCATTAAAAAAAATCGGCAGTCATCCATTTGGGAATAGCAAGAATTTGTTTTGCTGTATATTTCTGATTTACTAAAAAGAACCAGCTTATTTGTCTGGGAACTGGACAACACTGAACACATTGTCAAGTCAAGTCACCGTTATTTGTATAGCGCTTTTTACAATGCAGATTGTGTCAAAGCAGCGTTACAGTATTAAACAGGGGAATAGTGTGCTGTTCTTCCCTGGCCAGGCGAGACCAGCAGTTTAATTCTAGGTTGCAACTAAGTCAAATTGTGCAGAGGACTCATATTGTATATTTTGTATATTTTTATACTGTATTTGTGATTCACTAAAAAAGAACTTAAAAAGATCTTTAAAAGATTAATTTACTGATTACACTGTTTGCACCGAATGCTTCCGATTCATTATAGAGAACTGGGAATTAGATAGAATTAGTCATGCTATATGATTCTGATTCACTTTGGGGAAAAAAATATCTTACAGATATCCTGTATGTTTTTAATTTAATAAAATAGATTCAGCTTGTAAGGGTCAATTGTCTGGAAATTGGACTACAACAAGCATGTTGCATATTTTTGGTTTATTAAAATGAATCAGCTCATAGGAGTCATTCGTTTGAGAACTTGACAGAATTAGTCTGTTTTAGTGAAAGAAACAATTCAGGAAACAGACAACAATTGACATTGTATATTGCTATATACTGTTGTATATTTTTGATTCACTAAATGAACTGGCTCATATATTTCCATTTTTTCATATATTTATCCAAGTACTTTATAATTCTGAGTATTGATGTACTGACATTAACAGTAAGATTTTATGAAATGCCTATGGATTTGTGTATTACTTTTACTGTTACTCAAACCCCTGTAAGAATATTTACTTTTAGTGACAAGCCTATAATACATTTTTAACAAATCCACACACACACACACACACACACACACACACACACACACACACACACACACACACACACACACACACACACACACACACACACACACACACACAGACAAATCCCAGGGCCAAAATCCAAAGAGCAAAACATGCCGAACGTCTTAATATCTGCAAGTTTCAGCCACATTTTCCCTGGGCTCCATTTTATTGGCTTTCTTCCTGTAATGATGAGGCTTATTTTGCATCAGTTGCGGGTGGTGTAATTTCCTGCAGTGGTGAGTGTGTGTGTGTGTGTGTGTGTGTGTGTGTGTGTGTGTGTGTGTGTGTGTGTGTGTGTGTGTGTGTGTGTGTGTGTGTGTGTGTGTGTGTGTGTGTGTGTGTGTGTGTGTGATGGTCAGGGGAATTAGAGTCAGGGAGGATTAAGAGACTGAAAGTGATGAAGAGTGCGAGGGGGAGACGGACTGCTAGGCAGCAGTGCTTAAAGGAGGTCCCATCACTGTCAAGAAGGAAAGAGGGCGGGCAGCGGGAAAGAGTCTTTACCTCACTTCACTACACACCAACTACCTAAACCCCCACAACTACAACAAATCAGCATACACAACCTCATACACACACACACACACATACATCTGACTAACTCCCCATTATAGGCTTGAGGATAATCTACATGACTGCAGCTGTTTGGCTGTCAAATACCTCCTGTGACTGATCCCCCTCCATAAAGAAATCCCCTCCCAACACCCCGCTCGAATACCTTGCAGGCTTTATTTGCTCTTAACGAACGTATGTGCGAAGGAGGAGATGATTTAGTGACGTAGCTTCGTTTGAGATCCAATGCAGTTCCAGAAAAACAAGGCATAAAAGAGCTTCGGCCACGTGACGACACAATCTTTTCCTCCCCCAGAGTCTCCTCAGTTTCTGACTCAGTCCTCTCTATCCTTTGACTCTCGCTTCCTGTCTCGATTTCTCTGTCTCTCGCTATCTTGCTGTTGGTGACAGAGGCTCATGCGGTGCTCAGTAGGATGTTGAGAGACGGCGATGCTGCCTGTCACAGCTCTGCTGCGGCCACAGATGAGTGTGTGGCGCGCTGCCCCCCCTGTGAGCATGTCACATTCACATGACCACACACACACACACACACACACACACACACACACACACACACACACACACACACACACACACACACACACACACACACACACACACACACACACACAAACACCATTCTTGTCGATGTACAAATTACTGCAGTCTCTAAGCAGCATGTGGGGGATGGGGAGGGATGGATTCCAAGTGTGTGTGTGTGTGTCTGTGTGTGAGTTTGGTCATGTGCTGCAAAATGAAAGAATACCCAGTGACGTGTGCCCACGCTTCAGCTTATGTCGGAGGATATACGTTGAGAAAAGAAAGAGAAGAGAGAAGCAAAAAGGAGATGAGTTGAGATGAAAAGGAGAGGTGATGAGATGCTATGAAAGGGGGAGAGGAGAAGAGATGAGAAGATGGATGAGGAAAGGAAAAGGGATGACATGAGACGAGATAAGATGAGACGAGACACGTCTACATGAGAGAGAGAAGAACAAAATGAACAACATGAAATGAGATGAGAGCAGAAGAGGCGAAGAGAAATGAAGAGGAGAAGAAAAGAGAAGGAGGGTAGATGAAAAGCTGATGAGGATAGCAGTAGGAGAGAGGACAAGGTGAGATGAGAACTGAATAGACAACAGGAGATTAGACACATGGAAGAAGATGAGATGAGACAACAAAATGATAGACAAAACGAGACGAAGATGAAGAAAGGAGAGCAAAAGAGAAGTCATGAGATGAGTCTAAGACATGAAATTAGATGACAGCAGAAGAGATGAGATGAGACGAGAAGCTGCAGTACCATGGTCTGAAAGCAGGAGTGCAGTTGAGTGAGGAAGGGTGGTTTTCCTGCCAAGGCCAACACTCTCTTCTCCACCATAGTGCATTCAACATCATCATCCTGGATCACCACGTCCTTCTTCAGGATCTTTATGGCAAACAGCTCATCACCTCCTTTTCTCTCGGCCAACATCACCTAAGACAGGCAAACAGAGAGAGAGAGAGAGAGAGAGAGAGAGAGAGAGAGAGAGAGAGAGAGAGAGTGTGTGTGAAGGTAGCAGGGATGTTCATAACACATAACATTTGAGCATTTGGAGCATTTGAGCGAGCAAGCAGGAGGAGAAGCAACACTGTAACACAGCGAATGAGCTTCATTTATTAGCAGAAGATACACTGGCCTTTGACTGCAGATCAATACAGCAGCGTTTACACTCATTCTCAGCACGTTTAGAGCAAGTTAGGCTAGAGAACATACAGTAGCTGCAGTTGAGGCACAGATGATATACAAAGACATAGAGAAATGACGGACAGAAGAGATTAAGCTCTCGCACACAAGTGAAGACAATAAGGAGCAGATTTGAGTGTGGCACAATGGCATGATGAAGGAAATCTTGAGTGATGGGAAGGCAGATTTTAATTGTGCTCATTTTTAGGATTGAGCCTGAAGGCACATGTACTAAAGAGAAGAGACAACCAGAGAGAGAGGGATGGAAGAAAAAAGAGAGAGAAAGTTTAAAGAGTAGCGACTGCACTGAGTCAAAGAGCAACAGAAATGAAGGAAAATGAAATAAAAAAGCAAGAGATTAATATCATAAACATTAAAAAGTATAAACATTTTAATTTAAATGCATAAACAATCTGCATTATTAATCCTTTTGATCTTTTTTTTTTTAAATCACAAAAATTATGAATTTTGAAACTAACCTTTCATTGGATAATAAGAATTTTAAATGGGGGGTAATATCATTATGGAACAAATGTTTTTCTCAAATACACGTTGGACACAATTATTGGCACCCCTTGAAATTATTATGAGTAAAATATCTCTGAAGTATATTCCCATTCATATTCACAATTTTGAATAATCCAGGGGGATTATGAACATGGCTGCTTGTTTCACAGATATATAAATAGGACGGAAAACAAAACCCAAATTCCCTTAATCATCCATCACAATGAGAAAAAACAAAGAATATATTTCTGATGTGCAGCAAAAGATAATTGAGCTTCACAAATTAGTGAAGTGGCTTTAAGAAAAGAGCCAGAGCAGTGAAAATTCCCATTTCCACCATCAGGGCAATAATTAAGAATTTCCAATCAACATAAAATGTTACGAAACTGCCTGGAAGAGGATGCGTGTCTATATCGTCCTAACGCACGGTGAGGAGGAGAGTTTGAGTGGCCAAAGACTCTCCAAGGACCACAGCTGGAGAATTGCAGAAAATAGTTGAGTCTCGGGGTCAGAAAACCTTAAAATAAATAGTCAAACAGCACTTACATCACCACATGTTGTTTGGGAGGGTTTCAAGAAAAATTATCCTAGTTCATCTAAAAACATTAGTTAGATTAGATTAGTTTGGTGAACACAGGGATAAAAGTATCCCATGTGTACAATGAAATATACTGCTGTATTTTCTGATGTTGTGGGCCTATATTTCTGCTGGAGGTCCTGGACATCTTGTTTAGACACATGGCATCATGGATTCTATCAAATACCAACAGATAAAAAATCAACAAGTGACTGACTCTGTTAGAAATATTATAATGGGCCATGTTTGGATCTTCCAACCGTACAATAATCCAAACACAAACCTCAAAAACAACACAAAAATGGGTCACTGAGCACAAAACCAAGCTTCTGCTATGGCCATTCCAGTCCTCTGACCTGAACCCTGTGGAAAATGAGTGAGGTGAACTGAAGAGGAGAAGCAACGTCATGGGGATGTGAATCTAAAGTTTTTTAGATACAGCAATTAGATGTTTTTCAGATTGTGGAAAGACTATCTTTACTGTAGCATAACTATGTATGTGCATCTTGTAGTTTGGAAAGCTACAGATTCAAATTAGCTCTGCAACACTGTTATGTGTGTGTGTGTGTGTGTGTGTGTGTGATGAATTTAAACCCAATCCAATATGCCTGACACAGCCACAGCACTTTTTGTCACCAAACCAATAGCGCTTCATCGGTGTGTGAAAACATCTCTCAAATACCTTCCCTCATTCGGCGTCAAGGTCACATAGAGAAAAACCTGACAGAGGAAAAGTAATGCTTGAAGAAACTTTACGGACAGTCTGGCTCTGCCTTTTAGCGCTCTCTTGAAAATAAATGCACATATTGAAATGAGCAGAGTTATTTCAGTGTAAAGGCAGCCCCAGATGGACACCTTGTGACTGGCGATGGGAAAAGAGAAGCAATACACTTCAACATTACAGAGGACACCATCTGCTCCTCACAGGCTCTACACACACACACACACACACACACACACACACACACACACACACACACACACACACACACACACACACACACACACACACACACACACACACACACACACACACACACACACACACACACACACACACACACACACACACACACACACACACACACACACACACACACACACACACACACACACGCGCACACTACTCTGGCAGCATAGCAAGCAGGTCATATCCATTCCAACGCATTCATTACCGCTGCATACCTGTTTAGAAAAACGCACATCAAACAAAAGGTACACAACTGCACACAGTGCTCCAAAGTCTCAAGGACATTGTCAGCTAGTGCAGCCGCACAAAACTATCTGCTGGGCCCTGGATGAGAACTGCTCCAGGATCAGCATATTCAAGGACAGAATCTGATCAATGATCATGTCTCCAACTGTGAGATCTGCATCAAACCCATAATCACACAACTGGACTTGTGAAAGTGCACATCTGTCAGCTTTTGAAGCTCCAGTGTTTTTGACAAAGTGCCACCAGTCCCCTATTTAGGGTGAATCCCATTTCTCTGTCTTAAGTAATTCTTGGTTTTAAGGGGTATCTACCCCTTCCCCTTAGCCCTACCCCTCGATCAAAACGAGAATTGGGACAGCCCTTACTCTCACGTGAACGCGCAAAACTAAGGGGAAGGGGTAAGACAGAGAATTGGGATTCACCCTAACTCTTCTAAAATATATATTTTTAATGGGCATCTTTGTCTTTATTCCAGTAAAATTATCTCAACATTGTTAAAGGAATAGTGCACTCATAAATGACAGTTTTGTCAACATTTTGTCATTCCAAACAGTACAAGTTTCTTTCTTATGTTGAACACAAAAGAATATGTTTCGAAGACTTTTGCAGAACCAAACAGTTGTTGGTCTCCATTGACTTCCATAGTATGGAGAAAAAAAAATACTATGGCAGTCAAAGGGGACCAACAGCTGTTTGATTATCAGCATTCTTCAAAATATCTTCTTTTATATATAGAACATAAGAAATAAACTCATACATGTTTAAAATGACATGAGGGTGAGTAAACGATGACATTTTCATTTTTCGGTGAACTATTTCTTTAAAATCAAGACGAATACCTAAGAAGCAAAATTTTTTAAGATTCTATGCCTTGATTTAAATGTATAGTTCACCCAAAAACTAAAATGCTGTCATTGTTTACTCCCCTTCCATTTGTTCCATACCTGTATGAGTTTCTTTCTTCTGTTGAACACAAGATACTTTGAATGTTTGTTACCAAACAGCTGAGAGTATCCATTGACTTCCACAGTATTTTCTTCCATAATATGAAATCAACAGTTTGGATACCAACAATCTTCAAAATATCTTCTTTGTTCTACAGAAGAAAGAAACTCATATATTTTTGGAACAACTTGAGGGTGAGTAAAGCAATTGTCATTTTTTAGGTGAACTATTCCTTTAAATGTAATTTCCCTTAATTATGTTCTTTAATTGGCAAAATTGTCTTTTTTAAAGTGTCAATGTTACATAAGTAACAAGATAGAGTAATTACATTTTGATTCAACAATACAACCTCAAAAATTCACAATGTTATCAATAAACAAGCATTCATAAAAAATATTTTCATTTCATGCAGACTTTAAACCTTACTTTTTATCATTAATGAAAACTTTACATTTCCTTTAAAAGGCCAATTGAATGGCTTGTGACAAAATAAAATAAATAAATAAATAAATAAAGCCTTTCTTTAAAGGTTTCTTGTTCATTTTCAAACAAACATATTTGAAAAATCCCTGATGTTTCAGAGAGTCAGTAGTGACGGTTCACTGACTGCTAACTCACGGGTGAGTTTAACGCTATTTCTTGAATCTTTTTGACTGCCTCATTAGAAAACAACTGCTTATAATAGTATAATATAATGTTGCCTACAACAACCACTTCTGTTTAGTTAGACTGGAGCACCGGAAATGAGTTAAGAAAACAAGCTCTATCATATCTTTTTATCCAAAAACAATTTTAATGTTCTGCAGATTTTTACTGGAAAACAATCACAATTTTTTTCAGACTGCAAGTTCCGGCTGACTTCAGCACTGACTTTGCTATCTGAACATGAGTCTATGAGTCTATGCAGAGAACCTCAGAGTCACGTACAGACATCTGTGTATGGCGTTTGGTCGAGAATGAAGGTGCAGCAGCGAACTGGACAGATCAGGCCGTCAGACGCAACAGTGAGCCTGACATTTCGTTTGTCATGATGTGGACAACATCAAACAGTCTCAGCTAATGATGCTGAAAGAGGTCTAGCACTGCACCTCAACATATCAATATCATTTTAAAATCCTGTTGCCATGGCAACTGGCAGCAGCTGGAACATGAGCCCACTCACCCTTCTATTTCCCCTCTCGCTGTCTTTTAGCCTGTGTTCCAGTAATCTTAGTTGTTTAGAGTAACCTCACAGCTCGAGATTACCTGATGCTCGAAGCACCAGTGAGCCTACCTGACACAGAGAGAGAGACACAGAGCGAAAGAAGATAGCGAGAGTTACCTTTCCAAAGCTACCCTTGCCCAACACCATGAGCAAATTGAAGTCGGACAGTTTCATGCGGTCCCGGTTGCCATTGCTGTCGAATTTGAGGATGGCGTTGGAAGAAGAGCCATCTGCTGTTTTGCTGGGACCAATTTTAGCTCTCTGTTGGGAAAGAGCAAAAAGAAACAATAATCTTGTGTTAGAGTGGGGTCAGAGACAACAGAGACACACACGTTTGTTTTTCTTGCACGGTGGTGACTTTCAGTTGACTTCTATTGTTTTTATACTGAGCTAATTATATTTTCTTTCCCCTACTTCTAAAACCAAAATCACAGAAACCTACACTCTCAGAGAAAAATGTACAGAAGCTGTCGCTGGGGCGGTACCCTTTCAAAAAGCACTACTATATACCATTTAGGTACTAATATGTACATGTTACAAACTAACATGTATATTTATAGTACTAATTTGCACCCTTTTAAGGGTAGATAAGGTACAAATGTGTACCTTTTGAAAGGGTACTGCCCCAGGGGTAATGTAGGGACACACTAATATTACATTTCTGGCTTGCATTCTCTGCAATAAGCTGATTATTATTTTCATGTTACGGCTGTAAAATACTCTACTATATTGCCTGAATAAATAAACATATTAATAACTACTTATGAGCAAGTCAATTTAGGCATCACAACTCTACAATATTCAGTATGAGAAATGGATATTCATTTTGAGGTTTGTTAAAGATTACATTAACAATGTTATTAATAAATGTGTTTTCAACTATTAGTATTTTTACATTTAGATTACATTTACCTTTCAGTGAGCATTACATGACTGCAAAGATCATCTACATTTTAAGAGACATATTTAAGATTGAACAATACCGATAAATAAAAAAAACTAACTGATAAAACAATGCATTTAGCAGAAGCTATCCAATTACAGTGCATTCAGGCTATACATTTTGTCAGTATGTGTGTTCTCTGGGAATTGAACCCACAACCTTTTGCGCTGCTAACGCAATGCTCTACCACTGAGCCACAGGAACACTGTGCCAATGGTACCAATACATTATTCATCCCTAGACTAAATATATTCATAAAAAACAAAAACAAAACATTGTATATACAGTATTTATATCCGATATTGATGTTAAAATAAAAAATATATAATATTGGCTTACTGTGGTACGCCGGATGTTGTGAACGCGCTCAGAACAGTTGGACATTGCGGTGAATCAGAGGGAAAAAAAAATATATATAAATACTGTTTCTTGCACAGACCGAATGTTTTGTTTCTTAAGACCTCAATGTATCGTCACGAGCCGCAGGGTTTAATTTGGTTTTGTCTGTGCATGTTTTTTTTTACTCTCAAAGCCGTGGGTCCCATTGACTGCCATTATATGACTGACAGACTGCAATTTTTGAGTTAAAAATCTCTGTTTGTGTTCTATTGAAGAAACAAAGTCACCTACATCTTGGCAGATAAACATCGTTTTTTTTATTTTTGGGTGAACTATCCCTTTAACAAAACATGAAAGACGATTTAGACATATCACACATATATCGTGCATCCATACAGAAACCTGTTAGCATTTTTAGATTTTCATTAGGACATTTACTGTTTATTAAAAGCTAAGCAAAAACTCCAAGCCTTCATTTTTATTCTGCTGACAGCTCATCTGTGACAATAAAGCCTCAATAATAAATTAATATTAAATATATTAAAAATAATAAATACAATAACAACAATAACACCATCGCATCTATATTTCTAGTCTTTTTCTTATTTTCCTCTGATCGTTTGCTGGTCTCCACAATCTCAGGTTTTACTATCCTTGCGGGACATTTGGGTTTCACGATGTAGGCAAAACCTGGCCCACACACATACAGTACAAACGTAAGAATGAGCCACAACCTGCCATGGCTGACATCTTTTGTTTGTTTCTCTGTGTTGATGTTACTGAATTTCTTAAGCAGGTATATTCATCACATCGCTGCTAAATCTGTCAAACACATGATTCAGCAAACGCTGGGTAAACCTGTCACCCAGACTGCAGATGAAGCAATTTTTGGCTATTGTGTGCATGTGTGAAAACGACAGTGTGTATCCGTAATACAAAGAGAGATATTAAATATGTATTTGGCAGCATTTGTAAAACAGCCCTAAAGTGTTTGTAAGACACAGAGGAAGTGGGTGTGCGTCAGTTAAACTGTGGCGGTCTGTGTGTGTATCTCTCGCTCTCCCTGGGTGAACGTTTAGTTTCTGGCAAGGATCTCGCGGACCAAGCTGGCATGCTACAGAATGACATACGGCCTGTGTAAATGTCTGTGGTTCCTTCTGTATTAAGTGTGTGCGGTCACAGGGCACAGTCATCAGGCTCCATCGGCTGCAGGCTGAGGGGAAGTGTACTGCCGATTTCCTTGTTCACCAACTTTCTCCTTCACAGTCCACTGAGAACTGATCCATTATCTACAGCTGTGAGCCAATCACACCTACAGTAGCTTGGCAACAGGTCACACACACACACACACGGTCGCACACAAGTGCACTAAAAGCTTTTCTCATTCACAACACGTTTGCACAGCACTTCGGCTAACACACAAAACACAACAGTGCGTCAGAATTCCTCACTTACTTTGCTTTTTATGCACTACAAACACTGTTTTAACTTGGTATCTTGTCTTCCTACTCTAAAAATACGTAAATATGCTTAAAACAAGACATTTATAGACATTTGTCTTGATTTTTTAAAACTTGTTTTAAGCATCAAACTCTGCATAATAGTGTTTTGTCTGTCCATCTACCTTTTAAAAAAATATCTATGTATGTTTTATATATATATATATATATATATATATATATATATGGTTTGTGTGTGTGAGTGTATATATAATTTGAATACTTATTTAAATATCAATGTACAATTTGTTTAAATATTTATAAAAATATATCTGTCTTTATATATATATAAATAAGACATACATTGTTATTATTATACAATTATTATTGTTAATAATATTACTAAAACATATTTATTTAAATATCTATGCACATTTTGTTTAAACATTTAAAACATATGTATGTTTTTTAAATATTTAATTAAGTATTTGCTTCATATAAATATTTATTTAAATACATATGTATGTTTTATTTTAAATGTATGTTTAAAAGTTTTATTTATTTTTTTGTTAAATAATTGTCAATATATTTGTAAATATTTATTTTAAAATGTTTTATATATATATATATATATATATATACTACTGAATATAAAATAAAATGAGTTTTTCACCTTTAATAGATGGGACAGAACTGACAGGAAACAACAGAAGGGATGTTTTCTAAAAACTATCCAAGACAGATTTGATGTAAATCCACACTCCAGCATGTTAGCACATGCTTTGTCGACCAGGTCATCAGATAAACTCATTTCTAACAGCCATTTTATGCAGTGCTCTTAAATTGCACATGCCACTGACATCCTGTGATATGTACAAGAGGTGACTGTAATTAAAAATACACAGAGCTGATTTCAATTCTGACACCTTTACAATCATTCCAAATGAATTTCTACATGCCTCTCACTTTTCCCATGATTCCGCTGCTATTTACCAGCAGAATGAATGTGTAGGATTGCCTGGGTCCCTTGGCCCATCTCACACGCGCCTGTCTCACTGCCCTCTCTCTCACAGCCTCTTGGAGTACATTCAATTTTAATTTCCAAACTGCTGCCATATTGTGAGGCTGGCATGCGGCTCAGTCTAGCATAGAATTCCATTAACACACTCCCGACTGTTCAGACGCCACACTTCACACGGTCCCTGCAGACAAACACACGGCCCGGCTGAATCTGCTGCCCAGTGCTCAGCCTCACTCACACATCCCTGCCTCTTTATCTCATTAAAAGGGTTCATTATTTACCCCCCCCCCCCCCCCCCCCTCATGTCGTTCCAAACCTGCATGACTGACTTTGTCTGTAGAACACAAAATAAGAATTTTAGAATAATGTACTGGCTGCTATTTTAAAAAGATACAATGACTAGAGACTGTAGCCCTCAAGCTTTAAAAAGCACTCAAAACTTAAAAGTAGTCAAGTGATCTGTTTTGTAGATTTCAAACTCACTCTTTCAACATTTCAGTTAACAGCTCATTAGAGGGGAGGAATGTTATTGGACGACTTCAGTTTTGGTCTCTTTCTCACACTATCTGTCACTTTAAAAGTAGGGCTGGGTATCGAGTTCGATACTTTTTAGGTACCAAATTTCGATACCTAAGGGGTTCATCTCATCAACGTCAGTGTGGCAATAAGGCTGCAGCACTAGGTGTGATTCGAGAGCGATTCGAAAGCGTATTGAGCAGTCTGCTCTCTATATCGCGCGCTTTTGTTTACTACACGCAGACTGAAGCATGTGACGCTCGCGGTGACTTCAGCGTCTGCTGTTTCACTAAATGAGGACATACATGAACAACATCTCCAGAACTGAGTCACTTCAAGAGCATTTTACCATTTGATTTGAGTAAAACTAGCATCATATCATATACACACAGAACTGTAAAGGTATTCACGGCAACCCGTCAAAATAAAAGTTTGGTTAAACTTGGAAGACACTGTGGCAGAAATATATTAATATTGTTCAGCAGAATGTACATACTGCTAATACTAGGCTACTATTAAAATTATTCAATCTTAATTATTTTAAGTAATGATCAAACAACATGTCTTCCCTGTTTTAATTTTGATAGTAAACCCCATTTGTTTGCCAAAATAAATAAAGTTTGATTTTCAATAATTTAAAGATAAATGAAATTAATGTTTTATGCCTTCATTTGAAAACCGGATACACAACACAGAATTTCTGAGGAAAAAGAAAACATTTCATAATCCTATTTTAAGAATAAATTTGAATAAACTAAGCTGATTTTATGCTTTCAAATAATTAGACATACTACAACACATTTAATAATAAAACATATGGTGAAAGGAAATAAAAAACCCACTTATGAAAGTGGATAGAGATTTTTAATTTCTTGAAATCTTTAACAACCAAGAATAAATTAATAGAAATTATGATTCTGTCTGAGCTATGTGTTAAAGGCACTAGTGTAAAGGAGCAGATGTGTAAACTGAAAACTATTTGAACTTTATTAAAACTATTTGCACTGATTTATTGTGTTGGATATATTTTGTTTCTTTGTGCAGTGGCTCAGGAGATGAGGCTTTGAGTCTCTATAAATGTCAACTAGCTGAAAAAATAAAACCAACAATTTTTGAGATAATGTAATCTTGTTAAAACTGATTTCATAAAATTGGTATGGAAAAAAGTTTTGTTCAGGAACCGGTATCGAAATCAAGGTATTGGTATCCGTATCGAAATTTTTGAATGATACCCAGCCTACTTTAAACCTTGATTATAAAAGTCTTGAATATACAATTGAACATATAATTGATATAATATATAGTTGTCCAATAGACCTAGCATTGTATATTACGAATATTGTTGGCTCTTGATGAATTGCTTTGTTTCTCCTCTTTTCTTAATTGCTTTGGATAAAATTGTCTGCTAAATGCATTCATTTAAATGTAAATATACTACACAAGTCGTATTAAGCACTTTTATGATCCTTTAAAAACTTGAATATCCATTTATTTAAATATCTGTCTGTGTTGTTTAAATACTTAAAAATATATGCGTTATTTAAATATTTATTTATTTAAACATGGTTATTTTAATATTTGTGTTTCTATTTATTTATTAAAAACAAATTATTAGTATTTATGTATTTTTGGTTTTTTTACTATTTTACAGACAGAGACAGAACTGACAGGAAACCATATAAATTTTATCTGGAAAACATTTCTGACTGTTTTGACATTTGAAACATTATGGCTCACTGAAGGGGAGGACTGTCTGTGAACGACTAATATTTAGATCTGTTCCTCACACTGTCGTAACGTAATTAAATGATGACAGAATCTTCATTTGTGGCTGAAAAATCCCTCTAATCTTCATAGCTCAGAGTTTTCCCCCATCTCTCACTCTGAAGGTCGTGGTTCTGTAGATCTGTGGGAAGGGACGTGTGGCCTCTGGGGAAAAGCCATTTGAGAAGCTCTGTCTCGCCGCCAAAACCACGAGTTGAGTGGCGGCATTGATCTCTGCACACACACACACACACACACACACACACACGCACACACACACAAAATGCCCTCCACCTCCTCCTCCTCCATCGATTGCTGGGCGTGAACGAGCGATTAGCTCTGTATCCAGCTAAGAGCCTCATCACTGGACTAAGGCAGTGTTTCTTTTGTAAAAGACGAACATCTCAGCTGTATTCTGCTCAGCAGTAAAACCAATGCACATGCACTCACACAGACATACAGCATCAAACGCTCTGCGCGACAACCCAGTGGCGACAACTTTTATTTGTCTGATCCAGAATAGACAGGAAGGATGCAAGATAGGACAAGA
Organism: Ptychobarbus kaznakovi; assembly: GCA_027422405.1. NCBI lineage: Eukaryota > Metazoa > Chordata > Actinopteri > Cypriniformes > Cyprinidae > Ptychobarbus > Ptychobarbus kaznakovi. The sequence goes on along the minus strand of CM049807.1, from coordinate 10,100,466 downwards.
GAGAATGAGAAGGGAGAGATAAAAAGGAACGGAGACAAATGCTAATGTGGGTAGATTTCCACTGAGCTGAATGCGTTGCCTTCACCGCGCTTCAATGCACACAAATTCCGTCATTTCTGCACAGCATTGTGGAGGGTGGAATGAGAATGAAGGAAAAAATAAAGAGCTAAACAGTGAGAGGAAGTCATTTGTTCATAGCGGTGAAATGTGGAGGGAGGTGGTCGCGTCTTGACAGGTCAAATTACAGGTGAATAAAAGTTGAGGAGATGCTATCAACAGGAGGCGGCTCGGTTAGGTGAGACAACTTAACGGTTATGATTACACCTCTGACACTCACACACAGAAAAACACAAACAACCACACAAATAGCGTCATGCTGTTTTTTCATAGAGGACTGAAAAGTGGTGCTGGGGAAGAGAGCGTTCACTAAAATTAGCCATGCTATCAGCTCAGCTGTTTTCAAAATACTTATTTATCACTCATCAGTATTCTCAGAAGACCCTACTTGGCATTCAACATCTTGTTTTAGCAGTGAGGTTAATGCTTAGTTAAATATTCCTGCTTTTTATTATTCAATTTTGATTCAAGATAAAATTACTGTTTACAAACAAATGATCAATGATGGTACTGCTAGGTTGTTCCACCTTGGAAAATTAAGGCTTTCAAACATTGAGCATGAAAAAGCGAAACGAATATCGGACGCGATGACGTGTTGAAATAAAACAATAGATTTATATGGATGCTTCCACATAGACCGCAAACATTTGCGCACACTGAAAATGCGAATGTTTTTTTTCCAACCAAGTCTGACAAATCTTTATTATCTTTTCAGTTTTGCAAAGCGAAAACACGGGCCGTCCAATAAGATTTGAGCATTACATCACGTGGCCAGAGCAACTGCGGTTACCCAAAAGGGTAAGAATTGGTGGCGCTGGTTTTCAACACATCGTGCTCAGCGTGGAAAGGCCTTTAGATTAAAATATTTTTATTAAGCTGAAAAAAAAGTGTCTGAACAAAAATTTGCGGAAATACCCCACTTTAAAAAGAGATTTATGTATTGGTGTTTTGAACATCTTAAAATGTACATCAGCATTGGTGGATCAGGAAAACTAGAGTCTAAAATGAATTATATATAATTCGTATGCAATTTTTTCCACAAAGGAATAAAAATACTGACTGAAAACATTTCAATGCAAATCGTTAAAATATTAGCATTTATCTTTAATTTAGAAAGTACAGATTACAAATAATACATAGTTCCTATCAAAGTTTATTATTGAAGGCCAAAAAAAAACCTTCATTTTGATAATATACACTGGTTATAATATAATATAATATAATACATTTAGAAATAGCTCAATATTCTGATTCAATAAATGTGTTATCATAGTGTACTGTCTTTTTTATCAGTGCAAAGTCATCAAAAATGTTTGAGGATGTAAGCTTAAACTTATGTTAATGAGTGTGCAACTTTAGCAAAAAAAGTAGTTTGTGTAATACATTTTTATTTTTAAGCAATGTAAAGGATTCAAATTTAAAAAATAAAAAAGTATGTCACGTCATTGACCCCTGGGCAAGTCGAGTCCATATAAACATTCGTATCCATATAAAACAGGAGTTGATACAAAATGAGTGTGAGATAATGAGTCATTTCCCCATCTCTGTTTTCATGCTGAGCCAAATCTGGCTATAGCTCACGACGCAGGAACAAAAGTTGACATGAGTCTACAGCTCTGAGCGTTGCGTGATGTGGGCGCTCCGGTCCTCCAGCACAGGAGCAGGAGTCACTGACACAGATCCTGAGGGAAGCCTGCTGGTCAGTCTGTGTGTGCAAGTGTGATGGATCTGCTGGCAGGTAGCCTTATACAGCCCCGGCCTTAATGAGCTCAATGTGAGCACCACCAGGCCAATCCTTCATCTGTCCCCTCCGCCTTTCAGCAGAGACCTGCCCTGACCGCAAAGACCCCATAACGAGGAACTGGCTCGCTGGCCATTCTTGCATCTCCCATCCTGATGCTCTCAAATGGAGCCTAAGTATTTTCCCCTCTCACAACCACTCGCAGTCTGGAGTCAAGCTGGGAATCCTGGGTCATTCATTCTCAGCCAGATACAATCGAATACATCGAACATACATCTGAACAAGACACCAGATGTAATGCTAATCTATGAGAGAATTGCTCTAAAGATAGTGAGCTGCCAACAGAGTTGGTGTTTTAAGGCATAACAGACACAAAAGCTGCTCCATAATTTCAAAACAACTTAATTATGTTGCCTTCTAAGTTGTAAAAGTTTGAGTTTATGTAGCAATACTAATAATAAAAAAAGATTGACATAAGTTAAATAAACAGTCAATAAATTATTATATTATTACAAATGTATTTTCATGAATTACAAAGATGATGATGTGTAAGGAGGGTTTTTGGGCTTTGTTTCACGTTCATGTTTTCGTGTCTTTTATTTTGGAGTTTAATCATGGACCCTGTTCAGTCATGTGATTCCATTGTCTGTGTGTTATGTTCTGATGTGTCATGTTCTCATTGGTTGTCTTAGTCATGTGTCCTATCTCTTATTGGTTGGTTCTTGTCATGTGACCTTTATTGTTTGCTATAAGTAGCCATCATGTTGTCAATAGGTGTGTTCGACTACATGCAGACCGATCGGTGGCTGACTTGAAGCAGTGCATGCTGGTTAGAAAATTTGTCCGACTTGAACAGGTGCCGACGCCATGTCACTGTCACGTGTGGCATCAAAGTACCGCGATAGCGTTTCGAGAGCAGCCGGCTGACTCAGCTTGTGCAGCTTATTCAGAGCGACTACAGGAGTGCTGATGATGCACAGCTGCTTCACGATTGGCCAAATTCACCACATGACAACAATGACGTGTGTTTCTAACATCTTCAATTCCAATACTGCTCACAAATCTTATTTTACTTGGAAAATATCACATTCATGTGAAAAAATGGACTAAAGCTAAGCCAAACTTTGAACATTTTATAAAAGAGATTAAACAATATAGTACTACATTAGATACAATTAAGAACAAAAAAGCAAGAAATACCTATGAAGCTTTTTGTTAATTTAAATAGTTGTAATTTTACCCCTGGCATGAATTGTTTCACTTTACATATTCTTATGAATGTTTATTTGTATTTGTACTTGTTGTGAGTTGTATATGCTTGTACAAACCTTTGTAAAATTGTATAAATAACACTGATAAAAGCAAATATTTTATTGGTATTTAAATAGTATATGTTTATGTTGAACTTTATTCTTGAACAGATGGCCCTGTATTAAGCAGTATATAAAAAGTGTTTCTGTTGCTCATGGAAACATTTCTGAAACATCCATGCATTTGACAAATATTGCATGTTATTCACTTAATCTGTGATAGAGTATCCAAGCACCGCGAGAGCATCACTACAAGGAGCAGAAAAAGTCAGACTTCACGTCTCCGCTTTCAATTCCGCCCCCGACTGCAAGCGGCTCCCCTCGCTTATAGGTCTGTGTGGTGCTGCATGAAGTAAAACACACCTATTTTCTCTCGTCGTGTATTGATGTTGTAACCTGCTCTCTGTGAGTCTAGTCTGTTCAAGTCAAGTCTCTGTTTGGATTATGGATTACTTTTGTAAATAAAGCTGCACTTGGGTTCTCTCTACGCTCGCCTCTAGTGGACTGAATGTTACACGATGACTATTACTATTTTATTATTGATATTTTGCAATGATGTTTAAAATGTTTAAAATGTAAAATGACTAAAAATAAGAGTTTTGTTAAAATGTATAAATGTGTGTAATATCTCAAAATTCATTAATAAAATATTAATAAAATAATAATAACAATATTTTGCAATACTGTATAATACTGTGCAATCAAGTTACTAGAAAAAAGAGTGAAAATTAGTTTTTACAGTAATATTAATGCAATAAATGTATACAATTAAATATTTTAATATCATTTGTCTACATGGACAGAAGCACGTGAGGCGACTAGGTTTTGAAATGAGTCGTGAAAGCTGTATAATTTCTAATTATACAATGATAATAATAATAAATGGTTTCAATATGTAAAATTTGTTCATTGTTAAATACAATTGATCTATTGGTTTACATTTTTAAGTTATTAAAATGTGTCTGTAAAGACCAAAGGACTTGATGCTGCTCACTAGGTTTCAACAGGAGTCAACACACCTCACCATTTCAGACCACAAGAACATAGAGACAAAAAAAGACAAGAGAGAGAGAAGAAAAGAAAAGACTTAAACCAACCAAGTTTTTCCTCCATGATGTGTGAAATGCTAGCCCACCAGATGAGCTACAGATTGACCATTTCTCACATTTTGAATTATGCATCACACCATGTGTAGGAAAACTGCCAGGTCAGGCTCAGACACACACACACACACACACACACACACAGTCCAAATAGCGCTAAGTTTCATATTGGGCTGTTCATAAATAATACCATCGTGCACTGGGTCCACAGCTGGGTCTGCTCGCGGGACCATTTGAATTATGCAGACTTGTGCCCCTTCTCTCTCTCTCTCTCACACACACACACACACACACACACACACACACACACACACACACACACACACACACACACACACACACACACACACACACACACACACACACACACACACACACACACACACACACACACACACACACACACACACACACACACACACACACACACACACACACACACACACACACACACACACACACACACACACATGCATCCACTCACATCACATGCACACACCAATAGGAAAAAACCGACTGTCGAGACCATTTTCACCCATCAACTTAGTGGGAAACATGTCTGAACTACTAAATACTGTGAGCACTCAAAAGAAAGAGGAAACCAGAGGAAAGGGGATTTTAAAATGTGCCTGAATCAATCTGTGGTGAAGAAAGCCCAGGTATCAGGAGCATCGTACTGGTACTTCTCAGTCAACTCTGCTCTGTATTCAAATTGGTACATGCGGAGCAGAATGCAGGTTGACGCGAGTGTGATTACTTTGGGAGGATTCTGGGATTTGCCAATGTGTTATTTATGCCAGATTTGTCAGTGAGTGATATATGCTTCATGCACAAAGACCTCTCTCTTTTTCACTTTACCTGCTCGCACCCAGTTGGGAGAGTCAAAATCAACATGAAATCAAAATAGGCTCTATTTATTTTTATACATTCCTGGTCTTATTAGGCATGATTCAAGTGCATGTTATTCAAATTAAGAAATGTTTGTCCTCATATTCTTTTATCCAAATATAATAACTTCGCTAAATTTACCACCTTTACTTTTCAAACCCTAACCCAACCATCTGACTCAATTTTGTTAAGTAACAATGACTTTCATTTTTACTTTAATCCAAAGCAGAAAGGAGAATATTCCACTACCCCAAGTAATGTACATGACTACAAGAAACAAAAGAGTGCCAGTGATAGAAAAAGAAAACCAAAACAAACAAACAAAAAACAACTACACAAAAAAAATCATAACAGAGCAAAAAACACTAAATGAAATGAAGCAGTAAAAAAAAAAAAAAACAAAGTTACATATAATTCAACTGCAAAACAAAATAAAACAGACTAAAACAAAAACAAAACAAAAATGAAATTAAAAAAGCCAAATAAAACAAAACAAAATCTTAACACAAATCAAACAAAAAAAAAAAAAAATGAAATAAAAACATAAAATGTTTTTCAGGGCCGATACCGATTATTACAGATACAAGTAGACCGATATTTTAAACTGATTTTTCTGGTGTAAAATTAAAAATTCATGCCAAAATTAAGAATAACAAGGGCTCTGACAATAACTTTAATTCTTTTAAATCAATTTAATTCATTTTTTAAATAAACGATACCGATAACCATAAAAAATGCTAAATATCAGCTAATCAGTCGACCCCTAAAGACACCAGTGTTATCTATGCTCTAGGCTTTTCTCTCGATAAATAAAACAAACAAACAACAAACACAAACACATATACTCTGGCACACCTAAAAAAGCAGGTGAACACACACACATTCGCTCACCTCAAACTTCTGCCGGAATTCCTCATTGCCTTCTTCTCCTTCAGGTGGGACAGGTACGTTGAAGTACTCGCCCTCTTCCTGACTGAGCAGCTTAAACCTGCATGTTTGTGTGTGTGTGTGCATGTGTTTGACAGACAGAAAATAAGGAACAATTAGATGAGTGCAGGATCATATGGTTCAGCAACAGAGACATTAAATCCTCCTCTGATAATGGCTCTGCCTCTGAGAATTGGGTGCTTCCCTGAAACGGCACATTTTCTGAAATTACCTCAGCTCATTTAAACCATTCATACGTTTACGGTTTCCCTCTCTCTCAGCAGGGACGACCTTGACTATGATCATGTGTGAAGAGGAATCTAACCGGTTGGAGTTGCCCCTAACAGCTTTCAAACGTCTGAGGGACAGCATGATAGCCCGTCTCATATTTAGCTCTTCTAACATCTGTGCTTCCCGATAGCAGAAAATCAGCTCCTGTTTAACAGTGTGAGGTGACCATTGCCGGGACCCGATGAGGCGACATGTTCAAAAAGCAACAGACCTACCACTGAAAGTGCCCCCCTCAGAGAGAGCAGCACGCTGGGTTTCCACCTCCTTTATTGCCGCTGGTGTGATAGGAGGCCCTGTGTTCATCTTGCCTCATGGTCTGCGCGGGTGGGTGGGGGTGTGTGTGCGTGTTGTGTTGTGTTTATGACTGCAGATGAGTCATGGCTGCAGTGCTCTCCCCCTACACTCCTTCCTTCCACATCTAGACCTCCAGAGGCTTTAGGGTGTGTGAGCGTCGTCCTCATCACATTCACAGAAATAGGAAAGCGTGGTAAGACTGGCAGTTAGCATGAAATTATCTGGGGTGTGTTTCCCAAAAGCATTGCTAGCTAAGGTCGCAAATTCCATTGAAGTCTATTGGTAGCGACAAAGATATGGAATCATTTTAATCATATTATTTAGATTTTTGTCAAAATGATTTCATTGCATTTATATTATATTGTGTTTATATTATATTGTGTTTATAATTTATTTTTGTGTCATTACACTACTGATTTTTTTTAACCTTTTTTTTAAAAGAATCTTAAGCAATTATTTAATAAAAAATACAGTTAAAACAAACTGCTTGGTGATGGCAAAGCAGCCATTACTTTATTACTACTGATTTGATGTTTTTTTTTTATCAATGATACATTTATTATCAATGATAAATTCTTTTCAGGATTCGTTGATGAGTAGAAAGTTCAAAATACCTTTAAACAGCTTTAATAGAAAATGAGAAACAAAAATATAAATAGTTTGTAACAAATTACTTTACGGTCACTTCTGATCAATTTAATGCACCCTTGCTGAAAAAAAAGTAAGTATATGAAAAGTGACGCTAAATTTGAACTCTGGGATTGCCTTTATTGCATATATAAGGATACATTTAATGTATTCTACATGTTGGAGATTTTGTATGAGTCATGACTAAACATGGCCATGGGCAGTTAATGAGCATTACATGCAGAATAGAGGTCATTAATATACAATTTATCACGCTGACTTTCAAAGGTATCCATCCTAGACTTAATATCATCCAATTAAGAAACATGAGCCAAAGACGTTCTATATGGTTTTGGCATTGAAAAGACGGTTTTACTTCTGCCAAACTGTAAATTATCTTTAATTATCAATTAATCAAGAAATCAAATGAGAATAGAACTGAAATATCAGCAATTTAATATAAAGATAGAATTAGAAATAACAAAATGAGTGAACAAAATAATTTAAACAATTAAAATGATCAATAGTCAACTGATTGGCCATTTATCTAAAGGTGTAAACGTTTCACTATAATATAATATAATAAATAAAAAAATCACAAAATCTATACTACAAGTACTGTTATCTGAGTGTTGCACAGTGATTAGACAATCATAATCATTTATTTGTTTTATATCCTGCACATTATTATTTTAGTTTTTTAACTTCAGCAAAGTTGCTCTTTGAGGACATTCAAACTATCCCTGTTCTCAGACTCCTTGTCCTTTTGCAAACAGGAATGAGTGTTGTGCTGAGACAGTGACAGCTCTGACAATGAGATTGTGATCATGTGGATCTGTCCTGACTGAAGGTCCACTGGGGAGCTGAAACGTCTCGCATCTAATCTGACACTGTGCTTTTCTGTCAGGTGGCAGGAAGCAGCCAACGCAGTCACAAAGAAGCTCATAACAGCTACAAAACCTCTGAAAGCCTCACCAAACATCTCATCAAACCATCTGATAAAAGTCTTCACATCTGTAGAAAAAAACCCAGAGAGAGGAAACACTGTCTTCTTTATCTTGCAAAATGGATAATGCTAACACAACACAGAATTGAAACTGAAAATGTAAAAACACCTAATATTTTTTAGAAAAAAGGGTAAATTCCTCATAATATTTAAATAATCTTTTTTGGCTTTAGTCTAAAAAAAAGTGTTTATATTTATTAATAAAATTAAATAAATTGCTTATGTATGTTGTCTCTTTAATTTTAAAATTAATATTGCTCTCACACGCTATAAACAACTTTTTATACGAAACATCTTCATTTAAAATGAAGGAAAAGGTCTATTGCAAGGTGATCATTATTGTGTGGGTCCTTGGCATTTAAAAGTTTAAAAACCCCATCACAGAAATTAATATATTTCTTAACATTTTGCTAATGTTTACACAACCTTTACATAATACTACCCCATGACTGTGGGAACTATCTGTTAGGTGGGAAAGAACTAGCAGACACGTCAGTCTCTAGATACTTGTACTGACTAGACAAAACAGACCAAAAGAAAAATAAAGATTTAACAACTGACAGAGAGAGACCACGAAGGACAGAGCAAAGATTTCCTGTGAAAGTGGATCTGACCATTCTCATTTATCTCACTTCTGTCAAATTACCTGCACATTTAAGCATTCACAGGAGGCTCATGCGATGCAAAACTATGCAGATCCTAGCTGACAAGAGATGCGTTTAGAGGTGTTCGAGAAGGGACGGGACTGTGTGTGTGAGCAGAAAACAGGAGTGGAGAGCTCTCAGATGAAGAGCACTACTGAGGAGGGAGAAAAGACAGACTGAGGACTTCTGAAAGAGCAAGAGTCTTCAAATCCAGGGACGACTGAACACGTGTGCATAGACTGCTGCATGTCTGCGAATCCCTGTGATATGCAATGCGGTTTAGCTGACACAAGCCTTTTGATATTAGTGTGCACGCAATCTATTTTACCATGGGGACTTGCTCGTTTTTACTGATGTATATATGTGTGTGTCAGCAGGTCTCCTCACCATCCGTCCACCCCTTGCTTCAGAAGCTCCGAGATGCCGAAAGACAGAGAGCCCATAAAGTCGTTCCGGCTGGTCAAGTCCCAGTCCCAGATCTCCACAGACAGCCTGCGGTCCTTGTCAGAATCCTTCAGATTACTGTAAGACACAAAGCACATGACGGAGACAGACAGAGTCAAAGAAATCAAGCTCAACGTTTCATTTCGCATTTCTCTGACAAACAAATTACTGATCTGATCTTTGGCTGTGCCACTGATGTCCAGAGAGAGAGAGCTTCCTTACAATGTGAAGGTCTCGTTCCACATGGGATTCAGGCAGCACTTGATGGTCTTGGTCTTCTGTTTGCTCTCACTCTTGGGGTCAGGGATGAGTTTTAGTTTGACGTAGGGGTCAGAGAGTCCATTGGGGTCCATGGGCACCAGGTTCCTTCCCTCTTTAACTGCAACATATAAATACAGATTATATCAGACACATAAGGAACAACATTTCCCTACTTTCAGTCTTTATAGAGTGCAATCAATGTCAAGTGAATCTTTACGTTAAATAAAAAGATACTACAGTGCATATCAACTTTTTGTTGGAGAGTTAATCAATAAATATTACATATGTGACACTGGACCACAAAACCAGTCTTAAGTCGCTGGGGTATATTTGTAGTAATAGCCAAAAATACACTGTGTGGGTCAAAATTAGTCTTTTATGCCAAAAATCATTAGGACATTAAGTAAAGATCATGTTCCATGAATAAATTTACCCTAAATATATTAAAACTTAATTTTTGAATAGTAATTTGCATTGCTAAGAACTTCATTTGGACAACTTTAAAGGCAATTTTCTCAGTACATTTTTTTTTTTTTTTGCACCCTCAGATTCCAGACTTTCAAATAGTTGTATCTCGGCCATATGTGATCCTAAATATGATCCTATCCTAACAAACCATACATCAATGGAAAGCTTATTTTAGCAGCTTTCAGATTATGTATAAATCTACATTTTAAAACTTGACTTTTATGACTGATTTTGTGATCCAGGGTCACATAGGTTAAGCACTGTTCATGTTTTTAAAGTCCAGCATAAAAAACAATGTGTTATTTACAAAGTTATTTTAATGCCTTCCAATACTGTTGAAGTTGACCCTAAACTTGTGAACACATGTCGTTCCAAACACGTAAGACCTTTGTTCATCTTTGGAACACAAATATATTTTTGATGAAATCCGAGAGCTCTCTGACCCCCCATAGACAGTTTACACACGTTCAAAGCTCAGAAACATAGACAGAAGCAGCAGACTGACCCAGAAGAGAAGAAATCGTTGAGTAAAGTGGTTGTTTTTGTTTTCTTTGCACACAAAAGGTATACTTGTAGCTTCATAAAATTACTCTTGAACCACTGATGTCATAGACTGTGTGTGTGTGTGTGTGTGTGTGTGTGTGTGTGTGTGTGTGTGTGTGTGTGTGTGTGTGTGTGTGTGTGTGTGTGTGTGTATAACACATATACATTCATTTAGAACAAATAAATACATATTTTAGTTCTTAGGTAATTTATATTATTAAATTAGTATTTAAATTATTAAATAATTATACAAATTCATATTTTTAGGATGTCTTACTATTTTAAAAGAAAACAAAAATATACTGAATAAAAAATTAAAAAAGTTCTGCATAGGATGTCAAGTGTCTGATAAAATCTAAACCATGTGAACCCGTTACCTCTTAAAAGCATTAACTATGGACTCTAGATGTAAGTGAATGGCTGTCAGTCATTTATACTTGCATCTCATGAACCCTCATGGCCGTGTGGGGCTACGAACGCACACAGACTATTCCAGTAATTGGGGTTGACCTCAGCACTTGACCAGTACAACAATTAATGCAGGAGGCTGCTGTGGCCTTGAGATTTGTGGGTAGTGTAATTTCCATAATGAGTGGTGTGTGAAGGTAGGCTTAGCTGTTCATTAAGACAGCGGTGTACTGCAGCACGGAGACAGGAAGAGAGAGACGGGCTTCTGCGTGAATAGAGCAGGGTTTTATTTCGCCAGCTAATAAATGCTACGCACAACATGTTCGTTCTGAAAGCCCTTCACATGGAGCAATTAAGAAAGCGGAATCACTGACCATGTAAGAATATTTGCATGAAGATATCAAACGCTTTGACCTACAAGACACGCTCAGTTTTGTGGCTCAGAGATGTGGGAAACTCATAATGTTACCTAGTTGATAAAAACAAATACTGATCTCATTTACATAATTGAGAATAACACAGTTGATCAATCTAACAGACAAAGGTGTAAAAGGCTGTAGAAATATAATTAATGTTTTAGCTAATAATTAAGCAGCACTGCTCCCTCTAGGTGAAAAACAGCACTACAACCCAATAGCAAATGGTCTTCTGAGCTTTAAGAGATCTAGAACTGACTGGACCGGACCGGGACCGTTCACTCAAAATGTGAAAAATTCTTTCATCATTTACTCACTCTCAAGTTGTTCAAAAACCCCACTGAACGCAAAAGAAGATATTTTTTGTAGTATTTCCCGATAATTAACTCACCCCCATGTCATCCAAAATGTTCATGTCTTTCTTCAGTCGCAAAGAAATTATGTTTTTTGAGGAAAACATTCCAGGATTTTTCTCCATATAGCGGACTTCAATAGCGGCCAATGGGTTAATGGTCCAAATTGCATTTTCAGTGCAGCTTCAAAGGGCTCTACACAATCCCAGCTGAGGAAAAGGTGTCTTATCTAGCGAAAAGATCCGTCATTTTCTAAGGAAAATACAAATATATGTACTTTTTAACCACAAATACTCCCATTGAAGTCTACTACATGGAAAAAAATCCTGGAATGTTTTCTCAATCACTTTAATTTCTTTGCGACTGAAGAAAGAAAGACATGAATATCTTGGATGACATGGGGGTGAGTAAATTATCAGGAAATGTTCATTCTGGAAGTGAAATACTCCTTTAAGAATACTTGAAACCAAACAGTTGCCGGTAGCCACCGACTTCCATAGTAAAGAAAAAAAAACAATGTCAATGGCTACCGGCAACTGTTTGGTTTCAACATTCTTCAAAATATCTTCTTTTGTGTTCAGTAGAAGAAAGAACCTCTTACTGATTTGGAACAACTTGAGAGGGAGCAAATAATGACAGGATTTTAATTTTCAAGTGAACTATCCCTTTAAGTCTTCATTCACAAATAGAGGCCGCATAACAAGCAATGACAACACACTAAACATGGTCACCCAGTTTGCCTCACTAACATTTATCAACCTGCAAATGCTCTTGTGGTCAAATAGAGTGTGAATGTGAGAAAGACGAGGTGGAAAGGACCTTTTAAAGGCAGAGCGGCTGCCCTATTTCCATCCAGGTATTGGTCAATTCATTATCTTTAAGTGACAGGCCTTTGAAATGCGTGACAAGAAGAGGCGCCATTCATCTTACTGTACGCTCAGCAGATCTGCGGCACCGTCGTGTGACATTAAATTATAAAGGACAGCGTGATGGATTAAAAATGTATTTTGCGCTCAGGGCTGTCTGTGTCTTGGTTCTTTACATGGTGCAGCTCAGCTCATTAGCTGCTAGCGGGCTAAAGGCTGTTAGTTAATTCTAAGCGAAAATGGGAGCTGAGGCCTGCGGGGTGAAATGGCCCAGGATTGAGCTTGAAAAGAGGGACGCATGGCTGAATACAGAGCAGCGTGTTGAGGCTAGAGTCACATATACACACCCGCTGCTGCACAGATCCAAGCCTACTGCCCTCCAGAAAGTAGTTCTCCCAAGAATTACAATTCTGTATTCACACCAGTGGTGTAGTCTACGTGACACGCAGGTATATGCCGTATACCCACTAGGAAAGGTCAATGATTTGCGTATAACCACTTTAAAAAGTGTGAGGATACGTAACAACATCATTTTGTGATAGAGCTTTCACATGTTCATTCATAAATTCCCCCAGTCTGTGTTGCGATTCGAAGCACCATCTTTTTGATAATCACGCCGTATTTCTGTTGACGACTATTGCTATTGTGCAACTCTTGCACAGCATTGAGTGCGCAAGCTTGAAATTAATTAATGTGAATAACTAAAGGAGATATGAAATGAACTACACCCTTTCAGTGTTTTCGTAAGCCTGCCCCTAACGCTGCTGCTGCTTCGGGGGACACTGCAAACAGATGATAGGAACGTTAACATTATAGAAACTACAGAAAATGAGCCAGATAAGGCTGATACTATCTTACGCAGTACAGAAAACGAGGGTTTTACCTGGTACGTACCTGGTACGTCAAAGTAGCGTATACGTTACGTAAAACTGTAACAGCAGGGGATTTTTGGAATATAAGAACAAGTGATTTCAATAAACAAAAAGTTAATATTAAGTGCCTTGCATCGTCTGAATATAACAGTATTGCCTGATTTTTTATATTTCGTCAACTAAAATAGTTTCAAACAAACTCACAATTGAGCCGCTGCACATCTCCATTCAAACACAACGTTGTTTCGTTTATGAATGAATCTGCATTTTAAACGAATCTAGTGGGTCAATTCAATAATCCATTCATACAGACAGTCACTTGCTTTGTTCCTGAATGTATCAGCCGTTCGAACAAATCAATTGAATGAATGATTCAGTCACTGATAAAATAAGTAACTTGCCACCTGATGACAGTTTTAGTTTCATTATTAAAGTATCATTTTAGTTATTTAAATCATTGAATATTTCTATATTAAAAATGTTATACTTACAACATTAATAATGTATGAAGTTAATTGCACTCATGCCACCTCTGAGCCTCATTAAATTTCGGTAAATACCTACAAGCCACTTTTGTGTTCTTCTGTCCCACCTCTGTAGTGAAAATTAATTTTTTTAATACTGATTTTATTTGATCGGTAACTTATCCTTCTTATTGCATTGTTTTAATTTGAAATTTCGAAAAAAGCTTATAAAAATAAATTTTAGAATTTGATATAGAATTTGAAAAGATAACATAATTTGAATAAAGTTAGAAAAAATGCCCCTGTTAATCCCTTTAAGGAGTCCAATATTACTTCGGGAATATTACTTCCAATATTACTAATGGGAAGACAAATTTGTGTTATTGATCAGAAGGTGGTCCTGAATTTTTTTTTTTACTGTGCTCCAATTTTTTTTTTTATTTGTATTATTAGCAGCAAGTGTTGCTAAAAATAAAAGTAAGCATAGAGCCCTGTTTAGTGAGTGTGGTCACTGTGGTGGTGCTTATGAGGGGCTGCTCTGGGACTAATGAACTATGATTTGTTTCTTTATGGAAACAGATGAGTGAAGGCTCTTCCAAACAAGTTAAACTTCTGTTTTCTAGTGGAGTTTTGGAACTGTACTGGGTGAACTATCGTCGAGTGAACAAGTGCACAAGTCTTATCTTAGTCGGATTTGTGCTAAGAGAATGTGAATAATGCCCTCTGCTGGACACTGAAAGCATCGCCATATTCATGTATTTTCTTCTCACTGGCTGCAACAGGAGACCATTTCCTCAGTGTGCTTGTGTTTTTGTTTTGGAGGTGTGTTTGTATTGATGCCAAAGAGAGGCAGTGTTGCCATGGACACGTGTAATGTAATACAAGTTTACAAGGTTTGACCCTATAGAATTCACAATGAGCTGGTACGCATTTCACTTCATCACTGTCACATCCTGACATCATGTCTATTTTGTTTTTCTTTGTGTTCTTTTCTCACTGCTGCAGTGCTGCTATCCTTTTTGGATTTACCTTTTAGTTTTTTAATGGACTAGACTATAACTAGACACTTTGCCATCATATTCTGCCAACTATGGGAAACAGTTATTTTATAATGAGTTTTTTTAACAAATAATATTTAATACTGACAACAAGGGGTGTTGCAACACACCAGTGTTGACAATAATCAAGATTTAAAACTTAAAAATTGAAATATTGATATGATGCTAAATTATTCACTCATTTTGTAAATAATACAATGCCAATAGTTGGGACACTTCAGCATTGGTAGGCGGTGGTACTGCAGTGTAATGCTGGTTTCACCTGTTCTAAAACAGAAGCTACTACTGCCACACAATATCATGCTGGAGATGACAGGCGAAAGAGAGACACTCTACCTGCAACAGAGAAATGTAAACTCACCATTGTGGGAGTTTTTTGGATTCTGTTAAAAAAGACAGGGAGTTATAAACACCAGTTTGCAGGACGTGCTAATCAACAGTAAGTTATTTTTGTACACTTTTGTAAAGTTATGGTTACAAACTCTCTCTGCCTCTCTACTATTGGATTCATTGGCCACAAAAAGTAAACTAAGTTAAAGGGGTCATTGGATGTGACATGCACTTTTAAAAGTTGTTCGAACTGTCACACAGACCCAGGCTCCAACATTATCTCCTAAGCGATTGAGGTGATTTGTTGTTGGATACAATAATGAACATGGCAATCATCATTTACATGACACAGATATCTGAGCCGCTGAAGATGCAGTGGATTACCTTTGTTTTTGAAGGGAATGCGCCCCCGATCAATCTAAATGTGTTTATGTTCACGCGAATCATTCGTGATCCAGCCTCACCTACAGAAGAAGCGAGTATAAGGTTCTTCTATGAATCTTTGCAAATCGCCTTTCCTAATAACATGCTAGTTAACAAGTTCCACGGCTAAAGTAAACCGTATCATGAGAACGGCTCCTCACCCCACAGAAGAGAGGGGCAGGGTCAGCAGAGCTCATTATCATTTCAAGGAACATTAACTAAAACAGGTTGCTGAAAACAGAGCTGATTTTGACAAGGTAAAAGGGTTTTTTACACTACCATTGAGAAATTTTAACCAAAGTATGTTACAGACTTTTCATTAAGACCCTAAAAAATCATTTCAACTTGGGCATCCGATGACCCCTTTAACCCTCAAAAACCGAGACAGCCGCCTGCGGCTAAAAATAACTCTTGTTCTTAAGTGTTTAATAACTATTGAACCGCTAATCCTATCTGGATGCTTTAAAAAGTGTGCTTTAAAAATCCTCTGCTTTCCGGAGATATTGGCTGTTTCTCAAACGGAAGGCTGCATCCTCCGTAGGTCACATTTGTAAGCTGCATATGTCATAAAGAAGATCTTATTTTAGAATATTAACAGTTATAAATTTGACCATTATTCTTAGTTAAGTGTAAATTTTTGTAATATGCTTTGACTTATTGTAAATAATTTTGAAGCCACAAATGTGACCTAAGAGGATGCAGCAGTCCGTTTGAGAAACGGCCATCGCATTTGTCTCAGTTGGATATTCAGAGGCTCCGTGGCTGCGTGATTACGTCATCACATTTTGACAACATTGATTGGTCAGAAGAAACCAATGCATTTCATATTTCTGACAAACTAATACACCCAGATAAACTTTGAAAGCTTAAAAAATCAATTCTGGGAGTAGTTCACCATTTGTCAAAAATCATTTGAAAATTTTGCTGCACTCTGTACATTTCTCACCCATTTTGTGTGTAGTTTGTGAATAATTTGCTGCTTGTATTTTTGTTGCCAAGACTTTTTTTCACAACTTGCTGCACTGTTTGTGCTTGTTGTTCATACTCGGGTTGAATGTTTTTTTTCCTGTAAGACCTTCATTCATCTTTGGAACTCAAATTAAGATATTTTTGATGAAATCCAAAAGCTTTCTGACCTCCCATAGAAAGCATTGAAACTATCATGTTCAAGGCCCAGAAAGGTAGTGAGTACATCGTTAAAATAGTCCATGTGACATCAGTGGTTCAACCCTAATTTTATGAAGCTATGAGAATAGCTTTTTTGTTTAGAATTACTTTCTTTGCTCAAAGAAAATAATGACTTTATTCAACAATTTATTCTCTTACATGTCTGACGCATGCGTGTGTATTGCTCTACTTGTAAACAAGTCGCAAGTCCGGGTTCTATGTCAGAACGCCAGCTCCTGCGTCAGCAGCACCACACACGTGTCATGATACTCTCATGAACATACATCAAGAATTACAGGGAAGAGAGGAAATTGTTGAATAAAATCATAATATTTGGTTTCTTTGCGGACAAAAATTATTCTCGTAACTTTATAAAATTAGGGTTGAACCACTGATGTCACATGGACTATTTTAACGATGTCCTTATTACCTCTCTGGTCCTTGAACATGTCACTTATGTTGCTGTCTATGCAGGGTCAGAAAGCTCTCGGATTTCATCAAAATAATTTGTGTTCTGAAGATGAACGAAGGTCTTATGGTTTAAGAAAGACACGAGGGTGAGTAAATAATGACAAAATTTTTATTTTTGGGTGATCTATCCAAATCAATAACCTGTTTGTGCTCAGATTACTATGGGAAAGTATGATACAACATTACATTTTCTTTTTTGATTATGCTCCAGAACCATGTCCTAGCAGTCAACACTTGTGTTACTAAACACATGAAACTGTAATGCTAATGAAAATGACAAACGCCCGGCAATCGATTTTCATTTTTGGGTATTTCTTTAAATGCAACTGGGTATTTTCAGAGCGATCAGCCCTGAAATGGTGCATGGTAGTCTAAATATATCCTGCTACCTGGTGATGCTTTGGATTCACCACTAGGAGGAATCAAACACTAGGAAATTCCCACAAGTCTTCAGAGCAGCACACTTTATGCCTCAACTGAATGTACTCATGCAAGATGTGCCGTATAAAGTGCATTTTTGGCAGTTCTTCAAGGGTCAAATGAAGGCATGTGTGTGTGGTAACGAGAGGTCCAGGATCCACCAGCGAGTGGTGCACTATTTAGGAAGCTGTAAGTGAGTGTTTGCTTCTATGCACATGTGTGCAGCAGTGATGTGTGTGAGTGGGCAGCGGTGACTCACTGCTGACGGTGAGCACATTGTTCTTGATCTCTGCAGTGATTTGGATGCGGCCCCTCCTCTCAGTGTGGTCAGTCCCACACAGACTCGGCACGTTGGCCACACAGCGCTTATGGATGTTCATCATGCAATCTGGATGGAGGGAGACAGAAAGAGGGAGAGATGTTACACCACAACCCCAACTTACAGATGCGCATTGTGTAAAAGATGATACATAAATCTATATATAAGTGTAACCTTTTAAAGGCCAGATGGAAAGGGAAAGTGCTTTCCTTCTACCAACGACCTGTTGAGCCAATTCTGTTACTATGAATGGCAGTTCACCCATGACTCATAGGTCTCCTACCAACATGTAGACTGCATCAAATGTATACTTGGCAAGTAAAGGCAATCCCTGGACAGAGCCACTTTATTTAGGAGGAATGTATTAAATTGATCAAAAGTGAGAAATGTATGCCACAAAATATTTAAATTTTATCAGCATTTGCACAATACCATTAAGCAGAACAACTGTTTTCAACACCGATAATTAGCGATGCACTGAAATGAAAATTGTAAACACTGGGCCGAAGGCCGAATACGAGTTTTCGCATTCTTTCCCTCATTTAGGCGTATTGTGCTATTTTTTTCACCATTGCATAAATTAAATATCCAAAATGTGCTTTTTACTGTTTTGTCCTGCTTTACAAATAACTAAATAAATTAAAAAACTATTAAAAAATATTTACTTATCATTGAACATTTCTTTTTAACATTATAGCAGACATTATACCAACAAAGCACAATTTAGATTTTTCTCGCGCTTTGGACTCTGAACCCTGGCGCAGCCAGCTCATGCAGCGCTGCTTGAATACATGCAATTCATGCAATTTGTATTTACTAATCGTTTGAGGCCATTTCACGATTTCAATCATCATACAGCAGTAGGGGTGGGACAGTAAATCGATATGGCTATATATCACGATTCTTCTCCATGCAATACGAGAATCGATATCTGGCGCCAAATATATAAATGTTTTAACTAATATAATAAGGTGCTCTAAATATATTTCCCTGTTCACAGCTTCTACAAATGCGTGGAAATCACGGCCGCGCCATTTCCAGCTTCTTTCCAAAAGCGCTCTGACTCTGAACAAGATCCATGAACCGCGTTCTCATTAAGATGGGGAAGCAGGAGGAACCAAAGGATAAACAGATTTCCAGCCACTGCATTAGCTTTACTGCTATATATACTGCTATATATATATATATGCCGCTATACAGCAGCATCAACCACCCCGTCCTCTTCTCATCGGAGACATGAGATGCAGCGCTAAGCAGTCTCTCGCTGTCGGTGCTTGTAATGACTTTTGCATTCTCTGACAGTTTTAAATACTTTCACACCGCAGACGTGTTTGCTGCATTAGCGCGCCTCTATTTGATTGCGTCACATCATTGTTCGGTACAATTTATTCTGTCTTTTTCGATTATTCACCAAAATATTTTTTTTTGGTTGCTATTTTCGGCCGAAGAATTTCGGTTGCCGAACATTCGGTGCATCCCTACTGATAAAAAGAAATATGTATTGAATACCAAATCAGCGAATCAATGACTTCTAAAGGACCATGTGATGCTGAAGACTGGTACAATCAATGCTCAAAATGTTCCATTATCATTAAATATTTAAATATATTTAAATAGAAAACAGATATTTTATTTTTAATTAAGCAATTCACAATATTACTGTTTTTCACTGCATTTATTATCAAATACATTTAGAATTGGTGAACTTTTTTATACCTTATTTACACCTAAAGGTGAATATTAGTACCTTAAAGGTACATACAGATAAATGGTACATATAAGTATTTTTTGAAAAGGTAGCAGCCAAATTCTGTACTTGTTGTCTGAGACCTTATTGTACATTGTATATATTTCAGTTGCCGTTATAAAAGGTACCTCCTTATGTATACAGTAGACGGGGAGTTGACTCACTATATTTAGGAACAAAGTAACTGTATTTGAATTGAATGAGAACATGAAAACACATATCAATTCAACTTCCCCACCTACCCTGCCTCACCCACCCAACCTAACCCTGCGAGCTCTTTAAATGGGGTACATAATGGATAGAAAACTTGACAGAAAACCAAAGCCACAGGAATCATAAAACATAAATTCCAAAAAGTAACTATTTTCTGAAGGTTGTATTATCTGACCGAGAACAAACTAGTCCCTCCGGTTGTACTCTTCTGCTAAAATCATTGCCGGCATCGTGTGTGCGTTGGATGCTGCTATACGTATTAACAAGCGAGACCATCCAGTTCCATCAGAAATAAATAGGCTGGTTGACTACTCTAAACTGATCTTCACAGCAGGGTCAGTGGGGGCTGAAGAACAAAGCAGTAGTGAAGATGCTGTGTAGTGAAGATCACAGTTATGCTGCTTGTGTTGTGTTGGAGGCCACAGGCCAAAGACAAGCAGCCGGACTAAACATAGGTTTACATATCAATTAGCCAAACAGGCACTCTGGCATTCAGACTACTTCTGAAAATGACTGTGAAATAAGCAAACACACATTCACACACACACACTCGTTCATGCACTGCAGCACTTCTCCACAGTTCAGTCAGAAGTGTGACAGAGCGCAAGCCATAGCTGGAGTGTAAACAGTGTAGAGGGCCCTGGAGAAGACACATTGGAAACTAAACAAAGGTAATTATACCCTGTCTGCAACCATAACAACTTTGAGTCAGGTTTCAGGTGAAGATGCTGAGCGCCTCATCTTTACACCACCTGTCAGCTCACTTGCCTACCTGCCTGTCATACGTTAATAAGAGTAAAGAGCTGCTGGAAAATACGCTGTTATATCAATGAATATTTGTTATCCAACAATCAGGTATGTGGCGGTGAATATCTGTGCCCCAGAGGCTTGGACAGCTGCTAAGTGAGTGAAGCATTTTGAATGTTTTATGTATTGGTTACTGGATAAGAGGCTGGCTACCGTGAGATGGAAAATCTCTTTTCAGTCAGGTACTTTGTGAGTGGGACTTCATACAGCCTGGTTATGTTCACAGGATATTTGGCTTGCAGGGATATGTAACACACACGGGTCACCCAACCATTATACTAGGGTTGCACGGTATACAGTACAAATGGGATCATAAAACATTAATAGTAGTAACACAGTAACATTTCGCACATTTCGAATTCTAACAATGTGCTGCTATTCAGTACAATTCAGCAGTCCCAAGGAGCGTGACGTAAAATGTGAGCGCTAATGTTTAGTTAATGGTGACAAAATGCATCATTGCATGATTTGAGCATGACAAATTTGAATGCATTTATTGTGGAACTTAACTGATTATCATTCTTGTAATAACTGCCAATGTGGGTATTACAATAGATGCAGAGCATGTGAGACTGGGAAAAAAGAAAGCTCATGCCTACACTACCATTCACAAGTTTGGAGTTGGTACGATTTTTTTATGTTTTGGAAAGAAGTCTCTTAAGCTCACTGAGACTGTAATTATATGATCAAAAATACAGGAGAAAAAAAAACGATTTAAAATAACCGTTTTCTATATAACATCCATTCTATTATGTAATTTGTTCATGGCAAACCAGAATTTTCAGCATCATTACTCCAGTCTTCAGTGTCACATGACCCTTCAGAAATCCTTCAATCATATGCTGATTTAGTGCTCAAGAAACATTATTATCAATGGTATCCTTTTTCAGGATTCTATGATGAATAAAGCTAAAAATAACAGTATTTATTTGAAAAATAAATCTTCTGTAACATTATAAAAGTCTTTAATGTCAATTTGGATCAATTTAATGCATCCTTCCTGAATAAACATACACATTTCTTACTGACCCCATACTTTTGTAGTTTATATGTTTAAATAATATATTTTTTTTTTTAGCTTTTGTTGGTATTAGACTAAATCCTACATTATGTTATCCAGCCAGCCCTACAACATCCATTCCACAAAAAGTATTTGCATCCTGGGATCACTTTGGACTATAAAAAACATGTAAAAAAACAAAGAAGTATTCTGCTTGGTTGATTATGTTATTATGTGCCTGCATGGAAATAAAGCAAAGTGAGAGATACCCACGGTCACATCTCATGCCCTGGTGAAGGAGTCCATACAGCAGAGAGCCGCAGTGGTCACAGAAGGTGGGGCTGGAGTACGTGTGGACCTTGAACTTGTGCTTACTGCGCGGGTCCTTCAGAGAGACACAAAAAAGAGAGCAGTCAGACACGTTGGTCATTAATAAGCATTACCAAAAATAAACTGGGAATTATTGTTGATTGCAATAACACAAATACATGGTGCAAAAGTTCTTAAAGGGGAAGTACATTTGAAACAAGCAGAAGATAAATTAATTTAAACAAATATATTACATGGTAAAAGCATAGGTGCGGCAAGGAAAAGTGAGCAAGAAAATGTAATTGTGAAAAGAATTAAACATTCAAAATCAGAAAGTAAAAAAACCTTTGTTTCAAAGCAAATGGATTGCTACTGCACATCACATGTAAAGCACATTTCACACAACAGATGTGCAATAATATATACTGTATTGAATTATGTATACACACAAACACACACAGATTTTGTTGATTTTTTGAAAATCTTTTTAAAGAAATTAATATTTTGTTCAGCAAGCATGCATTAAATTGATCAAAAGTGAAATACTTTTACATTATTACAAAATATGTAACTACATTTATAAACTCTATTAAACTCTGTTAAACTTTATTTTAAATAAATTAAGTTATTTTTATTCTTTCATCAAACTTTTAATCTATTTATCTTTTTTTTTTTTTTTAAATGATTGCACTTTCCACAAAAATACGAAGCAGCTGTTTTTAACATTAATAATAACAATAAATGTTCATTGATTGTTAAATCAGCATATCAGAATGATTTCCTAAGTATCCTGACTGGTGTAATGGCTGCTGAAAATTCAGCTTTACTATCACAAGAAAAAACTAATCATTTAAAAATATATAAAAAAAAAATGATTTTAAAATTAAACAATATTTCACTCTATTACTGTTTTTACTGTCTTCATCAAGTGGTGCCTTGGTAAGAATTAAAAACATCTTTCAAAAACATTATTTTTTTTAATAACAGTAGTGTATTACACATAATTAAACCGAAATAGAAAAATAAATAAAGAGCAGTGAGATTTTTCTTGTTTTCAAAATTTGTTCTTTAATATATAAATAAAATGTTCATATGGTTTAGTACATAAAAATATATTATATAGAATACAATCCTATATACGTATAATATTATAATACATAATAATATTGATTAATAGTATAACGATTGTATAATGACGGAGGATGACACCTGAGCGATACTGGAGCACCGGGTCAGCAGGCACTGCCAGTCAGCTGAAACTCTGGCACACCAGAATAGCCTTCCTGTTCACCTCCCCCCAAGTGATCCATCCATTATTAACTAAGCAGGGGCTATTTTATGACTTTCTATTCATAAGAAGCTGTTTTAATATTCTCCTTCTGAATACAGCTCATGGCGGCGTTGAAACTCACACAAAAAGAGAGCAGCTTCATACGGCCTGTTGCCTGGGCGCACAGAGAGGCGTATGCAGCACACACGAAGCCCACAGGACTGTGTTACATACTCTTACAGTAGAGGAATATGCAATGAGAAGAGGTCAGGGTGAATTTACACATCCAAGAGCACACCGTGTAGGGAAGCAGAGGAGCTGATGAGGCTCTCGGTTTGTTGAAATGAGAGAGGGAGTAGGTGGATGAGGAGAGAGAGAGAAAGAGAGCAAGGCTACATGATAATATTACAATAAAAATCACAATAAGTAGTTGCAAAGGGGTCAAAGTTAGGCAAGGTCTGCTAGCCTCTGCTAGAGGATACTGTAACTACATGCTCTGCATGGTAAAAGTGTTTTTCTATTCTAATAACAATAGATTTATATGTTGTATTTCTATTTTATTCCAGTCTTCAGTACTAAATTGTCCTGCTTAATATTTTTGTGGAAACCATGATAATTTGTTTTCAGGATTCTTTGATGAATTGAAAGCACCTTTTGTAAGATTATAAATGTTTAAATGAAAGTATATTATGAATGATCAATTTAATGTATCCTTACTGAATATAAGCATTCATTTCTTTTTAAAGAAATATTTGAACAGCAGTGTGCATACTACTAATATTTAATTTAATTAAATATATATAAAAAAATATATATATATTGCCTAGTTACATTATTACTTGCTAATTTTGTCATTTTCTTGAAAACAATGGTCTAGTTTCTGGCCAAGGTAGCTATACACTTCAAAAGTGAGACAAATCTAGTACTACTCAACCGAATCATGCCGCACGGGCCGTTTCTGTGCATCATCCATTATCTATTTCCTTGCTTTTTCCAAGAGAACAGTTGTGAACATATCAATTTGGATGGCACTCTACAAACAACCAAACCTTAGCAACACATTAGGCAATATAAACAGCACTGAGCAAACCACAAAACCTAACCGACCCAGTGGGCAATTTGGACAGCAATATGCAAACCACTAGAGCCAGCGCACTTTCAAAGCTCAATGGAAAGTGCTGAATTAAAATTATATTAACCATCCCAGCCATATTAAACAGCATTGAGGAAGCTTTTGGAAACAGAAGATGGAAGGCGTTTCTATCCATACATAAGGGACAAAGTATAATCAAGCTTTAAAGCCTGCGCCTCTATGACTTATGGACCAAGCAGTCCATTTTCCTTGTGTTTGCCGGCAATATTACAAGCAATTATCGTGTTTAATGTAGTAAAAAGTACTGAGCTCATGAGTTCATTCACAAAATGTTTGCTTTGCAATGCAATACTTTGCAACAGAATGTACAAAGTTTCACAAGAGAACACGGTAACACTTTATTTTAAGGTGTCCTTGTTACACATATTACATGTACTTACTATTACAATAACAATTAATTATGCATAATTACATGCAAGTATCCCTAATCCTAACCATATAGTAAGTAGATGTAGTTAATTAATATTACTCAGTACTTAAATGTATAATTACACTGTAACAAGGACACCTTAAAATAAAGTGTAACCGAGAACATAAAAGCATCGAAGTACGTCGGCCTACTTGTAATAAAAAATTAAAATGCACAAATAACATTAAGATTCAAGGAGGTCTGAAAGATTTTCAGAACTTTTACAACTTTTTATTTTGCTTTAGAACATTTACAAATGTTAAATCTACAAATAAAATGTTTGTCTGAAAAAAAATGCAGTGATTTAGTTATTTTCAAAGCTTTCAATGTACACTCATTATAATAGAACTTCATGATGGTTTATTTAATTCTAACAATGTTCAATTTTAACCAAAATTAAAAATAATTTGTTTATAATCTCTGCACAGGAGAGACTTGGTGTTGTTTCGAAACAAAAGAAAATATATTGTACCGGCTATCGGCCAAAATTTGTTGAAAAATATCGACATATCGGATATCGGCAAAATCCAATATCATGAATCCCTAGTATCTGTTAAGAATATTGAAACAGGATTGAGTGAAACTACATACTTTCAAAATCATATTTAAGTGGGTTGACTAAATTACTAGTTAAATAACCTTTATAGGAATATTTCAAATGTTTTTGTCTATAGAATGAACGTCAGTTGAGTCCAAAACCACATTAGACCACACTGACTTCTATTGTATGGAACACTGAGGTATTTTTCAAAATCATCTTTTGTGGTTCAAAGAAGAAAGTCATAAAGGTTTGGAAAAACATGATGAATAAATAATGAGATTTTTTTATTTTTGAGTGAACGATGCATTTTTTAAAAATCCCTATTTCATGTTCAATGCATAAATGTTCATAATGCTTCTTACATAAATATGTTTTACATAAAAACAGTTCGATAAAATATATTGGTGCATCTCATGGCACCACAAACAATTTACAGCACCATGTAAAGCAGCACAGATAATAATATGATGTGCTCACGTCTGTGAAGGTCCATTCAAACAAATGAAGGCACATCAGAAGCATTGGCGGCTGCTGGTCTTTCAAAGAGGGGAAGCTCATTTTCAGCCAACATCATAAAAATTGTCCATTTATTTATACGTAAATTCTGCCCTACGCTCCTTTTCAAGAAAATGCTCTAGCCTACTGTATGAATGAATGAATGAAGGAATGTGGTGTATAATTGTGTGAAATGTAAGATGAAAATTGGCTAGCAATTTCGCCAAGCAAATACCAAGAAAAAGGTTGCAGCAGTTTGTCTTTCGACTACACTTGCAAAATCCGCGATGGGACTGAGTTCGAATAGCTTCAGCGTCAGCGACTTTTTATAGTACAAAATCGCTGTCAATCAAAAGGAGACGCAGTCTTTTGACAGACCCTCCAATCATCACGCAGGAGCCCGGAGTCCAGGCCAGCCCACTCCTCCATTCACCTCCAGAGACGCTGAGCGTCCGTGGGCGGGACATAATCGCAGCATTTATCCAATGACCATCTAGTTTCAAAGCACTGAAAAAAACTGTTCAAATCAGCCCCATTGAAGTCAATAGATGCTAGGCTTCAACAGGGACATGCACTGTGATGCTACGGGAAGGTATGAGAAGGAAATCGAGTCAGCTGACCTGCTATATGTAGCTGATTCTGAACAAACTCGTCTTAGCGTGTTCTCGCATTTTTAGTCAATAAAATGTCAATAAAATGTTAACACAATAGTACATATTTTACCATACATTTTTTGACATTATAGGGTAAGCCGAGCTTCCCTTGCAGTCTTAAAGAAGTGCCCTCTGATCAGAAGAGGGCTGTGAAATGCAGAGTAGGTTCAGGTGTGAAGGGGCTTTTGTAGACTCATCTGAATAGTCTGATGACAATGTCACCCCTGTAGCGCTGGCCCATCCGACAAAACACAGACTCACTCATTATAAAGAGAAGAGACACAGTATAATTCATTTGTATTGTAATTCCCTGTCAACATATACAGATGGGACACAGTGAGCAGCATACAAACAATAACAAACAATGAAAGCCGGTAGATAAAATTAAGCCCAACATATGGGTGCCTGTCCAAACAGAGATCCATAGACTGGAAAAACAGCAAGTGACGGACGCAAATAAAATCATAGCACCATCTTTGTGTTATACTGATCTAAATACTTATTATTTGTTCATTTATTACAAAAACATCCTCGTCCAAATTGTATATATATTTAACTACAGTGTCATTCAAACAACCTGTCCATTTTGTACCTGATTTAAGGTCTGTATGGGAACATTTGATCCCAATATGTAGGAAAACCTGAGCCACCCATATACAGGGTGCAGGTGTGTGCTTCTCTGATCACGTCCCCCTCTTCAAAGCAGATGTGATCATTTAAGGCGCTTTGTTCATCACTGAACCCTCATTAAAATGAAAAATGAGAGCCCAGGAGCTCTGTCTATTCATAAACGTCAAAGGCAAAGAGCAAAGCAAACCAGTCTAAATCTGATCAAGACCCTCTGATCACAAAATACTAATGTTCCTTTGTGGACATCACAGAAGATTAAACTGACCTTCTGACCACAACCATTTTTACCAGAATATATCAAATTGTATAATTATATCCCTATATTGTGTGCTGCAGATAACTGAAAGAACGAATCTATGCACTGTAGCAGGTTTTCTTGTGTCTGTTCTTTTTAAACATGCATATTTTTATAAAAAGCAATCTGAGACATTTTACAGTCCCCCCTCCCCCCAGTGGTTTGTAGATCAGCCTCAATACTGGTTATAAACTGATAGACTGAAAAACAGCTCAGCTTGAGGTTGCAGAGAAAATAAATCTATCTTCGAGAGATCTTTTAAGTTTTCTACCGTCATATCCTACTACGTAAAATAAGCAAGACCAAGGCCACACTTCCCCCAAAATATTCTGAAGTGCATACTTAACAAATACAGACAGGTTTATTTTTAAACAACTGTATAACATGTTTTTTGAGCTTTATAACACACCTCAAGTGTGACAAAGTGAACTGAAGCTCCTTCAGAGCGGGGAGTGGTGTTTTTGGATTGGCTGAACTTGTCAGGCAAGAAGTTCAGTTCCCTCAGATCAATGCAGGTGTTTGGGAAACCCAGAAAAAAAACCCACAAAGCAGTTCACAGGAAACAGCAAGTGTTACACAGGAAAGCGATCTTCTGCACACAACCCTTTAGAAACTCCACCACTAATATATCAGTGCATTAACATGCAGTTAGTTTGTCTTTCTTTCTATGCATTGAAAATTGCTCTATATTTAATTTAATTTTTATATGCACTATACCAAAATGAATGACATTTAGGATTTTCATGACTTCTCCAGTCATGTACTGTTGAACCATTGATGTCACATGGACTATTTTAGTGAAGTCCTTATGACCTTTCTGGACCTTGAACGTGTCAGTTGTGTTGCTGTCTATGGAGGGTCAGAAAGCTCTCAAATTTCATCAAAAATATCTTAATTTGTGTTCTGAAGATGAATGTAGGTCTTACGGGTTTGGAACGACATGAGGGTGCGTAATTAATGACAGAATTTTTTTTTTTGGGGTGAACTATCCCTTTAGGTTTTATTCATTTTTATAGTAATCTGAAAAAAGAGACAAAATCAAGTGAACCTACTATATAATGCAAAAAATAATTTCTGCTGCACTTGAAAAGGTCAAAGTTAAACAGTTTGAACTTAGAATGTTGCATTACAATGCTTAAGGTACCACAGCCGCTGATGCTTTGCTCCATAGCGTCTAATGCACTGAGCAACACTGATGCGAAAGGACCTTAATACTCGATAATTATCTCACCTAAGTTACCGTACACTGTGTACAAATGCCAGTATTTCTGTCATAGAGGAAAACGCTGCTGTTTTTTCTATGACAAAGCAACAAAGATTCTTTTCAGATAGAGTGCATGCACAATCCTCCCACTTCCATGCTTCTATCACACAGCACGCAGCTCACTGAGTCATCCAATAATCAGTACTGAATAAGAAGGTGCAGGCAGTTCTGTACAAAGGAGTTCAAATGGAAAGACGGGAGGGGAGAGGAGACGCAGTAGAAATGCATCGCTATAGAGCCCTCACACCCGGTGGCCTTCAGAGAGTTCCCATGGTGATGGCCAAAGCGCATCCCCCAGCAACAGGCTGTCACAGCGAGAGTTCACGGCAGTTGTCGCGTCTGGCTGAAGGAAAAAAATACATTTCTGTGTAAAGACCCACAAACACATACTTTCACACTTCCATTTCCCCTTTTCTCAAACTATGCACTATTTATGAGGCATGTTTTTCTTTAGTAGCAGCTGTAGATCATGACCATGTTGGACCATTGTGGGTAGCATTTTATCACAGTGTCAGTACCACTGTGACAGTTTCTGTGGTTTGCTACAGGAAACGGTCATGGCCAAAAGTTAAAAGCTAGTTGATCATGCAAGAGTAATAAATAACAATAATGTCAAATAATCATTACATATTATGTGAAATGTATTCAATTCTAGGTCCAATTCTCGCTATTAACAAACTATTAACTACGACTTTTGCCTCAAAAAAAATCCAAATTTTCTGCTTATTAATAGTTTGTAAGGTAATTGTTAAATTAAGTTATTGGGTATAGAGATGTAGAATATGGTCTTATAGAATATATGCTTTATAAGTACTAATAAACATCCAATATGTTAATAATAGGCATGCCAAGTAGCAACTAGTGAATGGTGAGAATTAGTCTCTATTCTAAAGTGTTTAGAAATGTTTTAATAAAAAAATTCAAATGAAATAAAAACATAAAATGTAAAATAAAATATATAATTTCATTCAGTTCATAACCTGAATTGAATTTAAATTATCCTTGAAACTGTCACAAAAATAGAATTTTTATTTATTTATGGAATATACTGACCAAGCATTTTCCACGGTAAATGTGTTTCTCGCTACTGAAAGTGGCTGTAAAGCAAAATATGAATTGGGATAATATGGTCTGAGGGACACCGATGTGGTCAAAGGGATTTTTCTCACACACACAGACATCCTCAGTTCTGATCAGTCCAGCCATGTTTCCTTCTTAATGCTTTGTGACAAGCAAACAGCCGCACTGCTCGGCAACAGAGCGACGTTTGGTTTCTCCTTGAAACTGCTCTTTAAATAACTGCACAATAGCTTATTCACAGAGAGAACAGCACATCCACACAAACAGCTTACATATGAATACACTTCTTCACTCTTTATACCTTCATGCCTACAAGTATGAAAGGTAAAACTCCCAATCAGAGAAAGGTGTGACTGGCACAGGAAACGTGTTTATGCAAATGCCTGCCTGGCCTTATTAAATCAGTGCCTCATAGGAGAATGCAACCAGTGTGAGAGGGGTATTTATAGATATCACCCACTTCTGGCAGAGCATGTGGGCGCATCCATGACTATCCCAGCGGGATTTCAAATAATGACAGTGGGGAGTGGGAGATGGTGTGGGAATTTCTAGAAAGGGTTAAGCTTTGTGAATGACAAAAGATGAAAAGCGAGCCTAAGGGGGTCTTTTTGGGTTTCTCAAAAACATTTAATCGGCTCACAATATTTCCTAACGAGTTACAGTACAGAATGTCATTCATCCTTAAAAGTTGAATGTTTATATATATATATATATATATATATATCAGAAGATGACACCAGAAGATCACACCGGATGCCGCTCCTGTCAGCTAAGAACAGGAAACAGAAGGCTACAATTCGCACAGGCTCACCAAAATTGGACAATAGAAGATTGGAAAAACGTTGCCTGGTTTGATGAGTCTCGGTTTCTGCTGTGATATTCAGATGGTAGGGCCAGAATTTGGCATAAAGAACATGAAAGCATGGATCCATCCTGCCTTGTCTCAACGGTTCAGGTTGGTGGTGGTGGTGTAATGGTGTGGGGGATATATTCTTGGCACACTTTGCTTAGTACCAATTGAGCATCGTTCAAACGCCACAGACTACCTGAGTATTGTTGCTGACCATGTCCATCCCTTTATGACTACAGTGTACCCATCTTCTGATGGCTACTTCCAGCAGGATAATGCACCATGTCACAAAGCTCAAATCATCTCAGACTGGTTTCTTGAACATAACAATAAGTTCACTTTACTCAAATGGCCTCCACAGTCACCAGATCTCAATCCAATAGAGCACCTTTGGGATGTGGTGGAACGGGAGATTCGCATCATGGATTGACAAATCTGCAGCAACTGCATGAATCTATCATGTGAATATGGACCAAAATCTCTGAGGAATGTTTTCAACACCTTGTTAAATCTATGCCACAAAGAATTAAGGCAGTTCTGAAGGCAGAAGGGGGTCCAACCCAGTACTAGCAAGGTGTACCTAATAAAGTGGTAAGTGAGTGTACATTGTCGTAGTCGAGTGTTTATTGTATTTTTTATCATTAAAACATTTATATCTTCTGTTTACTCAGTTACAGAAATAGCAATGCCTTTATCCATATCCCTGGAGCTTCATGATTTCCGCTACTTTTGTGACTGGATATGTAGATTTTCTGTGCGAGGGCGCTCTCTGGCGTCCAGTATGAATGAAATAGACATCATCCCCGGTTTCACAGACAAGGCTTGAGCCTAGTCCTAGACTAAAATGTAACTCTTAGCTGTTTTAACTTAAATAAACTTGCACTGACTGATCCTAAAATATATTAGTGCCTTTGTTTTGTCTCAAGATGCACCCCAGTAATGTTTTTTTTCTAAGCATGTTTATAAAAAAATACTTAAATGTCTTAATTGAACTAAGGCCTAATCGTGGCTTAGTCTAAGCCCTGTCTGTGAAACCAGGCCCATGTGTTTAGTGCTAATGGCCAATCCAATTATTAATTGGTAAAAAAAAAATTATATAAGTATCGGTTCAGGAACCGTATATATATATAGGTGTCATTCAATTAAAATATTTTATCGTGATTAATCGCATGATTGTCATGAGTTAACTCATGATTAATCGCAACTTAATCGAACATTTGTTTTGTTCTAAAGGTACCTTAAATTCGTTTTTAATACTCTAATCAACATGGGCATGGACAAATATGGATGCTTTATGCAAATGTATGTTTATTTATTATTATTGAAACCCTAGTCAACATAGAGCATGAAGACTAGACTAGATACTTGATATTTTAGGCTTCCTAAGAAACCAGTGGGCGTTAAACACCCTTGATCGAAGGTGTGAAAGACATTTCTGCTTTCTAAAACCCTTACTGATCGAAAGCCAACGGTCTTGTCACATTTGACAAACTCCCTTCAATACAAAGCACGTACTATGGATTAAGACCTGCAAGCAAAAGCAAGCGTACTCTTACACGTCCACGAATCCCCCTAAAGTCTGGTTTGGTCTGGTTTTTATTGCACAACTGCAATCAGAGTTGAGTTTCAGTGCAATATAGAGTTCTTATGACGTGAATTAGAGTTTAATGAGACTACCGATACAGAAATCCCTTGGTGAATGTCTAATTAGCCCACTTCTATAATTGAAGCCTAAAATGAGCCCCTTCGAAAACATCTTTGAGTCCGCCTTGCTTGGCTGTCTTTGACATTGACTATATTTATACCTACAATCCCCTTTAGTGGCTCTTCTGAGACTAGCTAGCAGATTTACACAAGGAAAAACTAATGACAATGTCACAAAGCCAAGGCACATGCGGCTTTGGCGGCACTTCTAGACCGGTGGAGAACAAACGTGAAAACAGAATTAAGCATGAACCTCATCACCATGGCTCTGGAGGAGGATGAAAGGGCGCTTTTCATCTGCATGAATGAGATGAATGGCGAGGCTTTTTAGAGAAGTGGTGGGACAGCGCCAGAACGCTAATGTGGACTGAGCCGTGGAAATGTGCTAACGACATCCCACCAACGTTCTCCATTTTAGATCACTCTGAATCCCTTTGTGGAGCATCTGCCAGCCGTGTCATATCGCCTGGCCCTGCTGGGAGCACTGTGTAAATATTACGGTATTCTAGGCAGGGGAGCTGACCCGGGACTTCTAGGGCGCTCCTCTGAGAGCTGAAGGTACGTCTGACTGAGGGAAGGCCGCTGAGAGGGCCGTCAGACGCACAGTACTGGGACTATCACTCTTAAAGAGTTTGCAGGGCACTTGTGAGAAAGTGAAAGAATAAAGCATCTTATCTCAAGGCAGAGCGGTCCAGCTCATAAATGAACGCTGAAGCCCTTCTGAATACACAAAAACTGTTCTTATATGGTTTTACCCCGGTAAAAGGTAAATTGTTTGCCAATGATGGAGGTAACAAGCAGTGTATAACAGTCAGATTATGTTGAAAGTAGCAAATAATTAACGCTATTAACTTTCTATTTGTTTACTGACAATATAACCAGGGGTTCTCAAACTAGGGTCTAAGGTCCAGGTTCAGAAAGGGGGTTCTAGGGTCCAAAGAAAAAAAAAGAGAAATATGAGAAAATGTGTCCTTTTCTTTTGTGAAATAACGGTAAATACCACTTTATTTCTGTGTGACTAATATTCAATCCTGACAAATTAATTCATTTTTATCAATGTATCGCTAATTATTGTAAAACTGGTAAAACATAGATGCTTTTGTATTCAAATCTTTATGTAAACAACAAATAATGCAAAGAAAATCCATGTTTATCATGTTCGTTTTGTGATCGTGCTAGTTCCAGTGACTTATTTCTGATCAGTTTTTTGATAACTTCTCTTTGTTGGTTAAACTATGGGGTTGCGTGACAGCTTCTGGCCTGACGGTGGAAATGCAGCGTGATTTTTGGCTTGGTGCTACAGGTCTGAGGCTATTAGCCCTGCCCGGCCTGTTTAAAGCACTGGCCCTACAGTGGAAAAGTGGCTAATAAGTGCATAGTATCAAATGATTAATCTAAATGTAAGTGCATAATAGTTAAAGCCCCCAATATAAAGTGGGACCACATATTCAAATAGTTTCTATTGATGTTAGGTTGTAATACATTTTCACAATGTTGCTGTTTTTTTCTATATATTTTAGCATAAGTACATTACTATCCCATGAGGCCAAAGGTGAAAAGATGCATAGTGATGTATGCATAAATGGTGGAGAACAGGGACACCATGATGTAATAAGTATGGATTGAATTTAAGCTACAGATCTATACTTATAAAATGTAGTTTTAACTGGTCAAGAAGTTCTTTATTAAAGCATTGAGAAATCTTTTAATACTTTGAATAAAATGTCATATTGTTGTGATTCATCTCGGACAAGATTGGTCTCATTCACGGCTTTTACTAAAGTTTTTTTTAAATGCCCGTGATGACAATAAACGTAAAATTGATTTCCAGATGATGCAGTAAAAATAATTTCGCCGTGAGATTTTTGTTCACAATTCAGATTCTTTTTTCTGTAACTCCTGGTGAAAAACGCTAGTTTAGACAGATATAGAATGAAGAAGTGGCTGAAAGTGAAGTAGAAATGTATTTTTCATAATTGCATGGATTCAAAGAGCAAAGCCATTTCCCGTAACTGCACAGCGTCATTCATTCTCCCTTTTGTCCCTGTGTAAAGTTATTGTAATGATGTGACTGAGCTGGCATTCTATATTAACTCTCATCCACAATAACAAAAAAGCGCTCTGGTCCCCCATGTGGATGCGCTTCCTGTAGCAGTCACTACAGATCGGGTAATTCTTTGATTTAAATGGTTATATAACTCAGGAGCCCGAGACAAAATGAGCGGAGAAGACTCCAGGAGGAAATCTGAAACGAAGAGGGTTATCGTCACCCCAGCTGTCTCACACACTTCCTCTGTGACAGTAGGTCTGATTAGATTTGCCAGAGAACAACAACTTCTGCCCACCTCTTTTCTCTGTTGTCTCACATGGGATTGAGAGAGAGACAGACACAGATTGAAGAGGAGAGACAAAGAGAAGGGGAGACAGAAAGCAGAAGAGTGGAGGAAGGAAGGAAATGGAAGACATATTTGTACTCACATCTGATGCAGGACCCTTATCTGCTCCGGGGCAGGCGAAGGTGACGAATTCATGGCAACGCTTGTGCACCACAAAGCAGCAGACTGAAAGAAGGAAGGAGAGAGAGAGACAGACAGACAGATGAGATAAATGGTGAGAATCAGAGCTCATGTCACTGACAGACTGCTGTCATTCATCTGCTGTGACAAAGATCCTGTTTGATTTCAAGTCATGCCCTTTGATCCAAAGTGGTACTTGCACACCACGAGTGCTTGTTTATTGCAGTTATTATTACATAAGTCTTTTTTTGAATTGACTCCCAATTTGTGAGCACTCCACAGATGAAATAAAAAGAAATGCGTGTGTGTGTGTGTGTGTGTGTGTGTGTGTTATGGGCATTCAAATGCTGCTCTGAGTAGTGCACATGTACTACACATCACCACATTTTCTATTTTTGTTGCAGCACACACTAATTGCAGCAATTTATTTCGGAAATAAAATACATGGCAATTAATTCACACATTACATTTGCCAACAAAATCATTGTATTAAATTATGTCAATTTTGGAGTTCCCTTCATTCCTTGACCACAAACTGCAATAATTCACTGGTTATATTAGAAGTCAAAATCTTTAAGATGTCAAAAAAGCACACGTTTTATATATATTTTTAAACAACTGCTATAACAAAGTATTTTTTGTTTATTCAACTAGTTTAACCAGCAGTACTGGATGACAAACATGTTTTGGTCATTTATAGCATCAGAAACAAACCTTCATAAACATTCACAGCTATGATGATCCACCAGTCAGACCAGCACCAAACCAGTAAAAAACCAGCATGAAATTCAAGCTGGCCTAGGCCTAAGTCTTTTAAATAAATGAGGCTGCATTTACATTTTTGCAAAATCTAGCTTCCACTCATTGTTTAACATTATTGCAAAGTTTTATATAAAAAAAATATATATATACACACAAAAATTATATATATACAAAACACAAATTAGTATAGTTTATACACATTTAATTTAGTTAGACTTTTTTAAATCCAATATAATAATGTATACGTGACAACAATGTAGTATCACTACTGTGCTTTGTGAATGCTTATCACTGCCTGGTTTCACTGGTGTTGGTGGTGTTTCACTTAATATTAGTAGGCAGTACAGTTTACGGTACTGTATACTACACAGTAAGCAGCTAGTATACAACAACCTGTGACAGCAGCCAATCCGCATCAGAGCTATAGGAAGTGAAACTAGCCTACTACGCAAATACTGTGCTGTGCTGGACTATACATCCAATGCCCCTCTGTTCACATCACTAATGCCCCTGGCACCTCTGCCGCGTGACACATCCAGGTCATCGTAGGGGCATTGTTCTTCCTGCTGCAGGTTACACACCTACTCACTGAAGGTCACCGTGTGTATTTGATCTATAGTGTGGATATTTCTGATCCCATGAGACTGGAGTAGGTTATAGGGATTTTCTCATGAGAAATGACATAAGAAGTCTTTCACGTTCACTGTAATGTCTTTCAGAATCTGCACTTTTAGTCTAGCAGCTCCGGCCAAAACACAACAGCCAAACTTCAGACAAGCTGAACAGCCACTGTCACCCACACACTCCAAATACTCCAGTGAGAAAAGTGAGATAAAGAAAAACAGATTTGGAAGAGAACTAAAGCATATGATTCAGTGAAGTTTGCTCTTTTCATCTTTGTGATCCTAAACCAGTTTATTAAAAAAACTAAATAAAAATAGGCCAAATACAACCTGAGCTAAACATTCAAGCAGCACCTAGTTACAACAATGTTCCAGTTCTTTTGAGCTCTCACATCTTTTTGGTTGGTAACTGGGAAACAGAACAATCAGCCTCTTGATTAGCTCGTTTGCAGATCTAATGTGTTAATACGCTATTTTATTGTCCATTAAAAAACCCTTTTTCAAGTCCAAATTTATTATTGAATAGAAAGAGAAAGACGACAAAATATATGAAACAAGAAGAATCACATAACTTCAGATTTTTTTATTTTAAGAACAAAGATAGTACAAAGAAAATAGTTTTTTTTAACTAAGAAAAATAAATAAATGTGGTAAATAACAGTGCTTGTACAGAATATTACCAAATTCTCTCCCAAAATAAAAAAGGGGTGATCAGTTGTAGGGCAAAGGTTTCAGGGAATTGAGGTTATAAACGGTTGCCATTTATCATAGAAAGATCCAGAACTGCCATTCTGAGAACATCGTTCAGCCCAAAACACTTTAATAGTAAATAGATTTCTGAATTTGATCTTTAAACTTCTCCTCTTTAGAAGTGCATGGAATCACTTCAAAACGGAGTGCTGAATCCTGTGTATCTGAGCCAAAAGCAGACAAAAACACATGATAGATTTTCATCTCGCCTTTTGGCAAACCCCTCATTTCCCCCTCTTTTTAGTGCTCAGAATAAAATTGTGATGTGCAGACTATGATCAGCTCTTGAGAACGGTCAACACCACTTTTTTTACATCCTACAGTGGCGATACATTATACACAAAAAAAAACAACTCCCTCCAAAAATGTGATCAATTACTCTTTTACTTTCTTCCTGGCAACAAAATAGCTTTTCTTGATCAGTTTAAGCTATGCAATTACGAATGAATGAATGAGAACTTTCAAAGCTTAAGTACACACACACAATATTACAAGTTTTCATTAAAAGCATGATTTCTTCACAAATCACACATTGCTACATTTCTCATAAACACTCAAATGAAGGATCTTCAGTTCAGTTTAGAATATTTAAAAGTGCATTCAGCAGTTTGCTGTTAATTTGAAGTTTTACACATTATGAAATAAGCAGATGAAGAATCATTTAAATGGAGTAAACTCACATAAGTACTCATAAGTAAACACATAAGTAAAGTGTTTTAATGATGTATTGTGCGAGTCAACCACAGTGTTTCACTAAAGAGAATCCTCATGCTCATTGGCTGCTGCTTCTCTAGATACACTAGTAGAGAAGATCAGTGTTGTGTGGTGATGCAAAGTGCGAAAATTTGTCAATGGAATACACTTATTTTCACACTTATTACTGGAGAATCAGGCCTGAAGGCCTGAATACGGATTCCAAGGTTGCTTTATTATTTTTATGCATGAGTAACATTGGTTTGGCTGCATCCCTTTAACCCAAGACACTTTACAAGTGTTTCGAAAGGAAAAAAAGTTCTGGCAGAATTATGAGTATTTCTATTCTGGTGTCACCATTGCCTTGTGCATGGCGAACCATAACCACAATTTCAGTAACTATGCACAAAAGTATTTACCGGTAATTGTACTCTTACGGCCATTAAAAATAAGAACATACAGTATGTATATAATCATGATTATTGGTGGGTTTGCACTGCAACATAAAAATTGCTGCAAATATCACTAACATTTTTAAGAAAAGACACAGAAAATTCAGTAGTTTTAGACCTAAAAAAAAGTCCAGCAAAATCCTGGTGAGACTGGGCAGTGCACTAACATCATTGTGGTATCAGTGCATAAAGTACAGCAATGCTAACCCTAGCTAAAACCTATGAATACACCTTAATAAGGAATATAGCACACAAGACATGGGCTTTTCTGGAACCTTTATGCAACTTTTATAACTTATTTATTATAATTGCAGCATGGAAGAGAGTGGCCAGCACATATGCTTTTTTTTTTAAAGACATTATGTTAAAGGGATAATTCACCCAAAAATGAAAATACTGTCGTAATTTACTCACCCTCAAGTAGTTCCAAACCTGGATGAATGTATTTGTTCTGCTGAACACAAAGGAAGATATTCTGAAGAATGTGGGAAACAGAGCAGTTCTGGGGCACCATTGACTTCCATAGTATTTTTTTCCTACTATGGAAGTCAATGGTGCCCCAAAGTATACTTGTAACAAACTTTCTTCAAAATATCTTCCTTTAAATATTTTAGTAAAAAATTTGAATTTCGCTTTTCAGCCAATTTGACAGCCCTACTATTTACACTAAGTTCAAATAGCAATGGATTATATTTAGCATAGCATTTTTTAACAATATGCTATTAACACTAAGTGCAAATAGCTATAGATTCTATTTACCCAATGTTAAAATAGCAAGATTTTCTGCTATTTATACTACTTATTGCAAATAGTGGCAATTATCTGCACCTCAGTATTGTAGTACATTATAAAACAGTACGCAATAATAACGTATTGTCAATTATAGTTTTAATTCAAATTATTAAATGCATGCCACCTTATTAGGACAATAAAGCCCTCTCTACACCTACCCTAACCCTACCCGATAAATTTATTTCAGCTTTTTGATTATTTACTTCATTTTTATTGAAAATAATTGCCTTTCTGGTGCAACATGAGATTTGAAAAGGGAGAAAAATGTTCACAAAAGGTGGACTCGAACTCGGGTCGATCGCGTCTAAAAGCATGCCCCTTACCATCTACACCACTCAAACTGATGCTGAATTAGCATCTTTTTTAGTGTTGACTAACCCAATCACACATTAGTGGGCGGAGTAAGTGTAAATAGCCTTTGCCAACAAGGCAGGTGTAAATAGACATTCTGAAATTTGAATCAGATGTAGATGATGACAGAATTAAAAGAGTATCTAGATTGGAAGTTTAAATAAATAAATAACACTGAAATAAAACTCTTGTATTCTGTAGTTTTGTAAATTTCCACAGCACTGGGCAACAATCCACATGCCACAGTTTGAGATCAACTGTCATTCATACAAATTATAAAAACATCACGCAAAAAAATAATAGTTACTAATATTTCAATATTCATATAAATATTTCTCTCATCTACCCAGAGGTATAAGCGTTCAGAATGATACAGGAAGTTCCTCTTCTGCTCTTGGTGACAGGGTAAAGATCAACCCAGAGGGGAAGCGCAGACTGCCATCTCCAAGCGGCTCAGTTAAACAGCCTCTCACAGGGCCTATTGAGCGCACGCTTACATAATGGCCAGCCTGATGGAGAAGGATCAGGCCCAGTAGGAGTTTCCCTGACTCTTTCTCTCTCCAGCACTCTTAAAAGGTCAGAACGAGAGAAAGGCTCATGTAGCAACCCACACCCCTTCACAGCGAGACTGATCTGGCCCTTCATAATTAAACAGCCCATTAAATATCCATGCCACAATAGCGGCTCGGCGCCTAGCAAATACAACCACGCCGAACACCCCGGTAAGACACCAAACTTCGTCCCGGCAGATGCCGCTCAGAATCGCTGGGAGACGAATTCAATTAGCTCGGAAAAGCACAGGCATTAGTCCTCTCCTGCTAATCAGTCAGTCGCTCACAGACAAACAGCAACGGTGCACACCCACGTACTCGCACACTTGCAGCTCAAACGCACACACATACACGAGCACGCCCACACAAACACACATGCACTCGACATCCAAGCATATCTGCCTTCTGGACAACTGCGAACCTTTAAAAAGAGCCTCCAGTTATAGCAAGCCGCTTCTGGCCAGAGAAGCCACGAAAGAACCTTTCACGATTTTAATTCACGGGCGCGAGAGATGTTCGAGCGATCCCTGAGATGACTGGGAACGTTCATCTTGATATTGTATTCAGCCCAGCTGTCAGGGAGATGCAGATTAGGAGGAAGGGAAGGGAGTTTGTGTGCTTGTTTACTAGAAATGGAACAGCATGCAAAATATATTCCTCGTGGTGCAACATCATTAAGGCTTCATGAACAGAACAAGGTGTTAGAGCTGCCAAATTGAATAAAGCTGAAGGAAGGGAAGGATGAACACTTAAAAACAGCTTGTTTTCCACCACACAACCCTAAAGGAGGAGAATTAAACATGGGAACTTTAAACTTGGGTTTACTTGGGAGGCCTTGCTCTGTCGAAACAGCTAATCAGAACGCCGAGAATGAATTGTGCACAAAGGAAGAAAAACAGTCCTTACTGTTTGGAGGTTGATGAAAATATGAAACATGTTGGAACTGTTAAATACCTAATGTGACTTTTCATCATAGTCTATTATCTGTATCCTGCTTAGTGTACTCCTAAAATGATGCAAAACAACACTTACTGTGCATTTCTGGATGTAAATAAACTGGGACACTCAGTGACATTTTCTCAGTCTGCATTGTTGAGCAGAGCATTCAAAAACATGCCGTGATATCATAAAATGATCACTGTTTTTGATCCAAACCATCTCAAGAAAACGTTATGCAAAACTGCAGTCAGAATGGATATTGCCAAATTTGACATTCTCGGACATTCAATACACAATCCATCTCCATCTGAGGGCTTTTGAAGATCAGTAGAAAGCCTGCATGTAATGCTCAATAAATCTAATGCTGGTTAAAGGGGCAGTTCACCCCAAAATCCCCTTCATCTCATTACAAACTTGTATGTTCCACAAAGGAAAATCATACATGATATTTTCAAAAATGTTGGTTACCCATGTTTTGGAAACCTTTGGCTTTCATTGTGACACATTTGTCTAAATATCTTCTTTCATGTTTCACAAAAAAAGTTGAGGGTGAGTAAATGGTGGAAGAATTGTATTTTTTATTTTTAAGTAACTTATCGCACAATGCATTCAACCTAGGTAGAAACCTTATTTTGCGCAGATTCAATCCACTATCTTCTCCCAAAATAACAATCAGTGAAAAAAGGTGAATTTAAGGACAGTTTATATATAAATTGATTTTTCATATTGTTTTATGTTTAGCTACACATTTTATTTTGTTTATATTTAAAATAAATACATAAAAAATGATAAGAAATTGTTTTAACTGCATTATCTGTGTCTTCATGAAAATTCAAATTTAAAATTCTTCATAAAAGTATGACTCAGGAAACTGAAACGGAATAAAATCTATAAAAAAAGCTTAGGGCAATAAACCGTTATTCTGATCCTAATTATGTTAATTTGCTAACTTAATATTTGTATGTAGCTTTTCCAACCATGACTAAACAACTGGGTTTAACTGTCTGGAAAATTGATTAACTTTACTAAGGAGACACTCATAAATTATCAATTTAGGATACATAAGACGTGCTGTGAATTCTCACTCATAATCAAAAGTTCACGCTGCGCAGGTCACATTCACAATATGAATTTCTAAGCTAAAACACAACGTAACACAACAATGAGCAGGAATATTGACAATAACAGCTAGCTTAGTTCTTACCACAGATCATTAAACACAGATGGACAACAGCCTGCGGTTAAAATTCAAACAAGCTTATCTTTCAATCTAAAGTACAAGTTCTTCCTCATTTTAGTAGTGTGATACGATTATAAAAGTCACTACAATGCCAAGGTTACACTTACATATTTATCTAGCTAAATGAAGACTTCCATGTTGACTATTGTCAGTGGTAGAGAGAAGCTCCAACCTGAAATTACAACATATTACACATTTATATGCCATTTGAATAGCAAATTACTACATTTTCTTTAACTTGTTTTCTTTCGGGGTGAAATGCGACCCGGACATGCTCTGGTAAAAAACTAACCACGTGAACCATTTTTGTAACAATATCAAATATGACATAAACACTGTAAAAACTGTATTGCTCATTGTAAGTGACTGTTAGATAATGCATAAACTAATGCTAACAAATGGGATATTATTGTAAAAACGTTACAAAACCTGATTTATTCCTTTCAAAAATGTACATAAAGCTTTTCCCAAACTTTCAGATTTCACAAACTTGTGGCAAAGTCAAAAACACACACACTGAAACACACAGAGGATGGATGTTAGCTGTGACATTAACTGGATTAGCTGGGCTGATCCTGCGCTCAGTGCTGATGGGACTGTTAAGAGTGAGGCTTCACTGAGATGAACACATCTGAACATCACCGCAGCACGCACGCACGCACGCACACACACACACTCACACACACACACACACACACACACACACACACACACACACACAC
The DNA here is from genome assembly GCA_027422405.1 of Ptychobarbus kaznakovi. Taxonomy (NCBI): domain Eukaryota; kingdom Metazoa; phylum Chordata; class Actinopteri; order Cypriniformes; family Cyprinidae; genus Ptychobarbus; species Ptychobarbus kaznakovi. The sequence goes on along the minus strand of CM049807.1, from coordinate 10,057,424 downwards.
ACACACACACACACACACACACAACACCACACACACACACACACACACACACACACGCCTGCTGTCCGCCACACAATCAACAACAGATGCATCGTACACTTAAAAAAGATGACCGGTTGGCCCTCTAAAAAGTGTCAGTGACTAATTTTTAGACACTTTTTTGTTGTATTTTGCTGTCTTTATTGCTCTCTTTTCTATTTGTATTATCTGTATGTAAAATCAGAATTTATAACATGATATTAGTGAATTCTTGAATTATAGATATTTATATAATTATAGGCATGCACTGATATCAAAATTCTGTCAGATACTTACAGAGACCATAATTAGTTTTATAGCAATAAATGACAAGTGAGTAATATTACAATTCTCAACTATTTTCACTGCAAAAAAATGGCTTATCTTACTTAGTATTTTTGTCTTGTTTCTCAACAAAATATCTAAAAATTCTTAAATCAAGGTACTTTTACTAGATAAGCAAAATGACTAAATTTGCAAAGTGCATTTGCCATTTTAGATGCTACAAGTGAATTTGATTGTAAACGTAATGTGTAAAAATTGAGAAATAAGCGTGATCAGTTAATTAACCAATATCAATCAAATTGACAGATAACCTGTATATTGAATGACCTGGTACTAATATATTGTGCAGCCCAATAAAAAACATAAAATAAAGAGTAATAAAAAGGGAGAGAGAGATAAATAATATAGGTATTAGGTAATATAAGACAATACAAATTTATATACATCAACTATGTATAATTAAAAATACATATTTTTGTTAATTGAAAGACATTTTACATAAAAAATATTGTATATTTTATTATAATTTAATAAAATCATATAAATAAAAGGAAAATGTATATATTTTACTTCCATGTTTTTGAATGTTGTCTGTGCTTCTGCAACATGACCTCTCAATGTTTCCATTATTAGTGTCATGAAGCTCTTGAGGGCTCAGGGCTCTAGTGCTTGACGCGTGCAGCGGTGCAGCTCTGCATATTCACACATCATCCCATCACACCAGCCGAGTGGGTGGATCACACTCACACACAAACACATCCTAACGCAACGATCATGACCATCACTGCACTGATTCTTTCCTTTATCCTGTGCAGTTCTAGACATAAAAAACCCCCATGCAGCCACACAATATACAAACAGGCCATGATCAAATAAAAACTGAAAGAGAAGTCTAGAGTTCATCTGATTTCCCTCCACTCCCATATGGTCTTTATATAATACAGCTGCTGAGAACTCAATCAATGAGGTTTCCACCCACCATACATTTGGCCACTCAATAAAGGAAGAACAGTAGTTGTTTTTTTCAAAACTATTTATTTTTAATTCTCGTTTTCTTTATTTCTCACCCCCTCACTTCAATCTACGCACAGGCTGGTGCTCCGTTTTCCAGCTTTACACTGCCCTGGCAGCGGTGCCCGCACAACGAATCAGTCAAATGCCAATTAAACCTGGCGTCTTTCTAATCTTTCTCATTTCTGAGACATTACAGAGAAAGACGTTTCCACACACACCTCATCCAGTCTTCAGCCAAGGCGCTCCCACCAGCCGCGGCGTTCCCTCTTCCTGAAATCTAGATAATGAGAGAGAATGGCTTTCACTGCTAATGACTCTTTGGCAGCTGATGTCTGTCACAGCCTTGGCAGAGCGGTTTGAGCTGGCTGAGAGGGAAGTGGAGCCCAGGGCTTCCTGTTAGAACAGGATATACATGCCAGAGACACTGCAAGCACCTGCATCTCTCGGCTGAGGAGAACAGGTTTTCATCTGACGATCTGGGAGTAGAATATCATGGCTGCTGACTCTGGATCTTGGTTATGTTTTTAAAACAGGTTATTTAAATATACCCCTAAAGGCTATGTTCTTATTATACTGTGAGTGTGCACATGGCACAGACAGCTTTCCCTGAAGGGAAGTCAATTATAGTTATAGCTAGCATGAAGGACTGAGACAGGTTGAGAGTTTTACCTTCAGTTTTGGTTTGATTCCTCTTTCTGTTACTTATTCATCTGTGACATTTTCCTACATTAATTCCTCCAGCAAGTATTAAATCACAACAAGGAAGACACATTTTTACTGCATTTTTGAGTGAGCGTAAGAGACTTCTTTAAAAATATCAAATAAAATAAAAACAATCATGTAAAATACTTCTTTAGGATGCTGAATGAACCAAATCACAACCCAGAAACTGACTTTACAAAGCTGTATAATGACAGAAAAGAACATTCTAGGAAAGAGTTGCCTCGTTTCGCTCGACTGTAGAGCTGTGTGCATAACGCAATGTGACATAGAAACAGCAAAGTAGCTTTTGTCACACTGCATCACTACTTGTTAGGAAGCAGCTTGTTACTAGAAACCCTTCACAGTTTTGAAAACAGCTGAGCTGTCATGCTACTGAAAAATGTTGTTAAAGGGATACTAAAAAAATTATATTTTCACTTACTCACCATTCAGTGTGACATTCGTTCTTATGTGGAACACAAAAAAACATGCAAAACAAACACGACAATCCATAATTTAATCTTAGCATTTTAGAAGACATTGATTTATCAAGTGGGGTCATATGGGTTACCATTGTGTTTGCTTTGCATGGCTTTTGAAGCATCATCTTTTGGGGTCCATATACATTTTGTGGATATATGGACAGAGATAGATATCTAACAATACACCCAAAGCCAGTTGAAAAGTATACAAATATGTGACGAATCAAATCAGCTGAGATGTTAAATGAATCGTGATAAAGTTAGGGATGGGAGTTTATATGAATGTACACCTGAGAGCAGCTGTCTTTAGAAAAGGTTAGATGTTATTTACTTGTCATCTTATCTCTGTATAATGCATATTAAAGTAATATTTAAATGCTCAGTACTGATTTGTTTACAGCAGCAACCAAGGAAACGCTGTATCGCTGCTGTTCCATAAGCGCCACCTGCTGTCAGAGATTGAATCTGTTCTCATTCAGTCTGCTGTTTTTGTTTTGTGCAGATATATTGTATGCAGTGTGCCATTTAGTTTTTTCTTCCAATTTCAAAATTATACAATCTAATTTAGATTAATAACTGCTCATCCTGCTTGTATGCAGCATCTTTGTTTAGATTGTGATTAAAATGCAGAGATTGCCTCTAATTTTAACGGGAAAAAACTTGTTTATATGAAGTGATGTCTGTTTTAAATTTTCAGTTTAAATTTAGTTTTTTGACATATTTTCAATTCAATAAATGTGCAACAATTTGTCTGAGAAATAAAAGGACGCTTTTTTTTTATTTGGAATTTGTCGCAAATCTCATTTTGTTTTTAGAAAATCATATTGTGTAATTAGTATCGTGAATCGAATCGCACCTTGAGTTGAGTGCATCCCTAGACACAGATTATTTTTCCTAAAAATCTATGTTAGTGTTCCTCTGATAAAAAGATAAGCAGTGCTAATTGCAGTAGATACTCCCTAACGCTGATTGTATTATACCAACCAATTTAATCCACACATTTATCAAATTTACTGGGTCTTGATTTGAATAACAAAGTCATTTGTCTTTTGAAAGTAAAGTGGGTTCTGAGCACGGCATCCTTTCAGCAATGTGTGATCTCACACTGAATGAGAGACGCTCACAGAGGAGAAGAAACCTTTCATCTGACCTTCCATCCAATAAAACGAGCGATTCTCACTCAAGCTCAGGAACATTACAAAGTCAAATATCAGAACAACAATGACAGAGAGAGAGAGAGAGAGAGAGAGAGAGAGAGAGAGAGAGAGAGAGAGAGAGAGAGAGAGAGAAGCAGAAGGGGAGCGTGAGCGCTGGTAGACAGGCAGCGAACGCTCGCTTTTTTTCAACAGGAGATACGAGTGATTGTTCACAAAGAAAAAATATATTTGATTTTCACCTTTTCTGCCTGTGGTAATGGGAGTTATGCAAGTGAGTAGGGCCAGCCTACGCTCTAAATATAAATACCACGGCCCGCTGAGGGCTACGCTGAGCTGCCTTACAGAGATGCAGGGATGAGGCCAGTGAGTCAACCGTCAATCCACAGCTGTCCTCAACTTCTCCTCTCTACACACACACACACACACACACACACACCTACACACACATTTATGCAGCTAAACACTGGTGTGCTGTAAACATGGTGTAGTGCACTAGCACTCTGCCCTGCACTGGATGATGCCGTTACAAATGTGATCAATTAATCTGAATGATATCTGAGGTTGATAAAGAATCTGCAAATGTAATGTATGAAATGTGCTTTACTGTACAAGTAAACTAGAGAAAATTAACTATAAGAAAACTAAGCTAAAACAAAAAAAAGCTAGTAAGCTAAACTGCTAAACCCAATGACCCTTGCTGAAAAGTGTATATATAAATACTATGTTGTGTTTTGGATACTAGACCTGAACATGGGATACTGGTGTTGGTGTTCTTAACTAGTTTCACCAGCAACACATGCTCATGCTAAACAAGAACCAAATAATCACAGACCAGCATAAACCAGCTCAAACCAACATAAAGAGCAATGGATCAGACAGTAAATTCATGTTCTGAGCTGGTGTTTTAGCAGGGATGTCTCATAACAATGTAAGCAACATGAAATTAAATGTAATTCTTAAAAAATGTTGTTCTCAGTCTGAGATGCAGTGTGCCATTTAGTTTTTTCTTCCAATTTCAAACAATCTAATTTAGATTAATAACTGCTCATCCTGCTTGTATGCAATCTTAGATTGATTAAAATGCAGAGATTGCAATTTTAAAAAAAACTTTCAGTTTAAATTTAGCACATAGTGCAACAATTTGTCTGAGAAATAATATTTGGAATTTGTCGCACTCCAATCATATTGTGTAATCCGTATCGTGAATCGAAACATTGACATCGACACAGATTATGCCTCTGATAAAAAGATAAGCAGTGCTAAAAGATACCCTAACGCTTTGTATTATACCAACCAATTTAATCGGGTCTTGATTTGAATAACAAAGTCATTTGTCTTTTGAAAGTAAAGTGGGTTCTGAACGGCATCCTTTCAGCAATGTGTGATCTCACACTGCGCTCACAGTTTCATCTGACCTTCATCCAATAAAACGATTCTCACTCAAGCTTTACAAAGTCAAGAACAACAATGACAGAGAGAGTGTGAGCGCTGGTAGACAGCAGCTCGCAACAGGAGTGAGTGATTGTGAATCACCTTTTCTGCCTGTGGTAATGTTATGCAAGTGAGTAGGGCCAGCCTACGCTCTGACCACGGCCCGCTCTACGCTGAGCTGCCACCACCAGTGAGTCAACCGTCAATCCACAGCTGTCCTCAACTTCTCCTCTCTCACCACACACACACACACACACACACACACACACACACACACACACCACACACACACACACACACACACACACACACACACACACACACCACACACACACACACACACACACACACACACACACACACACACACACACACACACACACACACACACACACACACACACACACACACCGGCCTCCTCCTCCTCTGTGTTGCGGCCTGCAGCTAAACACTTCGAGTGCTGTAAACATGGTGTAGTGCACTAGCACTCTGCCCTGCACTGGATGATGCCGTTTACAAATGTGATCAATTAATCTGAATGATATCTGAGGTTGATAAAGAATCTGCAAATGTAACGTATGAAATGTGCTTTACTGTACAAGTAAACTAGAGAAAATTAACTATAAGAAAACTAAGCTAAAACAAAAAAAAGAGTAAGCTAAACTGCTTGGGTGTTTATATTACACAAAAAATTAATGACCCTTGCTGAAAAGTGTATATATAAATACTATGTTGTGTTTTGGATACTAGACCTGAACATGGGATACTGGTGTTGGTGTTCTTAACTAGTTTCACCAGCAACACATGCTCATGCTAAACAAGAACCAAATAATCACAGACCAGCATAAACCAGCTCAAACCAACATAAAGAGCAAGGATCAGACAGTAAATTCATGTTCTGAGCTGGTGTTTTAGCAGGGATGTCTCATAACCTTGTAAGCAACATGAAATTAAAATGTATCCTGGCTGTTTTCTAAATGCATGTTATTGGTCTTATGTTTATGTTTGTCTTGCAAACAATTTCTCCCTGCATGCATTTAATTACTTTTTATTTCACCACGTAATTCTTAATCAAAATGTCATAGCTCAAACGTCTGGTGAAATGACAGACACGCATAACTTCTCCAATCATGTAGTCCACTTAAATCAACTGCAAGCTCAATAGTGACAAACAATGGTCCACAGAGCAAAATTACACTTTGTACATGAAACACATACTCGACCAACAGACGGTGACAAAAAGTAACACAAAAATATGGGTAACAGGTATAATAAACATTACAACAAGTCATGCACAGTTTCTATCTCTTCAATACTATGGCGTAAAACATTTTTTCACTGGAGTCCTAGGGTTGAGTTCTGAGGGAGTGTGTGTGTGTGTGTGTGTGTGTTTGCCCCGTGACAGGCCCGAGTCTCCACTCTACCCATCCCATCTGTTTGAAGAAGCCTCTCCACTGACTGCTTGTGAATCTGCTGAAGAGTCTCTCCATGCAGCTCACCGCCCCCTCTGGACCACGACCCCCCGCTATACCTGTCCCCCACACAACCCTTCCCCCCGCCACCCACGCCAACACCCACACACACACACACACACACACACACACACACACACACACACAGATTTTGAACAATTGAAAAAATTAACTTACACTGAAAAAAATATTTACAAAGAAAGGGAAATCAACTATTTTGAAATAGTATTTTCTTGTAAAATGTAGCCTACTTAATTGAGTTGTTAACCATATAATAATCATATGCATTTCTTAGTGGGCATTTACATGAGATAAAATTTTCATTTAAAATAATTACATGGATGAAAGAATGGATGAAAGTGTGAGACACGTTAATAAAAGTAGAAATGTTTTAAACTTTACAAGCAAAAATGTAAACCTTTAGTCAACAACAAGTCACTATTGATGTATTCTACCAAATGCATACGCATAATTGAAAAGATAATTTCCATTTATGAATTTAGCATACGCTTTTATGCAAAGTAGCTAACAAAAACAGCAGGAGCAAAGCAAAAAATACATAAATAATCATTTATTATAAAATGCTCTAAAAGCAGCTATTTGAAGATACCTGTGTTCAAAAGGGTTTTACCTTATTGACTGAAAAATTAAATAAAAACTCCACCCAATTAATCCAAAATAAAATAATAGCCGTTAAAAGACATAAAATAAGAATACTTTGTTATATGGATACTATAACCATTTAGCACAATGGAATAAATCAAAGTATCATGCATGCTATTAGCCTTTGATAAAAATAAGTTCACCAATAAAAGCAAGGGGAAAAAACCAAATACAAGGAAAAGAGATGAGGAATGATTTAGGAGGATGTAATCTCCATGGACTCTAATCACACATGCAGTGTAACCTCCAAACAACCCACAGATCACGGCTCAGTCCTCTAACTGCTCCAATGACATCAGTATGACCCAGCAGCATTTGGCAATACAGCGACAACAGCTGCTTTCAGTACAGCGTGTGTGCTCAGTCTACAGTCAGCGGCGACAGAGGCACAAGTAAATAACACTTCATGACTTGAGCTATGCTGATTACTGATTCATATGAAAAGCGATGGGTCGTGTGTGTAGATTCCAGTTAAAACAGAGCAGTGATTTCACATGCAACTGATCCAGGATCAGAGGACAGCAGCCAATGACGGGCACAGAGATCTGTGCTCTGATGTATCTATAAATTCACTGTACACGTGCTAAAAGCCCTCTTCAGACAATACTAGTTTCTCCTGAAGTTAGTTCAATTTGTGTTTGACAGACATCGAACCTGTCTGAATTGACCATGTCTGTATTTTTAACACACACACAAAACACACATTAGATCTAAAATAAATAGTGTACAGTAGTATCTAAATACTTGCCAATAAATATCCAATATTGGTAGATAGCAATATATTCACAAATGTCTGCAGATAACTGATAATGTGCTGATATTTGATGCATCCCAAGATTTAGTCATTTTTTGGCAAATTCCTGAATAAAACAACAGTTGGTGGTTCAAGTACAGCTGGCACCCCATCTTACAGGAAAAAGAAATCAAATCAAAATCAAATTGCAGACTGCTCACAAACAGCCACTACAGTATCTTTAATATTGCATTTCATCCCTAAAATAAATGTAGTCTACATAATTAAAACATTCAATTATAAGAATATTCCTGACTGAATATTACTATAACAACTGATCGTGGCATCATGGGAGATACGAGTTTGGTAACAGTTTTATTTCGGATGATCTGAATCAAACACTTCCTTTTTTATGTAATTGATCCTGTGATGAAAATAATCATGACAAGTGGAAGCTAAAACTGACACTAGAACAGCTTGAATCTACCAAAGGGAAATTAGGTTTACTTTGATTCGCCACTTTTTGCGCTCTGACCCCAAAACAATTCTATTTAGCTGAATATAATCTCAAGAAGCAGCGATATTTGGGACAGTGCATCCAGTGACAGAGAGAAATAGCGAGAAAGAGAGAGAGCGCTTCTAAAGTAGTCATGTACTGTGAGGCTACCCATCTCCTGTTGCCTAGCAACCGCAGCGAGCTGTTAAATGGTCCTATGGGTTAAATGGGTTTGAGGAGCACTGCAGCACTATTACTGAAGCCTTCTTACAGGTCTTTACTTCACCAATCATCATCAGCACCATCTACACTCCCTATTTACTTTCATTCAAGCCAGATCATGCAGAATGTTATGTATAATTATGCATAAATACAGTACAACATGAATCAGTGCGACACTATTAATCAAAAGCAAGGCATTTCTTGTTCTATCTGCATTTAGCAGAAGTACACAGCTCATCGTAGATTAACAGAAACCTGAAAGCGCATAACAAATATTTTCTCTAAGGCAGTTTAGGCAGTTTGGTATCAGCTGAAATGAACAAGAGCATTCAGGTCAGATGTAGAGATTGAATTTATTTAGTTAGTAATAATTTATTTATTCCCAGAGTTTGGTATTTTGGAGCTTAAGAAAAATCAAGATGAAAAAAAAGCAATGAAAATGTAACTCACATCAGTGTTTGTGAAATCTTGTGAAATTAAAATACATTTAATTCTCATTTGACTTCAATCATAATTCTCTCTTTTCAATCCAAAACCTGGCTGAGTCAGTGGAAAGCTTGCATATGCATATTCCCTTGTGTTCTACAGCAGAAAGCCATCATAGTAATTCAATTGCTGGCCAGAGGGAATTCACTGCATTAACATCGATCAGGCTCATACAATAGCATCAATACCCAGTAGGGTCAATACTAAAAAACTTCAACCATGGTTCAACCGGGCTGTCTAACAAAGGGGTCTGCCCTGACCCTCATGTCTTTCTGTGCACTTCCAGAAAACAGAACCTGTTGACCGACTCAAGTGGTCGGTAAAACATCTTAAAATAATGAATGAAGTCATTCAGACAAAGTTTCCAGTCGTGACTGGAAGGCAGATTTCAGATTGGTGAAATATGTTTTTATGTTTTTGGAATAAGCCTCTTATACTCAACAAAGGCTGCATTTATTTGATCAAAATACAGTAAAACAGTAATATTGTGAAATATTAGTACAATTTATAATAACTGTTTCCATTGTAATAAAATGCAACTTATGCCTGGGATGCAAAGCTGAATTATCAGCAGCCATTACTCAATCTTCAGTATCATGTGATGCTCAAGAAACATTTATTATCATTATCAATCTTGATAATAATACTCTGCGCTTAATATTTTTTCAGGATACTTTGATGAATAGAAGTTCAAAAGAATATTATTGAATTGAATTATAGTACCATTATGTCTTTAAAGTCACTTATTGTGTTCTTGCAGATTAAACTATTTATTTAAGAAAATACATGCATGTTTATTTATATCTATCCCTCCATCCATCCATCTATATAGCACAGTCACACTTTATTTTAAGGTCCAATTCTCCCTATTAACAAACCATTAACTATGATTTTGCCTAAAAAAACTCCTAATTTGCTGCTTATCAATAGCTAGTAATGTAGTTATTAAGTTTAGGTATTGTGTAGGATTAGGGATGCAGAGTATGGTCAAGCAGAATATGTGCTTTATAAGTACAAATAAACAGTTAATATGTGAATAACAGGAAAGCAACTAGTTAATAATCAGAATCGGTCCCTATATTAACACGTTATCATAAACAGACCCCAAACTTTTGACTTGCATCACATAAAATTTTTACAAAAGCACAATGTTCTTAATAAACAGTTTGGACGTCCTTGAAGTCAATATGTCAAAGCAGCTTATAAAAAAGCTAACTGTTAGCATTCACCATTCATCTCAATAGCAGCTGTAAGATGCCACTAGCAGTTGCGGCTAACTGGACAATGCTAACCAGTAAAACCCCTGAGAGGTGACCTGAATTCAGGTATTCCACAGCGATTCCTTTCTTTTTGTGTAGTATTCATGCAACCCAAGACATGCTGTTTCTGTCAGGTAAAGTAGGCTATTCGTATACATCGCTGCTTTTTGATATATTTTTAAACATTCAACCAAAGCCTCCCATCTTTGTCAACTCAGGTAAGGCCAGTAGTTGTGCTTAAAAAGAGCCCCTGTGTCCTAACATACTTGCATTTCAATTAAAAGTGTGAATGGTAGCCTGGGGAAGCTTTTAACCTAGCTGGCCCACTCTGAGATTGCCCATTTTTAATATGCGACTGACAGTGATCCCAGCGGTGAACCTGACTTCACTTTAATACATAAACACCTGCACCTCAAACTGCCACTCAGTTCAGCTCACCAGCACCGATTCGGCCTCCATTCACAGCTGTACCGTCTGTGAACATTTCAGTCTGAAGTTAAAACTGATCTTAACCCAAAAACTAAATTCTGTCAGAGTCTTAGCTCTCAAATCTCATTCATATTTTAGAATATTTCTTCTCTTCTACTTGTAAATGGTGTTGAGTGTGCTGCATTTCCGACTGTCTACTTCTCATGCTCTAGTGATGCACAATACATCTATGCCTTATTGGTGATGGTACAGATGGTATGAGGCTGTAAGGGATAAACTACTGTCTTTACAATGGTTCATACTATATAAAGGTACTATATTGAAGTTTTTTTTTTGTCAGCTGAACAATTGGTTTGTTGTTACAGTCCATTACGCACACTGTGCTTCTTCATTTTCATTCTTGTAAAACATTAAATTTAAAATCTATCGGCTAATATTATAATATTTTATATAATATTTGTATAATTATAATTTTTAATGAATCAGTATTGGTCCATATTGGATATTTAATTGCTTATGCTTATTTAATCTAATTTTACATTTAAACATGACTCATCATCTAATAGTCACTTTAAATTTAAATCTTTAAAAACACTGATCATTTAAATTACTAGATTACTAGTAAATGTAATATTTTGCAAATCTCAAAAAGAATATCCATTTTTCATAATTAACAACATTATAATGCTATGTTGACTCACTTGTAGCAAAAGGATTGAGTTACTTTTTAGTGATTTATTATATTTATTTTGTGTGTGTTAACAGTGTTTTTTTCACTCATGTTAATATGAATGGGAAAAACTACAATGCACAATATGATGGAAGTCCCACCTTTTAAATAAAAGAGACAATCAGGCATTGCATCACTACAGAGGTCTGTTAGAAGCTCTGTTTTCCAACAAAAACAGCCCGCACCTGAAATACATGCTCTTTAATGCTATGTGAGCATGAGAAACAACATTTAAGAAACGGTTAATGTCAGATTTTGTTGATAATTTGAGATGTTATTCAAATGAGCTCGGAAAACACTTTCAGTATTTCCCCATTTAAGTAACAGGAGTTAGTCTTTCATGCCTGAAATAGCTGCCCAGAGGCATTGCAAATATGGCCACCAAATGAAATGACTTCCTTTGAAAAGGACTTTGGTAACTCGTATTTGATAATATTGCCACTCTGCTTTTTAGATAATGTCACGAGGTATTAAAAAACATGTCAGGGGACAGAATTATTGTTTTAAGGTGAACTATGCAGACTACTGGAAAGAAGAAATGCCCAGTCTGTGCTAAAAGCATGGCAGAACTACTTAGCATGTGGAAGTTGTCAGCGAGGTTGATATCAGGACAGCGCAGCTCTGAGTGCTTTCTCTGGTGAAAGGGATGCACTCTTGTGTTCTCTGTTCTGACAGCACTCTCAGACTGTGGTCTTTAAATCATTGTCAGTCATCGTGATAACACTGAGACTCAAACACAGAGATACAAGGAGGAATTAGACATGTTGATAGATTTGTGACAGGATCCCACACTCACAGCACTAGCACAGTTAAGTGGAGGCCTGGGTGGGTGACATACATCTAAGATGGCAGGTAAATGTTGACATCTCAGATGTTACAGATCCCCTGTTTACATAGAGACTTTGTACATAAAAACAGATGATGAACCAAAGTAGTCCTACCACTGCTCCTACTATGAAGCCGGTACATCTCTATCAAGCACAGTGAGTTTTTTTCTGCCCATTTAATCATTAAAAAAATCGACATTTAAAACAGGGATAAAACAATTCTTGCAATAGATTCTCTTATTCTGTAGTTAGTTGAATTGACAACAAGATGCATTTTCAAACTTTAAAACTCACTGCCACACTATAAGGGCTATTCACATTAAGAATGTTATCTATAACAATAATTATACTGGCATCCACAACTAGGGGTGTGCGATATAAATCGTCTGCGATAATATCGTAATTGTTGTTTTAACGATATGTAATTTGACATTGAGGATTTTGCAAAAACCAAACAAAACACCTACTAGACTAGACTAGACAAGCGCGAGAGTGTGTTCTTTCACTGCATGATTCAGTCTAATAAAATGCACTAAGAATGATCACAAAATGCAAATATGGGGCAGAAAATGTGTTTGTGTGTGTGTGTGTGTTGTACATATATATATATATATATATATAGTGCTGTCAATCGATAAAAAAATGACTAATTAATTGCACATCTTTCTGAAATAAATCGCGATTAATTCCACTTAAAGGGATACTCAACCCCAAAATTATAATTTTGTCATTATTCACTTCTTCACCCGCATGTCGTTCCAACTTTGTTCATCTTCGGAACACAATTTAAGATATTTTGGATGTAATTGTGATGTGGAGGCTTGTGACTGTCCCATTGACTGCCAAGTAAATAGCACTGTTGAGGTCCAGAAAAGAAAGAAAAGCATCGCCAGGGTAGTCCATCTACCATCAGTGGTTCAATCTGAACTTTATGAAGTGATGAGAATACTTTTTGTACCCAAAGAAAATTTAAATAATGATTTTTTTTCAACAATTCGTCTCCTCTCTGTCTCTCCTCGTCACCGTAGCGCCATTTTGGATATTACCCATATCAGCAAGCAGCGTACGCTCTTCTGCATCTGCCTCAACGCAAGGATGCGTATTCTACATGTACTTCCGCTTTGATTCGAATGAAAATAGTGCATTCTTGCATTGAGGTGGATGTAAAACTTATAATAGACTCAAGTTTGGATAATTTTTCACAGCACCTGACTGGGCTAGGGTATGGCAACTGCCATACTCTGCCATACGGAAATGCTTCCCCTGTTTGTAACTACAGGTTAAAGCACTCCATGTCCCTCTGAGTCACATTGAACAGTGTGTAAATACATCTAAATGTCATTCAGATGCAACTTCTGCAAAGGTTAATTTTGTTGATACTGGTTTCATTTGTTTGGTAACAGCATAAATGTCTTATTATTCTAATTGATTAATTAAATGTAACAATTTGACTCAAAATATGCACACTTTTAGAATAAAATGGCTTTATTAAAAGTAAAATTGCCCATAAAAGGTAAAAATCTATTTAAACTTATATGAAAATATTAATTTATATCACTGATGTGAACGGACCACACAGAATATGAAGAATATCAAAAACTGCAGCTGTCCATGATAGTCAGATATCAGCACAATAACACACTCTGCAAAATATTGCCTGATTATCGTTATCGGAAAAATCCCTCAAAATATCGAGATTTTTTCAATATCGCACACCCCTATCCACAACCAATGCAAAATAACGTTCTGTTGATTATGAGTGCACAATCCAGGTATGTTTGCTGCATTAGATGCATGCATGAGCTCTTTAAAATCAGATGGATTCTGATTGGCCCTCAGTGTTTTCATCATTCATCAGCTGGAAATACATCTGTCACTCACCAAATAAGAGGCTAGACACTGCTAAAACAAGACCAAGAACAAGGCACAAGCAATATGTAAATAAAAAAGAAACTTAAGACAAAAAATGGTATTTAAAATTCACTAGCAGTACACCAGGATTTCTGGTCCAAGTCAAACGAGTCCCTATGAAATCCTCAGCTTTGCCACAGGCCCCTACTTAATGTAATTCAATGGGATACTTCTAGTCTTTTATAGTCCACCAGGCACAAATTATAAGTTGAATTGATTAGAAAAGTTATAGCACACCTCTACTCAACAATACCCATGATTTAAAGTATCATTTAGGTGGCCTTAGCAAGCACCATTAAACAGTGTAAGTCCTCAAAGTGTCTATCTAGCTGCAGCTCAAACTGGACTGCCTCACTGATGGAGTGAGATCTCTCTTATGGCCTATTTAAAAGTAAGGCCAACTAAGACAAGATGGTCCCCACAGGACCTCCAGCCAGCCAGTTTCAGACTCTCGGCTGGTGGCTGCCTCTCCTGTCCTCCTAACCCTCTTTCCAACTTCCAAAGGACTCGCCGGCTGGCACACACATCAAATGCAGTGCCGGCTACCATCAAACAAAGAGCACCTGAAAAGCCAGCTCGTGAGGTGAAGGTCAAAACTCTTCCAAAAGCTCTCTCATTTAGCCCGAGTACTTTCAGGCCATCAAAACTGAAAACTGACAATGGCATAAATATTAAAAGGACTGAAGTTGTTTTAATTTAGGAGAGAGCGCAAATAAGGTCCAGCAGAGGAAATATCAAGCCTCATGCGTCTTGTCCTCGGGGACACTGGAGCCACAAAGGTCAGACATGTTTGTTCTAAACAAAAGGATCCTGTTCTGCAGTAAACAACCTTGCAGTGTCAATAGAGCAGGAAACCTCCCTTGGGTAGCCTGGAAAACACAGCTATAATCTAATCTGGTTGAAAGCATCGGGAGAAGCTAACAGCATTCAGGACTAAATGGAGTTTCGACTGTACTTGCTTAACATGGAGGCACTTTTACAGGCAGTTGAATGTCCTTATTGCATTATTACACGCATTCTCTTCCTGCAATGTGGCTCTCGGCAGACCTTTTTATTAGGTCCTGAAAGCCGAGCAGATGGCCCTTGTTGGGCTCTTCTATCCATGTGTAATTGGCTCTCAACATTCATTAGCTGGTTGAAACATCAGCAATCAGCCGTTGACTACTCAGATTTAACTTTTAACGCAAATGGATTCCGATCGAAATTGGATCATAGCTACAGTGGGACTTTTGGGGAATCATTTTTATTTCTATTTGAGTTGAGATGATAAAAGTACACATTGTGATCGTAGCAGAAGCTAGAAAAATTGGAAATACAGTTGGGCTACATTCACACAGACAGTGTTGACTTGTATCTACTAACAGATGTGAATCTCAAATTGTGTTGTATATTATTAGCTTCCAACTGAGGATCCAACCACAAGTGAGTTGATTCTCAAAATGCAGGTGTGTCCTAAAAATTGAAGGGAGTTAGTCAAGTTATTGAATGCAGTTGTCAGTCTAGTTTATAACCAAAATGTGTGTGATCAGAAGCATATTTAGCATTCTATATCAGGAATGACGTAGTGAAACTCAAAAGCTCAAAACAATGTAAAAAATTATAAATTGTAAAAATAGCTGGCAGTTATTAAGCCTCTCATTAAAGGGGACCTATTATGCTCCTTTTTACAAGATGTAAAATAAGTCTCTGATGTCCCCAGAGTGTGTATGTGAAGTTTTAGCTCAAAATATCCAACAGATAATTTTGTTATAGCTTGTTAAAATTGACACATTTAGGGTATTCCTCAAATCTTGACCCGTAGGGCCAAGGGCTGCTGCAGAGTTTAGCTCCAACCCTTATCAAACTCACCTACCTGTGATTTTCTAATGATCTTGAAGATGCTGATTTGTCATGCCTCAGGTGTTTGATTAAGATGAGACGTTGAGAGCTAAACTCTGCAGGCTGTGCCAGATGAGAGGATGCCTGGTTATAAAATACAGTAATCGAGATAAAACGATTACTATTTTTGTTTGAATACTACATATAAAATAGCTACCCAAATATATGTTGGTAACTGCAGTTTGACTAAAAGTAATGACTAAAAGTTGACTAAAATGCAAAGACTTTTCGTCGACTAAATCTAGACTAAATCTTTGAAAGATTGAAATGACTAATATGTGACTAAGACTATTAAGCATTTTTAGTATTAAGCATTTTTACTAAGATAAAGACTAAGACTAAATAAAAAATGCCTGCCAAAATGAACACTGCAGAAAACGTGAACAGCTATTGGGCATCAGTGTTTGATTACAGTATGTGCATATTATCATAGAGTAGTTCTGAAGTGCCAAAATCATCTGTGCAAACTTGATGCAATGACCAGAATATGCAAATTAACACCAGTATGGACGTCACTGCTGCCACAAGGATCTGTTTTAGGCTGTCTGCTATTTTCAATATACACATTACTCCTTGGTAATATTATTATAATAAATTAGTAGTTGTTTCCATTGTTATGATTTCTGATGACAGCTCTAATAAAAACTATATGAAATGTATGTTCTTATATTTTTAAAATGTATTTGATCAATTATATCTGATCAAATGCACATTATCTTTCCTTGCTTGGGTTGAACAGCAGCTATGCTAATTTTTGTTTGCTTTTTTGTTTCTGTAATGGGATGGGAATCCTGAGGTAACTAGGAATAACCTGGCGCCATTTTGGAGAGTATCATGACACATACACATGCTCTTCTCTGAATGTAAACAAGGCACAGTGCATGCGTGTTCTACATCAGCAGCATCACGCACATGCGTTACTTACCTGCTGATCAAAGCATGTGCATGCATCATGATACTCTCCAAAATGGTGGCAGGGTAACACATAGTAGAAGAATTGTTTAATAAAGTCATTATTTTAGTTTTCTTTGCGCACAAAAAGTATTCTCGTAGCTTCATAAAATTACAGTTGAACCATTAACTGATGTCACATGGACCATTTTAACGATGTCTTTACTACGCTTCTGTGCCTTGATCGTGGTAGTACCCTTGCTGTATATGGAGGGTCAGAGAGCTCTCAGATTTCATCAAAAATATCTGAATTTGTGTTCTGCAGATGAACGAAGGTATTATGGGTTTGGAATGACATGAGGGTGAGTAATAAATTATATAATTTTCATTTTTGGGTGAACAATCCCTTTGACTACTAGGAGTCATGAGGCCTGTGAATACTGTTAAGAATATAGAATATTTAAATGATTAAATATACAAATACTGTTTGAATATTCAAAAGCTGCTGTGGACATTGCATATTTAAATGATTATATAGGTCACACATGACCTCTGTATTTCAGTGCAAGTGTACAACACTGAGGTAAATTTCACAGGTTTCTAGACTAGCCATTTCAGTGAGACTAAAGCATTTAAGTTACACTGATGAATTACTGTTTTATTATGAAATCTGTTCTGACTGAAATCAAACTTTTAAAGTGCATGTAAATGTACTTAATGAAATCACACAGAGGGCAAATGGAAACTTCTGCCTCTCAGATTTTGCTCCTGAGGGAAAACAGTATTCACTAATGTGCCTCCATAGTGTTTCAGAAAATATATAAATATCTCAAATCATACATATATTTGCTACGATACCAAAATCTGCAATCAAAGGTCAACCATTTCAATAAGAAATCAAACATATTTTATCAAATTCTTCCAAAACTAAAACTATGTTTTCTGTTAATTTTAGAGCTCTATAGTTCTGATTTGTCTCTATTTTTAGGAGAAACATCTAAGTTAATATTTCAATTGTAAATGACTAAAAACTAACTCTCTTGAGAAACCTAATAGCAAAAAAAAACTTCCTCAATAGATACACTGATTCACACAGCTTCACTCATCTCTACAGTAGAACGCAGCAGTGCCTTATGTCGCCATTGATCATTTATATCTTTCCCCTCAAAATGAGGCTACTGTCTGGAACATGCCATTCCAAAGCTGCTAAAATGGAGCAAACACATGAATTATTCTTGCGAGAACAGGGTGATGACATATATGAACTGATGCCATGTTCTCTGATAATCAAGGTTTTTCTATGCGTTTCATATACTACTGATCTCCCCGAACGCCCACACATACCCCCCCCCCCCCTATTTAAGCACTGCTTCATGGAACACTTATGCTATTTATAGAGGCTTTAAATGGCCCACACCTTCATATGTGGTTATGTTCTGCCTTTGCACAGAACAGAGCGAGGTGTGAGACACCCCCCGCAATGCATCACAAATATATAAAAGCAATCACAGTCTGCTTGGATTTCCAAGGGCATTTCGGCAGAAGGTGAATGGTTGGATATATACAAGTGAAATCATCAGGGTGGTTTTGTAAGGTGTTAGGAGTACAAATAATGATAATTGCCATTAAAGAGACTTCCTGTAAGTCTGAGTGATTCTGATTGGTCAATTTCCAACAATATCTTCTCATATCACTGCAGTCTCTTTTTTTCTTACATAATAATATAAAATCAAACATTTATATTTCAAATCAATGTACTTTTTATTCAAATAGTATTTTTTCTATAATAAGGAGGTAAAATGAACTAATATCAGGTGGTTATCACAAAAAAAAAATATATATATATATTTGTGTGTGTGTGTATATATAGTAGGGGTGGCACGGTACACAGATGTCACTGTTTGGTATACACAGTTCGGGGGTCATGGTTCGATGCGATTTCGGTACAACAGGGAAAAAGAACAAATCTACTATGCTCGGTTTCTTTTCATTTATTTTAAACAGACACTAGTACAAATTACTATTTTTTTACACATATGTGAATATACTAAATATGATTACATTATGTTGTATATATATATATATATATACACACAAGGAATATATATATATATGTATATTTTAGTTTACAGATAAACGGGGGGGGGGGCAGTATATATATTTGATGAGTTTCACATTTTTGTGACATGCTTAAGGAAAGGAAACTAAATGGCAGAAAGCAACATTATTTGTTTTCTTGAAATATAAAAGCAGACCTTTTTATACAGTTAGTTTAAAGTTGATTCAGAAGGAAACAAACGCGCCAGGCCCACACACACACACACACACACACACACAACATCAGTTCCAGGGGGGGGGGCATCAAAATAAAATACAGTGAACCAAACATGACTCTGTGTCACCGTTGGAACGCGAACAGCCTATATTTGATAATAAATCATAGTTTTGCATATATATATATGTATATGAAATGTTGTGCAATGAGAGAGGTCAACGAGCACAAAGCTTTTCACAAACAGTTGAAAATGCTCCTTTGTCAATGGCCCTGTCCCACACTTTTTTCCTCTGGATTTCTCATTGCCGCTTTGACTCGGGTAGAAGTCTATCTCATCATTCATGCGCAAAGCACCCTTTTTAAAATGAGGAATGGGACCTCCGTCTCGGACACGCGCACGCGGTGTTTCTCTTGAAGTGTTCCTCAATGTGAAATTATTGCTATAAAAGTATATTTAAAAACTATGTTAGGTGGGATTAATCTTGATTAATTTTAGAAAATGTGTGATTAATTAGTAAAAAAAAAAAAATGATTGACACACTAATATAATATATATATGATGAAATGTAGCACATTTTTGGATTTCTCATTTCTCGCCATCATTCATGCTCTTCTTCAAACTGTAGCATAGCTCTTCTTCATTTTGCAATTAAGACTGAGAAGGCAAAAGAGGCTCTCCTAAGCAGCTGGCTCACCATCAAGCTGACGGCAAGAGGAAATCCTCTTTTATTATTTACTCACTGTTTTCCACACACTGATGATTAAGGAAGAGCCAGATAACAGCTGTGCTGGTATTCCATAAGGAACACGTAAACCTTCCTTAGATAGTGTCTTTCTCTTTTTCTTCTTTGAAAAAAAAAAAAATTGCCTGTGAGTGGCCGGCTTGTCTCTTCAGTCACTTTGCTGCTTAACAGCTGATGGATTCACTGTTACATTAAAAGGTCTTGAAGACAAAATTATTTCCTGTGTTTTCTAGATACTACAATCCTAAGTTCATTAGTTAGTAATGAAAATAATTATGAATAGGCAATAATATTATTTCCTTTGAAGCACTCAATTAAATTTTTCATGGGCGAAACCCAAACCACTCAAAAGAAATCCATGCAATTGGGTGAAAATTTCCCCATGCAGATTTAGCAGTTTTCCCACACTCAATGTCCACACATTAAATTGGTCAGGGTGACCCAGTAGATTCAGTGTTGTGGGTAGCGCATTACAGGTAACGTGAGTTATGTAATCAGATTACTTCATTCAAGTAACTAATAAAGTAACACATTACTTTAACAAAATATTGCAAGTAACACAAGTTACTTTGTTTTCCCATTTATTCACTGACATCTCTCCTGTCCCCATGTTTTAGAGAAATTAGGATTGAGGTGCAGAGGCACTTCCTTCAGTCTGAGGCTTAATATTTTCACTTTTGTTGCTAAAGGGCCTTTACATTTACCAAAAAATATTATGTTATAAAAATAAAAAAAAATAAGCAAGCCCAGCCCGGGTGACAAAAAGTAAAGCAAAATAACAATGCATTACTTTGCACAAAGTTGTAATGCAACTTATACAAGCTGATCTGTTATTATTCCTGCATTAATACTACATGGACATGCAAATTGCTGAGCTTAAAACAGTACAGCATAAATAGTTACCAAAAGTGAGTGCTCCAAAGCTTCAGAAGTGTATGTTGGATGATTGTTGTATTTTATGACTAGTCCCACAATGTTCTGGGATGTTCCAGAAAGCACAAGAATTCCCCACTAGAATATTTGCCAAAGCAAAATACCTTAAAAAATAGTACAAAAACCTAAGTGTACTAAACCAATGTTTCATAATTAATAGAAGTTCTAAAATTGACTATTGTACCTAAATAGTACAATAGTAATTAGTTCCACAGAATTACAGAAGAACATAAAAAATTCAAATGTAAGATTTCATTGGACAAAAGGCCTTTAATGTCTACAATAAATAATTTAATTTAACTTTTCTACCATAACTTTACACAATTACAGGGTAGTTGCATTTCATTAATTGCATTTAGAGCCACTGCTGTATAGGCTCATTCTGTACCATGAGCAAAAGTCTAGTGTTATTTAGGACATTTTCAGATATGTTGATAACTTGCTTTGTCCAAAACAAGAAATATTGCATTTTCTTCTTGGTCCGGTTCTTTTTCACAAAAAACATTTCAAAGTGTACCAAATATGTGTTTATGCAGGTAAAGTGTAGATAACGCTTTTCTCTTTATGAGTTATGATACAACTTGGTCCATTATTTCTTTCTCAACACAAATGAATCATTTGGCCAATCTTAACCGATTGTTTTGGTGCAGATCTAAGTGCAATTGCTGTGTTCACATATGCCAAAACAAATCGAAATAAGGGAGAGAACATCAGGCATCAGGTTCTGAAACAAACACTCCAAACAAGCTAGGTGTTAAAGCTCCCTTACCAGTAAATTAACTGACATAAAATGTCCAGGCTGCTCTCTTCTATTCAACTAAAGTAAATGGGACTGTCAAGTTTAAAAATAATAATAATAAAACCTAAGAATTTTGTGAAATATTCTTTAAATCGTTAAACGAAAAGCATGTCTTCTTCTGGTGCATTCACAATGAAACTGCACAAACTACATTAATAATGAACAAGACGTATAGTTCCTACACTGTTCTAACAGAGCTTCACTCTTCGAGGCATAATCTACAGAAGACACAACCAGCTTTGCTCTCCAGCAGAGACCCTCAGGTTCCAGCATGTCAGAGCATGACCCTTTCTCCCTCAGCTCCTATGGGGTTCGATATTCCAGATACAATCAATGGAGGGTTTCAACAGGTTTAGAGAAGATTTGAGAATGTGACTGAAAGAAAAAGAGCTAGGAACAGAGGGAGAGAGGAGAACGATCGAGCAGTGAGTAAAGTCATCATACACTCAACTGTGCACCTGTAATTAGAGCTAGTGCTGAAGCCTGCGGTGGAAAAATGGAGAAGCGCAGCACCGCAGAGGGTGCCATTGACCTGCCGTGACCGGTAATTGCAGTCGCCTTAAAGAACATCCAGTGCCTTTAGTGCGTAAGAGGGGAGCAGGAAGTAAAATCACTTTTCCAGAGTAATTTAGATTCATACAGTGAAGAAAACAGCTATCCACAGGTTTTCAGGTACAAATTGCACTGTTAGAAAACCTGCCAAACCTTCACACTTCCAAATCATACTGCCTGTGCAAGAGTTTGAAAAAGCTTTGCATAACATGATTTCACATGAGAAATGCCTATCTTGTTCATAATCCAATGTGAAAGGCGTCTCTCAGAAATGTCATAATTAGACTCATGAGACAAATGGGAGGCATGAACATCTGCAGTGAGGATGCGTAAAATCTCAACAATTAAACAGGTAGAAGCAGACTTCTGTTGTTAAAATGAAAATCTAGTTTAAATGAGATATCGGAGATTGCCGAGAATATCTGGAGGACCATCTATTTTACCAGTGTGCAAATTTCTAGTTTATAAAACATCCTGTTAATTAGTTTCTATTTTACTGTCGAGATGCTTTGTATAATATCGTAATATCTACTCTATATAAATGAAATATACTTGAGGCACCATTTTGAGATTCCCAAGATCATCACACTGGTGGAAACCTCTGGAAAACCTCAAGGCTCTTTTTCAAAATGGGCTTTATAAGTTCATGCAAGACGCTAAACATTGTAAACGCGTCCTCCAGCAACACCATCACAAGGAAAAAGCTTTGAGACATGTCAAATATACAATACTGAAAGTCCTTGAAAAGTAATAACTGTTGCTGCAAGACATTTACAAATATCACCACAGGCACTTTACACTTTCTGAGAGGTTTCAAAATATTGAATGAATAAATTCCTACCTTGACACTGAAATCCTTGTTTCCCAAAACCCCTGAAAGATAAAAGCAAGTGTTCATTGAAAAAAAATATATAACCATAATTGTTTTAAACATTTACACTTAATCACTAAATCGCTTTGTGGTTTGATTGTTGCCTTATGTATGACAAATTTCTTATTTCCTGTACTGTTGTATACTCTTGTATTGTCCTACAACAACGATAAAGTCATTTTTTCATTCATATTTTTACATTTTCATTTTACTTTGCACTTTACACCCTTTACTTTGGGAAATCAATAAAGCTGTGACTCAAAACCAAGTGAGCTCCTACTGAAACAGCATTTTGCCTATTCTAGGCTCGTTCGGAGTCAGCTGAGTCTACACATATGATGCCCATAAAGGAGTGCTGCCTAGATAGACAACACAATAGATCTTAAGACAGTGTACAGTGTTACACCTGAGCTGCAGCAGTAACAGGTCCACCTATATGGAAAGCCATTTTAACATTTATTTCTTAATTTAACTATCTATTTTTATGTTACTATACCTTTTTATTTGTTTTTCATTTATTTGCATTTTTACTAGAAACATTTCTAATTTAACTAATAAGACATTCAAATTAACAGTAAAGGAGCAGTGCTGGTAAGTCATTAAATATAAAAAAAACACATTTTAAGACATATACTAGAGCCTCACTAGAGTACATCTGAAGGCTACTAGTCACTACTGGATTACTTAGTAGTAGCCTACTTAAAAAAAAAAAAGAACTAGCAACACAATACTATTAAGTTTTAATAACTGAATGTTAAGCAGCTTGCCATACACTTCTGTAAAGAGTGCACAAACTCTTACCAGATAAAGTCCGTGCAGTGGCTGCAGAAAGTAGGCTGCTTGAAGAAGCGAGCGATAAACTTGTGGTCCTTAACTTCGTGAACGTTCTTCTGTCTCAGAGCACCTTGTCGGGCAAAGCCCCTCATGGGTGCGCTGCTCTCCTCTCCATCGCTGTTCGATTGCTCTGCCATTCTCAACGCGGGGAAAGTTTGCGCGAGACTGTACACCGGAGTGAGTTGTGCGGAGTGCGTACATGTAATGCAAAGCTTCAGACTGCGTTGAACTCTCTCTCAGGCGCGATTCTTTGCGTCTCTCTCCGCACAAGTGCCCTCCTTACGCACCGGTACACACACACACACACACACACACACACACACACACACACACACACACACACACACACACACACACACACACACACACACACACTGACGCGCTGTTACAAGACTCCTCCCACCCTCCTACTCATTTACCTTTGGCAAGCTGAGCTGATTGCTAGAGATTCTGTCAAACCTCTGTCACGTTTACATGAAAGAGCTCGACAGCATAATGAAATGGAGAAAATGGGAAACATTTACGAGTAATGAAACGCGAGGTTCATGAACATGTATATGGCAAGAGAAGTGTCAATCAACTCGTCA
Source organism: Ptychobarbus kaznakovi (assembly GCA_027422405.1). Lineage (NCBI taxonomy): Eukaryota > Metazoa > Chordata > Actinopteri > Cypriniformes > Cyprinidae > Ptychobarbus > Ptychobarbus kaznakovi. The sequence goes on along the minus strand of CM049807.1, from coordinate 10,032,744 downwards.
CTGCCTTGTTGATACTGTATATAAGAACACCTACTCCAAGTGATACAACTTAAAGGTGTACACAGTATGTCTTATATATTTCTAAATAATTGTAATAAAAATTAAATAACATTTTAGAGAAATTATTAGAATCATTTACAACCGTAAGAGACTGTATTCATCTAGAAAAAGCGATGTATTCTGCGTGGAGCGGGTCGCCCCCTCATGGGCACTAACATGTTGACATCACATGACCAGCTGTAGAAAACGCACACAATCTTTTCAAAGATTAATTTGTCTAGATTAAATAGAGTGCATGTGCTAAATGTTAGAATGAGAGGAACAGAAAAGGAACAAAAAAAGATGATTTTATGTGAAGCTGGAAATTAGTAATTTCAGTAAAACTTTATTGCTGATAGATTCACATCCAAAATTGGGATGAGATGAGCCAGTTCAAATTTAAATTTACTGCGTGCACCTTCAACATTTCATTAATTTGAGCACTGCATTGTCATACCTGAGAGCTGATTAGACCATATCAAGATAATTAGTAAATCATTCCTAAATTTAATTAGCCTGTATTTAATTTACATTTATGCATTTAGCAGATGCTTTTATCCAAAGCGATTTACAGTGCATTCAGGTTATACATTTGTATTGTCAGTATGTGTGTTCCCCGGGAATCGAACCCACAACCTTTGAACCCACAACCACTAACCACTAAGCCACAGGAACATATCGTATGATATGTATGATATGTTGTTGTTTTCCTGTGGCTCAGGGGTAGAGCATTGCATTAGCAGCGCAAAGGTCATGGGTTTGATTCCCGGGGAATACACATACTGACAATAAATGTATAACCTGAATGCACTGTAAATCGCTTTGGATAAAAGCGTCTGCTAAATGCATAAATGTACATATAAATATGTATATATATAATAAAATGTGGTGAATTAAAAAATAATAATTATGTTGTATACAGGGAAGGAACCACCATAGACAATATGTGGATTTCAATTTGATGTAGGCCTTTTTATTTTATTTTTTATCTGAATCCTGAATATGTGGTTAAATTTGACTATGCATGAAAAAAGCAACAACTCTGTCATTACTTCATAAAATGTACAATTGTGAACAAACCCTCAAGTTAAGAAACCCATTAATGATATTAAGGGGTTTTGATGCAACAGGCTGCAGGTTCTCTGGTCTCCTCAAAGCCTGAAGCTTCACGGAGAGCAAATTATTTAGTTGGCTGCTTATATAAATTGATGTCTAAGCTTTGTTACATACATTTTTGTGTTGTGTCCCAGATGACTCTTCTCAGCAGAGTTGTTTCATTCCTATTCTGTGCCGCACTAACAAATAGGAGGCAAGGACAACCAGCGGCTGAGAGTACAATGGCACCATGGCATGCTGCTACCGAAAGAGACTGAGTAACCCTCAGCAGGGAGCTTGAACGTCTTCTGCTGATGCTGTCATATACCTTTTGATCATGAATGAATGAATGAATGATGCATTTATATAGCGCTTTCATTGTGTATTGCTGTACACCCAAAGCGCTTTACAATCATGTGGGGGGGTCTCTCCTCAACCACCACCAGTGTGCAGCATCCACTTGGATGATGCGACGGCTGCCACAGGACAACGCGCCAGTGCGCTCACCACACACCAGCTACAGGTGGAGAGGAGAGAGAGATAGAGCCAATCAAGTGGATCATATCGTGTGATTCATGCTTGTTGCTGAACCGCTATATACCAGGGATGCTGCAGTCGATTATATTGGTAATCGATTGTTATGGTGAATCGAGCATTGTGAGTTTGTGAACATGTTTAATAAAAACAGAGTTTAAGACGCAAGAAGGCGCACACGTGCGACAGCGATCGCATAAATATGCGCATATGCGTGAGGGATTGTATAAATAGGCTTAGTATATAATAAAAGTATATTTAAACTAGGTAGTATCGCCAACTATGCAATCTAGAGCCAATCATGCCTCACCTTTTTTTGTGTAAGTGCGCATGCGCATTAGCTGGGCATCCAAAATACAGCTTACTCAATGCTCTCAAATTTTACTCCTGATTTATACATATTTTAAATATATACTACACATAGGCTACATTGTATTTATTTGAACGTTATATTGATAAACATTTTGATATCTGTTAGGAACCATAAACTAACAGATAAATGAGTGTAACGTTATACCAACATTTTATTTTATAAATGCATTCTGCTGTTCAAATTGGCGCAGCAAAGGCAGTTGAAAATAAAAATAGTGAATGAAATCTAGTATCATTGTCTATGCAGAAACACACATAGTCTGCCTGGCTATACTGCGCTTATAACCTTTCTAAGGCTTCTTTTTATACAGAAATAGTTCACCCAGATACTAACCGTGTCTTTTGAAGCCTGTATGACTTACTTTTACTGTGGAACATAAACGGAGATAATTATAGCAGAATGTCCCAATTCAGTTTCCCTGCATGGAAGTGAACGGTGTAAACAGTCTTCAAAACATCTCATTTTACGTTTCTTGACAGAAAGAAATTGAGTATGACATGATAATGAGTGAATGTGAATAATTTTTTACTAAAGTATTACTTAAAAACCGTCTTCACATCCTCTTGCGGCTTACTCTTTAAAGGTGCTTTACATTTTTCAACCTATGTTGCAAAATGAATCTCCTACCGCAGATGAAAAGGCTCATTTTTGCTTCCAGAGCTGTTGTGAAGTTTTGTGTTGTGAAGTCCATGTTAAATATATTTTCTCTTTGTTGACACTGTCTTTTCCTGTGTTAAGGCCACTGTTCCCTCTAATGGCGCTTTTCAGTTGGGAAGCCATTTGATTGAATTCTAGTAAAAACGAAAGAATCTGAATGCTCGGGCAACCCGCTATAGAGTTGATATCGCTATAGAGTTAGAACCGGTGTTCTGTCGATTTGTCCTACTCTGTCAAATTTTGCTACCTCCCATTAAAACAGTGGGAAGTACAATTCGACAACGAAAAATGCTACCTGTTAAATTATGTTTTATTAATGTGTACACCTACCACAACCTTAAACCTACCCTTACAATAATGCAGATACAGTAAATATTGTTGTTTAGCGTGAGAAAAAGAATGCAATATTGATGCGCGCATGCGCAGTAAGCCGAGGTAGATCTGACGGGTAGGAAAAAATGTCAGGACACCTGTTAATGCAGTTTACAGGTTTCATAGATAGACTGAAAGAGAATGATGTGCGCCAAATGAGTCGCCGTTGAAACCGAATACTTCACGAAATTCGAAAAATCGAGAATCAACGCAAACGCAATGACATGTGAAATAAAACGTCCTCATGTATTAAAGAAGAGTGGCTTGATTAAGTGCTGGAAGTAGCGGATGATGGGCACAGAACGGTAACAAAACTCTGATATATTTAGATACAGTCTCACACAAGTGTATTGTGCAAACTACACTTCATAGGAATGTTTAGATAGCTATAGAAGAATTCCCATGTTCAAGTTTTTTGAAAATATTTAGCTTACAGATCTCAGTTTAAATGCTTCAGTTTGTTTTGATATTATATTATGTTATGTTAGGCCTATATAAACCTATAATAAATAATTGACCTTGTTTTTTAATGGATGCTCTTCTGCTCATCAAGGCTGTATTTATTTTATCAAAATACAGAAATAAACAGTAATATTGTGAAATATTATTGCAATTTCTAATATTGATTTCCTGTTTTATATAGTTTAAAATATTTTTATACCTGTGAAGCAAAGCTGTATTTTCAGCATCATTACTCCAGTCTTCAGTGTCATGATCTTCAGAAATCATCCCAATATGCTGATTTATTATCAGTGTTGAAACTGTTAATTGTTTTTGGAACATGATACCTTTTTCTTTAATTCTTTGATGAATACAAAGTTAAAAAGAACAGCATTTATTCAAAATAAAAAGCTTTTCTCACAATAGAAGTCTTTACTATCATCTTTTATCCATTTAACACATCCCTCCTGAATAAAAGTATTACTTTCTTAAAAAAAAAAAAAAATACTGACCCCAAACTTTTGAATAGTAGTGCATATTGAAAATACATTTATATTTTGAAGAAACACAGTTTTTTTGCTACTTTTATTTATCAAAAAATCCTGAAAATTATCATAGGTCCCAAACAATATGAAGCAGCACAATAGTTTCAACACTGATAATAAATCAGCATATTAGAATGATTTCTGAAGATCATGTGACACTGAAGACTGAAGTAATGATGCTGAAAATACAGCTTTGCTTCACAGGAATACATTATATATTAAAATAGAAAACTTTTATTTTAAATTGCAATAATATTTCAAATAGATACAGCATTGATGAGCATAAGAAACTTCTTTAAAAAACTTGAATCCCAAACTTTTGAACGGCGGTGTATTATACTGTAAATACATGTTTTCTCAGGTAACCTAAAATGTACATCATTTATTTCAAATCAAGGGTCAAATCAAATAAAAATAGCACACTAAAGTTAAAAGTTGCACACTTTTTTTGTGTGCGCGCTGCACAGGTCTGGTATAAAGAATGTTTTTGCTCAGGTGACCGAAATGTCCGCCCAATAGAGAAAAGTTTTGCTCAGCAAGAAAAAAAAATTAGAGGGAACATTGGTTAAGGCCCTGCCAAAAAAACAACAACAATAGAAGCCCAATAGAAACCATCACAGCAATTCCTATGGTTTCTATTAAAATACCATTATAAACCATTAGCCTTTTCCTGTAAAACCATTACAAAATTCCTTTTTGTAGTGTGTCTTGAGCATTTTTCTAATAGGATTTAACATCCCACCAATATAATCCATCACATTACAGTAGATACCATTATAGTTTCCATTAAAACAATAAAATTCCCATTAAATCCATTACATTTTCTATTTTGTTTTGGGCAGGGTTCTATTGTTTTTTCAGCAGGGGGGTGTCAGAGGAAACTGTTAAATGCACAACAGCATGTGAGATGGACAGAAATGCAACCCAGAACTGCGTAGTTTAATGCTGGAGCGGGAGATAGTGTTAAGGTCACAGAGATCACCGGTGAGTAGTGATGCCCACAAGCTAACAGCATCCAGAGCAGGTCCTTACCTACGCTTGCTGCTGGTGGTCGCCCACGCACACATCTCACCTACAGTACATGCACTGAAATCCTGCCATTTGCGCTCTTCTTTGTGAGTTTGTGCATTGAGCCTCAGAAACCTATTGATGTAGTTTCTTTGTAAAATGTATCTGATTTTCAAGCACATCCATAATTTACTTTTCTTTTTTTTTGTCAGCAGAGAAAAATTCATCTAGATGAAGCACTGCTAACTGCTGTTGGAATATATGTATTAAACATACACTCCTAAGGGATGGTTCATAAAAAAAACAAATATTATGTGTTGTTCCAAACCTGAATACATTTATGTCTGTTGTATAACATAAAAGAAGATATTTTAAGGAATGTATCTAATTCTTGTGTCTACAATGAAAGCCAATGGTCACCAAAATTGTTCTTAAAATCTCCCTTTTTGGTTTGGAATTGCGTTCTTCATTTTAAATTACTGTTTTTGAGATTTTTGATACACTGGTTGTTACAATCCACATTGAGATTAATATGATACATTCAGTACTCTGATATATAGGCCTACTGGTCTTAAACATGTATTGTAACCTTTTCTAGTGTCTGATCTCTGCCTCGATGCTCTGGAGTTAAATGGAATAATAAGGAGAGTGGGAGTATTTTCCCTTATGGTTGCTATGGAGATGTCTTTACATAATGATAAATATAGGTTGATCACATCCTTTAAAACACCTAGGATTTCAGTTCTGCTTGAAGAAGAGCATATGCACAAAATCTTTACAGAATAAGGCAATTTTAATTTGTTCATTCGGTTATTTTATGTGTCTATTACGGTACTTGTTTTTAAATACTTTATTTTCTCAACTCTCTGCAAATCATTAATGCCTAAATAGTTTTACTGTCAGCATAATATAATGTAATATGGATGCAACTAATGAAAAAAGCTAAACCCAAAATCCCCACTGAATGAAACGAAGCAGTACTGAGTTTAAATGGATTCTGCTACAGAAGGGGTCACTTTAAAGGGCTTCATATTAGAGTCAGATTATTGGAAGACCCAGAACTTGATTTTACAAAGTTTTTTTATATCAGCGGGAAAAAAACTGGAGTTTTCCAGATTTTGTACATTTCACATCTAATTATGACAGTGATTGCAATAAGAAACGATTGTGTCAGCAGTACAAATAATGTAAGTTACCATACAGGCAACCCAACTAGAGACCTGAACTAGTATTCAGCACTTTAATTTTAAAAACAGTTAAAAAAAAAATGTACACAAACTCTAAGCCAAAACCACTAGACAAAAAGAGCAGATGTTTAAAACAGACATAGAAATCACTTTATTGAGGGAATGAATACCTTCCAACAATACAAAAACAATAATCCAGAGGCTTAATGCAATGCCATTCCATGTAGATATCCGCTCTGTGTGGTCAATCTGTTGCAATGGAAAATCATGAGTACTAGCATGGCTTAAGTACATAAAAAAAACTAGGATGATGAGAATGTGTGTGTGTGAGAGAGCGAGAGAGAGAGAAGATTACAGCCCACAGACTACTCAACTAAACTGTGAAAGGATGAAACAAAGATATACCATAAAATAATCATGCCACAGGTAGATAAAACATGGTAAGTGACATCAAATAACCTTGCACTTCGGCTTTTCGCAAAAGATTGGTGACTGCAGGATGCAAGCATTACATTTTACTCCACATTTGCCCACTTTACAATAATAAAACAGCTTTTTAATTGCATAAGGCTTGAAAGTATTCCAGTGGGCTTGTAACATCAGGGTTAGATCAAGTAAACGTGTGCCTGACTGAATGTGGGTGGATGGATGAAGAGCATTCGGGGAGGGGGGGCAATCATGTTTCACTCTTCTCACTCACTGCCTGGCAGGTCATAGGATTACAAATCCTATAGGACAAATGACTTTACACAGACTGAAGTGAGACTTCGAAAATGAACATGAAGATTAAGAGCTTGGGTTATTGTGGCTGGGTGGGCAGCCGCTCTTCAGGGGTGTCCGAGGCCTGGGGTTCTGCTGGGGGTCCAGAGCTGCTCTCAGACGGAGCAGTGCTGTCGCTGGTGCCCTCGTCTGTAGCGCCCTCTGCAGGCTCAGGTTGGACCGGTTTGTCTCCTGCTGTAGCCGGGGTGCCTTGCTCAGATTCCTGAGATCCTTCAGAAGCTTCAGCCAGAGATTCTGCAGAACAGACACCAGTCAAACATCTTTTACTCTATTTTTGTTGAATATTCAAAGTTAGAGAACATAATGGTGCCGGTCTGACCCGTCTCCATTGGGGTGGGCTTGTCTTCTCCATCCTTGGCCTCGCTGGCAGAGGTTTGTTCAGAGTTGGCATTGGCCTGGACGCCGGCGGCAGGCTGCTGCTCTTCTTGAGCGGCTCTTTCCACCTGCTCTGCTGCTTCCCGCTCCCTCTCCTCCGCCCTCCGGCGAGCCGCCTCCTCTGCAGCAGCCATTTCAGCTGCCAGCTTCTCCATGTCCACCTCCACTTTCAGACTGCACAGCTACACAAACACAAACCACACATCAATCATTGGCAGTGCGTTTGGCATTTGAGCTCAGGCTAAACACACAGGCTATTAGTTCAGCGATCAAACTGAATTTCACACCCGTTTGAGCTCGTTATTGAAGGAGTCTGTGCTCTCCAGGAACCTCCTCTTCTTATCCTGGTGCCGGTCCTCGATTTGAAGCAGCTCTGCTTCAAGCTTCCTCTGTTTGGAAATCAAGGTACGATGATTAAAGTATGTGTCTTGAGTTTTATGTCTTGTGTGTTTCACAGACCCAACATACCTGGTGCACCATGAGGGACTGGACTTGGCGTTTGAGGACCTGCATGCGAGCAGTGGTCACCACGGAGCGAACATCAGGCACCACAACCTCGCTCAGGATGTCACTGATGAGCCGGTGGTTCCTCTGGAAACGAGCTGCCGCTATATGCTTCATGGAGAACCCGTCGTCATAGTCTACAGAGACATTTCATATTTGAAAGCAAGCAATAGAGAACACAACTAGCGTGCTTTCTCTCAAATGCACAAGTTTCAGAACTTCCTTTTACAATTTAGTGCCATTCAGATAATTATCTGGAAATAATTATTTGGATAAATACTTCTCAACAGGAGGCTTGTAAAAGAAAATCTGAATGGCTTAACCATTACAAACTCAAGAATTTAGATGCCTGATATTTAAACCCCTGGCATTTGCTGAGAGCAATAAATGAATAAAATAAAATAAAAGTTGCTGCCATTATAATTGCCCATTTTGACTAAAGCCCCAACAAATATTAGGTAATATGGGATGTGAAAAACACTGGAGGAAAATGCTCTCCAGGTATTTGACAAGATCTCTCTGAGAACAACTCCGCTCCAGAATATGGCTTTTTACTAAATGGTAACAGTAAAAAACACTTATCATTAGTACTCCTTTAGGTGCAGATACATTTACCATTAATCAGTGATTGTTCATGGACGGAATCCAGTCATTTTAGCAGAAATGCACACAATCGGGAATTTAGCATGAGGAAGAAAGATTTCCTCATTTAGAGTTTAGACTACACAGCATGTTCAATTTGGACAGAGATTTGCTGCACTAACCAACAGAAAGCTGCTTGGTTTGAAAATTAATTCTGTGTGAGCTGTGCTTCATACGTCGCTACACTGTTTACTAGCGATGCACCAAAATGAAAATCCTGGGACAAAACCAAAACTTCTGGATGCACTTGGCCGAAAAAGCATTGTAATGATTATTTATTATTTTATTAAACAATATAAAGTCAGGTAACACTTCATTTTAAGGTGTCCTTGTTACACAAGTTACATATACTTACTATTATATAACAACAATAATTTATGCAAGTAGCTATAAGCCAAACCCTAATCATTTAGTAATTATATGTAGTTAAAAAGGAAAGGATGTGACGTGTGGCTAAGTATGGTGTCCCATACTCGGAATTTGTGCTCTGCATTTAACCCATCCAAGTGCACACACACCCGGAGCAGTGGGTAGCCATATTGCTGCGGCGCCCAGGGAGCAGTTTGGGGTTCGGTGCCTTGCTCAAGGGTCTCACCTCAGTCGTGGTATTGAGGGTGGAGATTCAATCCCCCCCAACTAAAATCCATGCAGGACCTGACACTCGAACCAGCGACCTTTGGGTTATAAGTCCGACTCTTTATCCATTAGGCCACAACTGCCCCCATAATATTAGTTAATTAATATTACTACGTACTTAAATTTATAATTACATTGTAAGAAGGACACCTTAAAATAAAGTGTAACCTAAAGTAATTTTGTAACTTTTTAATTTAACTCAATTTTAATGATACTGAATAAAAAAAGACAATAAAATAACCACACTTTTACTGAAAGTAATGAAATAAAACTGGACAGAATTTATATTAATATTGGTAACACTTTATTATAAGTTTCATTAGCAAACATTAGTTAAATACTTTAGTTAACATGAACTAAGAATGAACAATACTTCTTCAGCATTTATTAATCTTAGTAAATGTTAATTTCAACATTTACTAATGCATTATTAAAATCAACAGTTGTGCTTGTTAGTAGTTAATGCACTCTGAATTAACAATGAACAACTGTATTCTCATTAACATCAAGAAAGTTAAATAAATACTGTAATAAACATATTGTTCATTGCTCGTTCATGTTAGATAATAGATTAACATTAACTAAAGTAACCTTAATATATTATTTTTATTCAGAGGGTAGCGTCATTTTAGCAGTGTTGCCATTACAGTAGCGCTATTGGAAACAGTAACAAATATACTACATAGAAATTTCTGTCTGCCCGTAATTTGAGCAGACTTCACGTTTCTGGTGAGCGTGAGCAGTACACGAGCAGAACGCACATTCATAGAGCAGAATTTTTAGCAGTGCGTCACACTGCGCAGTGACGAGCAGAGTGAAACCTGAGTGCTGAACACTGCCGGGTGTGCCATATTTTTATTTATATATATTTTAGGGAAGTCAATCAATTAAAATATTTAAATCGCATGATTGCCATGAGTTAATTCGCGATTAATCGCACATTTGTATTTGTTCAACATATACCTTAAATTAATACTTTAATCAACTCTAATCAGCATGGGCTTGGACAAATATGGATGCTTTATGCAAATGTATGTTTATTATTATTGAAACTCAACAGAGCATGAAGACTAGACATGTTTCAAAGGTCATAGATGTTTTTCAAAGAACTAGTTCATGCCCCTCTCTGTGCCCACATACTGTATTTTGATGCAGATAAATTCTCAAAACAGTTTTCATTGATATATTTAACTGTTTCTCTTGTCAGACAACTGGAATGAATATGAAATAGTGACTGAAACGCGACCCAGGACCCATAGGGAGAGAGAGAGAGAGAGAGGTGTGTGCGCGTGCTGGGAAAGCAAGACCTCTTGCTCACGCGGCAGTACCGGCGATTCTCAGAGACTAAATAAGATTTGGGCGCTTTTTTGAAAAAAAAAAAAAGTCACTACAGGGGTTTGCAATGTTGCTAAGTTGGCAACACTGTGCATCACCATTTATTCAACTACGGGTTGGGCCACGGGTCAAACAAAACATAGTTAATCGTGAGTTAAAATGAGTGCCGTTAATAAAATTTGCATAATTTGCATTAACGCGTTATTAACGACACAGTTCGGTACGACACAGTTGAATACGCGTATCATTACACTTCCCTAATATATTATAAATATTTGTTTTGCATTTTCCAAAAAACCTAAAATTCGGTGTATCTTACTGTTTACAACAGACAATGGTCCTTTTTCAAAATTGCGTGGCTGCACCTTTATGCTTAAAAAGGATTCTGAAAAAACACCAGTTTCAAATACCAATTGGCCTTTTTCCCCATTCACCACAATAACTCTGAAATGTGAAATACTTGGAAATTCAACATTCTTAGACCATGTTGAGTGCTCATATTAAAGTAACTTTCAAATAAATCATCAAATTATGGTCTTGCCAACCAAAGGTGGCATTGAGACGTCAATCTCACCATCAGGGTCCTCAGCAGGTTGGATGCTCATATAGGGCTCGCCCTTGTCTAGGCGCGACTGTCTCTGCCGGCTCTCTTCTTCTAGAGCAGCTTCCGCACGGTTCTTAGCGTTGACGTACGTCAGGTAGGCCGGAGAGTTGTGGTAGGTTTTCAGAGAGTCATTATACTCGATCTGTGGGGAGAGAAATTGCTTCGTGCTTGACTTCTCAGGAATCTCACTGAAGGCTAGAAAAAAAGAGAGACAAACCTTCTCTGCTTCGTATTCGTTTAAATAGTCCTGTTTTTCCTCATCAGTGAGGTCCCTCCACATGCCACCGATGATCTTCCCAATCTCCCATAGCTTCAGGTCAGGATTAGAGGCTTTAACTTGGTCCCAAACCTAAGAAGATACAAGTGTCAGTTCAGAGTCGACAGAGCAGTATGGATTCCTGAACGGAGAGGGTTACATTTTCCCCAAAAAGGATAGAGCACCAATATTTGCCTTCTTTTCTATGCAAAAATAAAGCACGAATGCAGGACAGGAGAGAAAAAGAATTGATCTGAAGATGTTTAGAAGATAAACAATATGTTTAAATGCAAACTATCAAAATGAGTCATCTATTATGGATTCAAATAGCATTAACAAACCTAACTGCTTTACGTTAATCGTTTAAAGCCCGCGTGAAATCAAAATTGACTATCTTTGCTATTTTTGTGGTGAACAATTAATCCATGCAAGCCAATCCACAAAAAAATTAGTTTGCCTTCATAATCTTTAATCCAAATCTGAAAATGCTCCTCCCCTCTAAAATGATGGGCCTTCTCTGATGACATCAGTTTGACGGCTTGGGCATGAGCGTGACATCCTTAACCACGCCCCTCCAACTGTCAGTGTTCATTTCTGAGTGAAACGCCTACTTTACTACATCCAATCAATTCGCAGTAGAAAAAACAAGCCATGCCCTCTATTTTCCTCAATCAACATTTCTTTCGGAAGTACGTCACAATACGGAAGTAAAAACAGTCGCAAACTTCCAGTTCACACGGACTTTAGAAAATAATTTTTGCTCACAACAGAAAGGAAAAGGAGCATATAGTTTATATTCTCAAACGAGTAAGTCAGAAACAACAGATGTCAGTTTCCCAGCCTTGTTCAAGAGAAGAAAGCAATGAAGCGATGTTGGGCTCTACCATCTGAAGGGGCAGAATCAGACCACTGACTTCCCCTCAGGCTTCGAGCTGATCGCAGAAGCGCTCTCCTCAATTTACAAGCAGTAAAAGCAGACACCGTGGGTGTCTTACCTTCCTGCTTACCTTCCGGCTGTACCGCATGTAGGGCATCAGCGGCTTGTCAGGCGGTTTGGGCGGCTTAGGAACGGTGATCCCTGAGGAGTTCTGTGGGAGAAGGAAAGAAGCCCACACGGGCTGTTAGAGATCACAAAGGGCACACGCGTCATCACAGAAAACAGTGAACTGTCATAATGGAGCACAATGGAGAGAAAGAGACAGGAGGCAAAAAGCACGACAGAAAGAAACAATGACAGTTTGAAGCTTTTCGCAAAGGAGACGGGAGACGTACCTAAACGGCAAACCAAATACAGCACATTAACATTACGCTGACAAGGCCATGCATTACGCTCTTTTACGCCTGAAAATGATTCTGCAGAGGTTTGGATAAAACCAGCCAACAGCTAAAATGCCTCAAGCTTGCTAAGAAGCCTTGCGTCTAAAGCCATGCGAGCAGACGGCTGGTAGCTCCTGTGCATGATGAGGTGATAGGATGGCCGACGGGGGAAAGGGGAACAGTTCTGAGAAGCAATCACTCTGAAGCTACGATTCGTACTGCGTCAATCACACCCATCCAGACATTAGAGAGTGAGTGCTTCACAGAAGCATGAAGATTGTGGAATCTACTCATTGAGAGCTACAAAACTACCCAAGACTCAACTCTACTACCCGACAGACACCTTCAACTCTATGAAATGAGTCTGTACAGTGTAAGAGCAAAGCATTTCACTCCATTTAATATTCAGGCCGTGTAAGTTAGCTTTAGCGTCCTCTCGTCTGGGCTTTTAGTCCCTTGGCTGTTGCTAGGGCCCTAGTTGGCACCGGTCCTACCATTACCCTGTTGTTCCCGCCGGGGTTCCCTCCCAGCCTGTAGTTGTTGTAGGCCAGATGGCTGTATGGGTTGTACCCCACAAACCCAGGGGTAGTGGGCAATTGCTGATGGAGACAAATGAGACAAAACACGAATGAGAAATGACACAAACAAGGGAGGAAGGGACAAAAAAAATGAAAAGGAGAACCTGCTTTCGTTTTCTGTCATGATTTGCATAAAACATGCAAAAAGCAGCAATCTTTGATAGCAGCACAACCCTGGCATTATTCTACATCCATTTGTAGCAAAGCCACAGGCACTATGGTGGTGGTGGGACGTGCTAGAAGGCTTCGCTAACGTTCAGATCGGGAGTATTTGAGCCAAATCTCTCGGTGGCGTATGACCTGAATAATCAGTCTCAAAACTGACAAAAATAACAGTTCTGGGACACTAAAAGTAATTAATTGGGATTTGGATCAAGTATTTTAACTGTAAGGGACTCCACAAGATTTCCACGGATGCGTGCGAAGCGAAGCATCAATGCTAAATTACTGCAAACGGTTCTCTGTATCTATTTTAGCGAATAATGATTAAATAATGTGTGAAAGCCTAAGCATAAAAGTAGGCTCACACACTTAATGCTCCAAAAAGTGTTTAACAAATAACCAGGAAGGTTTGACATCTCATGAGTCTATAAAGTTAAGGCTGCGGAACATATCTAAATAAAATCGAACTGTGATACGATCAAAAATATATATCAGAATAAAATTCGGAAAGCCTGCGATTTAATGAAATGAACATGTGCTGCGGGTTTCAGAGTGAAGCACGACACTGTTCATTCACACGCATGCGGCTCATGATACAGTCACAGAAAATGAATCAAGACACTCTTAGATGCTGAAACACCATATCATGGGCTTCACTCCGAGCATGTGGAAGTAGCGCATGTGTTTATTTGCAAGCAAACGACCAAAATAAAAGCTTGATGGTTAAAATTCCAAAATTAAAACAAATAGTAGTATTATAAATTCATAAAATATTTTAATTAAATATTTTATTTTTGTCCTTAATTACAATAGTAATGTTATAATACATTTATTTGACTTAATACTTTTAATTACAACAAAAATAATTATTAGTCACATTGAATGGATCAAGAACAAAAGTGTGGCTTATGAAAAAAGATGTAAATACAGCCAACTGTGAACACCCACATTGTTTGAGGATTCCCCAAATCAGTCAGCTCCAAAAGTAAGGTTCACACACACAGTCAGATCAAAAGTAATTTTACACCTTTTAAAATATTTTTATGTTATATGCATATTCACTTAACAAAAAATCGCCGCAATCATTTTAGAATAATCAACACTTTCTATTTAACTCAATCTAGAATTTTTTTTCATAATCACAGAAAAACTAAACATTGAATAATGACTATTTTATTATAATTATTATTATCACTTAGATTATAGCCATTTGACTTATAGCAGTGTCCAGTGTTTCCCATTCAATGATTTATTTGTGGCGTCCGTCACAATATCAAAACTGACCGCCACAAATAGATTTTCACAAAAGGATTATACTTGGCTGAATAAACGGTGCACCGCATGTTTCAAAATTGAAATGCAGCGGGTTTTTTTTACATGAATGTATTTTTGAAAAGAACCAAGCATCTTCTGAAAAGCTTCGATGTCATTCTCATTTCATTTTTCCTGTAATGCCTGATAAATAGCGTTTGAGCGCATTTGATTACAGCCGTTATCGGGGAAACCGCTATATCTCCCGCTACAACAGCGCCTCCTGCTGGCAGAGCATTAATTTGCATTTGAAAGTCTGTGGAAAACACTGGTCTCTGTCTGCAAACATAAACAAAAAGCATGCTTCAGAACTGATTTGAGAAGGTGCTTAAGTTTTGACCCATGTATTATTACTATGAATTAGGCTACTACTACTATTATTACCATCTTGTGCCCTGCAATAAACAATTACTCAAACTATATTTTATGAGAAAATCGGCCAAACGTATCAGCATCTAATATCAGCCATCGGCTGCCCAGATTTCTAAATATCAGAGAAAAACCCTTGTCGGTCGACCTCTATTGCAGACACTTAAATTAATTGTTTTGCCACTTTTGCTCTTGTTATTAATGTATTTTGAATGCAAAGGGCCCTTATTTTTTTTTATTGTGTTTATTTGTTATGCAGGCTACTGAATGTTTATTAAAAACAAGTTTTGTAATAACCAATTGTTCCGGTCCGGACCTTTGACACTGATGAAAATTCAGATTTGGACCCTTGAATGCAGACTTTGAGAACCCCTGGCCTATAGTTAGCAGCATCCTTAGCACCTTACGGATTGACAGAGCCTCAAAATAGCTCTTTCTGTGTAAAACTGTATAGAAAAATAGCAAACGCCACCCCATGTGATTCTGTGTCCTTGCCACAATCCTCTCATCTCTAAGAAACCTACAGTACATGTTTGTGTGATGGAGGGGAGGGGCCATATGGATGATTGGCATGTTCAGTTTACTTACTGTTGTGGGGGCTGGGGCGGGGGCTGGGGCATAGGGTGGCCGTTCTGTGAGAGAGATGGGGGGAAAAAAATATATTTTTCGAAACTCGATCAAAAATTAATAATCAGCGGTAAAGCTTACTTATTCGTCACATTGGCATCAGTTCAATGTATATAAATCAAGTCACACCAAAAATGTTATGGTCATTTACATCAAGATCAGCACACCCATATTTACAGATTAATTCGAGAAAGTGATAATATCAGATAAATCAATGGTAAAGCATCTTTAGTGCTAAAGTCATTTCTGAAGATCTGGTGGGTGAGCTTCAAGGGGGTCTAAACCAACTAAGTGGTCTAATCAATCAGTTGAAATGTGCTCTTACTTGACATCTTGTTTGTAGGATTGAGGATATCAGGCTATCCCCATCAGTAGGTTCTGCAATAGGGCAAAAACTCATTAGACGAATAGGCATGCTTTCAATGTGTGCAGAAACATAACTAAATCAAGCTGCAAACACCAATATTTCAACCTGCTTTACGATCAAATCTGACATTTTCTGAACGTTTAACAATAAACCCACCTGTTTAGCATTAAATGTGAAATTCGAGACAATGTTTGATTGAACAAGCCAGACTTTGTATGCATGTTATTAACAACAAGATGTGGATTTAAAGAGAATTAACGTTAAATGAGATATAGTGTTTATGGATTTCAGGCCTGTACTCAATGCGGATAATGGCGCACACTCGCTAAGAGGTTTATTTAAAGATAAAATGACATTAAAATGACAGCTGCATGGGGAAAACAACAAATAGAGGTTATTCACACGGAATATAATGTAAAGGTGTTGTACTTGGCGAGCTATAACGTTACGCATCCCGAGCACATGAATGCGAGTCGGTGAAGATGCTAACATGTAAAATATAGATAGAATGAATGAAACTGGCTAACGCTAGCTAGCCGAATAACATAACAGTGAGAAATCATATGAAATACAATTTATTTGAATTGCATTTGACGTTTTCAAAAGCTTTTAATATTTTATAAACAACCCGTTGTCATCGAAACAGCATTAGCTTACACGCTAACGTTAACAGCTAAAGCCGGGCAACCATTTAATACATTCAAATAAGTATAAAAAATACCATACGTGTAAAAAAAAACTGGGTATGTTTGATATATTATAACATGGATAAAAAGTTGTTTGTGGAAACTAATAATTCGGAATAAATTACACAAGGATAGTGAACACTCACCCCCAGCTCCTTTGTTCCCTCAATGGTGCTCCGCCAGGATGTGACGCGTATTGAGCTGCATCTGACCTGATTTTCCAGCTCATGTCTGCCTCCTAGTGGCCATAAACTAATACTGTACTGACCAGACGCCAGGAGGAGAGAGAATGTGGTCTCCAAATGTAAAACCACCCCATTCTGTCTGATTTAGCAACAAAATCTGCCCAGTTTAGGTAAAAACTGCCCAACTTGGTCATACATAGCCTACATACTGTTCAAATGTACTTTATTCAGCGAGGATGCGTTAAAATGATCAAGGCAATGGCTGCTAAATATTCAGCTGTGCCATCAAATCACTTTTACTGTCACATCATCAACAGCAAGTGTGCCGTGGTGAGTGAAAAGCTCACCTGAATGAATCACATTTGAAAACAATGTAATTATTTACTTATACATTTTAAAACTATTTGATACATTAAAAACAGAAAACAGTTCTTGTAAATTATGTTTTACGGTACTATTTTAACCGATTCGTTTTTTTCCAAATATGTGCAGCCTTCGTGAGCATAAGAGACTTCTTTCAAAAACATAACTGAGACCTTTTTTTGTGCTGGAGTGCACAATGTAGTGATCATATTTATTGGCAAAAACTATTTGCCAGATTTTAAAATAGTGCTCTTTTAAAATTATATTTTCAGTATGTTTAATAACTCTAAAAGCACTGCTATTTTTTTGTATAAATAATATTTAAATCTAGCATGATACATAAGATCATATTTTAAATTATATATTTATGGTACATTTAGATGTAAAATATTACACTGAATGATAACCATACAAGTATAAGAACTCAGACATTTGAAAAATTCATTTTTTATTTAAATGCTTATTATTTCGTTAAATCCAACAAAATATAGCCGTTTTTGATGCTAAATTTGACCAGATTTGTGTTTTCTGCAACACACTCTTTTACACATCCACCACCCTATAAATATTCAGATCATAAATCCATGATATAATCCAACTGAAAGCTTGAGCACTACAACATTGTTATAATATTATTCAACAGACTGCATTATTCATTAGTTGTATTGACAATCCTCTGGCTTCAACTTGATACCCATGTCTACGTGATTCAAAAACATAATTGAAAAAGTAAAGAGAAACATTCACCGTGACCACTTCAAAGATTTATTGGGCAGACATCACTCGATTCATTTAGAACTGTAAACACTTACGTAGAGAAGGCAACATGCTCCGAATAGTCCAAGATATAGGCTTGAAATCCTTTCGTTTGCCTCGTGTCAAAGTAAAGTTTAAATCCCTGTGCATAGAGCAAAGGTAGTTTTCCATTCGCTGCAACAAGTCTTGATTGCACCTGCTGTTCAGATGCAAAGAACAAGAGCAGACTTCAAGACCCAGCGTCACTGAGAACCAGTGCTGTCTGATTGAATAGTCTAAGCAACTGCTTTCAATGTCTTTGATATATGTTATTAGAAACATATAAACAAGTCTAAAAGTTATTATATATATATTTTTTTTTTTATTGAAGAGTCCTCTGTTCAGTCCGTTTTCTTCATCTCATTGTATGTATCCCATTTTCCTGTCTGTTGGCCATATTCTTCAGTTGTTCCCAGACTGTTGTAGCAACTAATCCACGTCAAGCTGTTATTTCAGAAGCCATTCATTCACTGAAAATAGAAGTAGAGACCGTGCTGTCAGATAACTTTCTTTGTGAAGCACAACACTTATTCATAAAGACAAATGTGTAATTCCCATCTGTTCCAAGAGCAATAATCGTAAGTGTCTAATTAAATCGCTCAGCTTTATTGCGCACAGCAGTGCGTTCGTGACACAAAGCTTGCGTATGTTATTGATGGGAAGTGAGACACAGACCTCTGTATTGGGGCCTCAGCACACGGTTGTTAGGACAGTCCCGTCTCTGACTGAAGTTGATGTTGGTGCGAATGCAGCGCTGGTGCAGTGGCTGCGTCGGCCGCATGTTGTCACCCATACTGAGGAAGATCTGAGAGGGCTGGTTTTGGCTGAGGAGACAAAGGGACTGCATCTGAAAATATAATATATTATAAATTAAATTATAATTAAGTTGCTCAAACGTGACAGTAAAAACATTTATAATGTCACAAACTTTTTATATTTCAAATATACGCTTGTCTTTTGAAATATCTCTAAGAATCATGAAAAAAACTCATGGTTTCTACAAAAAATATTAAGCAGCACATCTGTTTTCAACATTGATAATAATAAGAAATGTTTCAGCATATTAGAATGATTTCTGAAGGATCATGTGACACTGAAGAAATTATGCTGAAAATTCAGCTTAAATAAAATAAAAAAAGAAAATGGTTATTTTA
This sequence comes from Ptychobarbus kaznakovi, assembly GCA_027422405.1. Classification (NCBI taxonomy): domain Eukaryota; kingdom Metazoa; phylum Chordata; class Actinopteri; order Cypriniformes; family Cyprinidae; genus Ptychobarbus; species Ptychobarbus kaznakovi. The sequence continues at coordinate 10,013,447 of CM049807.1, read as the reverse complement.
AAGGGTCATATGATGATTTTTTAAAGATCATTATTTTGTGTATTTGGTGTAACAGAATATGTTGACATGCTTTAATGTTCAAAAAACACATTTTTCAAATACTGTACATTATTGTAGGTCCTCTATGCCCCGCCTCTCTCAAACGCTTCGTTTTCTACAAAGTCCCTCCTTCCGACAAGCACAGTCTGCTCTGATTGGCCAACTGACCCAGTGCATTGTGATTGGCCGAACACCACAAGCCGCGTCGGAAATGAAATTCCCCTTTCCATAATCCAGCTTTTAAAATTAAAGTAAAGACAGTTAATAATGTCCTTAGTTTTACCATCAGTTCAAGCCTGAGAGGGGAACAGAGTCGCGTGACAGACACAGTGATGAAGCTCGTATGTGTTTGCACACAAGCCGCGGTTAAGACGAGTTCTGACAGGCTGTACACTCTGCTGTGATGTGACCATGTCTCTCTCTCTCTCTCTCTCTCTCTCACACACACGATGCGCAAAACTCCACATTTGAACAAATACAAATTTTGAAATACTAATTAAATACTGATAACAAAAAATATTTACAGTCACTGAATCAGAAGTGCCAGATTGTCATAGCAAAGTCAGAATTACCTCGTCTCCTAGGTTCACGAAACTCGTCCATTAAATGCGTTGCTGTTCTTTTGTAAGTAATTTTAATGATTCCTAAATGCATCTATTTCTGAAGGCCAAATAAAGTGCTTTTGCCTTGAAACACAGCTTCTCCCTGTCATTGCTGCTTCAACACTACTGCTGTTACTGAAACCACGCCTTACGCAGATATTTTCACATGGTGACGTAGATGTGGGGCATGTTTGATTGAGCCGTTTTAGGGGTGTGTGGCAGATTCTTAAATTTTATGAGGAATATCTCTTTGGTTTTGAGACTTTAGTCTTTGCAACTTCGGGGATCTCATCTATGCACAACCAGCTCGCCAGCTCGCAACCAGTAACACTCGAAAGAGAAAGGAAAACTTGAAATCACATCATGTGATAAAGTGCCCCTTTAAAGTGTAGGCTAATCAGTAAAAAAAAAAACGCTTTTGTAATATTTTAAAGAGCTTTCAGCATTTCACCTCTATCTGTGAGATGTAAATTGGCTTATTCATTAATATCCAGGTTGCTGTCTCAAGGCACGGTGGAATAGTTATCGACCCTTCATATGTGATAAAACGGGAGGTTTCAGGATACAGCTCCTCAATATCGAGCCCCATCAGTAAGTATGCATCATCTGAAAAGATATGAAACAGTCAGTGGGATGAGGTGAATCACACACACTTACAATAAAATATTCAGCAGCTTTGATCAACATTCCTACAGTACAAAACAGGATGTTATTATATCACTATTATTATTATTGATTTATTTTTGTTCTGATGGTAATGCTGAGAGAAATAAAATATCACTTTCTTCTTATCCAAGACCACCAGGTGGTAATACAAAGCCAAGTTTGTTTTTCTCATCTTTTTTCATTAGAGTTATGAAGGCCTTTGCAGAAGCAATATTTCACACTCAGACTGTGGAAACCACTTGATGTAATAATACAGATGCAAGAGGTTTTTAATCAAATGTAATTTAATGTTGACAATATTAATACAAATTTAATTTGATGTTAGTAAAAACCATATGAATTTAATTGAATGCCAACAAAAGCAACTTTTAAAAGTTAATGAGTGTGAAAAAGAGCTCCCAAGGCCACTGACATTAACAAAGACAGGTATTTTGCAGACACTTACGTTTATATGTAATCCTCGTAATGGTCTCTCTGTTCAGCATGCGGTTTAGAAATACATTTGTATGCTCTGAAATCTGAAGAGTCCAATTTCAAAGAAAACATTACTTAAAGCCTGACATCTGCAGCTTTTCTGATGAAAAAGCAGAGTTTCGTAAAACATGGTTTTGTTCAAAGCATTAATCACAAATGACATGACCGTTAACTTACTGCTGAGATATTTCATTACAGCTTCACCATATCACAAGTATAATCAATAATAGTCTAATAGAATTTATTCTAGGGGCATCTGGACGTGTTTTTTTCCATGTACTGAAGATGAATGGCTTTCATCCATGTGCCTTCATTAGCAGCAGAATCCTGGAGATGCCCCGTCAACACGATCACTGCAATCTGGGATGAAAGTGAACGGGGAGGGTGCAATACGGCAACACCTTCATCTGAACTGTGGCACTTCTGCCCCAATTTACAGAGTAGTCACGATTCACAGAGTCAGGGAGGCGACTCCTGCTGCGATCCGTGAGTCTGATCATGTCATGCTGTGTGATGAGGTTAAATGCCAAGGAATCGCCACCATTATCTCACTTTAGTGGTTAATATACAAAAATCAAGAGAAAGAATGAATATATGTACTACATTTTTATTTATGAACTCTTGAAATGTAAAATCTGCCATTATTTTAATACAGTAATTTACATACCTTATAAAGTGTATTAAATGTCCTGAACACTCAGGAACACAAGTAATTCCAGAGCAGCTCTGAACATTGCATTTTATTTTTAGTTCAAATAGGCCTGCTCTGAAAAAAATGGATTAGTGGTTCATTCAATCCCATTCTCGCCTTTCCCAGCATGCACTGGGGCGTGAATAATTCATATGGATTGACCATTTGCCAGTTTAATTTACACTGTTATTTGCAATCGAGTGTGTGAAGCCAAACAGTTCAAGACATCAAGCACTTTCAGATCTTCATTACCTGTAAATGTCTCATAGAAAACTTAATATAGAACAATTTATGCAAGATATTAAATATATTTCATAGAGATCTTTTTATTTCAACTTAATATTTATTTTATTTTTAAGAGTTAACATAGGAAAAGTACATACATCTTAGGTTTTTTTCCACATCTACATACATACATATATATATATATGTGTATATATATACACTTCACCTTGCAAGCACACAATGCACACACAATGAGATATTGCAATATTGATGAATAATAATGAAGATATAACTTTGAATAAATCAAAAATCTTTTTGTGGCTATATTGCATCTTGGCTGTCATTATTTTATTTGTATTTTTGTCTGGTCTGGAATGCAAATTTTTGCCCAACAAAATTTTCTCAGAAATGCATTTTATTCATTTTGCACCCATCAAAAATATGACTCATTCGTCATTAAGTAAACTTTGTTTTAAATCATTTAGATTCATAAAAATCATTTAATTGTTATGTGGAATAGTTTTTTCCTTCAAGAAACATGAGCAGCATTGATGCATAATGAATGTAGATGATATGAAACAACTGATACAGAATACTGCAGTCTTGTTTTTTTTGTATTACTCATTATTGAAGTATCTATATTTTTTAGAACTGAGCAAAAACTGATTAAAAGCTAATATAAGTCAATTCTATTAGATTATTCCATGTTAAGTTTCAAGTATTTATTTACAGTTTGTAAGATATCAAATTAAGAACATTAATATGTTTTATAATGCTAAAAAAAATCACTAACAAATGCTGGGTTTGATAGTATTTTACCCAGCGCTGGGTTTTATTTAACCCAGCATTTTTTATAGTGACATTTATGCACATTTAAATTCAAGCATTTTTAATTAACTGTTAATTTGTGCACATTCATATATTACTGGACATGGACTTCTTATCTCTTAAGTCTATATAATGTTTGCTAACGATTAAAGCAGTTTAAGGCTAATTAAGCAATTATCACCTCTCCATTGTATAAATTTGAAGCAGCTGAGACCACTAACCTTCATGAAGATAGAAACCACTGCTATTCCATTAGGACTCCGGACGGCATCACTGTAATTTAAATACAAATCCTGATTATAATGGATGAGCTGCACCTGTGAAAAGAAAAAAAGAAATGTTAAAAGAAATAAGAAAAAAGAAAACAAACACCTGCTAAGTGTGAATTGGAGCCAAAACATTGTGATTGTATATCTGGCTGTGCTATACTTAAAAAAAAAAGCCGTAATGCATAACACATGCCCATAAATTATATGTATATGACTGCATATAACTCCATTATGTCAGCTTTTAATCTCACTGTAATGAGGGTCAGTACATTAATCCGTATCAATATTTTGCTGTGTGTTGTGTATAAATTGTTAATGAATTGTTAATGGGAACATTATGAAGCTCCTTTATGCTCCTCCATCCTGCTTTATCGTTCTTTTAGCGCAGCTCAATGAAAGCAGAGAGATGGAAGCCAGGAAAGCTGCTGCTTAATTTTCAGTGGCACAAAATTGCATTGGAACTCATTAGAAAATATGCTTCAGTCATCAGTTATAATGAGCTTGCTTGTCAGCTTCAAAATGAAGTTGTTGGAAAGCTGCTACCAATATAACCTCATTTGGATTAGGAAAATGAAGTGAAGCTGCTGACTTCAGTGAAATCAGAGGTGAGAGAGGGGCGCACATCTTTGCGCCACAATAAGGTAAAGTGTAAACTCATTCAAATGATTTGATATTTCTGGCACAGATTGGTGGTCTTGACAGTTTGAAAGCTGGCTCTTGTACATTAAGAATCATTTGCTCTGTTTCAGTATGAGGGTCAATGACAAGAGTCTCAACAACAATGAAAAGGATATCTTAAAAAAACAACAACTGTAGATTAAATCGTTCAAATTTCTTTAAAAAAAAACATTGGTATAAACACACACACACTTTTTTTACACTTTTAAAGAAGTCTCTTATGCTCTCCAAGGCTGTTGGCTGCTTAACAGTTTTGTGGAACATTATAATGTGTATTGGTAACTAAGTATGTCTTTAAGTACATATGTGTACAATTGTCTTTACTTTCACTTTTTTTTTTATACTTTTTTGTTTTGTTTTTCGCCTTTATGTCACAATAGGACGCTCGTAGAATTTACTCACCAAGGCACTTGGTGTGCGATATGATGATTTTTGATCATGGACGATAAAAATATCTCCACTATCTGCTTTTGGAGAAATACCGTAGTATCGTGCTACAGCGCACATTCTATCAGTTACAGTTCTGGCGCCTCCGTATCAATAAACTGTAAAACGCCACATCCATTCACATCCGTGTTAACTCAGCGGTAGAGTTACTCTCACGGGACACTGCACTTATTCGCAATCACAAAAGTACATTATTTGCGTGTTTTACACGTACACCCGAAGCGTTCGAACTAAAACGCCTGTCTGACAGCGCCTGATTACTGAACTAAGTTATCTTTTGCGCTAATACTGTCAATACACACAAGGTTTATTGTATAGACTCAGTTGGTTTGTCTAAAATGAAAGTAAACAGCCGAGACAAACGGATGCGTGCCTGTATATTAGATGCGCGCAGGTCTTAAAGTGACAGTACTAAACATGCTGCCAACTGTAATTAAAGGGATAGTTCACCCTAAAATTTAATTTCTCTCATTAATTACTCACTCACATGTTGTCCCAAACCAATTTCAATATTTTTTTTTCTTTCTAGTACTGAACACAAAAGAAGATATTTTGAAAAACATGGGTAACCAAACAGCAACTGAAGAAGAAAGAAACTCATTCAGGTTTAAAACTAAACTCGAGTGAGTAAATGATGGTATAAATATAAAACACTATAATCGACAGACAGATGACATCATTTTTATTCTTTAATGCTAAAAAAACAAAAAGCAGAAAAAAATAACTCGCTACTCATGAGAAAAAATATTACAGCTGCTTTAATAGGAATCAATCTATATAGTGTTTTATTTTATATTTGTTCATTCAGTTTCTTGAATGCTCTGCTAAATATGCATATTGTATCTGAAAATAAAGCACTGTTTGTTTTATCTGTATGTTATGTGTATTTGTAATGTGTATCTTTGTTCTTATTTTTAATAACAAAGATAAAATAATGACAAAGATTTTTATCTTCGCCCACTTTTTTACATTTTGTTACCTTGAAAGGCTTTGTCTTTATAATAGGGAAATTATTTTGGCTGCACTGCTCAGACAAAATAGTAAAACCAACATGACAAAGAATCGTGAAATCGTGATTTAAAAAAAAAAAAAATCGTGATGTGATATTTTTGCCATACCGCCCACCCCTAGGACAGATCAAAACGGACAGGAAGCAAACTGGGAGAGAGATAGGGGTGGGATTGGGAGAGGTCAGGATTCGAACTCGGGACGCCTGTAGCGCCACAGCGCTGTATGTCGACGCACTGCCCACAAGGCTATCGGCACTGACTTTACTGTCAATTTTGATCGATTTAATTAGTGCTGTCAAACGATTAATCGCGATTAATTGCATCCAAAATAAAAGTTTGTTTGCATAATATATGTATGTGTATATTTAATATATATATATATATATATATACATACACACATCATATATTTTGAAAGTATTTACATTTATATTCCTGTAATTATATCATATATAAATATATTTAATATATAAACGTAACTTTTTTCTTAAATATAATACATGCATTTGTGTGTATATATATATATATATATTCACAATAAATATACACAGAACACACACATATAATATGTAAAAAAAAAAATATTTTGGATCTGATTAATTGCAATTAATCATTTGAAAGCACTAAATTTAATGCATCTTTGTTGAATAAAAGAAAAAAAATCATACGGACCTCAATTTTTTTATAAAATAACAATAACAATACTATTTATTTTCAATAATTTCATTCTTCTTCATTATATGACAAGGATAGTTACCCTTACATTTTTGACTGTCACTCCAAAGAAAACATTTTGAAAAGGCTCCACAAAAGCTTTAAGAAGCACCTGTGTGATGGATGGGGTTTTCCTCACTATAATTTTTTTTTACTTTTCCAGCACAAGTCCAATTTATATCCGACTGTGCAATCTGGAAGATGACTCATTGCTCTACAGTTTTATTTAGTCCCTTCTTAAAGCACAATCACGCCTTAAAATAGGAATTTCCATAATCCTGACTTTGGCATTTAATCCTGAATAAAAAAGACTTTATTAATGCAAACTCAGTGACACTGTACAATGCACACATTTTGTGGGAAATCGTGAATTTATCACTCCAGTGAAAGTTGCAACAGTTGACTTGGCTTTGGAATATTTCTCTCTGATCTCCTCAAATAAGATCTCAATGTGGTCTTTGTCTAACTCTGTTTCATGTTTCTGAAGGAAAATGGTCTCAGGGAAGTAGATTTTTTATTTCTGGTGCAAAACTGATGCGATAAAAGGGACTAACTTCAGAATTTTGCGTATTTCATTAACTTCAGGGCCAGCACTTCAAGGGTTTGTCACCCCATCCAGGCCTTTGAAGGAAGACAGGTTTAATTGAATCCCACAGAAGTGGTGCATTTCTAGGCTCTATGTTGCCTCACCTCTCCAGGGAAGGCCTGGCCGTTGAGCAGGTGCTCGGAGCCTCGACTCTCCTCTGCGCCAAAGTGAAGCCGGATCTCTTCCAGCCTGTAGCTGTAGCTCAGCGGCCCGCCAGAGATGTTCACCAGGTGTGACTTGTCTGGGCGCAGGGACACATGTCGGCCCGTGTTATACATCGTTCCACTGACCTGAAAAACAAACCTACATTGTAAACAAGCTGTAAAGAAAACAGATTATTGGAGTATGTTTTACAAGAAAAGAAAAAAGTTTCAAAGGAAACCTTGCACCAAATCAGCTTACAGATCAGATATTTTCTCATTTCTGACCTTTCATGATAAAATCATATAAAAAGATTCCATGTTTACAGCGAGTACATTTGGGAGGACAAAGGTGAAGCAGTTTTCACATGGATAGGCTAAAAGGCATTATACGCGCTGTTGAATGTTATGCCTCTCACACAGGAAATTCCTGGAAATACAGGCACGAATGTAATAAACAGACTGTTTGATTCTGATGGAATCTGAGGTTTTTCCAGGTAAACCTGGTTGTCAGGTGCAACTGCTGAGGTAGGAATTATGAAGCAAATGCATCGAAGCTGAAAAACGAAAACCTATAAATGGAAACCAACACCTGGAATGCTTTGTCTTTACTTTGAGATAACGTTGCTGCTAAGGATTTCTAATTAAGATCAAAATGTCTTGTTAAGGCACCTCAGCGATAAGAACATCTTTGTAAACAGCTGTGAGAGCGTTCAAGAATGTATTCTAATGGGAGATTTCAAATTAGTTGAATATAGTTGGCTCATTTGTGATCTGGAGACAGTTTAAGAACTGCTGATCTCTCGGGAACATGAGAATGAGCAATACATTTAGCCTGACGTCTCATCTGGATAAATTCTTAGCAAGAGGTAATTACAATCACTTTGAACTGTAGCCCTGAAATAATTCAGAATAAAATGGCAACTTAAGCTGAACTACAGTACAAGGGGTGACACTCATTATTCACAGCATTAATCACAACTGTCCACCAAAACGAAAAAGACTATGGAAGCCTATTTCCAACTCAGAGAAAGGAAAATGTGATGTCAACCTTTTTCCTCATGACTGTGATTTTATTTCGCATACACTGTCAGAAAAATAAAAAGTGCAAAAATTGTACCTTTAGGGGTACAACAGCTTGTCAGTGGGGCAGTACCCTCAAAGGGATGCCTTTGTAACATCTATACCCTCTAAAGCGTGCATATTGGTGCCTTATAGTAGTAATACATACTTTTAGAGTATTATTATGAACCCTTTAGCGGTAATGAAAGTAGAAAGGTGTCAATTTGAGAGTACTGACCCAGTGACAAGCTGTTATACCTATTAAAAGGCACAATTTTTGAAAAATATTTCTGAGAGTGTGACTTAATATTTGACATTTGTGGCTGATGTTTTTAATTTCAACTTTATCTCTTATAACTGCAACTTTATATCTCACCAGTGTTATTTTTGTGTTACTTATGTAGTACTTATTTCAAATGTTATAAATATGTACAAAATACTTACAAATATTATTTTTTTATTATCAGTTTTTAATTTTTGCACTTATAATTTGATTGCCATTTTTATCATTTTTGTTATTTTAATATTTCTATTTAGCTTTAATTTGTAGTTATGTCATTTTTAGTTTTATGAATTTTTAACACTTCAACTTAAACTTACTTTGTTTCAGTTGGAAAAGAAACATTTATAATTTGAAGATTTATGTTTTATTTCAGCTTTACTTGAGTTTCCAAAAACATTAATACTTCAGTATAATAACAACACTGTCTCTCACAGCTGTGACTCAGTTGCGATTCACAATGTCACTTTATTTCATATTTTAACCTATACCTCACATTCCCTGAATCCGATATTTCAATTCAGTAACTTAAGAATGAATAAATGAACGCTTGCAGGTCACATATATAGCTAGTCCATCTAAAAGAGACCATAAACTTTTCCATTACAGCCTTGAGATTCCATGCATAAATTGCATTATTTAACAGCCCTCCAGAAAGCAATGCCGCCAACCAATCAAACGGACTTGAATTCATGGAGAACATTTAGGTCTCCAATGGATTTTCTCTAGGAATAACATGCAACTCCCCACATAAGAGAGCACAGTCATAACAAGCTCAAAGGAGCAATGCATACATAAATGTAATTGGGTCTCCCGAAAATAAGAGCAGAAAAACCTCCAGAGGAAAACAGCAGTACACTTTTATTTCAGGCTCCTGAATAAGTCTAGGGTACTAATGTATTATTGAGCGAAGATGAACTACGGTATATCCTCCATAACCGCAACCTCTTGGAGCTTCACTGGAGAATTCTTCACCGACAGCCCCTCTCAGCACAGATGGTGAGCCTGCCTAATCTCTCCCAGCAGATGCACAGCAGCATTAATCATAAAACAGGACGTTAAATGAGGAATTAACTCCTTCCTTTCCCTCTTGCTCTGTGGAATAAACCCCCTTAGCGCTCAAGATCTGTATGACAACAAATGCCCGAATCCCTTCAGAGGTCAGAGCGATATCTGATGCACCCCAACTATGGATAAACAAACACTGGATTTGTGTTTGGCAAATGAGTTTAGTCGCACTAATCTGCTGACTGACTGCAGGTGCAACTTATTGAAAGCAAATGGCAAGCAATTTTGCACGCCGGAGAGAATTAGCAATCTCATTACAGCACCGTTGTAACAAACTAACAGTCGTGGAGCATTAGCCATCTTCAAAGGCTTAATTTGGAAAGCTTCACTGTTGTGCTTGGCAAAAATAATTGAGGAGCCGCTTCATTGGCCAACAGAGGTGTATAACAAACTCATCCAATGAATTAAGACTCAGCAACAAACCAAACAAGCTGTCTAAACAACAGCCACAGAAGTAAATACAGAATGCGATTAGATTTGACAAATGGACCGTTAAGCTGGGGTTATTCTGTGTGACCCGATCTTGTCAAAATCCTAGTGAATTATGGGATAGTGGTCTAAAGTGAATAATGTGTGACTGTCCATCTTCTACCAGTATGAATAATGTGAGAAATAGCTATTTTATGACCTAAAACAGAAATTATAGAAAGGATTATGATGCAACAGTCAATCATATTCTGTTATATTTTAAGAAAGAGCTTTATCCTTTCCGGTACTTACCTTACGTTGCCCTGCATTGAGCCGTAGCGGATTGAGGAAGGGGTCAAAAATCATTCGACTGGTTTCGATGTTGACCGGCGACTGTCTCTTCCCAATCGCGCACAGGTTCCAGGCAGTGTTAACTAGTCCCCAGAAAGATGGCACTAGCAAAATATAAAAACAAAAAGTGAAGTTCAGAGCATTAGCTTTCATTTTAAGCCGTAGACTGTCGCGTTTGCCGTTTTGTAATGGGCCATGATCTGATCGGAGGGGGATATGTTTGGGATTATCTCAAATTGCTCATCCCAAATTTCCTCCGTAAGACCCATCCAAGGTGTGATGTTATTTTTGAGTTTGGATCTAGTGGTTGATATCCTTTGAGACAACCTTTTGACTAGCAATCAATTTTAACACTTAATTACCATGCGCAGTGCCAGTTCTCTTTTGAAAATGAGGTCATTATCGTGCATCCAAATGAAAGAACTGCATGTTAATGCGATTCGCTTCGCAAAAACAAACTCACAAAAAAAACACAGATGGAAATTAGTCACATTAGCCACACAGCCAAAGGACATACTTGACCTTATATGATTCATTTATCCTCGGAGATGTTTCACAGTCCTAGAACAGTAAACAACTTTATTGCTGATTGGAATCACTTTTATTAGTGCATTGAACCTCAAACTTCATTTATCTTATTTAAAATCAACATGACAGATTAAGGGAGGAGCCCAGCACACGTGGTTTAAAGGGATAGTTCAGCTAAAAAAGAGATTGTCATCATATACTCACCCTTGTGTAATTCCAAACCTGTATAACTTTCTTTCACTAAACGTTCTTTCTTTCCAGACCACTGAATTCAAGTGTTTGGACAAAACAAGCAAACAAAAGACATTTCACAAAATATCTTCCACAGGAGAATCAGTCATACAGGTTTGAAGCAACATGAAGGCGAGTAAATAATGACAGATTTTTGGGTGAACTATTTAACAGGAACATCTAGCGTGAGTGACAGGAGCGCAAGAGCAGATGATATCGTGACCCTGACCTCCACACTGGACACGTCATTCTCATTAGTTCACCAAGAGCTCGGATGCTTCAATGTAAAGACAATATCACCTAAAAACGGATTTATCCAGCATGAACAAGTGATCACCTGGCCTGATTTTCCTCTCATCATGTCCAGCTCTGTGAGAGTGAAACCGGACTGGGCTACGTGATGTGTTGCCATATTAAATTAGAAAGAGCGAAAGCACATTAGACACAAATATTACTCTATAAGAGGAAGCTGTGGAATAACACAAGCTCTTTTCCTCCGAATGCATGAAAGCTATTTACGCTGTATTTGTATTTATTTTCAGCATCTCTTTGTACAGTGACCTAAATAAATCATTGTTTCCAAACCCGTGATCTAACTTAAGGTGTTATCCTGCTTTTGTCTGGCATCCTAACAGCTACTGAGCTAATAACGTCGAGTCGGTTTATTTTTTCACTTCTAAAATGTCTCTCTCTGTGTTTTCTTAAATGTCAAGGACAGACAGAATATGCAACTGCTTATAAAACTGAGGGAGGAATGAGTAAGACATTTTTGCTTATTTAGAAGTAGGCTCAGCTCTGCCTATAATTCAAAATGTAAGATATCATAATCCTGAAGTCACAAAGTTGTCAGACACTAGTTATATCATCTTGGGTAGGAGAAATACAAAAACCGTAAATATGAAAATACTCCTATTTCGGGGGGGTTGCACCAAAACCATTTTTTTTTATCTAATAATTTCCACGCTCTCTGATGCACCGATATTAAAATCCTGGGTGATTTGATAAGCTGATAATGGACGCCAACTGCCTATGTATTTCTGCTAATATCTCAGTGAGCTTCCAATAGTATTCTCCCATATAAAACTCTTTGTCATATTTCTATTAACTGTAAATAACAATATAACAACTAATTATATAACCATTTTTAATTAGATACAATAAAACATTTTAGTAATTAGTCCAGAAATAAATTAGCAAGTGAATTGAATCAATTATTGCTTTGTCCTGTAGTGGAACATTTCCTTATTTAATTTTGATTTCATTTTTCTTGCTACTTCCATTCACTGTGCTATACCGGCGGTAAAGGCTAAATATGGAAGCATATTTTTATAAGCTGACAAATAAAGATTATGATTTCACTTTGAATTTTGTAAAGGATTACATTTAATAGTGTTATTAAATTATTAGTGTTTTTAAAAATGAACTTTAAAGTAAGTGTTAGATAGCATTAAAGGGTTACTCCACCCCAAAATTATACATTTTATCATTAATCACTTACCCCATGTCGTTCAAAACCCGTAAAGGCTTTGTTCGTCTTCAGAACACAATTTAGGATATTTTGGATGAAAACCAGGAGGCTTGTGACTGTCCCATTGACTGCCAAACAATTAACACTGTTAAGACCCAGAAAAGCATGAAAGACATCGTCAAAATAGTCCATCTGCCATCAGTGGTTCAATCTGAATTTTACGAAGCGACAAGAACATTCTCTGCACAAAAAAAAAAAACGTACTGCCATTTTGGAGAATATCCAAATGGTGCGGCTGACACAGAACAGCGTACGCAGGTTGCGTCCAGCGGATATTCCCCAAAATGGCGCTACGGTTACACGGAGGAGACAAATTGTTGAATAAAGTTGTTATTTTTGTTTTCTTTACAAAAAGTATTCTCGTAGCTTCATAACGTTACGGTTGAACCACTGATGGCAGAAGGACTATTCTGACGATGTCTTTCATACTTCTCTGAGTCTTGACAGTGTAATTTATTTGGCAGTCAATGGGACAGTTACAAGCCTCCCGGCTTACATCCAAAATAACTTGCATTGTGTTCCGAAGACGAACTACGCTTTTACGGGTTTGGAACGACATGGGGGTAAAGTGATTAATGTCTAAATCTTCATTTTGGGGTGGAGTAACCCTTTAAAAGGTAATTTAAACAAAAACAAATAAATAAATAAACTTGGCACAAACATATAAATCTAAGCCAATACTGCTTGTTATATATCCAGTATGAACTAATGATCATTTAAAAATATATAATACTGGCCAATAACAATATCGCTGTGGTCATTTCAGTGGATAGCAGTACACATTCATGTGTTGCTGCTGTAAAGCATAATGCCCTTTTAACAGTTTTTTTCACCCGCTCAGCTCACCAAACTTACATGCTCCAAGACAGGACATTTGGAGAATGCATAGGAAAGAAATAAAAGCCATTCACCGAAACCATCAGAATGCAAACAAGATAGACAAAAAACACAACAAAATAAAAAGCCATGCATCCAAAAATAAAAAAGCAACAGCAGCCTGAGTTGATGTTTGAGGTCCCGCTGAGTCTGTTTGTATTTTTAGCTAAACTCATTCTGAATCCATTTTTTAGGTCCGCAGAGTATTTTGAGCTCTGATGCAACCAGGCTGTCCTATCCAGAGTGATATAGTGATTTTGCTGTAGCAATTGATGAGTGGTAGACAGATGGCACCCTCATCCTCAGGGATCTGAGCCAGATTTGGCTTTGGGTTCAATACATTAATGAGAACTCTCTCAAAGAGCTTTTTAGGTATGACAGGGGACAAATACATCAACCGAACAGCGTACAGTACAATGCAAGGCTGAAAGCTGCTGTTACATCATACTGAAAGTTGCATAAAGTCTTACATTTGGAGGCAGCACATTCATTTTAATGCTACAAATATTAACATTTTACACACTCTCTTGGCTTTACATATTTCTGAATCTGAGAATTTATTCAACAGTGCCGTTTTACAGATGAAGAGAGAGGAATTAGGAATTGTTTTGTTTACTTGGATTTGCTTACACAATGATTGTTCATCCCCCGAAGCACAAGTGCTGATGGGAGATAGCTGAACATATAAATTTAATCACAGTATAATGGTGAATTGCTTCTTCAGTTTCGGTAATAGTAGCACATAAATGAAATCACCCGAAACATCAGACCAGCACTTAATTATGGCTTATTTTTAAATGTTAAAGCAAGCAAAAATCTCCACACTTTACATAGTTGAGGTTTAAAATGAAGACTCTTAGGCTCACCATTTATCTTTTTTGGGATTCTTTGATAAATAGAACGTTTTTACTGCAACTTTTGATTAATTCAATCCATCGATGCAGAACCAAACCTGCTGACCCCAAACACTGTCTCTGATTTTGTTTGCGAAATATAACGTGTTGTTTTTTAGTGCAAGCGAGACGAGTTATCAACATGAATTTCAAAAGTAGAACATGTCATGTTGCAGCTTCAGCGAAACCCTCAGGAGAACAGAAGAGATGTTCTCTTGCAATTAACAATGTAGAAACATCCTGCCGCAGCTATGTAAGCATATAATGAGCGCATGCCAAAAACAGGACTGAAATATGCATTCATGAATATGCACACATTAAAGAAAAGTTCATCTCTCACTGGACTGGAGTGAATTGAAGTCCATGACTGAAAATAGCCAATGCATGTAAATCATGAGACTTTTTGGAGCATTCAACTGATAAGACAAAATTAGAAAATGGGTTCTTCCTCCTAAAGTTAAATTAGTCTCTAAAACCTTTTAATTGTAAGACATGAAAGCTAATTTGTGTGACTGGCATGATCAAAGTGACTGAAAGTTACATTTTATTCCAGTTGTAAGTATGATGAATCAGTCTTAAAAGCACTTTACAGTTAAAGCTGATGTGCCTAAAATTATTTTTCAAATGTTAAATACTTCCTCCTGTTGCAGCTTAATATGCAGAGACAGCTATAAGGAAGCCAATTTGTCAAGCTGATTCTCCAAATTCAAAAGTGTAAACACACTGTGATGCATTCAAAACATTGATTTGCTTAAGCATCCAACCACAAGAACACAACAGCAACAGCGACTAAACCAATGATGTCAGTTTGAGGGCGGGTCATCTGTTTACCTGGCCAATGGCAGACAGGGGGAGGGGTCAGAAAACACATTTAGAAAACAAACATCCTATTTTTTGTTTCATTTGGTGCTGCAGAAATTCCACACTTCATATGTACTATGCCTCATATTTTACAATAAGATAAGATTTAACTGTAACTGATATATTCTTTAACAAGTGAATACATCACAAGCGCTTCAGGGAAACATTTAAGTTTAAAGGATTACTTCTAAACCATAGCTTTTAGTGTGCTCAAACCATTTGGACAAGCAAAAGTGTGTTTTTCCTGTGAGGACATGAAATGAAATGAACCCAGACACACTCTGGGGAAGAGATGACGTTTGCTATTTGAATGCTTTCTCATCTTCTTTCTTTCACAGTCCTTTTTAAGTCTCAAGGACATTTACGCAATAAAAATCCAGAGTTTTTCCCTTGCAGAACACTTAATAAAGAGGTAAATTTATGTGCAATACATATATTTATGAGTTGCTATAGGGCTTACTTGATATCCCCTACAACTCAAGATTGATGCTGCACTACATGTCCTTGTACAGTAAGCAGATCAAACATCACTTTTTGGAAATATAAAGACCCTTCCTCATGAATAAGTAGGAATTGTATGGTTCTGTCCCCTATAGATATCTTCTTTATTAAAAAGCTTTTAAGCATACTAAAAGGAATTTACCATTACAATCCATGTCAGTGTTCAAAGGGCTTCTTTGCTTGCTACATACATTACTCTGACTGACCACATAATTGATTACTTAGAATAAAACTCATAAAGTGTCTCAGACCTCTACTGCAATAGTAAGCATTAATCAGCTGAGACCACAAGCTGTAAAAATAGATTAAGCTATAACCAGGCCCACACGGCATCTGTGCCCACAGAACAAGATATGGGGAGAATTAATTAATCCACCATTCACAGTGTTTTGCTCTTGCATGTTCAGTTATTCAATATTTCGGCTAATTTGATTATGATTACAGTTTTTAAAGCTATTCTGCGTAATTCTACTTAATGACACCAGAAAACCCTACCATAAAAATGTCGGTCATGGCATATATCATTCAAAAGTTTCGGGTCAGAAATGTTTTTAAAGTTTTTGAACCAAGTCTCCTGTGCTAACAAAATGTGTATTTATTTAATCAAAAATACAGTAAAACAGTAATATTGTAAAATATTATTATGATTTAAAATAACTTTTCTATTTTAGTATATTTTAAAATATTTTTTTCCCAGTGATGCAAAGCTGACTTTTCAGCAGCCGTTATTCTTCAGAAATCATATATTATGCTGATTTGCAGCTCAAGAAACATTTCTTATTATTATCAATGTTGAAAACAGTTGTGTTGCTTAATATGTTGTGGTGACTGTGATTTTTTTTTGATGAATAATAAAATTCAACATTTATTTGAAATTGATTTTTTTTTTTTGCAAGATTATAAATGTTTCACAGTCACTTGCTGGAAAAAAGTACTAACAGTCTGTCTGGGAAACTTGTTTTTTTATCATTATTTCTGCATACAATTCTGTTTGGTGATGCTATCGGCACAAACAAATTCATATTTCAGCCTTAAAGTTCACCTTTAAAATAATCTTGCTTGCATCATTTAGCAACCTTAAATGTATCCGGTTAACTAATCTAGTGTTGAAATTATAGCACTACAAAACTCCCCATTTAAGCTCTAAATTATGCAGAATGTGCAAAGTACTGTTAAATTGCTTTTCAACCTGATTTGTGTTAAATCATCTCCTTCACACCGCATACATACATTAAACGTGTGAATGAAACAGAATAAAATATTCACTGGCACCCTGGAGCTTCATGTGTTATATGTCAACACACAAAGCCTCTGTGAATAAAGTGTCTATCGGCGCATATCTTGCGCGTCTTAGCAGCATGACTCTTGACAAGACACATTCTGCATATTCTCACACTGTTTTCTTTTCTTATTTGAAAGGCTTACCTGGTATAAAGCTCCCCTGGACAACATCTTTGTATGCCCACCAACCATCGTGCAGCTTTGATGACACTGGCTGTGCTGTGGGGAAAGAAGAGAGTCACACATCACTCACCCACTGCTCTTTGAAAATACAGTCACACCTGTAATAGACCCCAGCTCCCCGCGGAGAGAAATTTCTGCTGTCAAATGAGAGGATGAAGTTGTCTGCTTCAAGGCATATATTAAAAGTCTTTTTGAGGCAAAACTCGATGCATTTGACAAAAAAAAAACATGCAAATTTATAAAGTCAATATTTGCCTAGCACTGCTTAACTGCACGAACACATTTGTGTGATGATGACAGATGCATCCTGGATGCTCTGCTCTGGGCCTCGACAGGAAAGTAGGTCACAGAGGCAGCAGACTCCTGCAATCTGAATTCACTCTGTTATCTCACATCACTATTCCCCTCACCTCTCTCCCTCTGGCTTCAGGCTGCGGCTTGCATCATATCCACTGCCAAGTCAAGCACTCAGGGCTGCTCTTTAATACACCACACCACGGCTCTACTCTCAAGCCAGGTCGCTTTGATGTGCCCGTCATGAACGGGGCGGAGGATTGGAGCCCAATTTGCTTCTACCCCAATTTATCGACATCTGTATCTGAAATATGAGAAGCTTGTGCACTTTCACTTATGTGAATCGTAGGAAACCTCTTTTTTCTGAGGCTAGTCTGCAGTATCTAGAAGCATCGAGAGCCGTGGATTTGCTGTAAGTGCAGGTGCTGAGATTCATACGCCGGGAGATTTGCGAAATGCTGACACTTGAATGGAGCCCCGCTACCAAAATAAAATATCCCTGTCTGTTGCGTGTGGCTCCCTGTGCGATACGGAGCTGAACATAAAAGGGCTTGTATATTATTTTACACCGCACGTTTTTGACACGCATGAATCACTTTTGATATTATTGGCTGGAATGAGGAAAATAAACCTCACGCTTTTAACCAGGTAGCTTATTTTTTTCTCTCTCTCTCCGCATAGTCCCCTTTGTACTAGCCTGACCTCAGATCACACGTCAACTTCCTTTCAGACATATTAAGAGGTTTTCTGAAGAAACCCTTCAAGTACATACCCAGCTCTTTGAAGATCTAACTTGTGTTTGTGTTTTATAGATGCCCATCCCCTAGGAGAAAGGATGACGTCAAACTCTGGACTGCCAAAATAAACTGGGTACTTCAATAGTGCAGAAGAACAGAAGAACCTCACAGACTCTCCATGAGCTTTACTCTGAGGCTTATGATTCACTGACAACCTTTTTACCAATTGATTTTTTAAACAACTTTTTTCTTAGCAATAAAACGCATTTTCTTGTTATGTTTAATATCACTATAAGATTTTTGCACTCATTGGAGAACTATTATCTGAGAAGAGAAACACCAAAGATTAAAAGAATTGAGAACTAGTTGAAACCAGCCTAAGATGGTTTGCTGGTCTTCCAGTTTCAAACCTGTTGGCTGATTTTAAAAGGGTTTGAGCTGAAGACCAGCTTGCCCAGGCTAGAAAGCCATCTAAAACCACGCTAAAAACCTGCAAACTATCTTTATCTGGTTTAAGACGATATTCTTCTAATCCCTGGTTATTCTTTTCTCAGAACTGGTGTTTTTTATGTTTGTTTTTTGTTTAAGCAATACAAGACGCAGCTATGCAGGAAATTACATTTATGTGAATATTTTTTTTCTCTCCAAATCCCTACTGTTACAATTAAAATCTTTTCATTTTTGAGATGACCACTCTCTGTGGGGGGGTTGGCCCCATCTAGTCTCACAGCCTGGTCAAGTGGACTGGTGTTGGGCACTTTTTAGATTGGCCAGACCAGCTAGACCAACAGAAGACCATCTTGGTTAGGCTGGGTGACCATGTTTAACAGCAAAAGCCTGCATAAACCAGATACAGCTAGTCAGTCAGTAAACAATCACTTCATTTCCAGCATTGTTTTATGATCACAATATGAATTAGGCTATCACTTGAAAACGACACATTCAATTTAATAGCTGTTTAGCTTTGGATGTTTCTGCATTATGCCATCATGATGAAAATGCCGTTATATTAACCACAGAGCTGTCAGCAGTTACCAGTTAAACATCTTAAGCGTCCTGAGAGAGTTTTCATATGTGAACACAGTTTACCTTCTACAAAGATGACATTAATGTTGAGAATCAGAATGAACTCCCAAACGTGCGGCATTCTTCATTTAGTCCTTCAGGTAATTAACTTGATAACACTTGGTCAAAGTCCGAAGCGTCATTCCCCGCGAGCGACGGCGACTCGCGCGCTCCCGTCACTCTCAAATATGAAGAACATCGTCCTCTCCAAAAGACGCGACCCACCGCGCAGATTTACTCTGAAATGTAGCAAACCAAAAACCACCTGACAATTCACAGCGTAGAAACTTGCGCGTCCAGACGCCGACCTGTAAAGCAACGGCTTTATTGATCCTTGTTTGTGCTCTTAGGTTAGTCGTGGACGGTGTTTGCGGCGTTACCTGACAGAGCGCGCGGATCTGAGGTTTAGCGCGTGCTAATCCCCCTGCAGGCGGGGCTCGCGCTCCCGTGACGCTCGCTTGAGAATGCGGTTAGTTTTGACATCTATTCAAACTCTAATGCAATTACTCTCCTGCTGGTGTGAGGCTTAACAGGATTAGAAATCATCACATTCCTGTTCATTACTTACAAAATTAGTAACACGAGCGCGAATTTTGGACAAAAAACGCAGTCATTGTCTTTTATTAAGCCATCACTTTATTTATTTATTTACTAACCCAGCTTTGAGAGCCAATTAATGCACACGCGTTGATAAACAGCCTTTATCTGCGTAGATTTACAGGTCTGTTGACATGTGAGCACAACACTTATTTTCACCATAAGTTAGACATGTAGGCCTAAACAGCATCCACTTAATTTATGAAACATTTTAAATACAAATATAAATCACTGGAGTGGAAAAGTATCTACAAAATCATGACATGTTATTGGACACTTACATACAAATGTAATCATCACATTTACTACTGACACAATCCCCCACAAGATCTAAAACTTGACTGTAAAATGAACAACAATCAGGGCATGAAACATACAGATGTTCACATCACACACCACAGCAGCTCACAGAGTGGAGCTAAAAAAGGCTGAATTTGAAATTAGGTACTGTTCCAATTGCATAGGCGAGGAGTATTTGTGTGCATGTCTGTTTACTGTCCTGCACTGAACGATTCACATTCATATGCAGAGTCTTTTTTCTTTGTTCCACATGAACGTGACCTAATGCAAGATAAAAATATATAAAGCAATAACCGAATGAGAATGATAACGTGTCATGACTGGGCAACAGATTTTTAGCACTATCAGAAAGTTGAAGAGAAAATGCAGTGCTATTTTCAGATACAGGGCACATAACATACAAGTCCTCACACAGACAAATGCGAAAGAATGAAAATCAAACATAACACAGAGCTCAACAACAAGGATGACCCACTAGATCACTAGATTTTAAATTCACAATCATTGATTTTGTACACCCATTTTCATGCTTTCACACTTAAGCGTTTGGCTGTATTCATCTTATTGGTTAACAAATATACGATTTTGTTAAATATGAAAACAAAATGACTTGACAGAATCAAAATGTGTCGAAAACTACATGCCAATATGTTTTGCACTGTACACTGTAAAAATGTAAAAGTTGTAAAATAAAAATTAAAGATTATGGAGTACACCTTAAAAATACTATTATAGTCTCTACTTTAAAAATTCAGGTTTAATTTAATTGCTGTTTCTTTGTACTTAATTGTACAATTTACTAACAATAGTGAAACTTGTATCAAACCCATGTTTGTTTTGTCAGTGTAAACCATGAATTACAGTAATTTTAGCTATATAATTTCCAGCTTGTTGAATTTTAATTCTTGCAATTATAATAAAATAATTGTACAAAAAAAATGTACCATTTAAAGAAAAATTATTTATAGAAAATATACAGTAAAAAAGCATTGCTATTCTCTTAAAATTACAGGTTAGGCTACTATAGCGGTTTTTGCTGTGATTCCATAGAATAACTATTTGGGTTCCCCAGAGAACCTTTCAGTAGAAAGTTCTTAAAATAACTTTTTTTTCTTAGTGTAAAGAACATTTAAAAAATCTAAATAACGTTCTTCCACTAAAAAAGAATCCTTTGTGCATTGGAAAGATTCCATGGATGTTAAAGGTTATTCATGCAACCATAGATGCCAATGAAGAACCTTCATTTTTAAGAGCGTAAATATGTGACCCTGGACCACAAAACCAGTCTTAAGTGTCAAGTTTTCGAAATACATAATCTGAATAAATAAGCTTTCCATTGATGTATGGTTTGTTAGGATAGGACTATATTTGGCCGAGATACAACTATTGGAATATCTGGAATCTGAGGGTGCAAAAAAAATAAAATATTGAGAAAATCGCCTTTAAAGCTGTCCAAATTAAGTTCTTAGCAATGCATATTACTTATCAAAAATGAAGTGTTGATATATTTACAGTAAGAAATGTACTAAATATCTTCATGGAACATGATCTTTACTTAATGTCCTAATGATTTTTGGCATAAAAGAAAAATGGATAATTTTGACCCATGCAGTGTATTTTTGGCTATTGCTACAAATATACCCCAGCGATTTAAGACTGGCTTTGTGGTCCAGGGTCACATATAAAAATGGATCATCCCTTTGTGGTGGGTGACAGTGAAAATGTTGGCAGGCCAAGCACAAATCTGAACTACTGAGCTAGCAGGAAAAACCCTTATTGTTGAGCTTGTCAGCAATCATAATGCATGTATTCTGTTGAAAAACTGTAACCAAAATAAACATCAATACAGTATGTAATCTCACACAGAGTCTTCTGTATAATCAGTTCACGTTTGACAGTTTTGAATGAAAATGTTCAATTATATCTGATATCCAGAAGAAGCTCCAATCAAATCAGGTAGAGTTCAGGTAAAGTCCATTCCACTGTCTAAAAAAGACAATTTAAGAGCGCTTTCATCAGTAGTACCGTGTCTTTTCAGTCCAGCTTGTGATCCAGTGTTTCTTATTTTTTGTGGTGTCCACAGTTAAAAATCCCTGGTTTACCTGGTACTGTTCCTTCTTACAAATCTTCACGCCTTGGTATTTTGGCATAGTTCGAAAGTAGGCAGCCCGCTTAAAAAAGCCCATCTGTGAGAAAACATAAGAAAGAGCATTGTGAGCAAGCATCCTACCACATTATTTGACCAGGATTATTATAGTGACAAGGTAAGTAGCATGTGTTCAAAGAAGCTTTGAGAAATCCGAGAGCTTCAAATGAAATAATTTTATGAGATTACAAGATTAACATTAAGAAGATACTGAGAGAAAGCATTCTTTAAACTCAAGTGAAATTATGAAGAGAGCAAATTATTAAGAGAGAGAGCAAGTGTGTGAAAATGTATTATACATTCAGCAGCAGATTGTGAGGGGGAAAAGAAAGCTTATTATCTCTGTAAGAGAAGATGTGATCAGAAGGAGTTTGTTGCCTCAGTTGAAAGCGAGCCCCAAATTGCAAGAAAAGAACATGGTAACGCAGAAGGAAGTTATTAGTCTTGTCAAAGCAAGAAAAAGCGTTCAGAAGTTGGATTAAAGCAATATACAGTTGATGTTTTAAAACATCATTCTATCTCCAAGATAACAGCATCACAAGCCTAAGGACATAACTAAGAGCCTCACATATCAATTTGTTTCAAAAACAACCTCTAGTGTTTTTGAGAGCAATGATGAGAGTCGAAAACAGACGAGGCAAGCGTTGTGTCTCAAAAGGGAAGAGGAAAGACAGTATTAGCGGAGCTTGCATGGAATACATTATAGTTAATTAAGCCGAGCGTTTTAGCAAGAGAGCTGTTGGCTGTGGGACCTACGAATTCTCTATTTGTGTCTGAGGCCCACATGGCCAGCGCATCTCAGTCCTCCTCTGTAAGGCGGTCATTTTCAGACGGCTGTGTTTTCATCTCTGCTTTCTGGGCCTTGGCCTCATAAAGCTCTCTGGTGTTGGCCCTCTTGAAGAAACCGCACTGGGAACAGGATTCAGATACGAGCGATCAAACAAAACACAAGGCATGGCAGGAGAAATTGATCTAGGCTGGAATCAGCTGCTCTTCTGGTACAAATGTTTGATACATGTGTGATATATTTAAAATATATCCATGTGCAGCATTTATCGACACCATAAAGCATTCAACATAAAAAATACATGTAATTTGATTGCAAAACACTGTATAAATGTGATTTGGGAAGTGAAAAGTATGAATTACATATTATTTATGCTTAAAAACTATATTCTATTCAACAAAAAAATACACACACTTTCACAATAAAATGGCTTTTAATACATTTTTTAACAAAAGAACAGTTTTATTTGTGATTTTAATTTTTTTATATTTATGAAGTCACTACATAATGCGTCACATTTGATAATATTATGATAGATTTTTTGTTATTTAATTCATGCTTACAGCATAATTTTAGTTTCATGTGTTACCTGCATGGTGGTTTATGTGACACTGTTCACTGACTATATATGTTCAATTGCTATTGTAAAAGCTTAAATCATTAATTATCATTAATCATGTGGCCTACTATTTTAATAACGTAGAAAGGAATTTCAATTTTTTTCAGTTAACAGAATATGTGGTTATGATCGGTAAGTTTACAGGCAACAAAATGCCTCACAGAAAAAGATGATTAAAATGTGTGGCAGTATGTGTAGTTGTTTCTCTCAAGGTGGAGGTAAAAAAAAACTAACTTCACACTTTGTTTATGGTGTCAAAGCATAATGTGATAAAATAAAGTTGTTGTTTGTGTCCTTCCGTCTAGAATAGCACGCAGATGTGTGAACAAAAGGAAAGTGTGGAGCATTGAAGCACAAAAGGATCCTCACCTTCCACAGTAAAATGACAATCAGACCCAGCAGAATCACTCCTGCCAACGCGGACACTATGATTATCCACTGAGGCACTTCATACTGAAGCTCTTCTGCCTCTGCAGGGTCTATAGATACTGTAAACTAAACACAGAAAATATGTGTACTGTCATTAATCTCTAATGCACCAGAAAACATATACAGGAAATTGCCTCATTTTAATAATTATTCGATTTTCCCTCACTTATGCTAAATGTATGCAAGAGAGTTCCAGATAGAAGAGGAAACTCTGAGATGTAGAGTTTGTACCTCACGGGTGTAATTGCTCATCTTGATGCTTGATTTGTCTGTTTTTAGACTCAGTGTGGCTCTACCATACACAAGTACTCTAGCAGCATTGTAGTCCTGTAAAAAGAAAGCAGCAAAAATGTTATTTTCTGAACTTCAGAATGAGTATCATGTATATTACTGCACGTTTGGGATGTTTCTTTTATTTGGAGTAGTGATGGGTCATTCATGAACAATTCATTCATTGCATCTGTCACGTGGCAAAAGAACGAAAGACTAATCATTTGTGCTTCTACTTCATTATAATGATCTAGTTCACAATATGATAAAAGACTGTGTATGTGAATGTGTATGAGGAATTTGAACTCAGTTCAAATGAACAAAAGAACCTGAATAGTTCATTTTGCTGAACAAGAGAGTCAGAAAAATTATCTAATTTTTCCCACCGTTAAATTGGACACACTCAGCTCAGGACACGGAGTTCTCTACTAATCAGCTGATAAATTAATTCAGCTGGGTTAAATAAAGGAGACTTCTGAAATGTGCAGAGCTGGTGAGGCTAGAGGAACAGATTGAAAACTCCTACAGGGCAATGTTTCTCAAAAATACTGTACCTAAACAGCTCATAGAGACCAAGGGTACTAATAAGGGGCTTTCGCACCACGTAGTTCTAGGAACTAGCCAGCAGGGTTGTTCCTAGAGAACCAATTTCTCCCTTAGACCATTTTCCAGGTTTCATTTGCACCAGCAGCGGGAATTCTGAAGCGGGCGGCATTTACAAACGTCAACAACTGATAAATGGAGGACATCGTGATCGTAGCTGTTTTTGTTGTGTGTCGTGGGTTTCGCGATAACGGAGATGGAATGTAAATACACAAATTACGCAAGTGAAATAGCATGAAAATCAGACTAAATCTCCTATGACAACTTGCAGTGTTACATATCATTGAGGCAGAGAAAAGAACACAACGCTGCAGACAACAGATAAATGCCGTTTTCACAGATTTTCATGTTCGTGGAGTAAATATCTTTACACAGCTTTTTAAAATGCAGAGTAACTGGTGTTTCGTATGTGTTTGGCCAATCACTGTACACTTAACAGAACTTGTTTTAGACTCTACTCTGAAGAAGCTAATTTAGTTCCCCCAAACGGAGTTCCTAGAACTATAACCGTTCCTAGCTCCTGCTGTGTGATCACACCAAATAGCAGGAACTTCATATGAACTACTTCCATTCTAGGAATATGAAAAGGTTCCTCCAGTGTGAAAGCCCCTATAGTTTCTGCAGTGTTTTGGCCAATGGTTTCCTTTAATGAAACAGAGCTCTATACAGTAAATGCTGACAGATATTAAAGTGCTGCTAGAAAAATGTAAATAAGGCATTTGAACATTCTTAACATACAGTATTTAACAAATTAAATCACAATTACATTTTACATTTCCACATACATCGGCGCCCAAGATATATTTGGAAGAACCCACAATTAGAAATGTCTAAATGTCATAAATGCAAAATATAAATTATAAATCCAAGTTATATATATATTATACATTATACAAAACAATTAAAAATAAAGTTAGGTTTTAGATGATAAAACAATATATACTGTGTTCAAAGTTAGTAGATGGTTTCCATAGTTAATGTGAATATATGACTTCATACATCCACTAAAATCACACTGGGACCATTTAAAAGTAATGTCTTACAAAAGTTAAGGTGGTTCTGGGCAAAAGTCTAGCATCATTTGTTTGCAGATGCCCCTTTGCTTCTAATGCACGTTTTAAGTGTCCAAATAGTTTTTGGGGCCACTGTATCAACTTTAAGCCAAAGTATATTGCATATTTTGAAGTACTGCACCTGGTGTAACAAAAATGAAACCACTTAAACCCTCATAAACTCGAAGAAATGTCACAAAGCAAGTGTGGGATTTATCCTTGAGAGCCTGGCATGCAACAAGCCTGCAGTAATGAGATGAGGATATAAAGTTTCAAATGAAAGCAGAGCTCTGACCTCAAGCATCGTGCTGTTCCATAAGCGTGCTCTGACAGTGAGATTGGCCGAGGTGTCCATGCCAAGCAAGGGGCAGGTGAATGTCTGACAGAGGGCACTGCCTGGGACACAGTCCTGAGATTGAGAGAGGATGAGCAGTGGCAGCCAAAACACTCTTCATTTAGTCTTTGTCTAGTCTCTGTTGCATACTACATCATGCAACGTATCAGAGGAGATATGACATGCCAGTATCATCCAGTTGCCTAGCAACAAAACAATGGTTGAGGGAGACGTATACTCACCAGGACGGCAGAAGGTTTCCTCAGGACGGCCTGCGGGTTCGGGAGGGCCTGCGGTTCAGTCTGTTCAGACTCCAAGGAGGCCTCGTCTCTTTTCCTCCTCCTAGTCTTGCGCTCTGACACCTAATCCACAGGAGGTAACACGTCCATCACATTAACAAGTACTTTATTTTAAGTGCATGGCAACAACATGCTGCAGGGATGATGTTTTTCAAAAACCTGAAAACGAGTTAGCATATTAACAC
This sequence comes from Ptychobarbus kaznakovi, assembly GCA_027422405.1. Taxonomy (NCBI): domain Eukaryota; kingdom Metazoa; phylum Chordata; class Actinopteri; order Cypriniformes; family Cyprinidae; genus Ptychobarbus; species Ptychobarbus kaznakovi. Next base: position 9,986,311 of record CM049807.1, on the reverse strand, counting down.
ATAGAGTTCCCTGGTTTCCGAAGTTAATGGGTTTTTCAAATGGGATTTTTTTAAAAAAGCCTGAAATAAGGTCAGTGGTTAACAAAAGCTCAAGACATTATGTTTTATTCTACAATATAAAATACAGCAGTAATACCCCCTAATGATTTTTTTTTATCTTCTTTGCATCTTGACAAATTCGGTTGCTAACAAATGGCTAAACTGAATTATAGAGGTTGTTGGGCACATTAAACATCATCACACTGAACAGGAAAATGTAAATCAAATATATTGATTCATTCGCTTTGTTTATAATTGTACTATTCTAACTTAAACTTTCAGGGAAAATGTTTATTTTATAGTAGTTTGTCTATAGCGTATTTTTTTACTTCTGGCAGTTGTATTTTGGCTTCATAAATCATAAAAGTTTAAAAGTGTTCATTTGCAAAGATAATTGTCATGAACAAGATCTGTAAGAATCATAAATGTGTGTTGGTCACAGAGCTTATTTGCTAATCCACAAAAATTTTGTCGAGGGATCCAGGGAGAAATACAGAAATATGTACTTCCTGTAGCGCTCTACTGGATTACTTTCCACCACATTACGGATTTCTATGCAATATTAATAAGCACAAATCACCTTGAATTAGAATATTTTGATTGACTTGCTTAGTTTGGTGTTTCTTTCTTAGTTAGTTCTTGGATTTATTTGTAGAGCATCTAGACCGCCTAAGCACATGTCACACTGATTTATAGGCACAGTGAGATAGATAGTCTCCGAACCACCCTCTGCTTCATATTAGAAGATGGACTTTTTCTGAAATAATTCCCACTAGGCTTTGAGCGAGATTGCAGTGCGAGCTGTGGGTAATATAGTTCAGGGAAAGGAGGAGGTCTCAGTCCCAGCATGATTTCTTCTGCTGCTTCTCTCAAGGATTCAAAGGCTGGATTGTGCTAAACTGCTCTTTCATCAACACCGTACTGCAGAAAAACAATCAGTGACCGTCACACATCTAATCACTTACCGTGAGATTAAGGGGGTTTATGACGTTATTTTCAGGGACACAGAATGGCTTGGAGGTTCCAGTCATCTGAATCTCTGACAGATAAAGCAGCCACTTCTGATTAACCACAGCATAAGGCCACTGAAAGCCCACTTCCAGATACCCCAGATTTCCCAGAGGTTTTCCAGAAAGAGCCACCTGCAGACAGAAGAATAAAGAAAATAATTACTTTGAGTAATTGCAAACGGGTTGTGTCAAGTGTCTACTGACTTATCTAGTAAAGAACTTGTTTTAGGTTTTTAAAAAAGGTATCAAGGTATCACATAGGGTGTGTCACAATTGACAATGACCAAATTGTCAAAGTATTATCCATTTTGGCAAAATGGTGCCTAGTTTGTATGAATTCATATTCTCATGAATCTCATCTGTACATTTTCGTACAGTCTACTTGCTATAGCTAGTCTTTGTAAAGATGTCTGGTACTCTTGTAAACGTGCGTTGAAGACTGACACGGAAGAGAAGAAACTTATGTTTTCTGCACACAAAAAATATTCTAGTAGCTTCATAAAATTAAGGTTAAACCACTGATAATGTGTGTTCCGAAGATGAATGAAGGTCTTACGGGAACGACATAAGGGTGAGTAATTAATGACAGAATTTTCATTTTTGGGTGAACTATCCCTTTAAGTTTAGCGGTGGACCTATATGTTTACTCCAATCCAGCTCAGCCAATCAAATTCGAAGATACAGTGTAGCCTTTATTCGAGCTGTTCAAACGACACAAGAACTTGTTACAGAAAAACTGCCTACACACAATCTATCTTTTAGTCTTTGATTGCATGTTATCTTGACAATGATTTTTTTTGAGGTTTATGTTTTGTATTAGATTCGAAGTTTCACATTTTAGGACACCGTATATCATCTTCCTTTTACTTCTGTTGTGCGACCACCTTTACACCATTTCCTAACTAGGCACGATGTAATAAGTCTGAGATTTTGTCTTAATCGGTTGTGTCTGCGGCACACAACAAGAGATTTTGTCAGTCGTTTGGTTTCTCCACAGCTCTGCCTACCATGACATTTCATTAATCCAAAATCCCACTCCACAATGCTGTATGTCAAACATTAAATATGTTTTCAAAGGCTGTGCTGTGTCGCATAGTATTGTTTCCTTGTGGTGTGGACAGACAAATTGTCCAACACTGGAGACTTGCCACATCACAGCTAGTTAGGAATGTAGGCTGTAAAAAACATCTTGCCGTCAAGTTGAATTCCACTGGGCTTCCAATGTCACTGGTACTTTTCATGGCTGATTCTCCCATTACTTTTCCACTGAATTCTGTCCGAAACTGGGATAAAGGGCTACAAGAAAAATAGACATTTGCAAATTAATTTATTTGCAAAATTATTTGATTTTATGTAGCTATTCCTAAAGTTTAATATCAGGCAAAAAAGTGAAATGTCTGTATGATAATAAAGTGTAACATGAGTCATTCTGACATAACTTTGAAAAGCGGTAAAGCAGATGAGAAGATTCGGTGAAATGCTCTAAGGATAGAAATGGCACATTACTCACATATTAAAGAAGGGCTGTAGGATGTACTCCACCATCAGCACTCTCGACAGGGGCTGTAGATCATTCTGATCGCTCAACCTGAGGAGTGTAGATGAAATCATCAGCCAGAGTCCAAATCTGAATCATACTCTTTGAACAAACCTCTTTAACAGACAATTGTTCTTTCATATGCGTGTAAGCCGTATGTTAGTGGTTAAAACTGCAGAACTGAACAGTGAATCACTGGATTCCTTCCTGTGGGTGGGTTAATCAGATTCTTTCTATATGCAGTTCTGCTCAACTTTGCATTCTCCTTACAGCATATGATAGATGTTTATGATTTAAAAAACAAACAAACAAAAATAAGATATAATTTTTATTTAGTAGTATTTTTGAAGCTATTTGATATACTGACTGAAATTACACAGACTCATATAGATACAAGCTACATATAATATTAGGAAAAAGGGACATATCAACTTTCAACAGCATAATTCAAGTATTTTTTGTATTCTGTATAATATATGTTATGCAGCTTCTTCAATAATTAATTAATTAATGAGGTAACTTCGATTTTATCTCTCGAATAAAAGAAAATGCTAAACATCTTAGAGATTCTGCACAGGTTATGTAAACGTATGCGCACAACTGTTTCTCTTCCCGATTCTCTTTAGAAGAGATATTGATTTTTTTGCAAGCTCATTTCCTGCAAAGCATCTCTCCCCAAACGTTCAGGCTATTAAGAATCTGATGAAAGTAATGGAGATTTCTCATACGTTGAGAGCAGCAGTACAGTCTGAATCTCCTGCATGTCTATTGTGATTCCTGTCGTTTCAAAGTTGATCTCAATCTCCACCTGTGAAAGACAGAAGTACCCACACAAATAAAGACATCCATCTTCAGATTTATTACATCTGCTTCTAGAAATGTTCTTCATTGCAAGACTGTTCATTAAATTCACCTCCTATTATTACATTCTGTATCCAATACATACTCCTAAAGTCTCATCCAATACCCATTTAATATGATTGTTGCAGTATGTCTGCTGTTAAATCCCAGGGTAAGTGTGCTTAAAACCTATGAATGTCAAGTCACTGGTGCCAATGAAGACTTACCCTCTGATTGCTTTTGAAGGGGTCTCCCAGTGTACACAGAAGATAAGGCACCCCAGGAGAAAAATCGACATTCAAGTTCTACAAGAATCAAAAACAAGAACCAAGTAAAATTCTGTTTGCAGTCTAAATACATAAGTACATATACTAATGTTCAAAAATGTGGGGTTACTAAGATTTTTTAAAGTTTCTGAATGTTTCTTATGCTCACCAAGGCTAGATTTTTTTTAATACAGCAAATCTAGTAATCATTTGAAATAATTATAATTTAACATACAGTAATTGGTTTTTAGTTTCATTTATTTGAATATGTTATAAATTGTCATTAATTCCTGTGATGATAAAGCTGAACTTTCAGAATTAATTTCAGAATCTTTCAGAATCTTTTAGAATTAATTCTAATATGCTTAGTTGCTGCTCAAAAGTTTTATTATCATCAGTTTTATGTTGTAAACAGTTGTGCTGATTAATGTTTTTGTGGAAACTGTGATGCATTCTTTTCAGGATTCTTTAATGAATAAAAAAAGTTCAAAAGAACAGAATTTATTTGAAATATAAATATTTTGTTACACACAAATATTACTTTTGATCAATTTAATGCAACTTTGCTTCCAAACAGAAAAAAGTCTGACTGACCCCAAAGCTTTGAGCGGTAGTGTATATGCATGTGTAATATAGAGCAGCAGAGGTATTCATTGTAAAGTTTAAGAGATCCAAGTACTGGGCATTTAGAACTTCTACAAAGTGTTACTAATATTGAACAGCCATGAAAATAAAATCAATGTGCATGCAAGGGATACTTATTGTAAATATCCAAAATGATAGCAGCAGTATCCTAAATAATCCTAAATAGCCTTTCCACAAACTTCTGCTATTATACATTGTAAAAGGGAAATGTACAGTTGTTGCTTGAAGGAGCTGCAATACAACTATTGCCTAGATAGAAACAAAAGATTAAGATGGCATACGCTTTGTTTTACGATTATATTAATTTATGAGAAACATTACCAGATGTTATCAGTTCAGGGTCTAGATCTGGGTCATGGTAATCTTTTATATAGACTATTACATGAGAAACTGTTATGTACTGTGTATTGAGAACCGTAGAAGGAACTAAGGTATCATTTCTGAGGACATCTTTTAAACTTACCTTGGGGTTTAGGCTGGAGAAGCTGAGCGAGGTGGGAATGGTGACATTTAGAGAAGCACTGTATGCATCTTCTGCTTTCCTGTCCTGTGATGGAACATTAGACACATTCACCATCAACTTCAGCTTCTTTACGTCAGTAGTGTAGTGGAAAATCTGCTGGCCATTCCGCCTGTAGAAACACACATATTAGCAGTTCACATCACATCTATGAAGTAATGACAGTTTTTCCAGTCCAGGTGATTGGATCAATGGTGAGTGTTCATGAGCAAAAATGGGACATACTTGAAAGGACCTAAGAATCACATTGGCTAGATTCATCCTTTGTAGCATGATGGAATATATTAAATCAAAAACTTATTTTCTATTCAGTCATCTACTTTCCCTTTCACATGGAAAACGGTAGTGAGCTTACGTAAGGAACGGTATGTTCTGCTCATCTGTGAATGCAGCCGTCATCTGAAGGTTGCTCTCACATTTGTTATCTAATCCACAGGCTTTCTGAATGTGAATCTAAAGAACGAGATGACATTGGTGGAATATAAGAGAGAATGTGAGCAAGTAGTGAAGGGCAGGCATCGCATTTACAATGAAAACATCATTTGTGTTTGAGTGAGGCAAAATATGCTATAAAAGGTACCTCAGCTCTTTTAGTCAGAGCGCCTTTTTGGCTGATCACAGGAAAAGCACTGAGGTCTTCCAACGTCTGCCCGCCTGAGGGAGGAGTCTCCACCAAAGACACCCTCAGCAAGAAGACTATCGGAGCAACCTTGTCTTGGATCTTCTTGGACTGTGAGTCAAATGAAGATGCAATTTATACAAATCTCTGAGTACAATTAGCCCAATCTGATCACAACCACTTAATGATTATGAGCCTTTTTGTCACAAAGAATAAAAAAGCAATTCAAAGGATGGCCTTGTGTCATACCACTAGCTCGAGTTTTAGAGAATGGCAATCTCCAGACGGATTAACAGACATTTTGCCAGTGTATTTGTCATCTTTGTTGTCAAGGAAACGAACACGAGGGCTCCGAGACGATTGCTGATCGGCTTCCACCGTATATTGAAAAGCTGGGAAAAAAACAGATATTTCTTACAGCTACTTCATGTCGGACCTGACGTCTGAATGTCAAACAGCACACTGAATCATACATTTTGCATGACAATAATATCTAGAGAGTTTGCACTTATATTTAGGGTAATAAACTGAGATGTGGGACTTACTAATACTCTTCTGGGAACTGGCACTGCCAGTGCTGAATGTGTAGGACAAACAGATTTTTGCTTCAATACTGTATGAGGAAAACACAACAGAATTGACTGATTTAAAGTCACAGAGACATTACAATACATTTCAAAATGCACAATCAGTATTAAAATTACAGCTGTTGCGATCAAATTATGAAAAATATAGATTACAGCATAACATTTAGATTTTATTTACAACCAGTTGTTTTGTTGACAATCGCATTGATTCGTGCAGTTTTTAAATTAGTCTATAAACAGTCAGTGTTGACAACTGGTCCTATTCAGTGAGTCTGATCTATTACAGATCTATCCATATTTTATGTTTAGGAAAATAATCGACAGTTATTATTTTGTGACACTGTAGTCTTCTGAAGTGACTACTGAAGTGTCTCATTTCCATGTAAACAAACAAGTGTGAAAGTCGGAGCGAGACGTTTAGGGATTCATTACCAGGCATCACAGTCTTCTAGGCTGATAATCTCTGGTGTCATAGTGAAAGAATTCTTTAGGTGAATCACAGGACGTGCTCTTATAAGGGGGAAATGAAAGAAAACAGTGAGATATAGCCTGCAGGTCTGAAAAAACTACTAATCAAAATACACAACTGTGATATAATAACTGATTGATTAATTGTGGTCTTTGTCTGCTACCTTGATGCTATACAGCTAAAATATGTAAAATAGTAAAATATTGTGACATGATCAAATCACCTCAGCAAGACCACGCGATCATCTAATGATCCAACTGCTACGTCTGGGTAACTGTTCCCGTCCACATCCATGCCACCACTGATGGAATAGCCAAACGTCTGGAATCCACCACCTGGGATGTCTTTTCCATCAATGACCTGAGGAGTTAATATTAGAGCAATCAACTGACTATCTAGAAAGCAATCATACAAAAAGACCTCTAATAGTGTAAAACCAAACCTACACTACAGTTGAAAAGTTTGGGGCAAGTACAAGGAATTAATACTTTTATTCAGCAAGGTCAAATGATCAAATGTGATAGAAAGGACATTTATAATGTTAAATCTTAAAATGGTAAAAATGTCTTAATGCGTCATTCCTCCATCTTTAGACAACCTCTTTAAAAATATTCGCTCAAAAACATGGCACATTAAAAAAATGTCAAGCTGGTCGTGATAAAATGCTTATTAAATGCTTATTGGATGCATATTCTGATTATTACGGTAATCTGCAGGCAGCACAGACAACCCTAGACGTGTTTTTCTTTGAGTTTATCAGTGAGTCGTCAACAAGAACCGCATTTATTCATTCAGATAAAGACTGTTATTTTCTTCTTAAGAACATTTTTAAGAACTTAGGAGCTGCACTTAATTATTTTTAGTAATTGTACATCTTAACACTTTAAATACTTCTTAGTATTCCCTTAATCTCACCTGACTAGGCGTTTGGGAAATACCCGTTTTGCTGCCCATCCATATCGATACTCTGCCTGTACTATGATATGGAGCACCAACAGCAAAATCTGTGAAGGAACAGAGGAGTGAGAAACAATCACTGTGAAAATACTTCTTAGTAATGCCACAAGAAGGCAGCAGAGTAAAATGTCCTTTAATGTATAATCACTGCTCTGATGAAGCGCTGCACACAAAAGTAAATTCTGCAAATAGCCATAAATACTAAAAGCCACATGCATGTTACATTGTACAGAGTGCAATCAAGCAAAGAAACCCACCAACCTACCATGAAAGCCATCCTGGTTCACATCACCAATAGCAGCAACAGCCATGCCAAAAGCTGAGTCCTTAGGCCCAGTGAGCACCATGTCCGCTTTGTCACGAAAAGACCCGTTCTGGTTCATATAGACATACACCGCCCCACCTTCATCTTTTCTCCGGTCGAAATAGAAAGGGGCTCCAACAATCAGATCCTTCCAACTACATGGATAATAATGAAGACAAGTTAAATCTTTCATTATTGACCTCTAGTTGAGGGGGAAACAAAAAGCCAAGAATTGTCTTTACCCATCATTGTTAAGGTCAACAATAGCAACGCTGCAGCCAAAATAGGATCCAACTTGTTCCCCCATGACAGTGGCTTTTAATTTGACTTCTCTATTGATACCAATTGTATGAACTTCAGCCATCATTACAGATCCTCTGGCTTCATCTCTTGGAGCTCCTGTTACTACTGTGTCTTTGTCTTTGCTCAACACGTTTTGAGCCACAGCTATAGAGTAACCTGTAGAGCAAGCAGTCAACAATATCCAAGAGCAATGTTCTATGTCTACATATTGACATAGCTGACAAAGGAAATGTCAAATTAATTACAGAAAGTACATGTAAGCTATAGATTTTGTGTTTCAGGAAAGAGGCAAAACGGATTAATTATGTAAAATAGATAACGGCCAGTTAACAGTTGAAAACAAATGCTTATAAATAAAAATGCAACATGAATAGTTTTATATGTATATATAAATACACATACATACATGTGTTTATTTAAGCATATATATATATTATTTTTTTCTCACTTATGTATGATTTATATTATATTTAAATATAAATTATATATTAGGGCTTTAACACGTTTATTTGATTATTTATGGAAAAATAATGCGATAAAAATATTCTGACACGGTTAATGTACCCACCCTGCCGCCAGACATATTAGCGGGGTAGGGCGATGTCTTTAGTAACATATTAAACTGTAAAATGACTTTAAAAAGCATGATTTACAGTTCAGATTTTCAAGTTTTCACAAAAAACAACAAGTTTTAGAAAATTGTAAACTTCACATTCCAGCCTTTAAACTATTTTTTCAAAAGTATAGTTTAGTCAAACTTTTTCAAAAGTTTAGTCAAAAGTATTAATTATTATATTAATTTAAACAATTATTATCAATAAAATTATTATATTAATAACATTTAAATAAATGTTACTGTTTATATTTTTATCATGCATTATCTTCTTAAAGAAAACATTGTGTGATTAATCATGATTAATTGATTTGACAGCCCTGAAATAAATAATAGAAATAAATCAACTCAAATTATTTTTGGTTGTTTTTGTTGTTGCTGTGGTTTCAAAAACTTGTTCAAAAGGTTGTAGCACTGCCTTACCAATGTAAATATTCCCTCTGTTCATGTTTGGAAGCTTGCTCTTCACATAATCAATCGTATCTTCAGGGTTGTACCACTGCGAAAATGTGTTTCCTGCGTATGATGGAAAATGATTAGAGGATCATTTAATATCATTCTTGCATGTAGAACTAAATGTTTACAGGAAAACAAAGTCCCCTCACCTTGCCAGTTGAAGCATCCAGGTGCACCCAGGAAGACCTCCGTCTGAGTGATGGCAGCAGACATTCCAGCAAGACACATGCCTTCATTAGTCTGCTCATCTCTGGGGTCACACACCTCATTGTATGACTGCCATTGAGAGTCTGCTGTGTTATATTTCAAATCATTTCCACGAACATAGCACCTCCCAATCATCCGAAAGTTGGTTTCAAAGTTTCGTATATAACGATGGCCACAGGCCTAGTAAATAAAGGGATGAATACTATGTTAGGATGGTAAGAGCAATGTTTTTGTGCATCGATTTTTCATAGGCCAACATAAATAAGAGAGGTAATTATTATTAAAAACTCACCAGTACACGACCCCCTGGTTGACCCTGACTGGCTAATGACACACCTAGCCACATCCCATCCATCATGTTATCTTTAGGGATTGGTATGTCTTCAGAATCTGCATAACAAAAAGCAATTGTTCAGATCTGTTCTTTCTATAGTACCATGCATGTGGGACACAGCAACAGCAACAATAATATAAAAAATGTAAAAGCAAATTTAGTCTAGTATGAATGGTACTGTTATAATTATTATTAATGGTGGAGAGGCATCGTTATATTACTATTTATAATACTATTAGTATAATAATAATGAATATTATTGTACTGTTATATATTATAAATTACATTATTAATATTTTAAATATAATTATGAATTACTATTTTTCATTACTATATTATAAATTATTAGTATTATTTACAAAGGGAGAAAATAAATACATCTGTAATTTACAAATATCAAAAGATAAGTAAAGGAATACATTTACGATTTATTTATTTATTTATTTTTTATTTTTTATAAATGTCATATTTAATTTTTTTTTTGTTAATACATTTTTTATTTACTTTCTATTTTTTTCAATCATTTCATAAATTATATAAATGTTCATATAATTTCCCCTTTATGAAATGTAGGAAAGTAAACAAACAAATAAATAAAAATGTAAGCCCAAAAAACCCTCATGGCTTGTATGAATGTCAGGAAAATTACTTGAGCTGAGAAGGTTCAGTCTTCTGCAGTCTTTGCGGTCTGCTGTGATTGGACAGGCATATACATCTCCAGTCTCATTGGCTGACACGCCCGACTCTGCTTTCTCCTTCGGTGCTCCTACAAGAAGTCTGAAACATGTGTAAACCTGATTGAGCTCAAGTGTGTCTCGAGGCAGGGTTTTATGCAACAGTTGCCGCAGTACCACAGTAATGGCTGTTTGAGACAACAACAACACAAGATTATTTCACACAGCACTTTCAAGGATAAAGCAGAAAATCTCATCCAGCTCTGTGCCAGGTTTTGCTTATATTTTACCTTATCCACAGAATTTAGTGGACACTGCAGATAAACTGCATGTGTAACCCTTATCTGTCTGGGCTTGTCGCACTACGTGAACTCATTTTGACTGGAAGGACTTGTCAGAACCCATTACTTCCAGGACACAGTGCAACTATGGACAGAAAAAGCTACATGCTTTTAACTATCTGCAGAACCCTGCTGGTAAAAGAGATTAACATATAAAGCATCTAAAAACCACAGGAGACGGTGATCACATTTTACTCAAATGTTCATTTTCTGAAAATATGTTGAATGGATTTGCTTAATATGCTATGGAAAATGTAACTTCACACATTCATGTGTCTACTTCTCTACCTCTCTTTCCATAGGCAAGCTATTATGATACATACATCATTCTTTATTCCTTCCAGGGAAAAATCACTAACTCAAGCTCCACCTATGTTACCGATTTAATTTTGATCACAAAAAAACAAGCAGCCTTAAAGATAAGAGTCAGGCATTTCATTAAACTCTAATCACAAAATCAATGAATTTTATTTCAATATTTGCGAGAGCACGACAGACATAATAATGACTAAAGCGCTGCTGCCTGCAAGCTCGATTCATTAATGTTTCATGATTTTTGGACACACAGCCTAGTTGCTATTTTATCCACCTTGCAGCCCGAGGCCTCATAAATATTCCACTCTGTGAGGGATGAGATCTCATCAGATCATGACTCGTGTCTAACGGGATTATGAATGGGCTTTAGTGGGCAATGCGCTCATTTCATCTTCTTTAAAATTCTGTTTGGTGAATTTTGAACAGGAATTTATTATGTCTGACAGTCTAATCATCACAGATTTCATTCCTTCGACAGAGAACTTGGGTTATAAGTAACATGATATTAGCCACAGTGAGTGGTATTTTTGTATTCTTGTATGCCAGATCACTACACAGAGACAGTTATAAGTTCACACTGCAAGATTTTTGTCTCAATTTTCACTCGCCGACAGGTTTTGCAAAATCGCAGACGCCCGTGAAATATTTGGCATGCTAAATATCTGGACCGGTCGGCGATTCAAAATCCTGCGGTGTGAAATGAGTTCTGATGGAAAATACATCGGTGATGGTCTACAGCCAATGAAAGAGCAAGATACAGGGCAGCCGGAAGTTTGGGGAGGAGTTATATAACGTTATATGAAACAAAGGCAGTTCATGACCCACTTTAAGAATATGAAACAAAGGCAGTTCATGAGATAATACCCAGCAGCGGCTCTTAAATAAGATAATCTAATAACTTTGGTAAATCTGTTAAAAAAGCTAACTTTTGTAGCTTTAGGATAATGTGAGATAATACTTTGTGAAGGGCACAGGTCAGCAGCGGCTCTTAAATAGCAGCTATATTTCTAATAACTTTTGCAATACATAAATATAGACCATAATGGATAACTAGCTTTAAGGATAGATTTCATTCATAAAAAGATGCCACTAAACAAATATAAAAAACAACTGTCTTTATGTTGTTTCTACATTAATTTGAAGATTGAATGTAAACTTTTTTCAAAAGTATATAAAAATTATATTTAAAAACTGTGGGATCAAACACAATTAATTAGGATTAATTTCAGGAAAAAATGTGCGATTAATTAATTAAATAATGATTTAATCGACTGACAGCGATTAATTAATTAAATAATGATTTAATCGACTGACAGCGCTAGTTTCAACTGTTTTTGTCCATTAAATGAAAGTCAATGGGGTCCGTTGGGTTCCACTATATGGACATGAAAAGATATTTTAAGAAAAAAAAGTCTTAGAGCTTTGGATTGACATGGGGTTGAATACTAATATTTATTTTGGGTGAACTAATCAATTAAAATCACAATTGCATGCCTCATGAATCATAAATCATATACGCAAATGCTATACAAGTGAACATCATTACTAAAATACACTGCCCCAAGTGAACAACAAACGCACATTCTGAAGTTTCCTTTGTGCTCATTTTGACAACACTCCTTTCAGTGGTGGTTTGTTTTCATTTCTGTGCTTGTTCATATGCATCACACGTTGCGTTGAGGTAGACTGTGATGAGGACACAGACTGAGGTCAGAGTCAAAGGGAGGGAGGGAGAGGGGGAAGACAAGGAGGGACAACGAAAGACAAAAGGTGAAGTGAAAGACATCCCTCCCTCTCCCTTTGGGCCTAATTTAATTTGGACCCCAATGATCGTCCCCCTCAAACCACCATCACAAACAATCGGCTGGCGTCTGCCCTCAAATCCTGTCATGTGACTAGAAACTTGCTTTCAGCAAGGACAAGACAGGAAATGAGAAAGTCAAGAGAAGGTGAATGAGCAAGAAAGAATGTCAGACTCTTACTTGTCGCTGCATGTTCACCACCTTTTATGGGGGCTGTTGCTCATTTTATATGTAAAAGGCGTGTTTACTTTTGCTTATGTCTTAAAGGTGCAGAAGCAACAAAATGGCATGTTTAATATGAAGCAAAATGAGAGGGTGCTTATTAATATAGTAATTGAAAACTAAATTATAATATGATTTAGAGCAAAAAAAAGTGTGATTAACTTTATAAATAGACAACATGGGACAAGTCTGACTTATAACACAGAACATCTGTACAGAAGCGTTGTGCAGTTTTAGTGAATCATTCTTCCAGTGCATTACACCTGAGCCCGTTTATGCTTAAACAGATACCAGTCACATGACATTAGTTTTACCACTACAATTATCTACAGGTCTAGTGGTGAGCGGCACATACCTCAGAGCCAAGTTTATAAACCACAAGCTGGTTGAGGATTTGCATTCACTGGTGCATCATTTCATTGAAGCTGCTCTGTTTGAGAGCATATGACTCAACCCGAATAGATTAATTTAATCTTTTCCACAGCATTAGTCTTCATTTTGCTTTTCTGTCAGATGAAAACATCCTGCAGTATATTACTGCAAATAACACTGAGATTTCACTTTTATTTCTTGGTCTAGTGAATATTTTGAAGATATATACTGACATTTGGCATTTTCCTTAAGTTTAGAAGCAGGCATATGTTAATAGAATGACTCTTTTACTTTTTATAAACCTTTCTAGCCCTATGTATACCTCTTTTTGTCTTACACAGTAATTTTGAACGTTTTTGAGTCAGATCACAGAGAACACAACTTCCTGTAACCTTCTGAATAAGGTGCGTCTGCTTCGATCGTTTCACTGAATTCATATCAGGGCCAGAGTTCACATGTTGCACCTTTGTTTGATGTGTGTGCCTCCAAGCTGTTCTAAAGGCCTGAACTTTCAGTAAATAGTACTTACAGAAAAGGGTCCCACTGGCCATGCTCACGCTTGGAGACTGTCTGGCCACGAACAAAAAGCTTGATCAGGAGACAAAAACTTTCTGGCAGTGTTGCACACATTCAAGTTCGGGCAGGTGAAATTCACATCCCTTATCTCCCACATATTGCTATGAATGGGAAAGAAACCAAAACAGAGTCAGCACTAAGCTGTGCAATAAATGGCGTGCAGAGAGAGCTCATTACACTTTCAAGTGAGTGGGTGAGCAGAGATGAGAGGCAGCAGTTTAAGGCATCATATTTGTGCAAAGTTTGTTTCAAAACATAGGCAACTTCATAATGTCTTCTAAGACACCTTCTCTAGGCAAAATTCTAGACAGCACTGCATATGTCCTTTGTAGAGAAGTCAGTCCAATAATGCACTGCGCTCAGTGAAAAAAAAAATCCATCATGGTAGAAGAATAAAATGCTACAAACAAAACAATGAAAACAGTTGAATCTAATTGAGATAGATTATTTTACCCTAAATTTAGCCTGAGTGTTGTGTGATGTATTTTACTATAGCTTAGCAAATATGCTAACATCATGTAATTTGCACATATAAAAAAAAAAAAAAAAAAAAAACTTTAAAAAAAAAATATAATAAAAAAAAAAAACTTTCACATATATATATATATACAATCATGTGCATCTCAATAAATTAGAATTCATTGGAAAAGTTCTCGTGTATTAAATAAATTCAACTGCACACAGACTAGTTAGTTTAAAGTCTTTGTACTTTTAATTGTGAAAAAACCCACCATTCAACACACAGACTAATATCTCAACAAATTATAATACTTCATAAGACCAATAAAAAAAAAAAAAAATTGTGAATTGTTGGCCTTCTGGAAAGTATGTTCATTTACTGTATATGTACTCAATACTTGGTAGGGGCTCCTTTTGCTTTAATTACTGCCTCAATTCGGCGTGGCATGGAGGTGATCAGTTTGTGGCACTGCTGAGGTGGTATGGAAGCCCAGGTTTCTTTGACAGTGGCCTTCAGCTCATCTGCATTTTTTGGTCTCTTGTTTCTCATTTTCCTCTTGACAATAATAGATTCTCTATGGGGTTCAGGTCTGGTGAGTTTGCTGGCCAGTCAAGCACACCAACACCATGGTCATTTAACCAACTTTTGGTGCTTTTGGCAGTGTGGGCAGGTGCCAAATCCTGCTGGAAAATGAAATCAGCATCTTTAAAAAGCTGGTCAGCAGAAGGAAGCATGAAGTGCTCCAAAATTTCTTTGTAAACGGGTGCAGTGACGTTGGTTTTTCAAAAAACACAATGGACCAACACCAGCAGATGACATTGCACCCAAATCATCACAGACTGTGGAAACTTAACACTGGACTTCAAGCAACTTGGGCTATGAGCTTCTCCACCCTTCCTCCAGACTCTAGGACCTTGGTTTCCAAATTAAATACAAAACTTGCTCTCATCTGAAAAGAGGACTTTGGACCACTGGGCAACAGTCCAGTTCTTCTTCTCCTTAGCCCAGGTAAGACGCCTCTGACGACAACTGTAGCCAAATTCCTTGACACGTCTGTGTGTGGTGGCTCTTGATGCCTTGACCCCAGCCTCAGTCCATTCCTTGTGAAGTTCACCCAAATTCTTGAATCGATTTTGCTTGACAATCCTCATAAGGCTGCGGCTCTCTCGGTTGGTTGTGCATCTTTTTCTTCCACACTTTTTCCTTCCACTCAACTTTCTGTTAACATGCTTGGATACAGCACTCTGTGAACAGCCAGCTTCTTTGGCAATGAATGTTTGTGGCTTACCCTCCTTGTGAAGGGTGTCAATGATTGTCTTCTGGACAACTGTCAGATCAGCAGTCTTCCCCATGATTGTGTAGCCTAGTGAACCAAACTGAGAGACCATTTTGAAGGCTCAGGAAACCTTTGCAGGTGTTTTGAGTTGATTAGCTGATTGGCATGTCACCATATTATAATTTGTTGAGATAGTGAATTGGTGGGTTTTTGTTAAATGTGAGCCAAAATCATCACAATTAAAAGAACCAAAGACTTAAACTACTTCAGTCTGTGTGCATTGAATTTATTTAATACACGAGTTTCACAATTTGAGTTGAATTACTGAAATAAATGAACTTTTCCACGACATTCTAATTTATTGAGATGCACCTGTATATAAAGTGCACATTACCATTAAAAAGGAGAAAGAAAATAACCAAAAAGTGACAGTAAATACATTTATAATGTTCTAATTCAAATAAATGATGTTCTTTTTATTCAGGAACTTTCTTTCACTGAACTTTCTATTCACCAAAGAATCCTGAAAATAATCACGGTTTCACAAAAATATTATGCAGTATTATCAATATTTTCGAGATTGATAATAATAAGAAATGTTTCTTGAGCAGCAATATTAGATTTAATCAGCATATTAGAATGATTTCTGAAGGATCATGTGACACTGAAGACTGGAGTAATAATCCTGAAAATTCACAAGAATAAATTACATTTTAAAATATATTATAATATAAACAGTTATTTTAAATTGTACTAATATTTCACAACATCGCTGTTTTTACTGTACAAATAAATGCCGCCTTAGAATGCTTACGAGACATCTTTCCAAAACATTACAAATCTCACCATCCTTAAACTTTCAAACGGAAGTTTAAATTCACATTTCATAAAACCATTCCTTCTTTATTATTTATCACACACATTTAATTTAACCCTTGCTTTATAGGAACCGCATGGATCAGAGCTGCTACAGTCACTAAACTGACAATCGCCCTGCAACTAGAACATTCACAAGGTGACAAATCTCATTTTTGACATTCCAGCTGTTACATATTAATGGATAATATCTAATCCAAAAACCCAGGATGCTCCACATGCACAGCAAGTCATTATCCCTCTAGGCTTTCCAGCCCAGAGGCGAGACAAACCTACTCTACTTCAGCTGAAAGTTTTTACGACATGCTGCCGAGACCACTCAATGATTTTAAATAGTGGAACCCAAAGTTTTCAGTGCCTACTGCTTACCCTACTTCATTGACAACTCAAGCACCATAATGACATGTTTAACTATAATACTCAAACGTAACATAATTTTGTTGATTTTTACTCGACTTTTCAAGACTTATCACGATTCACTTGTTGACATGACGTAAGACTTGATGGTTGGGCCTGTGTGCTGACATTTTATCCTACACGTCAGATTTTCCTGACTGCACATGCGCACAATAATATTTTGTCCTTTTTCTCACGCTGAACAACAATATTTAATGTATCTGCATTACTGTAAGGGTAGGTTTAGGGTTGGGGTAGGTGTAGACGTTAATAAAACACAATCTAATAGGTGGAAAAAATTATTTATGTGTTGGTTTCCGGTAAAAAAATAATTATTGTTGGTTTCCGTATCCCTTCTAGCCACAACCACAAATATAACACATAATTAATGTATCCCTTCTAGCCACAACCACGAATATAACACATAATTACTGTATTTACATTACTGTAAGGGGTAGGTTTAGGGTTGTGATAGGTGTAGACATTAATACATCATAAATTAACAGGTAGCATTTTTCATTTTCGAATTGTACTACCCACTGTTTTAATAGGAGGTAGGAAAATCTGACAGGGTAGCACAAATCGTCAGAACACCTGCCCTGTTTGCCAATGACATTAACAATAACCAATGTTTTTTGACAGGAATTAAAACGATGCCATGAGGGATAGAAGTGCAGTGCGTTCAATGGATTGCAGTGCAGTTTAACAACATATCAGTTGTTCAGCTGATGAAACATCTTTCCAAAAAAAACTTTTAGTAGACAACAACTTCATAAAACAGTTTTTTTTTTAATGTTGTGAGTTGGGAAAATTAGAAGAGCTGAAAAAAGTGTGTGCCATTGTAAAGACACTTATACACATTGTAAAGACGCATATCCCTTATAGGCATGTTTTCATAGGGTGACCATCCGCCCTCTTTTTCCTGGACATGTCCTCTTTTTGGACCTAAAAAAAATGGGTCCAGCCGGGTTTTCTTAATTGCCCAAATGTCTGGGATTCGGCTGGTTTGTTTAAGTATTTTTCAGAGTAAACACAGAACAAACAACATTGTCTCACACACTTACAAAATTATAATTTTTTTAAATTAGAAATTAAAACATAAATAAATAGATATAATTTGTTTTTAAATAAATACAGGTTCAATAACTAAAGGTACCATAGTAAAGATCTGCAAAACAGTCAACCATTACACTCTAAAAAACACCAGGTTAAAAACAACCCAATTTGGGTTGTTTTTAACTCAAGGCCTGGGTAAAAATATAGGACAGAACACATTTGTGGTTAATTTTACCCAGTAAATTGGGTTATTTCTTTAACCCAGAGGTTCTCAATTCCAGTCCTCGCACCCCACCCCCCCCCCCTCGCTCGTCGCCGCCGCTTCATATGGGTTGCTCTGCATGTCTCTCTTTGTGCCTCGAACACACCTGATTCAGATAATCTGTGATTATTGCCGCACGGACGCTCAGCGTCACGTGAATGGAGAAGTGGGCGCTGGACCTGGGCTTCTGCGTGATGATTGACGGTCTGTGTTCCTTTTGATTGACAGCGATTTTGCTCCCTACACAGAGTCCCATTGCGCTGAAGCCCTATTCAACTCAGTCCTGAGCAGGGGTTCTTATCAATCCGCTGAAGTTTACTTTTATTTCATTTATAATGTATGTTTTAATATACATGCTCTTAACTCAAATTTCATGGATTTGCGAGCAAAAATGCGCAAACGTCTTCACGAGCATGGAGTGCGTTTTTGTTTCGTTGTGTTCGACATCATTTCCTCTGTAAATATTTGGGGCATACAATTTAATTCACGTCTTGCAAGCACTTATAAAAAACAGTCTTTGAATTCGCTCCTGAATATAATAGCCGTTCGCTTCGAACTGGAATCATGGCGGAATATCCTCAGTGATGTCAATCACAAACTTCGCAGGCACTGCTGGCGTTTTAAGTTCCCGTCTAAAAGAGGCATATTACATTATTTTCCACATATTTCTGAAGCGATATTCAGATTAGTATTTAAAACATACGAAATATGCAGAGCGGGGGTGCGCGAGGACTGGATTATTGAGAACCGCTGCAATTTAACCCATTATAGTCTAAAGGAATAAATGTCACTGATGCAGCTTAACTGTGCCGTGCTAAATGAGTTGATTCATTTGTATTCATTCACATTAATTAAGATAATACTAGCTTTTTTCACTTTTTTTTAAATTTTGATTAATTTATGCATAAAATAATGTTTACAGATTAATTTCAATCCTCTAAACTTTTGTAAAATACTTCACAACCACTGGTTTATGTGATAACTTGCTTTATTTTCATTTATTTCTCATTTACAGAATTTATTATCTCATTTTTATGTAAGCTGTATACACATTGCCCATTTAATCTTGTTTAATAAACATTAGAAGTAAATATTAAACATTAAACAGACGTAATTCACGAGTAAATCGACCACTCTCTGTAATTGTGTTTCCACTGTAACGGCTCTGGCTCTCGCGCCCGAGCTGGAGTCGTGTTCGACGGGAACTGCTCACGGATAAGACCGCCGCCCTGCGTTTCACTCATGGACCAAATGTACTGCGATTGCCTTCATAACCTACCCCAAAACAAACAGTAAACAGCTCTGAGGACATATTTTTACATCCAAAGTATTTGTGTTCTGTATCTTTATAAATATAATTGTTTATTTTATGCAAAGCATCAGTCTCTTAATCACGCAATAAGACCGACGCGATGCGAGCGACGTTTGTTTAGTGATTCCCACTGTGCTCCTGTATGTTGCTCTGCATAAAATTGAATGATTTACAGCACAGAAACGATTTTATTAATAAAATAAAATGTACACAAACCTCTATTTACCGAAGAAATGCTTCAATTCGATGGCGCTTAGAACTGCTCTCTCCAAAAGATGACGCATAATCCCGCGATAAATAACCCAACCACTGGGTTACTCTGACCCAGGATCTAAGTAACACTAAAAAACTACCCAATCATTGGGTTGATACATTTGACCCTGAGGCTGGGTAACACAAAAACTACCCAAACACTGAAAAAATAACCCAAAAGAATGACCCAAAAGGCTCAACCCAGTATTTGGGTTAAAAAAATAACCCAGGATTTTTTAGAGTGTAGAAATTCCCAAAGGCAATGTACAACTCAACCTTCATAGGAAACATTAGACATTGGTTTGGCTGCTTGTTTGTCTAAATGATCCACAGACAGCAGACAACTTTTCAATGGCATTAGACCTCAGAAATCGGAGTCTCTCCATTTGTATGACAGAAATCATGTCCATAGTCCAAAGTCGAAAAGAGGGAGGTGAAGATGACTTCCAGTTTCTTTAATATGAGTCTCTTGGCCACGATCATACCCAGAATGAGGGCCTGTTGTAAAGTTTTTGGAACACTAGAAGTGTGTTGTGAAAAGCCGAAGATAGCAAGTTCCGCGTCCAGCAGAAGGGGCCTGTTATAGGCCTTAGAGTACCAATCAAATATGCTAGTCCAAAATCTCGACAGTGAAGGACAAAACCAAAAAGCATGAGCAGTTGTATCCTCCGTGACCTAGCACTTATCCGGTATTCGGCTGTTTTAATCTCACTCCTGTTGAATTTCTGACCATTGGCGCCTGCTCCCGCAACATGTTTCGCTCCCTCGATTTTCGTGTCCACTCCTTTAAACATTCTAATATTGTGTATAATTTTGGAGCATCAGCATTTAAATCTCTTTTGAATGAGTATTCGCGCAGTTTATTTTCACTTTCGATTTCGCTATCACATGCACTCTTTGTAAAGGGAGCACATCTTACAAGAGAAGATATTTGTCAATGAGCTCAGGATCTGTTGAGCAGCAAATACTCCAGCATGGTCTTGTCAGTCATCTCTCCTTATTCTTGACCCTATGATCAGTCAAATCTGACTCCTGCAGCGCTTGTTGGATGCAGGGTTGCCAAGTTTTTCCACATAATTGGGCTTCTTTATAACTGTTGCCATTGGTTGATGAAAAGTGGTTAAAGCGGGTTAAAGGTTTAAAATATTGCATAAAATTACATTTGACTGAAATGCTTGTATTGAAACATTTTACATTCTACCTATATGATAAAACTTTCACAGACTTTTACATTTACTGTTCCCTCCTGGTGGAATGACCTTCCCAACTCAATCCAAGCAGCTAAGTCCTTAATAATTTTTAAGAAACGGCTGAAAACACATCTCTTTCATCTTCATTTGACCCTCTAACTCTAGCACTCTCTATTCGAATGCTACTTGTAATTTAATCTGCTTGTTTTTTAATTAAAAAAACTTAACCCTCTACCATTTGCACTCTCTTTTCTATTTCTATTCTAACTACTTAGCCTTTAACACTAGCATTCTCTATTCTTTGTCTATACTTTCTACTTATTTTATTTTTTTATAAATAATGACCCTCTAACACTAGCACTCCCTATTTTTTCTATTTTATCTACTTGTTTTCTTTTTATTTATTTTATAAAAAAAACACCTTGCTAACTATACTGTGTTAGGCAAAACCCAACCCCCCGCCCACGATCCCTGCCCCACACTGTCCTCTTTTTGGAAAACTAAAATATGGTCACCCTAGTTTTCATCCACTTTAAATTCAACATGGTGTCTAACCTGATTAAGGTCTATTTACAGTATTTTCATGTATTTTACTACATGTAAAAGAGAACTAAATACCAATTCAGGCAAAGCTTTAAATATCTGTTAATCTGAGTTTAATATATTTTACTGTGTTAAAGTAAATATAATTGCAACTTTGTTTAGACAGACAGGTAATTCCCTTGTCTGACACCTACATCCGTGACACATAACCTCAGCCGCTAACAGAGCAAATACCACAAGTTAAAGCAGATAAGAAATCACACAGGAAATTCACATCAGGTTTAGCTTAATTTTACACTAAAACCTGACATATCGCCTACTGAAAAAATCCAGTGTGCAACAGTTTTCACTGGGGCAGAACACTGTGATTACAAATACATGAATTGAATATAATTATACAGCAGTTAGTAGCAGCCGTCTAATTTGAATGGCCAAGCAGCACATCAGCGAGCCAGTGAACTAACCGCAAGCCATCTGAAATGACTTTGCAGTTCTTGTAAATGTGTAAAATAAAGCACCTCAGTCAATCAGACCAATGATACATGATATATATCCTGGTTAATCAGTCTATTAAAAACGTTTAAAGGGGTCATTGGATGCAAAATTATCTTTACAAGTTGTACACATCCATCCTATAATGATAAAAATTCACCCAATGTTTTTTTTAATCCTCTTTTAATCTCAAATCAGGCTGTTCTGAGATTCCTGTCAGAATGACGTAGTTCTGTACAGGCCCCTCCCACGATAGTTGATTGACAAGACCGTTTTACCTTAGACCCGCCCTGAGTGAGCTGAGAGCTCTCCGCCATTGTGTCGACTCCGGTGCAGGGGAAGACAAGGTGTCTCAGATTAAGCGATTGAGGTGTTTTGTTGTTGGATGTAGTAATGAATATAGCAGTCGTCAGTTACTCCTGACATCTGGGCTGCTGAAGACGCAGAGGATTAACGTTACTTTTATTTTTGAAGGGAATGAGCCGATCACAATCTGCCTAAATGTGTCTGTGTTTGCACGAATTATTCGTGATCCAGCTTCATCTACAGAAGAAGAGAGTATAAGGGTTTTTTATGAATCTATGCAAATCACCTTTCCTAATATATGCTTGTTAGCAAGTTTAGTGGCTGAAGTTTACAGTTTGCTCATCGCCCCACTTGAAGAGAGGGGAGGGGTCAGCAGAGCTCATTAGCATTTAAAGCGACATAGACTAAAAAACAGCTCGCTTGAGTGAGCTGATTTTAGCAGGGTAAAAAGGGTGCTTTTTACACTACCATTGAGACATTTTATAAAGACCCTAATTTTCATTAAGACCCTAAAGAATCATATCAATTTGTGAAAAATGGGCATCCGATGACCCCTTTAAGTATTATATACTACCATTACATATGCTATGGTTGAAAATTTGGGGTTGTAAGACTTTTTAATGTTTTTGATATAAGTTTTATTTTTGTTTAATTTTTATATGTTTTACAATGTAATTTATTCCTGTGATGGCAAACAGAATTTTGAGCAGCTATTTCTCCAGTCTTCTTCAGTGCCACATAGGGTGGCCATACGTCCGGATTTTGGCCCGACAGTCCAGATTTTAAGCCCCTTGTTCGGCGTCAGGCGCAGCCGGATACACATTTGTCCTCCTTTTTGGAGTTGCGCTGAATCGGCCTAAAAAAAAACCCGCTCTAGAATCTTTATTGGGACGCAGCAGCATAGCGTCTAATGCCGTAAGATCTCTGGTCAAACAAATGATTGGCTGAAAGTGGTGTCAAATAAATATCTGATATACCATTGGTTAAAAACGTAAACAAGCCTCCACGTGCCGGCTACGTCATATCATAGCATTAACATGCCGAAACGTCAGACCTCATTTAATCCTGAATGGACAAAAGAGCACGAATTTATATCAAAAAGCAGTAGAGACGCTTTTCATGGATTTTGCACACTGTGTGTATCTGTGACATTCATTATTTGTTTATTTATGTATTTCTTTTATTTCCAGAAGTCCAGACATGTTATGTTTTCAGGCACTGTGCACTTTGCAAGACAGGTTCATCTCAGTGGTCAGTTTTTGAAAAAGACATCACAATGTCTTGAATAAATACAAATACTGTGAACAAACACTTTTTTGCCTCTTCTGTTACACAAAGGTCTACATCAAGATATATGGTAGATCAAATTGTCTGGCAATGAATAGAGTAGGCTATTTCAGAATCACTGTATCATGATACCATCGGTATGATGGACAAAATTGTATCGTAGTTGCGAGTACCCCAGAGTCCTATGCAATTATTCTTGCCTCACTGAATGCCGCAAAAAGTGTCCTCCTTTTTTGGTGTTATGGAAATGGCCACCCTAGTGCCACATGATGTTTCAGAAATCTTTCTAATGCTGATTGTATGATCAGGAACATTTCTTATTATAATCAACTTTCAAAACATGTGTTTAATAAAAGTGATACATTTTTTTCAGGATTCTAAGATGAATAAAATTTTTAAAAGAACAGCATTTATTTAAAAAAAGTGAAGTGTTTACAGTCGCTTTTTCAATTTAATCTGTCCTTTCTCAATTAAATAATGCATTCAAATAAAGTTTACTTATCCCAAACATTTGAACGGTTGTGTGTGTATATGTATCAACCATCATTCAGCACCAGCCATTAAAAAGTCCATAATTATCAACAAACTATAATAAACCAAAATACCTCCTGGAAGACTAACACGCTCAAAGACCAAAGATGCAAATTTCTACCATTTACCCACAGTAATATTTTTGGGGAAACAAAAGAGAAGTCGAGCTGGGGAGCCAAGTGTGAGCGTTTTATTAAGAATAGGAAGCAAAACCATATGAACACGCAAAGAACCCAAGAGAAACCAATTATGGATGCTTTTAAAGCAATGCTTAATTTGTTTTGAACCAGTGATTCGAAGCACATATCAAACCGCAAAAGTCTTGTGATTTTAAAAGGCTTTGTTACATCACATCTATTAGTATTTCTGTGTCAAAAACAGTACTTCAGGGGTAAAAACTAAAAACTTTTAGAGTATGGCCCTGTATGACATCATAAAGGGTGGAATTCCTTGTATGGGATGTTCTCCAGGAAGAGCGCGCGCACATCAACCAGAGCGAGAGCAAGACCACGAAATCAACAATGTCACCAAAGAAGGGTGTTCTTGGTTGTGAGGAAAGATCACCTTGTTCAGCTTCCCAGAGAACCCAGGCGTTAAGGGAAGAGTGGATGCAGTTTGTTTCTCCGGGGCTGCAATGGAGTTGTGCAAGAGTGTTTGTTTGTTCCTGATATTTCAGTGAAAAAATAAGTGAATTTTTTTTTATAAACAAATTACATAAAATTTAAGTCAGTTAAGTTTTGGTTCCGGTTTTATGTAAAAAAATTATGTAATTAAACATTTGCTGCAGTTGTTCAGCTGGTAACTGGAACTCAGTCGTGAGAATTTCAGCTTGCGGCTTTGCACAGACTTGGCATGATGAGAAGTTGTCTGTGGTCAAGACGATCTGATAACTTTAAGTACCTCAGCAGCAGCAGCACTAAAAAACCTTCTGCAGCTCTAACTAACGCCCTCACAGGAAGGAAACCGATAATTAGTCTATGAGAATGTGTGAGACAACTGACCAAAGATCAAGTCACAGAATCAAAGGACGTCCTTGTGTGCCACTGAGCCAGTCCTTTATGGCTTCGACAAGATGATGAATGTCTAACCAGTCCAATTAATATCATCACAACTGATCTGGTTTCTCAAATTGTCGATGCAGATAAGATCAGGAGGACCTCTGAATGGTTTATGCGTACATAAATCATTAATCAGGAAAAAAAAATTCTCAACATGAAAAGCACAAAACAAATACAAATTACAAATTAAAGCCCTTAGTACAAACACATAGCAGCTTCCTAAACAACTTAAGTGTTTTCTTCATATTTTTTTTAAATCACCACCAACCATGAAGATCAAGAGAAGCAGACAACTGCAGTGCTCTTCCTCTGAGGTTCAATCAGGAAGTCGCCAGAAAATGTATTTAGCAACACAGACAGCCTCACATTAGCTTGGGACGACTCCTTCTAGGACAATGACAAGGGCCGACGCAAGCACTGAATCTGTTTTTCCTTTGTTTGAACTTAGATGCATTTAATATGACAAACAGCAAAAATTTACACCACACTGTTTTTGAGACCATAGCACTCAGAGTCCACAAAGAGAAATGGGCCAGACCAGACACCACTTCTCTCTTGTGGTATAGTTTCCAACATGTGTTAACAATGAAGAGAAATGTCTTATGATTAATTTAGTCTGCTTTATGTATACTTCATTTATTCTATGTCTGCAGTGTGTCCAATACAGTCAAATCAAAGTATTATCAAATCAAATCAAAGAAAATGTCATTATCTCCATTGTGCTCGCAGAAATGACACATGAAACGTGTCGTAGACAGATCTGTGGTTTCATTGTGTATACAGCTTTAGGCCTTTATACATATATAAGTCTATAATGTGTTGTGGTTTTTAACATGTTTATAAAATGCTACCTTGTGGCTCCATCATATGCTGACGACTACATTGAAAAGCCAGGGTGTTCTATTATGGCACCATATAGCTGTCAACAATTAACATGCTTCAGCAATACCTCAGTTTTTAATAAAAGTCCCAAAGCACCAAGGATTTTGCCTGAGCGCTCAGAAAACAAACAGCAATTTGTTATTTTGGTCATATGGTCATATTTATTGGTTATATGCTCAAATGCTATTTTTCAATTAAAGTTGGGCTGTATGTTGTGAAAGAACATTATATCCATCCGTAATCAAAGAAAACAGCCTGCGTGAGTCAATGCAGTCACGCAGTTGCCTTTCATTGTGAAATCTGTGAAATTCTAATTTCCTGGGGAGATGAATAAGCACTGCGTGCAAACCAGTATCTACCTGTCCTGCGCTATTGTGCAAACTCTCGATTTTCTGCAAAGCTGGCGTTTTTTCTACAGCTCCCACTGAGGCTCTGTGAAAAAGATTTTATGTCCCACTATAAAATTGATTTGTAGGAGTGCAGATAAAATGATATTGTTGTTGAGATCAGTCTTCTTGCATACTAGTAACTCAACTCTGTACTAGTTATTGCCTTATGAGGCTGGTGACAGGTCTCACGACACCCATAAGCTCCAATTCATTTAGTGAGAATCATAAATAAGTGAACTACAAAGCTAAATCTACTGCTTCAGTCATAAGCAAATGGATCTCAGAGGAACTTACTGACTATTATAATTGATCAGTTGGTTTTTAGAGATACTTCACTGCGGCAGGGGGTAAGTGGTCAATGTGTACAGCTCAGAAAGCCTTAAGCAGCACTAGTTGTTGTGCTTTGTTTATTCAGTTTCGAAATCTCACAATATGAGTTAAAAATGTAACATTTGAACAACAGTATTTGAGAACAAAGGCGGCGACATTTGTTGTAGCAACCATAATGGTTGTAAAACATTAGACAAGCAGGTGCATGACCTGCCCAGCCCTAAGTCACAGTAACGGCGGCCTTATCACTGTCTCATATCCTCTTGTGAAATGGAGCTTTCATGTTAATCATTTACCTGAGTTAATCAAGTTAATTCAATGCCACAAAAACAATAACAAGAAAATGATGAAAGCATTTCAAAAATTTCAACCAAATCATTCAGACATGAACAATGACAAGTTCATATCACAAATTCATATCTTCATATAACGAAAAAAGGTGTGCCCCTACACTGTATAGTAGTAATAATATGCCATTCTTGTGTGGCCTAATATAGTCAGGTTAATTCATTACTACTAAATAATATTAGTTGTTTAAGATGCTACCGTGATGTGCATTTTAGGTCACACACGTTTCTACAAAAATCTAATTTAGTAACTTTAATTATTAACAACATATTTATATAAAACATAACATATGTTTTTATTTACAAATATTATGATTTTGAGTCATGAATATACATTTTCTTAGATTTTCTCCAATCACCTTCTGTGAAAAAGGTTCAAATATATCATATTTTAAAGGAAACTTGACATAAGTGATGATGACGGTTTAAAGGTGTATTCTAGAAGCTTTTCTGGTCACATGACAACAAAATGGCATCCTGCATGATACTGCTGACTTGGATTTGGTGAACAAAAGATTGTTTTAAAATAAAATGTCTTTACAGCTTTGTTTATAATACTAATAATAATTTAATATTTAATAGTTTAAAAAGCTCTGAACAATTACACAATCTTATTTATCGGTTTCTTTTTTCCCACTTTAAACTTGTACAAAAAACGTCAAAAAAAAACATTAAAACGCGCTCATCATTGGAAAACATGCATTCATGTAATATGAATTGCATTTGTGAAAGGCTATTCTTGCAACAAAAAAAAAAAAAATAGGCGTCATTTACATGTATGCATTTAGCAGACGCTTTTATCCAAAGCTAAGTATCAGGCCATACATTTATTGTCAGTATGTGTGTTCCCTGGGAATTGAACCCACAACCTTTTGCGTTGCTAGCGCAATGCTCTACCACTGAGCCACAGGCACATTGGGTCCATATACAGCTTCAGCTTAAGCCTCCCTCAGGAGACCACTTTAAAAAGTTTGAAAAGCCCTTTTCTAGACATTCTAACAGAAAGCAAGTGTGAGTGTGGGCTAGCATGTGTGAGTCCTCTGTCATTGGCCCATATAAGTAACTGCATTATAAAACATCGTTAATGCAGAGGCAAAACGCTCAACAGGTGCACAAAGGTGGGTAGATATTGTCCTTTTCATGACATTTCACCTGGGGACAGGTAACAATAATAATACATTAAAAAAATATACTTACAGGTGTCTTTTCTCTCCTACGACCTGCTCGTGTAGTGCAACAGAAAGTCCAAACAGACTGCCAGTTGTTTTCCCCTCTTTGACGACTGGAGACCTCACATCCAAGTTGAACGCTTGACCGCAGCGAGCGGCGCTCAACACGACCACCAAGACAAACATGAGTCTTTGTCGGTGAAAAACATTCATTTTTCTAAAAGTCGCTCCAATGTTTTTGTCAGGCGAGACAGAAACAGAGAGCGGAGGAAGATGAGTCTGCCAGTGTCTGAACAGGAGCGGATTTGTCAGACGCTGTGAACTGATTGCTCATATTCTTTCTTCCGGGGTTCGCGCCAGTCATCGGTGAAAACCTGCCTGGAGGGCATTGAAACACAGAGAGCACGCGCGGGCACCTTGACAGAGGACGGACTCACACATGCTAGCCCACACTCACACGTGCTTTCTGTTAGAATATGTCTAGAAAAGAGCTTTTCAAACTTTTTAAAGTGGTCTCTGAGGGAGGCTTAAGCTGAAGCTGTATATGGATAACATACATAGCCTACTGTGTGTGAAACACTTTTATTGTAAAAAGACAACATGCTGTTTTCCAAATTAAATAATTAGCTTTTATATTTTCATTATACTAAAAACTAAATTATTAATCTTCTAAGAACTATACTTAAACTGACTGTGTATCCTGTAGCCAATATGAACCAGAATAGAAAAAATTTAATTTATATTATTTAAATATACCTATAGCACTTTTCACAGTAGGCTAAATATTCTTCAGAAGCAAGAACAATATGCCAAAATTCTAACTATTCTTGAAAGAATGCACATTTGGAGGAAGGAGAGACAATGTTTATTTATTTATTTGTTTACAAAAACTGTTCTTTATTGATATGGCCTTAAATAGGCTATAGTTTAAATATAGTTTAAAAAATATAATTCTAAAACAAAATATAATATAATACAATTATAGTTATAGTTTACAAAAAAAAGGTTCTGCCACAAATAAAATAATGGTGATTAATCTGAAGAAAGTCAAATTCAAATACAATGACAGTGATGTCCATTACTTTCCACACACCGCCTTTGTGCTCAGTTTATCTCTGGTCTGTAAAACTAATGGAGCTATTTCTCAAAGGTTAAATTGATGTTCACCACATTCATATCTTCATGATTTATATCATGTAACGCTGATCAGTAAATTACTTTGAATATCTCCATGAGCTGAATAACACAACCTTTAGCTGTAAAACACAAACTGCTATTATTTTCCTGCTGAAAATTCCCAACACGAACTATCTACATTTTGGCAGATTGGTATGGATTCGTCCAGGCTCATTGGTACATGTTCGTACAATCTGTTTACACCCCATGGACAGATTAGGGTCGGGTTAGGGGGTGGACTTCTAGAAAGCATACGTTTTTGTACGATTCACATTGTACAATTTCAAATCGGCACCACGTAAAATAGTTAATAGAATATGGTACAGCTATGTTCTGTCCATGCATTAACTGGTAAACCATCTTTGAGCAACAAGCAGCCACCAGTGTAACGGGACTGCAGGACTCAAACAGAGGTTAAGGTGAATCACAGGTGTTTATTGATAAACTGCAGAGCAAATGGATCTCACACAGGCTATTTCCGGAGCTGGATACTGGAGCAGATCGACTGGGGAACACGGGAGAAACACATGCTAGAGAGAACACTGGAAGTGAAGATCAAGGAGTTGCGTCAGCATGATTATCGAGACTGAGTCTTTGCTGTGCTCCAGGTGTGCTTGATATCATGAAGGTATAGGTGGAGGACAGACAGATTGTGACAACCAGCTTATGGCTGTCAGGGTGGTTTTTGGGCCAGTTTGCTGGATTTTCCAGCATGATTTATCAGCTTCTCTTGCTCCTCGTATATGAAGTAAATTATTAATTATCTCTGTTTTGAATGCTTTTTTGAATAATAGAACTGATATAACAGATCAAAGCTTCCATAACAGTTGATGGGAGAAGTTGTAACTAAACTGTAATAAATCAGTAAAACAACCTTCAAGACTGCAAATATGCAGCTGCTTATAATGCTTAATAATGGAGATCTGTATCTGCGTTTAAGGTCCTCAGATGCCCAAAAAGGGTCAGAAAGGAACTATGGGTTTGTGGGTTTCACTAATTGTTCATGTAGACATTCTGAGTTATCAGCCCTCCACGTTTGCTGACATACTCGCTCTAGCATGCTCCAGGCTACTGACCTAATAAGACCAATGAGCACTGTGTCCTAGGAATCTATGACATTTGCACATTTTAAACAATCAGTCATAGCTTGTGGCTTCTCACTTGCCCTCTATTTGGATTCCTTCATGCTAAACAACAGATGTTGCGATAGAGGTACAGACAAAAATGTGGTCCTCAGCTTGCAATGTCATGCAAAGATCGCTGAACTACTGGACATAAAATATCGATTTGAGTTATAATTTCCCCCGTATATTATCTTCAGTCCAATAAATGTACAAAACAACGAAGCCTAGTTAAAAGACAAACACTGCACCTTGTGATGGGTGCTTTCAAACCACTGCTTCATGAAGCTTTGACATCTTAACTAATCTTTTATTTTGAATAAGTTGCAGAAATAGTAAGAGTAGCACAATATGAACTTTTAAATTCAGCCAATATTACAGTAATGAGCTGCATCAGTATACTATTTGTCATAAATAATATTTGAAATTAGAATTAGTGTCCAAAATCGTTGTAATCATTCAATTGCATGAATTAATTGGAGCTACAAACATGAAAAGTATTTAAAAACTACAAACATTGTGATATGAGACTGTGTGGTTTAGATAAAGGGGTCTGTGTGTTTAATAATCAAAATAATAATGATGACAAAAAATCATGCTATCTGCATTATTTTTCATCTATAACAACACTGTGAACTTTCACAATGATGCAGTACGTTTGGTCATGATTGACAGAGCAGTTTAGACAGTGACACAATGCTACACATTCCGATGTATGTATACTTTTAGGGCATAGTGTGAGTAGGCATAGTAGCACAGAAAGGTAGTAATAACATTGTTAATATATAATGTCCATGTGACATCAGTGGTTAAACCGTAATTTTATGAAGCTACGAGAACAGTTTTTATGCGCAAAGAAAACCCCAAAAAACTTTTGAGAACAATTTCTTCTCTTCTGTGTCAGACTTTGACACGCATTCACGACTGTACCACGACGCTTGCGTGTGCATTCCTCTGCTTACAAACAAGGCGCAGCACATCTGGGTCACATCAAAACACCGGCTGCTGCGTCAGCAGCAATATACGCATGCATTATGTTACTCTAATGAATGCGCGTCGACTGACACAGAAGAGAAGAACTGTTGAAAAAAGTTATTATTATCGTATTATATCGTTATTGTTTTCACCACTGATGTTACATGGACTATTATATTGATGTCCTTATTGCCTTTCTGGGTCTTGAACGTGCGAGTTGCATTGCTGCCTATATGGAGGGCCAGAAAGCTCTCGGATTTCATCAGAAATATCTGAATTTGTGTTCAGAAGATAAAGAAGTCGTTTGGAATGACATGAGGGTGAGTAATTAAATGTGATGGTGGACCCTGCTGGACTGGCTTGGAAAGATGACGTAGAAGTGTATTCCAAGGAACATTTTTTGTTCCCCGGCACCCTTCATTGCTTCAAAGCTCTCACTCTTGAGGGCAAACCCTTCGAAGTGATTAGGGCATCAGGATGAGCACTTCAGAATGGAACACAGTGTGTGATACGAGTGTAATGAGAGGGGTCAGGGACGTTGAGATCCAGGTGCAGCTTTATTAAACAAGAGGAGGTCAGACAGGCAAAGTTCAGTCAACAGTAACTAGAGTAACGTAGGCAAGGCTGGTACATAGGCAGGGACAATGCAAAGGTCGGGGCAGGCGGCACAGGCGCAGACAGAAAAAATCCAAAAGGCAGGCAGGGTCAAAGAGGCAGGCAGCAAACGGTCAGAAGAGAATAAACAGTCCAGGTAGTCAACAGGATAAACACACAGGGAAAACGCTCAGAGATCTGGATAGTGGCAAAACAATACTCAGCAATGAGAGAGAGGAAGTCCAAAGCTTATAAAGCGTGTCTGACGGTGTTCAGCTGTGTAATCAGTGTAATGAGTGATTGGTGACAGATGTGTGATTAGTGCAATGGTTGATGGGAAATGCAGTCCGTGGGTGACGTGCAACAGAAGTGTGGTGCAAGAGTCAATGTGGTGAGTGAGTGACCTCTGGTGGTGAGTGGATGTAGAATCATGAACCGGATTCGTGACAATGAGAGACATGAATGCAGAGTCAGTTTCGGTTACTCAAATGAGATGATTGACAAATCAGAATCAAGTATTCCAGAGAGCGGTGTAAAGCAAACACTAACTAAGAAAAAAGCGATCAAAGGGATAATTTTAGAATTTAAAAAGAAAAAACAACACTCGACATTATGTGCTCATGTGAAAATTCTGCCTGTTGACCTCACTAAAATGTAACACCTAACCATGTTGACACACAGTAATTAGACTCCCACAGTAATTAGTGAGTTTTTTTATTCTTGTTAGGTGTCTTCAGGATACAAAGTCAGTGATTAGAATCAGAACATGCCGTGTAAAGCTGCTTGATTTACTCACTTGTCCCAACATGCGAGATTGCATAGCAGTTGCCAACATGTTTTTGTAATGCCAGATGTGTTCTGATATTTTGAGAGTCTGGTCTGGTCTCGAGTGTAAATCACAGAGAATGTACCTGCTTTTCCAAAATGTTTTAGTTGTCAAGTTGAGATAAATGCAGAGCTAGTACGTAAGAAAAAGTTTATTCAAAATCCCCAAATCCCTAGCTCAAGAAATCCTTCATTTAGTGTGAATACAGGCTAACATAGAATATTGGAGTTTGCAAGAGAATTGATACTGTACTACTGCTTATTTTATTTTATAAGAGAAATACCTTGAACCCTAAAATAAACACATTAGCTGTCCAAGTGTCAAGCCTTTTTTTATTGTAGTGTTTCATTGTTTTCATGATTTTGTGTTCATTTAAGAAGAAGAAACTGACAGCAACTGTAGGCCATACAAATGTGAACCCCAGTATGAAAACACATTATATCTTAATAAAGAAAAAAAAATGTAACTAGATTTAGACAGGACACATTCAGAGTGCGCCAGGCCAAGCAATATGGCATCAGAATAAAGCTAAAGATTTATATGACATTCTCATAAATGTTTGATGAATTGAGTATGTCATTTCTTAAATAACAATACAATTAAACTTTGCCATGGCTTAATGTAGCCTAGCACACTACTCAGTGATGTTTTAACATTGCATCATTCTGGCAGAAAGAAAAGAAAATCAAAGTTACAATTTGAGCATAGTGATAAAAGATGCTGTTTGTCTGAGATAAAAGTGCAGACAGAGTGTGTCACATCCAAAGCTTTCTGATATCGATCCCAGTTTATTCAAAGTTGAAGAAAACAACTGCCAGAACTCAAGAGAAACAGACCACAGACCACATCCTGAATTAGAGTGTGAAATGACTTCCTCATTTTCATCTATTTTACACCTGATCCACTTCCTCTTGATAATCTAGTGCTGTTGGATAATAGTGTTGACAGGCTGGTGAATTTGTCATTTTGTTTTGTGTGTGTTTAAAAGTCATGGTTGAAAAAGTTAGCGTTAGCATGTCAATTTTAATAAACCGAGTTGTTTTTGAGATATTAACGGAATAATCAGAACAGAATAATTAGAAAATGTTAATTACAGACAATATTACTGAGCCCTAAAGTCTTCTGCAGCGACACATTTCTCTCCAGTAATTTATCGGTTCAATAATTCAAAAGTGACTACAGCATTAAGTGACGAGTAATATTCTTTCATTATGAGGGCTCAGATTTTCCATAAATCTCTCCAAAAACACCCCTACATGCAAAATTAACAGACTTTCATCTTTTCAGATATTGTATTTCTCACTGACAAACTGACAGACACAGTTTAAATGTAAATGCAGTGTCATCAAATGTTAGACTGAGTCAGATTTGACAATGACGGTTCATTATATGTTATTATACAGCTATATTATTATAGTCCAGCAAAGATATGTGAAGTCATTCCCTGATTATTTGAGGCGTACCATGTCCGTAAGTGTGAGGAAAACACTGCAGATTCATATGAAGTCATCCATTTGAGGCCAGCTCTGCTGAACACGTGCAGTTTGAGTGCCACCTTCTGGCCACTCAATATACTATACAGAAACGGGTCAACGATGTACATGGGTTGTTTTTTGTTTTGTTTGTTTTTTTATAAATATGTTACATACATCCACATTATATAAACACGATTTGTATTGCCTAATAAAATGCAGTTACCACATGCATTTTTTTCTGCTTTCAAGAGAATGAGTCTGCCATGTGCCCGGTGTAGTGGCTGTACTGTGTGTGCTGTGACAGTTATTGCTCTCTATGACAGTCTGCTGTGCGTCTCTTTGATGTGGCTGCAGTTCCATCTGTGTTCTGCAGTGTGCACATGGTAGGTATATTCAGGAACAGCTGGTTGTTTTAACATCTGCCTTACAGTGTCCATGCTCTCATGGGTATTCTGCTTACAGAGACTTGGTCAACCTGTCATAAAGTGTGTGTATAAGCATGCAAGCTACATTAAGAAGTGTTTTTTTAATGTAGCATAGCTTGAATGCTTACACTTTATGGCAGGTTGACCAAGTTTGTCTCTGACAACATGATATCTTTGCTTACACTTAAAGCAGGTGACCAAGTTTGTGAATAACATATGATTTCAATACAATGATTCAATAAATAATGTGAATGTGTCCAATTTTTCTCCTTTGTGCTGTGAATTAGTGACTCTTGTCTTGAGATTTATCTTTATCTTTATGTATTCAATCTGTATTAATGTATTGTTGTTTTTGACATTTTGTGCAACCATAAGTTATTCAGTTCACTGACAACTGTGAATGTGTTATTTTTATTTAGATTTTTCATTTAGGATGTAATTTATATTTTAGTTTTCTGTATGTTCAATAATTTATAAAGCTGTATTTCAATAACCAAAAAAACGAATAACAACATAAATTGTTTTATTTTACTGTGGATAATCCTGTTTGCAATACTGTGGACGGGGCTATATGTTTTTTCTTTCCCTTGGAAAACCTGTTTGTAAAACCGTAGGGACAAGCAGTTTTATTTATAGGCAGGTTTATTTATAGAAGCACGTGTGTAATTCAAATTCTTTACATAAACCAATAAAATAATAATAATTAATAATAATAATCAACAACACATAACAAGGAAAAGATAGAAATTAGGACGGTTTGGATTAAAAACAGTTAAGGAGAAAATGACAGTTAAGAATAGAAAATGATTATACATAGTGCAATAAGGTTCGTTTAGCATTCAACAAGCACATTCAACAAGTACACAGCTTAAACAGATGAGTTTTGATTCTGGATTAAATGTGGCTAATGTTTTAGCACGTCTGATCTCTTCTGGAAGCTGATTCCAACTGCGGGCGGCAAAATAGCTAAAAGAGGAATCCCCTTGTTTTGTGTGAACCCTTGGTAGGGTGAATTCGGGTAATCTGGGACACTTTTTGCAATTTTGATTTCTGCGATTTATTTCAATATCTATCTATCTAACATATTAGATCAACACTTTGGACTTTTCTAAATCCCTAATATATTTTCTAACCACCACCAAAGAAAAGATGTAGATATATTCCACACCAAAAGAAAGAATGTAGATATTTTATACCCAGAAGAGACAGACCATTTGCTTGCTAACTCCCATTGAGTAGGTTTTCCAGATTGTGACAAAAAAAATCTGCCTCAGCATTTGATAAATCTGGGACAGGCCACTTGTACTTGGGACAAATGCTTCACCATGGTTTAGCTTTTAGCTGCTGCTAAACACAATATCACCAATGTGAGCTCCCTTCATTCTACTGTTATAACTCCAGCATTAACACCCATTGGTTTATTATGGCTTCTCATATTGGCCCTCTCATTAGACCCCCTTATAAAGTCCCTACTCCTCTTTCCTCGCTCTTTCTGTTGCATATTTTCACAATCTTTTCCTGAAGACTGTCCCAGATGTACACAAAGCATGTCTGTCTTACATATTCTGTAATCATTTCATTGATTGGTAATGTGTGGAACAACAAAAAATGTTCGAAAAAAAACAAAAAAAATATTTCTTTGATTTAGCTGACTTTTGTTGCTTGATGTATGTATGGTATGGGTGTGCACAAACATGTGTGTGTTTGTGCATTTGTGTACAGAACATTGTCAGGAGCATTGTCTGGGCACAGATTTATGACCCCCTCCTGCTTAGTGATTTGACCCACATTGTACATACTAACTAGAATGAAATTAGGAAATGAAATAAATGCTTTATGTCACTCCTGAGACCTTTGCTGCTATTTGATAGGTTTCCCAGGAGAGCTTCCATCTCTGTAGCATTGACAAGTGCCCTGCCCTTTCTGTGGAGCTAGCCCCCATGGTTTAGCTTATGTGATTTCAGTGCTAGCTGACTGTGAACTTATGCTAAAGTTATAGTAAAAGTCGTGTTGAGCATTAACACCCATTTCTCAAACACACTGGAGTTTAGGTGTCCCAGATACCCGAATATTGCACCCTTGTCATTTCTAACTTATAAAGTCCCTCGAAATCATATTTTCCACAATTTGAAGACTGTCCCACATTACCCAAAGCATGTCTGTCCTAAGGTTTATATTCTTGAGCATATCTGCCCCCCCATGAGAGATTTTATAAAACAACAAAGAAATTTTGAAAGAAAACAACTAAAATACTTTAAAATCAATCCATTTTTTGCCATGGAGAGATGAATAGATCACAAACATAATATAATGTACAACAATTTTCAGGAGCATTGTCAATCCTAAAGTTTTATGACAGATGGATGTAGGCTGCACATGTAAGGACTCAGAATGGGGTGACCATATGTCACTGAATTTTCTGGTTCTGGTGATAAGGCAAATCCCAGAGAGCTTCTTGAAACAAAACACAACCCTCCCCTTTTCTGTGGAATTCTTGCAATGTTTTTGAGATGATAGTATGCCCCCATGAAGTTATGGTTGCTTTATTTCAGTCACATACATCCATTGACTAAAGTTATAGTAAAAGTAAGGTCTGTCTGTTGACCAGAATAGGCCTAACTTTGTCAAACAAGAAATAAACACACTGAGTTTTAGGTGTCCCAGATTACCCAATTCACCTCCTCATTTCTGTGTGTCAATAGCGTTTGATACTCGATCCTACTGATCTGAGTGGTCTGTAAGGTTTATATTCATTGATGGACCTATCTGCAAATGTAGGCCATGTGTTTAGAGATGGCGGGAATACATTTAAGGCGTTTACGTAAAAGTACTTTAAAAATCAATCCTAAATGCGACGGGAGAGAGGGCAGAAAGACGCGGCATGAACGCTTCAGTCCAAGGACCAGGGACTATAGGTGTGATATGCTCAGATTTCGGGTTCTAGTCGGTATCCTGGCAGCATGTTCTGATGAGCTGCAAAACCCGGCGTTAATGGTCCCTCAATCTGAGAAGGCCAGGTGAAATGCTCTCCAGCAGATGGCAGTGTGCCGCATTGTGATGTGTAAAGCCGTCTACCCTGCTGGTGACCCTATTGAGGCATGCACACGTTTCAAACAAAACATCTAATTCTTGCAATGTTTTTGAGATGATAGTATGCTGATTCGGTTACTGCTTTGACATGACTACTAAAATTAAGGTCTGTCTCCAGAATGCCCGTGCTTATGTCTTAACGTAATTTTGGGTGGCACCCGTTAACTCCTCCTCACTGAATTAATACAAAGAAAATGAAAATAATATATATAGAGAGAGGGGAAAAGTTGTGCAAATATATCAAGCAGTAACTATTTGTTAAAAATTGTTTACAAAAATAAGCCACAGGCCACTCGATACCTATGGCAAATAGACAGTGTTTATATATGTGGCGGATGTGTGTGTGTGTGTGTGTGTGTGTGTGTGTGTGTGTGTGTGTGTGTGTGTGTGTGTGTGTGTGTGTGTGTGTGTGTGTGTGTGTGTGTGTGTGGTGTGTGTGTGTGTGTGTGTGTGTGTGTGTGTGTGTGTGTGTGTGTGTGTGTGTGTGTGTGTGTGTGGTATATATATGTATATATTTAAGGCTACATCTGCAATAACCGCGACGGGAGAAAGACGACAGCAGAACAGATGCGGCGCTGAACGCTTATACACATAGAATAAAAAATAAGACACCCATATAGCAATCAAACACAGCCTACTTTTGCTTGCAAATATGAAAAACCCAAGTTCTTCCTCAATCTGTAGATAGAAGAGTTGACCTCCAGCAGATGGCAGTGTGCCGCATTGTGATGTGTAAAGCCGTCTATGTGTGTTCCCTATTGAGTTACGCAATACTGCAGTTGCCCCTCATTACTAGTCAATGAAGTGCCCGTGCTTATGTCTTATACGTGTATTGTATGGTCCTTGAATTAATACAAAGAAAATGAAAATAATATATATAGAGAGAGGGGAAAAGTTGTGCAAATTATCAAGATTAACAAAGTAACTCACACAACGTTTGTTAAACATAAAGAAAAAAAATATTTCAAAAATGTATAGGCCCATTATTGCTATGTACAGTTTATATGTATTGTGTGTGTGTGTGTGTGTGTGTGTGTGTTGTGTGTATATATATATATATGCAAAAGTATATAGTAAGCCATATGTATACGACATAGAATAAAAAATAAGACACATAATCAATGTTTTTGCTTGCAAATGCAAATTTTTATATAAAGTAGATAGAAGAGTTGACCAAAGTCTTTAAATATCACAAACTATGCCAAAAACATAGTTGCTGTATTTAATGGCACACCCATATAATGTAACAGATCCACCCCAATCTGTTATGGTCTTTAAATATATTATTTACATCTCTTTTTTGTTTCATTTTGATTAACAAAGTTCACACAACGTGAAACATAAAGAAAAAAACATATTTCAGTCTTTTGTTGCTATACAGTTTTTTTTCTGTTGGAGAATTTTACATCAACCACAAAAAATTGTATAAAACATAATTAACACAATTTGTAACCAATCTTGAGAAAGGTCTTGTTATCTATGCCAAAAACATAAAATGTGATATCTGTATTTAATGGCCGTTCTCCCCCCATCTGTTAATAGCACCATCCTGTTAGAATCATTTTATCACACATCCTCTACCAATGGAGCCACACAAAATTGTATGGGGGAAAATGTAAATGCAGTATCAGCAAATGATCAGAAATCTTTTTTGCCCTAAATATCCTTGTACAAAACTTAACTACATTCAGCTAACCAATGAGAAAGGTCTTGTTATGGGTAAAATGTGATATCTGCATTAATAGCACCATCAGAATGTTTTATCAGAATGAGGCTAGACACAAAATATGGGGGAAAATGTAAATGCAGTATCAGCAAATGATCAGAAATATGTAAATATCCTTGTGTTTACATGATCCCATACATTAACTGAAAATAAACTCACAAAAGACAGATAAATGGGTTTAAAGACTGTGGTCTGTTAGCTTTTGTTTGTCGTTGATCTTTAAAACTTCAAATATGCATATTGCTAAACAAGTTTCATCAGTATCTTATCGTTTGCATATTGAAAAGCTACTTTTCTTCTATGGAGGCCTCAAAAATCAATTCAAACGAGTTGATTTGATCCCCGATTTTTTGTGCAAATGGGAATTAATATTATACCTGTATCTTACATTTCATCAGAACTCATATCTTATCGTTTAAAGCATCCCTTCCTTCATCACTGAAAAGCTTCATCACCTTTAACAAAAACTGGAGGCCTCAAAAATCAATTCAAACGCCCCATTGCAAATGTTAATATTATACCTGTGAACTGCTTTAAAGTCCCTTCCTTCATCACTGTTCATCACCTTTAACAAAAACTGCGCTTGTCCTCGTGTCATGAAAATCTCTCATTCACAGAACATGCACCTAGTGAGTGAACGTTCTCAGGATGTATGGAGAGAATGCTGATTACATCACTTCAAAACATCTCATCAGCAACCCATCTACTATTAACACTGCTTTGTAATGTGTGTCAAATTATGGAAGTCAAATCAAATCAACTGTGCTCTCAAATTTGTTAATACTCTATCTCAGATATTTGAGAGCGCAATAAAATGCATAAAAAAGAATACTAAAAATTAGTATTTTTGGCAAAATTAACATTTATCATTTTTGTAAGTGCTTTCTTTTAAAAGGCTAATTTATTTAGCATGTGACCCTTGCACTATTATGTTTTTAGAGTTTTTTTGTATCTGATTTAGGGCTTTCGTGTATTTAAAATAACTGTAGGGTTTTATTTTTATGTATGCATAAAAAAATTAACATTTATCATTTTTGAAAATAGTATTCTGCTTCCTTTTAAAAGGCTAATTTATTTAGCATGACTGACCCTTGCACTAACAATTATGTTTTTTACTTTCTAACAATTTTTTGTAAGTTTCCCTTTCTTTTTTACCAAATAATTTGATTTAGGGCTTTCGTGTATTGTATGTCTCCTAAATAACTGTCTTTCTAGGGTTTTATTTGTAGTATCCCCTTCTCATAATTATGAAAATAGTATTCCTTCAAAAATCTCCCTTTCCTATTATGAGAAGTCTGAAAACAATGGTGACTTTCTAACAATACAAGCAAGTTTCCCTTTCTTTTTTACCAAAATATTTGTGACATTGTATGTCTCCTACTCAAGTCTTTCTATAATGCCCCTTCTCATTTGTTCCTTCAAAAATATCCCTTTCCTATACAAAATTGAGAAGTCCATCAAATCATAAACAAAGTGTTTTTAAAAGTGTGTGGTCGGTCACTTTTAAAAGCATTTTATTAACTTTACCCGTGGCACATTATTTTTGGAACACCGTCCAAAAGAACGTCATACAAAATTGTGACCATCAAATCATAAACAAAGATCTTTTAAAAAGTGTGTGGTCGGTCAAAGAAGCATGCATTAACACCCGTATAAGAACATACAGTACTTGCTGTTGAAAATACATAAAATATCTACCTCTCCATTTGCTTGTTCCCTATTAGACATCTCAGTTCTTTTCACGATGACAACAGGTAGCGCAACTTGGAAAACAAGTCTCCTTCTCAAGGTGAAAGTTGGAAGCGGTGTAGTCATCTCTTCATCACAAATTGTGAATCCGTTTAGCTCAAA
Source organism: Ptychobarbus kaznakovi (assembly GCA_027422405.1). Classification (NCBI taxonomy): domain Eukaryota; kingdom Metazoa; phylum Chordata; class Actinopteri; order Cypriniformes; family Cyprinidae; genus Ptychobarbus; species Ptychobarbus kaznakovi. Next base: position 9,944,630 of record CM049807.1, on the reverse strand, counting down.
AGCATAATACATTTCCTTAATATAGAATGTCATTAACAACAACAACTGATGTATGTTTGGACAGACCACCTCAACAAATGGCCTCGAACCTGCAGCAGTTTAAGACCCAGACCTTCTTTAAAGGCCACTAAGATATGCTAAACAAACAGTACATGTTGAAAACGTGATGCCATGCAAGAGCAGCAGTTCATGGTCCTCATATATATCACTTCATCAATGTGTAGGATTTATGGGAATGTAGAAATCGCAGAAGGTCAAACTAGAGTCTTTGGTTTGTATTATTTTGAAAGTGTTGCTAACTTGGCTCTCGTTTTCAAACTACTCAGTCTGTTGTGGCACGGCAAGCTGTAAGAATACAGCACAAGCTGAGCTTTTTAATTCATGCCGTTCAGTCTTTATTGTGAGTCAAGAAGCATTTTTTATTGGGAGTCAGAAAGACTGCTGCTCATGTTTGTGTATGGATGGAATCACTTGGAAAGGTCAACATGCTGCACGGTCGGTATATCCTGCAGTTGATTCGTTGACCTCAGGAACGCCACACGACCAGTCAATGAACACCTTGTTGGTTGGCAAGGTGTCGTCCTGCATCTTGGTCAGATCTTAAAGGAATAGTTCGCTCAAAAATAAAAATATGCTGAACATTTCCTCATGCTCAGACCATTCAGGATGTAGGTGAATTTGTTTGTTCATAGAAACAGACAGAGAAATTTAGCATTACATTTCTTGCTCACCTCTAAATCCTCTGCAGTGAATGGGTGCCATCAGAGAGTCCATAATGAATCAAAATTCCACACCAAAATCCACCAACATCTTTGTTTAGAATGGTTTTGAACAGTTTTGGTTTGTAAATTGTGCTTTACTGGTGCACATGTCTCTCCTGATCACTGGAGAAAGCAATAACATGGATAGAGGACTTGTATTTAAGATGGAACTCTTAATGATGAATTTGTTTATTACAAACACACAGCTTTTAACTTCGCAAGTCTTGTGGATTACTTGTGGATAACTGTGATGTCTTTATTAGCTGTTTGGTCTCTGATTCTGACGGCACCCATTCACTGCAGAGGATCCATTAATGAGCAAGTGGAACAAACTCATCTCATCGTGGGTGGCCTGAGGATGAGTAAAAATGTACACATTTTGATTTGTAGGTGAACTATTCCTTAGAGTGGCCAATCTAGTTGCATTCATTGCTACAAATAAGCTTCAAAACTATGCTCTGAAGCTTTTTTTAATACTAATGACACAAGTGTTTTTGTAAAAAAGAAAGAAAACAATGTTGTTGTTTTTCTGTGCACTTTTTATGCACATTCTTTTTCTGTTTATGCACAAGCACCTTACTTATCGATCCAGCCCTATAAGCGGCCGGCTCTCCTCCTCCTTTTGACTTTCGTTTTTCAGCTCAGCGAAAACCTGCGTGAAGTAATGTGGGTCAGAGTTAAGCTGGAGCATTTTGCTACTCATGCGGTTGATGATCGCCAGACTGCGATTCCAGAAAGCATCCTTATCCGTCTCCACCAGGAAGGGCTTGAGCGGGTATGAAATCTCGTTTCCCATGTAGGAGTAGGACAGGTAGAGGCAAGTGAGCAGCTCGGCCTGTAGCTCACGCTCGCTGGACACCTCGGCCGAAATGACCTCACGGCAGAGCATGTAGAGGAAGACCACGTTAGCCGGGGTGATGAAGCCCTGGTCCTGCCAGCCCTGCAGCAGAAGGGAGCGGTCCACGCTGCGCAGCCACAGAACGGGGTCGGCGGGGGAGAGGCGCTTCAGTCGGTAGCAGCGTCGGCACAGGAACTCGCCCAGGCTCCTCAGGAGCTCGCTGGTGGAAGCCTGCACAATTACTCTTTTGGGTGTGCCCGTGTTGGTCGCTTGGCCCACCGATCCGGTGATGGAGGTCGTCTTCGCAGTGGAGGTCACATTGGCGGTGGTTTTGGAGTTGGGAATGGAGCTCACGGCTGGCTCCTGGGTGAAGCCGGAGAGGTTGGCACAGGACTGGGACTTCTTCAGGTTTTGGCTGTTGAGCGTGCCCACGTTCTCTTCATCCTGACTGTCCCCAGAGGCCAGCTTCTTAGAACCTTTTCTCTTGGCCGATGCTGCCACGATGCGCTTCCATGGCAGGACATTGATGAGCGACTGACGCTTCAAGCTCTTGTCCTTGGCATTTTTACTGTTCTGCACAGCTGTATAATGTGCCAGAGGGGGTTGTATTTCATCAAACAGGCCTGCCTTTCGGTAGCTCGGGGAGACTGAGAGTACAGTTCCCATGTTGCCTTGATTTTTACGGGGTCTTTAAATACAGAATCTGCCCATAAAAAAATAAATATGAAAATTAAGCTGTGGTTTTGATGAAACTACCATCACCACTTAAACAGAACATACACAAACGTGCAAAACATGTATGAATTTCTATATATATTGCATAAAATGTCTAGAAAACCAAATGTAAAAAATAATAACATAATATTTTTTGATACATATACAGGTAGATTTCTTGTTTTTTACTGAACTGTACCGCTGGTATGCGATTCACTGGAGATTCAGCAGAATATGCGAAAGCATCCATCTTAGCTTCAAAATGGAAGGCGAGAATGTAAACACATTCATTCCCAATTCATATCCATTTGTAAGAAAAATCCCTCTCGGTGCAATTTGGTAATTGTTTGCTGATTTACAAATTATTACATTTAAGCTTTAGCGCGTTTTGGAACTCATAGTTTATCGAGCTCTTTAAAATGTTTAGTGGGTCGACACGAGGAAATGAGAACATCACGCTTCAAACAAAACGAGCGGTCGTAAATCCAAGATAGCATCTTTATAACGACGGGCTCGTGTGCACGGTAAAATAGAGTTTTTCTGATTTTGTGAACTATTTTAGAGCGAACCCTTCAAGGCGTTTTTTGAAATGAACATCATTTGATTCAAAAAACAGCATAAATAGGTTATATACATAAAATGTTGCTTACTTACTAATCAATGCGTCTCCCTCGCGGTGAGAAATGTAGATATAGAAGAAGAAGAATATGTGACTATAGAAACATTCGTCGATTATCCCGTTTTTTCCTCAGCGTGTCGCACTGTGGAACGTGCTCGTCGTTGTCCAGGGTTCTGAAAATGGGAAGTCAGCGATGAAATAATGCTTCTACGCAAAGCACCCATGCAGGGTTCAGGATTCTCCGGTTGCTAAGGTTACTTCCCAGATGCACGCCACGTCTTCCCACATAAACCCTCGATACAGGGCAATTTTGTTGTTTCTCGTTCATCACAGTCAATCTCGGGTCTGTTTCACATCTGCCCGTCAATCGAGTGATATCATTCGAAGCGGGTGCTGTGATCTTGCTGTTGAACTGCGCAGGCGGAGGAATAACACGCTAGGCTTGAATGTAACTGGAAATGCGTACAAATAAAGGTCCGTGCCAGACTAATCCTTAAGTGAAGTCGATGAATTGCGTTCACTGACCGCTATTTCTGTCGAGAGGGGGGCATTGGTGCTCTCTCGTGGAGATGCTGAATCTCAGATGGGTGGCTGCTGAGCTCCCTCTGGTCCTCTGTCCATGCTTCATGTGCGCGCTGTCCACAGCACCAGCATCTGTTATGGCGCTACTTGAGCTTGAACATGAAAGGTAGACTTTTAACTTTAGACGCCCTGTTTTTTAATGACGGGCCAGCAGTTGACATATTATAGTCTTTAATCAAGACCCAGAGAGTGTGGAAAGTCTCACACACAACGCTCGAGATAGATTAAGTTAAATCCTGATGTGCAGTAATGTCGCCGAGGCTTTGTGGCGCAGTGACATGAATGGGCAACCCCACCCCCCTCTGATTTCTCTTTCACACCCACCCACACACTCTCTCCATCTCTCATGCTTATCCAATCATCCTGCTCTCACTTTTTAATAGCAAGCAATAGTTTTCTTAAATGTCGACCCATTTGAGTGTTTTACACCCTTTTATGTTAATATTTTTAAGCTTATCCCACCCAACCCATATTCAGGACCTATCTATCCATCCATCTATCTATATATATCTATCTAGTTTTTGCCCCCTTCCTGTTTTTATTTATTTATTTTTTTTGCATATTTGTCACACTTGAATGATTCAGGTCATCAAAGTAATTTTAATATTACAAAAAGATAACCAGAGTAAATACAAAATGCAGTTATGAAATTATTTCATTTATTAAGGGAAAAAAGCTGTCCAAGCTTGACTGGCCCTACGTGAAAAAGTAATTGCCCCCCTACATCTAATAACCGGCTGTTCAACACAGAGCTTGTTTTGAATTTCAATATTGTATAAGGTTTCAAACTTGAGTTTGAAGAATTTTCATGGTGGCTGTGTCTGAGTAAGAATAGGCTATATATACAGTGGTGGCCAAAATTGTTAGAACACCTGACAGATCTGAAAATATTGACCTGTTTTGCCTCCAAAACATGATTTCATTTCATAATGTTCATGAAACATGCAGATACTTGTACTGTCTTTATCCACTTTTAACTTTATTACTTGGTATGTACATCTTTTGCAGCAATTACATCAGCACATCTCTCTGGCATAGTCAATATATTTCCTCAAAACTTCAACACTAATGTTATCCCATGCCTTCTGTAACTCAAGGCTTTACTTTGAATGTATAATAGATCTGTCCATTTTACTTTCCAACTCCGCAAATTTGCTCGATGGGGTTGTTGAGGTCTTTACGGGGGCCAGGCCAATGTCCCAGCAGATTCCTTCCATAGCATTTCCAGTTTGTTTTATGGATAATGTAATGTCCAAAACAACTGAAACCTCTTAAATATGCCACGTGTTCTAACAATTTTGGCCACCACTGTAAATTGAAAACTGTCCTCACTAAATGTATTTGAAAAATATTTGACAAGCAGTTTAAAATTATCCTCAGTTTAGCTTAGCCTACATAGATTGTTATTGCGCTCACCTCACTATGTGAAGAAGTGTGAAAAAATAAATACAAATAATAATAAGTATTTAATGTTTTTTTTGATCAGCTAAACCCAAAACCCAGCACAGCCTCCTGCAGTGAGTCGTGCAGCCCGCTGCCTCTGTGAACTCAATCTCCCAGCGTGCCTCGGTGGCGCTTCCGGTAGCGTGTGTAGTGATGATTGTTATGTGAATCAGGCGGTGAATTGGTAAGATGGCGGCTGCGGCGGTAGAGTTTCAGAGAGCACAGTCGCTGATCAGTACGGATCGGAATGCGTCCATTGACATTTTACACGCCATAGGTAAGCGTCTTCTGTCCCGCTGGCTTTGGAACCGCTTGTGCTATTTTAGCAGAAGAAACTGTGCTTTTAACAAACGGATCCTGTCCCTCATGTGATTTGTTGAACAGCAGCTAAATGTGTTAGCCGGTTTCATGCTGCTGACTCACTGTGACAGGCGTGAGAAAGATTGTAACGTTAGCTGGACAAATACACTGTGATTTTACTAAAGGTTAACTTTATAAACGAGCCGATGCGCTCTTTCAGACTTTGTCCTCAAAAGTAGTTTTATTGCTTGTAGTCTGTAGTGGAAGAAAATATCATTTTCAGTGAACTGCCACCAGTGTAAACAGTTAGCAATCAGCTAGCGTCAGTTCTCAATGAACGCGAATCCCCATGTAGTGATCATCTGAATGTATTTGGAAAAACAGGGATAAATAAATGTTTGTGTTTAGGTGGTCGGCCTCCTAAGTATGGTGAATTATGCACAATTAGAAACGACCGACGTTTTTCAAATTACGTCTGAAGGAACTAACGTTACCACAACTTTGCATGGCAGCTGAATTAAGTTAGCTTCGCTAGCAAGTGACATTCTGTTGGTTTATAACATTTAGGTATGAATTATCATATTGGAAAGACAATTAATGTCAAGAAAGTCATTTAAACTACATATGAGTCATAAAAGCATGACTGGCAGTTTCTTTAATTTACAGTCAGTGGTCATATACTTTTTTGTCTTATCGCTTAGTTGTGCTATAATATGTCCGCTGTCAGCAAGTTTAGTTTGGCGTTAAGTTTGATATGTGTTAGTTTGTCACGGATAATTTGATAGCATACCACGCCATATTTTGTCTAGCTGCTGCAGAATATCATGCTTCAAGGGTTTTAACCTTTTCTAAACCTATTCATATAACAACTCTGCTAAAAAAAAACAATAGAAGCCCAATAGAAACCATCACAGAAATTCCAATGGTTTCCATTAAAATACCATTATAAACCATTAGCTTTTTCCTGTAAAACCATTACAAAATTCCTTTTTGTAGTGTGTTTTGGGCATTTTTTCCAATAGGATTGAACTTCCCACCAATAGAATCCATCACATACCAGTAGACACTATTATAGTTTCCATTAAAACCAATACAATTCCCATTAAAACCATTAAATCCATTACATTTTCTATTGTGTTTTGTGCAGGGAAATGTGACCTGGACCACAAAACCAGTCAAAAGTGTCAATTTTTTTAAATTGAGATTTATACATACCTTCCGTTGATGTATGGTTTGTTAGGACAATATTTGGCCGATATACTACTATTTGAATATCTGGAATCTGAGGGTGCAAAACAAATCAAAATATGGAGAAAATCGCCTTTAAAGTTGTCCAAATTAAGTTCTTAGCAATGCATATTACTAATCAAAAAATTAAATTTTGATATTTACTGTAGGAAATGTACAAAATATGTTCATGGAACATGATCTTTAAATTATTTTTGGCATAAAAGAAAAATCGATAATTCTGAACCATACATACAATGTATTGCTGGCTATTGCTACAAATATACCCGTGCAACTTAAAGGATTAGTTCACTTTCAAATAAAAATTTCCTTATAATTTACTCACCTCCATGTCATCCAAGATGTTTATGTATTTCTTTCCTCAGTCGAAAATAAATTAAGGTTTTTGATATAAACATTCCAGGGTTTGTATCCATATAGTTAGTTTCAAACCCCATATTTAAAAAAGGAAAATTTAATAAGCAAAGAAAATTATAATCTAATTTAAATTAAACGTACATAAAGTAATTTAGAGACTTTCAAGGCATTCCTTTTTTAGTTGCTTTAAAGATTGAATTAATTTTAGCTTGAAGCAACTTTAGCAAATTTATATTTTTATAAATTAAACAAAAATTAAACTACTCTGTTTTTATTAAGGTATCCATGTTTCCTTGCTGTTATCAACAGCTTTTGAAGCCCGCCAGTTTAGCAATAATTTAGTTGAGGATCATGATGGCCAATATGAACTTGCTAATAATTTACTTTAAATATAGTACTGTTTGGCTCTACACAATTCAATTTAATAGTAAAATGATCTGCTTTATATGCATTCACAGTCAAACGAGACATCCAAGACAATGACGAAGAGGCTTTGCGTGTCAAAGAACAGAGTATCTTGGAGCTGGGCGGACTGCTGGCCAAGACTGGACAAGCTGCTGGTAAACATCTTTAACTAGTGGCTCATCATGGCCTAATTAGTATACATACATACATTAATGTATCTGATGTTTTTGAAGGCCACTACTCTGTCAGCTGTCATTTTTCTCAAGGTTAGTAGTACCTATTGCGCATATATTGTATGTTGCAGAATTGGGAGGTTTGCTGAAGTATGTCCGACCATTCCTGAACTCCATCAGCAAAGCAAAGGCAGCACGATTGGTGCGCTCTCTGCTCGACATGTTCTTGGATATGGAGGCAGCTACTGGTCAGGAGGTGGAGTTGTGTTTGGAGTGCATTGAATGGGCCAAATCAGAGAAGAGGACCTTTCTACGACAGACCCTGGAGGTGAGCACACCTAGTTTTGTAAATCAGAGGCTTCAGCAAACATCACCATTAATGTTGCTATATGTAGTTTTTTCAGAAGGTGCGCTCTGTAACTTGTTTGTTTTATGTTGAGTTTGGACAATGTGTTAGTGATGTTTGTACCACGGTAACATGACTAGTATTTGACTGGTCATGTGATCTTGACTTGACTGTCACTAGTTTTCTGTACGAGGAAGGATTGAGAGAATATGAATGTATTCAAACATAAATTCAGACAATTTTTTGTGATGTGTACACTACCGTTTAACATTTTTTGAAAGTATTTTGTATTTATTTGATCAAACTCCGTAAAAGCAGTAATATTGTGAAATATTATTTTAATTTAATATAACTGTTTTCTGTTTAAATATGTTTTATAATTATTTTTATATTGAAATTTATTCCTGTGATGACCAAGCTGAATTTTCAGCATCATTACTCCAGTTTTTGGTGTCACATGATCCTTCAGGGATTATTATAATATGATGTCATGTTATCAATATTTAAAACAGGATTCTTTGATGAATAGTTTAGACCAGGCATCCTCAAATCTGGACCATTCCTGCAGAGTTTAGCTCTAACCCTGATCAAACACACCTGAGCATGCTAATCAGAGTCTTCAAGATCATTAGAAAATCACAGGCAGTCTAAATCAGATTTGAATTAGAATTAAAAGCACATATCAGTGCTATTTGGGTAGTGCTTGCAAACATTGGATTCTATTTATTGTTTTGCTGTCAGAGCTACAAAAAACAAAAAGGATTCGAGTTTGATATGCCGAAAAAACTAAACAAAAAATTCTTATCACTGTTACTTCTATCCTTTAGGCCCGTTTGGTCTCTTTATACTTTGACACCAAATGTTACCAAGAGGCTCTACAGCTTGGTGAGTCCCTGACAAGACCTTCCCTTGTTGTTGACACATTCATGTTCTTAAGCTTGAGCGATGTACTTGCGGTCTGTAACCACTGTCCTCCTCCTCTTCCTCATCAATCAGGCTCTAAGCTCCTGCAAGAGCTGAAGAAGATGGATGATAAAGCTCTGCTGGTGGAGCTCCAGCTGCTGGAAAGCAAGACATATCATGCACTGAGCAACTTGCCTAAGGCCAGAGCGGCTCTCACCTCTGCCAGGACCACAGCAAACGCCATCTACTGCCCCCCAAAGCTGCAGGCTGCTCTAGACATGCAGTCAGGTACGTTTCCATAGAAGACCCTTAGTATCACACCAAGCCCTAACCAGCCATGACAACTAATTTGTCCCTCCACACTGAAAGCAACATTGCTCTGCAACATGATACAATCACAGCCTGTCAGAATATATTTATTTGTATTGTAACAGTGAGACATTCACATGCATCGATAGAAACGGTGTTGGCGCACACACATGCACACAGTCTCCGATGCTTTCTGCAGTAATGGTGAAAGTCCAATACAGTGGCAGCAACCGATGCTTCTCAGAAAGCTACATCACCTCCACTTTGGTGTGTGTCAGAAATGTTTGTTTAATCTGACTTTTTAAACACACAGCCAAATTATTCATAACTGGATACGCCCTTTTCACAATGATGTCAGCTAACTTCCGCTTTCCCGCAAAGCAGTGTATCTGTACTTCCGTTATACAATTACACCGGAGACTTCTCGGGAAAATGTGGGAAAAACGTGAAATCTGAAAGGCGTTCGAGTTGAGACTAATAATGTTAACGTACTTGCAGTCGGATACTTTTGTGAATGTTTTTCTGCATCTGCCTTAGATGGGAGGCTTGCTTGCTGCTTGCTTTCAGATTTGTGTGACAACGATTATGTATTCACAAAATATATACTTGAAATCTTTTCACTTGTTATTTTGGTTTATGTCATGTTATGTTTATGCAAATTAAATTCCCGTTATAGTTCGGCAATAAAAAGACCAACAGCGTGATTGTTTTTATAACTGGAATAATGACATGGACACATCATATTTTTATATTAAATCTTTTTACTACATGGCAAATTTCACATTAATAAATGCAAGTTGTCTGAAAAGAAACCCATTATCCAGGTCAAGAATCAAATGCTTTATATTGAAACAATGCATAAAGGACCGCAGCTTAGTTGCACAGGTCTTTGGACTTCTACAATTACTTAAATTCATCCATTCACTTTCTCATTAACTACGTGCATACCCTGTTTTCTCTTTGTGAATTATTATTGTTATTGATTAATATGATCGATTGTATTTTATTATGGGCTAAATGCAATGTGATGTTAAAATCAGCTATGATGTGCGTTTTATATTTATTTACACAAATATTTGCATTTGTTTGAACAATAAAAGCTTTTTATATAAACTTAATTTATTTAATATTTTTTTCTGAATTACATTGTTATAAAAATGAATGGGAAAAATTATAGACCCCATTTTATTTATATTTAAATAGTAAAAGCTTTTGTTGAACTATTCTTGTACATACAGGCGCTGTATTAAGCAAGACATAAATTACTGAATGAAACGGCTTTCCTTTAATACATGGAAATGTCTAAAATGTTTTTTTATTTGACACATATATCTAACCAACTTCATCTAACTGCACTAAAGACAGTAAACATTGTGCCAGAGTGGCGGGAATCAGAAAGTATGACTTCAGTGCTGCATCTCCAACTCCTCCCTCGAGCAGCAAATCTCGCCGACCGGTATTCAGTAAATTAGTTTGAGATGCCAGACGACGACAGTAGACAGCGGCAGTCATCCTCTAACCATTGTTTTGCCAGATGTACAAACGTCTGGGTGAACTCCATGCTGGTAGCGATAGCGCTTTCCTATGCTGGCGGAAGTAAGAACGCCCTGCTTCGCGTCAGAACGGAAGTTGTGTGACATCATATGAAAAGGGCAAAGTTGGAAAGTTGGAACTTTGCAGTGTCAATTTCACAATAAAAGCATCCAAACTACTAGAGTTAACATGTATAACAAATGCAAAGTGTCCAACGTGTAACCAATGATTTACACACTAACTCCAGCTCCGACTGCATGTTTTAAACACTCATGACAAATGTCACTACCTGCTTCTCACAGCTTTGCTGCCACCTAACATTTTGCTTGATATTTACATAAAGTCAAGCATTTTCCAACCTTTTCGATGCTTTCTCCGGTGCACTGTCAATCACACAGTTCACTGTGAAAGCATGAATTCAACTCAATTCAAAGAATTGAAAACGCTTGCTCTTTATCAGTGGACAGCCATACTTCATCCTGCATTATCGCTACTGAGCCATCTTCCTGCAAATGTTTAATTAATAGTTATGTGCATTACTTAAGCTGAGCAAATGGAGGGAAAACAGATCATGCGTACTATAAGGATTTGCCTGATTTGTCAATGTGGGAATTTTGGAGCTCATATCAGGTATACCTATATATAGTTGTACTGAGTGTGTAACATCCTCTTTTTGTCCCCCTTGCAGGCATTATTCACGCTGCTGAGGAGAAGGACTGGAAGACAGCGTATTCATACTTCTATGAGGCTTTTGAAGGCTATGACTCTATTGACAGTCCCCGTGCCATCACTTCACTCAAGTACATGCTCCTCTGCAAGATCATGCTCAACTTGTGAGTCCTGGGTTTTCTAGTGTCTCTCTCTTTCTCTTTTTCTTTTAAACTCTTTGAGCTCGTTAAACCTGTATTGTCTTTACAGGCCAGAGGATGTGCAGGGCCTGACCAGTGGAAAGCTTGCCCTCAGACATGCTGGCAGACAGGTAGATGTCTGAGCTGAGCTCAATCTCATGGTGCAGCTGTGCAACACAGGAATACATTATATTTTCAAAATCTATTCAAATAAGCATAAGAGCATAAGTGATATCTTTTTTTGGAGAAAAAAAAGAACCCTAAACTTTTGACCAGTAGTGTAAAAATGTGATTAAATGACAGCCTGGCATGGATCATGTTTCTGAGAGAGCCTGATAACTCACTTGGTATTTAGACTGATATTAAAATACCATCCCAGACTGCATCACACATTTAATAGTATCCATCCATGCATCCATTTTCACTTTTATATGACCCTGTAGTGCCCTGTAATATGCACTCAGTTACAGCACCTGACCCTGTGTGCTGCTTGACAAAATAAAGGGTTTTATTTTTAATGTTGTTTCTGTTGGCCGGAGGATTATGTGCATTAACTTGTCCTGTCTCTCTCGTTCTGTAGACAGATGCACTTAAAAGTGTGGCCCAAGCCAGCAAGAACAGGTCACTTGCAGACTTTGAGAAGGTGCGTCAGATAGCTTTGACTTAAAATGTTACCTCGTTCTCAGTCCATCTGCTGTTTTTTTATATTTAATGTCCTTCTCTCTGATCTGCATTCAGACTTTAACAGAGTATAACGCTGAGCTGCGGGACGATCCCATCATCAGCACCCACCTGGCCAAACTCTACGACAATCTGCTGGAACAAAACCTCATAAGGGTCATCGAGCCCTTCTCCAGAGTGCAGGTAATGACATGGTTTACCTCAGTGTGAGGTGATGTGTGCTTAAAACACTTACATTGTGCACTAAAATTGTTCTTCTATGCCAACAGATTGAACACATTTCTGAGATAATAAAACTCTCCAAGGTAAGGACTCTCCCCTCTCATTTAAACATCTTCCTTCTGCCTTAAACTCTTAAATGGCAAGCAAATTATCACTGTTCCTTTACTGCCATGTGTGTCCGTAATGTGTGCAGTTATGTTTTAAGCATTTCTCATCCCTTCTCTTCCATTATCTCTTCAGGGGGATGTTGAAAGGAAACTGTCACAGATGATTTTAGACCAGAAATTCCATGGTATGCCATCATTCTTGTCTTTTATTTGATAAGTGTGCTGTCACACAGGACCAGGTGTAAATGCAGATATACATATTCGATTCTGATTTTCTGTGATTTGTTTGGGCATAATTTATTTACAAATGAAAAGATTCTCTCTACCAGTGTTGCCAACTATTTTCAATGGAAAGTAGCTAAAGTCTGCTCGAAAAGTCGCTAGATGACGTCATGCGCAAATTTGCATATTAATAACGTAATCACATCCTATTTTGCATTCTGCCTAAAATGACGGTGTATAACTGTTTTCCCTAATCCGTGCTCACATAATGTACTTTAATATACAAGCCGAGTGTCCAGTATAAAACTGTTATCATTTAACGTTACATATTTTCTGTCAGACAACGGAACTGAACTTGTAAAACCAGCAGTTACATCATCTGCAATGATACAATTCTGGATTTTGCTTTTTATATGAGTTTAATTAAGTTTATTGTTGTGTATGAGTAAGTACAATCACATACAGTCTCTCAGACGTAGCCCAGTAAGCGATCTTAGAGGAGTTCAGAAACTGGAATGAACTAAAGCTCTGTGACAGTGAGTAATATAAGTGCATGAGATAAAAAAAAAAAAAGGCAGAAGAAAAAACGGTCAAATTAAATAGTTTTATTTCAAACAAAGGAGAAGCAGGCAAGTGATTGGTCCGTGGCAACACCGTGTGCACATGCGCAGCTCATTGACATCTATGTCAGCTTCCGTGCGGTCACTGAATGTGCTGCTCCTCTCAGCCGGAGCCAGCGCTCACTGATCAGAGCAGACACAGGGAGAGGTGTAACTCAAGATCTCGCGCTCGCAGGACAGTACTGGCCACATTTGGAAAGTTGCTAAGGTTTTTCCAAAAGTCGCTAGATTTGTCGCTAGGCGCTTTAAAAAAAAAAGTCGCTAAAGGGGTCTGAAAAGTCGCTAAATCTAGTGACAAAGTCGCTAAGTTGGCAACACTGCTCTCTACTAGTGCTGTTAATTTATACATCGCAAAACCCAATTATTTCTATTTACTATTTAAGTATAAAAAAATTAATATTTGTAAGCACTTTCATTTCTTAATATAAAATTAAACTATAAACTCTGCTTAAATACCTGGTATAGATGAAACTTTACTGAATTAAAAACTTTAATATATTAAACTCAAAACCCTATTAATAACATTTAATTTTAATGTAAATTTGTATACAGTCCAAAGTGAAGCATGATGGGAGGTAAAACAACTCCTGTAAAATTAACTGCAGTAACTCATTCAGTTTGCCTTCTGCTTAATATAATCAGTTATTAAGTTCTCACAACTTTTTGCAAGTGCAATGAACTTAGTAATATTTAAGAGAAATAACGAATTCGTGTTTCAGACTGATTCAAACCATCTGAAATTCATCAAACAATTCATTATAAGAACTTGCTCAAAAGATTCATTCATGTCAGGAATTGGTCTTCATTGGATGCGCTGAATGTTATGGTCTATATTTTTACCCAGCCCTAGTAAAGCATGCATGTATTATGTTATAAAATGAAGTATTTTTGCTCCCTCCACATGTTTTTACTGAGTTATAATGTGGCTTTCTCAATGCATTTAGGAATCCTTGACCAAGGAGAAGGTGTCCTGATTGTATTTGACGAACCTCCAGTAGACAAAACATATGAAACCGCCCTTGAAACAATTCAGAACATGAGCAAAGTAGTGGACTCGCTCTACAACAAAGCCAAGAAATTGTCATAGGCAAGTGCATGTTGTGCTTTGTGCATAATATTGATACTTCTCAGAGTGACATGGCATTACATTGAAAAAGGACTCATCTCAGCTCTCTATTTTGTGCAGGTTGAGCATTGGACCCTGCAGCTGAGAGCATGGCCAGTGTGGGGGACTCTGAGGGAAGGGGAGGGGGATGTGATGCAGACATCAAGTCAAAAAAAGGTCTAACACCCCAAAAATGACTCCTGCTATTGTCCTCTCTGGCTTTCACTTGGACATTTTTTACCACCTTCCTCAATGGACAAACAACTTCTACTACTATGGGATCACTTTTTTTTGCTGGTAATGCATTTCTTTGTATCTTGGCTGTGCCTAATGGGCCATCAGGGAATCTTCAAAGAAATAAAAACGCACTTGCATTATAACTCTATTTGAAATGTATATACATATATCTCTCATAGAGCAAAGCTGATATGAGAATGATTCAGTTCCCTTGCCAATCCAGAGGCCATTGTGTTGAGCTGTTGACAAGATTCCCTGCATCACCAATCAAACGGTTTTAGCCCCTACTCCGGTCCCCTAAGGAAGCCCATGGCCTTGCTCCAGGCCTACCTCTCGTGTGGACAGCATACTTGGACTTTTTATGTTGGGCAGAAAAATTCTGATAAGATGCTGTCATCAGGACGGGGTCGTGAGCTGTTGTCATTCTCTGGCCAGTGTCCTTCCTCTTTGTACATACCATTGCCAAGCGCCTCTGTCTGGCCTGTCATGCTATTGCCCTTTTTTTAATAACGCTAAAAACATAATAAAGTCAAGAGAACAAGACTGAGTGCTTCTGTATGAGATCCTAGGATTCAGAGCACCTGATTGGCATCTTTTGGGGATTCATAAAATAATAATAATATTTCTTGTATAAAAGTGAAGTGATACTTTTTTTTATCACAGCTTAATATTCAGTTGACCAAGTAAGAGTGCTTGTCAATTTACCTGAAAAGAATGAATGTCCTTGTTTGGTAGAGCATGCCGGTTGTGAGGTCTGTTAATACCTTTTCACAACCAGCTGAACCAATTGTGTGTTTGGGACTGTTTACACACACACACACACACGTACATATAAACACACAGTGCACAGCATAAATGAGTACACCCCCTCTGAATAAATATCAAATTTGTATTTTCTTAATGATCACTATAATTCATGGAAAGATGGTAAAATTGAAATGTGTTAAGCAAATATTTAATAAAAACAACAAATTATATGCCAATATTTTCTGTAGGAAGTAAATTAGCCAATTTTTTTTAAATGAAGGAATTTTAGAAATGAGTACACCCTAGATTTAATTCAGCAAATATATAATATTCTAGTAGTTATATGTCCTCCAGAACTTTAGGTATACTGCTCTGATCCTTCTTGGCACTGAGTGTACGTTCATGACAAATTTTCACGTCTGTCCCGTTTAACTCCTGGAGGACGACCTCCTTGAATGCTCTGGTCTTTAATGGGGAGTTTTTTCTCAGCTCGTCTCTGCAGAATCTTCCACAGCTGCTCAAGAGCGTTAAGATTGAGTGAAATACATGTCCACTGATGGATGTTCACCTTGAGAGAATGAATATCTTCTTTGTCATGCTGAAAAATCCCCAATAATGCAGTGAATGAGGGTAGGGTAGCATCTTCTGTTTCAGGTTTTTGTATTCCATCACACAGTAGGGATTAGCAATGATCAAGCACAACTCCCTCTCACATTCATCCCTATAGAAGAGCTTTACTACCACTGAACGTCACTGTGGGTACCAAGCACTTCTCACTGTACTCCTCTAGCAACACCAGAACTTTTTGGATCTGAAATGATTGACTTGGTCTCTTGAGACCAGAGTATGGATTCCCAGAAGTCTCTATTTAGTAAATCTGGGCCTTGGAAGAGGTAAAATTAGTTAATTTTGCTTTGGCTACAGTAGGTAATTATAGTGGTGACGACAACCATGCATGTCATTTCTGCGCAATACTCTGTGAAATAAAGTGTCACTCTTTTCATAGCTTTTATCGGCTCGGAGAAACTTGCATGCTCACTCAAAAAAATATTCAGGCCTAACAAGTAAGATTTATGTATTTTGATTGCATGTAAGATTTCCATCCATTTGGATTACATATTTTTTAACTTAATCAAACGAATAAACTTTATGTGATTCCTATTTACAAGTCGTATGTAAATTAAATGCGCAAGACTAAGATTTAAGTAATAGTATCAATAAATTCAATTTGTTTTAAATTCATAAGAAAGAACATTATGTATTATTGCATAATTAACCCAATTTACTTTAAATGCATCATATTTAGATATTTTTTATTAATAAACCCAATGTATTTTAATACATATTATATATTTATTTTTCCTCCCTAAATGCCCTTCCTAAATCACAATATGCTACAACAAAATATAACCTAACACAACACACAAACAACAACAACAGTCAGACCACCTTGTTTTAATGCTTCAAAGCATATTTTGACAATAACAAAAAAATGTGCTAAACATTAGCCAGTGCTACAGATACATTTCCTCAAGAGAAAATTCAAGGTAGACAGATAACCTGTTAACAGCACTGCTTATATTACACTAACATACAGAGTGACATGCAATAATTAGTTTCAATTTAGAATGGTTGGTTGCCAGGAAATAATAAAAACAAATAACAAAAAAAAATCAATTGAAAATCAACAAAAAAAATAAATTGAGTGTCTTTGCACCACACTTTTCTGTGTATGTTTTATTTTAGTAACACAGCTGTATAGAACAAACATTCTACATACAATAACTAGTTACAATGACTAACTACGTTAAACTTTTAAAATACTGTTGTTTAAAAGTTTACAAACATTTAGAACAAGTCAACCCACTTGCTTTGAAGGAGGAAATATCTGTTAACAAATCACTGAAGCATCTTAATTTTCAATGCTTGGACTTTTGGAGACAGTTTGGTAGTATCCAGTTCCATCAAGACTTTCTGAAACACTTCGAATGTGCATTTAAGGTCCTTTGGGTAATTCAGGTTAAGTGCATATATGAGTCCAAAAAGCATCACACATCCAAGTGTGACATTTTTTAAGTTTGGCAGAACTTCCACGCCTTCAAGCACCACACCAACATCTGTTGGCTCATCTCCAGGACCAGCACCCTCTGCCCGAATGACATAGATGCCCATGGTTGTCTGTGCAATCCCCGACTCAGCCTCTGCACTTTCACAGTCCTGGAGGAGAAACAAAGAGAATGATTTGTGAATATATAAGTATATATATATATATATATATATATACACTTAAAAGCAGATTATATAAAAAATAATAATAATAATACATATATACACAGTATTGTGCAAAAGTCTTAGGCCACTAGTATTTTCACCAACAAAAAATGGTTTTAAGTCGGTTATTTCTATCTTTTGCGGTAGCGTGTCAGTTGGAAATATCAGTTTACATTTCCAAACATTATTTTTGTCATTAATTGTAATAATGCAGTGAGATTATTGTCTGCACAAGGAGTCTGACAACAAACAGCCAGTGCTCCACACAGAGATCTGATCTGATCATCATCCAGTCTGTCTGGAATGACATGAAGTAACAGAACAAACTGAGACAGACTAAATCCAGAAGAACTGTGGGAACGTCTCCAAGATGCTTCAAAAAACCTACCAGCAAAGCTACAGTACTGTTCAAAGTTTTAGACACTCGTGTAAAAATGCTGTAAAATGAGGATGCTTTCAAAAATAATGCCATAAATAGATTTAATTTATCAATTAATTTATATTAACTAAATCAAATAAATATTTGGTATTACAGCTTTTGGTAACACAGCTTCTGTTCCAAGGTGCACTTGCCCATAGTTTTTCAGGTAGCTTTGCGGGAAGATTTTTTCTTCAAGCATCTTGGAGATGTTGCCACAGTTCTTCTGGATTTAGTCTGTCTCAGTGTGTTCTGTTACTTCATGTCATTCCAGACAGACTGGATGATGATCAGATCAGATCTCTGTGTGGAGCACTGGCTGTTGTCAGACTCCTTGTGCAGACAATAATCTCACTGCATTATTACAATTAATGACAAAAATAATGTTTGGAAATGTAAACTGATTTCGCTACCGCAAAAGACTTAAAACCTTTTTTTTTTTTATTGTTGGTGAAAATACTACAGGCCTAAGACTTTTGCACAGTAATGTGTGTATATATTATATATATATAACCTGAAATGTTAATGAACTTTACATAACTTTTTAACACTCTGGATTAGTGCCAAGAACATCTTGACAGGCTTGTTTAACAGATGTTTTACCTCACAGATTTTGGAGATTTTACTTAAGGAATTTTATTAAACTATGGTAGGTAGTACAATATTCACCATTTAAATACTTTATTAATGTTTGTAGGAAATTGGAGACCTATTTAACATTCATGGTTAAAGTAAAACTTTGAGAATTAGTAATTAATAATGTTGCTCATGAAAAAATAAATAAATCAGGTTATCATTTTAAACTCACTATGCAACATGCACAATACGATGTCCTGTCCAAAACCATTTTCAGATCCTGTACAAAACAAATTTCAGTACTGAATGTGTTATGGCAGTGTTTACATTACAATATCCAACACTGTGATTTTGCTTTTGTAGAGTAAAAAGAGCAATGGAAACAGCTGATTGGAAGAGGAGTGTAATTTATTTTAAGTTTATCTAGTTTTTTATTTAGTTTTATCTGTTAATGAACGTTCAAAGAGCTGTAAATGAATTACAATTCAGACACTGAATAAAATTATGTAAAATGTTAGCCGTTATTGGCTTGTATACTGTATTTTTATTGAACACCAGTACTTTACAAATAAAATGCAGTAATGATAAATATACAAGAGTTTTAATTTTAAAAACTCCTGAGAAATTAATTTAACATAACTATCAAAAAAAATTCTAACAATTCTAACATGAGTATTTTAACATACACTTACCACAAATTCTTTGACAAGTGTCTCAAGATCCTCATTAAGGTAGACACTCAGGCTCCTTAGGATGCAATCACGCTTGATGTTTGTGTCTTCATTCTAAAACAAGTGTAAAAAGATCCCAAAAAAACATAATATTAGTAACTGATTTACAGTTTAAATAAGGCTGAATTTCAAGTATAAAGACACAATTATCTTAATCAAGTACCTTATTTTTAATAGGAATTTGTGGTTGTTTTTCTTATATTGTAAACTTCTTTTTCTTGACAATGCTATGTATAATGATCTAACAATAGTATATTTAAACAATTAGGCCAATAAATTATTTTGAATATGTGTGATAGTGAGATTAGGATATCCCCACTAATCAAATAAATGTTTTTAAGTGTGTAAAAATGTTTGTCTCTACATGTGTATGTCAGAGAAAGGTTTCTAAAACCCAGTCATGATGAGTAACTACTGGAATACATGTTGCAATACACTAAAAACGAACAAAAAACGCACTTACTTCAGCTGTCAGTGCCATTATCCTGCGGATTTTCTGTCCTGCAGTTCCTCCTTTGTGACGGAAAACCTTCAGCAGTTCATCAGTGTATTTGTCCAGTTGACCAATGAATTTGGATGTCAGAGGAACAGTTGTTATATGCAAGAACTCCAAGTTGATCTGAAAAAGATTAAAAGAACAGGATGTTCTTCACTTGAAACGAGACATGTAACAATCTGCATATGGACAGGTATACCGGCATTTGTGGCCGTAGTTGAAATGTTTCAGCCTAAAATGTTTAAGCAACTCATACCTCGTAGATAGTGTAATGTCACACACTTTACATGGCCACATTCACATATCTGTGAACAAAGAGAAAAGAAAAATTATCAGTTGTGTGCAACAAGTTCTGGCTTTCAGGTGGATAGTTTACAGCACATTACCTGCAAAATAATAATAATATTATAATATAATAATAATAATATAAATTATACAAAGGGTCACGTGACTCAGTTATTTACTTATTTATTTTTTTGATAGGTCATGTTTTTGTGGAAAATTTTATTTAACTCATATGAAAGTAAAAAATGTCTAACTGCTCATTTGTGGTTATTTAAGGTTGTTATGGTGTTAAGGTAAGTGCCTGGGACACTACACAGAATTGTAGTGCCATTTATTTACCAACTAAAGGACCCACTAAAGCCTATAGATCAAACACAGCAAATATGTTTTCAACTATGTATTAAAATTATATGTATTTTATGTTGAATCACCTAATATTCAAAATGGTTTCCACTGTTTGTAATCTGATATATTCATTTTTCTAAAACAAAAAACAATTATTTGAAGCATACATACAAAAAACAGAAACAGTTTAACACCATTTTGTGATTTGAATCTTTACAAAGTTACCCACCCCTCACACCACGTTAAATCTGAATGTACGAATGCACGTGTCACCATAATTTTTTACGTCAGAAAATGCGGATATACAGGAAAAAAAAACATCTCTATATATTCTAATTACTAATATGTCTAATACTGGCCGATAATGAGTAGCTAAAGTTGGCTCATGTGTTAGCTGCATGTGCAAGTTAGCTAGCTAATGGACTTAACGAAAAATGTGATAATCAGTGCATTGATATTAGTGTAATATGATATTCTCAACGCTAATAATACATTTATATACGCAGAAACTAACAGATTATAAAGGATGACTGTAGATGTAACTTACCTTATAATCAGGCCACGATCCACGTTGTTCTAGTGCAAAATGTTAATGGGAACTTTGCTTCTCCTGCTGCTGTTGCCGCCCTCTACCGAGTGGAGTATGGAATAACGTCATTTCCGCTTCTAAACAATTCTATTTCCCGAAATGTTTTATGTAAATCAGTCTCATAAAATTTAACTATTTGGATTTGGCTTGTTCCACATCTAGCTACATGTAAACTACATTCATACCTTTTAACTGATTAAATCTAATAGTTTAAACAATTTGCAGGTTTAGATTAATTGTAAGTAATCTGACTACATAATTTTTGAAAAAACGATTATTTAAATAAAATCAAAAGGATGCAAATACTTAATAATAAACTATGGCATGATTTATTTTTTTGAGTGTGTTATTTCTCCTGCTATTTTTCTTGCAAAAATTCACTCATCACTAAATGAAAACTTAAAGTGAAGACCTGATTATTTCAGGAGCCTTGAAACAAGTCCATTGTGTTTGAATGTCCGTGCTACTTCTGCTATATTTTCATACTTAAAACAACAATTTGATATTCCTCTTGTAACATTGTCCTTTTTTATGCTAAGAAAAAAGACCCCTGGCAGTTATCTCCCAAGTGGTTCCACTGCTGCCAGCATTAATCTGAGTATGATTCAGTGGGCTATATTACTTGTTTTAAACAGTTTTGGTTCAATATACTTACCTGTTGATCAGAAATAGCCTTAAACCTATACAGGTTTATTTTTTTAAACCTATACTTTATTTTATTCTAGATTTGTTTTATGAGCTAAGTCATGGCTGCAACAAACTAAACTAGGACTGTGAAATTGTAATAACCTAAAAAACTGCAGTATGTTCTAAACATGAACGTATTAGAACGTTTTAGATCACTACGCCAATCCATGACCTCATCAACTACGCCGGGATTACGTAAAGAACAACTGACTCGTTTTTTGAAACGGTTCGCTGAAATGAACTGCTCGAAAGATTCGATTCACAGTAACGAGTCCCTAACAGTAGTGCGAAGCGTCCACGCGCATGCGCAGCTCTCGCCCGTGTCGCTGTCCGCTGCTGTGGTGCTGTTCTAGTACTCCTGTGTGGAGCTCTTCCGAGCTGCATCATCTAACGCAAACATGGCGACCCGGGTAAGATATGCTTCTATTTGAATTATTCAGCTGTTGAGCTTATACGACATTAAAAATGAGTGCTGAGTTTAAATGTAACATAATATTTCACAACAATCGCTCCGTAGCAGAGCTTTAGTGTCTCGTTTTTCAAAAAGCCTTTGCAGTTTGATGCCAGCCAGCCACTGGCATCTTTCCACAATATAACCAGCCTACAGACAGTAGCAGGTGGCGAAACGATCACCTGTGAGCACCAATGCAGATCTGCAGTGATATTGCCAGTGTTATGGTTTACACTATTATTCATGGCATGCTAATATATGGCTACCACTCGCATAACCTGATTTTACCAAGTGCGACATGTTCCTGGATCAACATCTTTGTTGACCCTGGAACAACATCTTTATGAATCAATCAGATTTGAAGAACCAGTTTAGAGTTTTTTTGAAGTTTAGACTTACAATCAGTGTTTGGCGCTTGTACATCAGTGTCATTCATCTATAATTTCCTCTGATTTTAGGGATTACTCATGGTTAAGGTTAGATGTAGGTGTACGCGGGAAGCTTTGTACGATAGCCTAATAATAATAAGCCCCCGTGAATACTTGAATCTCGATGGTGGCACATTCATTTATTTCCCAGCATTTGTGTGAATGTTGAAATAGTGGTGATTGTTTCTTGTCTGAGCCCATCGATAAACAAGCACAAGCCTAAAATAGAACCGAGGTGGTTGCCCATTTGCTTTAGCCCATCGATTCGGTACAACATGAACTAGTAGGCGGTTGTTTCGTTAATCTTTTAAGATGTGTGTTGATGTGTATGTGTAGAGTAGCCATGCACCGTATTTTGTGCAGCAGAACGCTGTCATGAAGAGTGAAATAACAGGACTGCGCTCGCTCGGCGGATTTAACCTTGGCATGGCTCGCGTAATGCTCACATAAGCTCATCACACCACACTGTTTCTGCTTTGAGAGCTAGCGAGGTATAACCTTGAGCAAGCCTGCGACTTCCCCTACAAAATCATGCTTTCGCTTCCAAATGTCCACAGAAACACATTGCTCCGCCAATAGGACTATGTTGTGCGCAGAGCTACAGCACTCGCTCTCCGTGCTGCAGGATGGAGCGCTGTAGAGCTCAACGAGAGCTTTCTTTCATCGTGAAAAATGCGTTCAAAATGGCATCATTATTGTCTTTCGTTTTATCTGTGTATAAACGGAGATTTCATGTTTCATTTAGGTCCTTCTTTAATTTTCTTTATTTCGTATTCTTTATTTTACTTATTCATCCAGAATCAAAATTAGTATTTTTTTTTCTTAGGCTACTTATTCATTCAGAATCAGAATGAGTTTTATTGCCAGGTATGTTTACACATGCGCAGAATTTGTTTTAGTGACAAGCTCCAGAATGACAGTGACAGAACAAGACCGATAATATAAATAATAAAATACAAATATACAAAATAGACATGAATTAATTAAATATCAGTAATATAATATTATCAATAAATGTTATTTATTAATATAAATAACATGTATGAATAATATTAATGTTAATTATGTAGTAATTTTTAGAAATTATTTTTAAGGATAATTTCATGATTATTATATATATATATATATATATATATATATAGAGAGAGAGAGAGAGATGTTTTTTTATTATCATTAAAAATCAAATGGGAGATCATGTAATTCATGCCATACTCTCTAAATGCTCTGCAATAGTGAGGAATTTTAATTCTGGTGGTATTTAAGCCAAATATTATTGGGACATTAATAAACCATGATTGGGATGTAATGGGACAATTAAGCACAATCAAAGTGCAAAAAAATTAAACCATTATAAGTTTTTGATCAATCAAATTATATATATTTAATGCAATCTGCCTATATACCATTATTATTGTTGTGTGTTTATTGGCATTTATGTATGTATGTATGCAGTGGCGTGCACGGGCCTCAGGAGGGGCAGGGGCGAAATGCCCTTACAAGGGGAGTGGGGGGGGGGGTGTTGATCCCCCTCTGCTAGAGCATCGTGGTTCACGATTTTATCACGATTCTTTGTCATGTTGGGTTTTCTATTTTGCAAGCTGTTTGAGCATTACAGACAAACTCATTTCCCTATTATAAAGACAAAGCCTTTCAAGGTAACTAAATATTTAAAAAAGAATGGCAGCTATTTAGGCCAAAGTGGCGGAAGATAAAAAATCATTGTCATTTTTTTGTCTTTTGTTATTAAAAAATGAGAGCAAAGATACACATTACAAATATACAAATCAAATAAACAGTGTTTTTTTTTCAGGTACAATAGGCATATTTAGCAGGAGCATCCGATCCAAGAAACTGAATGAACAAATATAAATTAAAACAGAGTAGTGAGTGATTTTTCTCTTTGTGTTTTATTAACATGAAAGCTATAATTGACCCAATAATTAAAATAGGCTAGTGTTTTATTTGTATACCTTCATTTACTCAACGTTTATATCAATGTTGTTTTAAACCTGAGTTTCCTTCTTCTGCTAAACATAAACGCTATTTTGAAGAAGGTGGAAAACCAAATAGTGTTCCCTATACTGTTAAAGTCAATGTGGACCAGCAACTGTTTGGTGACCCACATTCTTCAAAATATCTTCTTACTGATGTGAATGTATGTGGCATTGTACAACATATTGATACGGCGGCACCAGAACTGCAGCTGATAGAATGTGCTCTGTAGCAAGAAACAATGATATTTCTTGAAAAGCAGATCGTGGAGACATCTTTACCAGGGCCGCTGCTGGCCAAATGGGTGTCCTAAACAGGATTGTATTGTTGTGCCCCCTCCCTCAAATATTATGGAAGTAAAAAAATACCTACCATATGGATCAAAATAGAACTTTGCTCTAGACAGTTACCTATGTCAGTAATACAGCTGTCTGATTGATTTTATGGTCTCAAGCATTCAGAAATCAAACAAAGGAAATTAAGCTGTTTTACTATGAAAACCATGGGTAATTTTTGTAAGGGTTGTGATGTCCACGTGAAGAAATTGTACAGCCTGTGTCATCTATAGCAAAAAGGTGGCCACAGGTGTGTGTGTGTGTGTGTGTGTGTGTGGGGGGGGGGGGGGGTTATTGCATAAAAGATAGCAGATTATACAGTCACAGTTTACTATAGCTGTCACTGTATTTAATGGCTTTAGTGTGCTTAAGGTAGGAGAAAACATGCCAGTGAAAGAGCAGGTGAAAGCTGTTCAGTTTGTGATTACTTGTCACACACCCACGAACAACTGTACGAAAATATGAGCATTTATGAGACACACAGTGTCAATTGTTTTATTAGGCCCATCATGTTCCCTGGTGCGATTCTACTCAAGAAGAATAAATCAAGAAGAGAATACAGAGAGTGAAGATTGAAAAATCTGTTATTCTGGTTGTTTTTGCTGAGATGCCATTGTCAGCAGAACAAATTATTCATTCTTTTGGTTATTATGAGATGTTTCTTGTAATCTGCGCTGATCAAACTAGACCAAGCCAAACAAACTCTGTGTGGGCATCCTTCACCCACAGAGTTCAATGTAAGAGCTCAGTGTTAAATTACTTAATACTTTCACTGCCTTCTCAGAGAGTGTATGTATGTATGATACACCATCTGGTTGTGTCTGTCATAATGCGCTCTATAGATATACTGTATGTGAGAGACAGTGAGATCTGTTACGATGAACCAAAGGAATATGAGATTTTCCTTTGTGAGTGTCTCCCATGAGTACTGGTTGTCTCTTAAGAGTATTTCCCCTTTAATTCCCATTTCCCCTGCTTTAAATAAATGCTTCTGTAGCAGTAATATATATCTCTTTATTGAATCAAAAATATAAAACAGTTTGAATTAATGTGTGTGGCATGGGCACTAGAATAACTGCCAAGCTCTAAAGTATATTAAAACTAAATGAATAATTGATATTGTTGAGAAATCCTCCCCATCAGTTGTGGCTATAATCAAAGGCCCTGCATGGAAGCTATTTTTTTGGTGTGAATGCCACACAGCCAATTAACATCATATGAGGTTACTTATCCTCTATACATTTTTGGGGGGCATTGATTTCTTTCATAAGTCTACATTTTACCCATTAAAACCAGTCTTTGCAGACATTAATGGCTTCTTACTTCAATAAACTCAGAAGCAGCAATCATCATCATGCAATTATTATACATTAGCCAAAAAAAAAAAAAAACACCTGATCATAAGTGATTACAAGTTTTCTCTATGCCCAGGAAATTATTTCAACTAAGATCTGCCTCTGGGGTAATTAAAAGCAAATGATAAATCAGAAAAGCTTTAAATGTGTTTCAGGAATTGCAAGTCATGGTGTAGCAGTAATATAAAATTTACATCAGGCTCATTAAACTGTCATTTTTTATTCTCCTTTTTACATTTCCTTTACTAAAATGCATTAAACTGCTTTGACTGTAGTTTTTCTCAGAATGATTTTAAGTTAAAGCTCTTTCACACCAAAAACTATTATAATAACTCTAATCATAATTATATTAGTGTCCATACCAACACATGGGATCGTTCTGTTTATTATAAGCATGTAGTTCTGTTTTGTTGTCTGCTTTAAATGCTCAAGCTCTTGATTGTCTGTCAGTGCTTTTATTATTTATCAGCTGTACAATTTTTTTTTCTGTTGTTATCGTTACAGCTGTGGTGTGGACTGCCCTATTATAATAGAATTAGAATTAAACTTGATAGTTGTTGTTATAGTGATCGTCCTTGGTGTAGTCTTTTGGACTTTAGGCTTTTGCGGTCGATCAATCAGGAAGCTCGATGAGCTGCATCATTTTCATGATATGGAGGGTTATGAGGAGAGTTTTTCTCTGATGTGCTATTTGTCCTATATTAGTCCTCATGAAATCAAGTCCTCATGAAATACAAAATGTACTATATTTATTTTGTTTGCACACATTGTTAGTCTTAAGGTTAGCCTCTCTTTATCTCCTTGCACTGGCTACCAGTTGCAGCTCGTATCAAGTTCAAGACACTGATGCTTGCATATAGAACAACCACAGGCTCAGCACCCACCTACTTCCACTCACTGATGACTATCTACATCCCCTCCAGAAGTCTGAGATCTGCTAGTGAGCGACGCCTCGTGGTACCATCACAGAGAGGCTCAAAATCACTCTCCAGAACCTTCTCGTTCACCGTTCCTGGCTGGTGGAATGATCTTCCCACCCCTATCCGGAACGCTGGATCCCTGTCAATCTTCAAGCAACAACTGAAAACTCATCTCTTTCAACACTTCTTGACTTCATCCTAAACTAAAAAAAAAAACGTCTTTATCTTTCTCTCCTTCCCTTGCTAGCTTGTATGTATTTGAACAATGCCTGAGACTTGATATTATGCATTTCCTCTGTCTGTTTGCCTCTTCAAGATGAACCTCTTTATGTATTCCCCAATTGTAAGTCGCTTTGGATAAAAGCGTCTGCAAAATGACTAAATGTAAATGTAAGGTAGTCTCACGCCTCAGAAGTTACGCCCACGGACCACTGGCTGAACGTCTGATGCATATGGCACGCAAAAGTGGAAACACTTCAGGAGTGTCGAAGTCGTCATCGGATTGGTTAGATTATTGTGTGTCGCGTTCTTTAACGCTCCGCCTGAAACAAAGATGCCGTGATGCCAAACCCCCTCACGAAAGAAGAAAGCCGTTTCGTTTACAACTGTGATGACGAGTGCTTATCAGGAATAAATAAATGCTGGATTTTCAAAAGTAGGAGAAATATTTAAAGTTCGCGGCATAGAATCTTTAAAATATGTCTTTTACACTCACGCCTGAATGAAAGCTGCCATGGATTCCAGACCTTCAGCCGTCAGTCTGAAGGTCTGGCTACGGGAGACTAGTTTTAAGGTGAACAATTAATTAATGAAAATTAAAAAAAAATGTTTGTCTTGTAATCTTTAATCAAAATCTGATCAATTTGCTTCCGCTCTGGAATGGCATTCCTTTTCTGGTGACGTCAGTTCGACGGCTCGGGCCATGGCTTGGGCAGAATATGTTTAGCCAACCATTGAGTTTGCTGCGAGTAAAAGACGAGAAGAGGAGCGTAAAAATAAAACCACGCCCTCTGTTCAGTATTCCTTTTCAGTTAGAAATACGTCACTGTACTGAAATAAAGTTAGCAGCAGCTTCCAGTTCACGCGGACTTTGGTCTTCATGTTTTGCTTGCTATATAATATAAGGATCATCCCCCATGAAGTGTATCAGGGGCACAATCCATAAACTGAAAGTAATTCAAGCCACCTCTGTGTCCTGGTGTAATCCAGTAGTCTAGACATTTAAAGTGTCTGAAATATCTGCATAGGTTGAACCTTTGTTTGTCTGTCGATCTTAACTCTATGATATGTGCCGCTTATGAAATGGCCACAGAAACTAATAATGCTTAATTATACCCTCAGGGTAGATAAAGTCATTAGCTGGTTACAAGAGCAGTTGTATTCAGTCCTGTGACAGACAGGAGGTCCTCTGTGCAGTCAGGAGTTTCTTCTCGGCAGTATTGATCAGGCTTCACCTCATTCCTCATTGAATATCTCTCCAGAGACCCAGCCTCATTAAACATGGAGAGTATGCTGCTTGAAATGGATTTTTACAGACTGATGAAATGGCAGGCAGCATTTTTATTTTGTTTAATCAGTGCTGAATTATACTGCGTTTGTCTTTCTTTCAAAGCTTTATTTTTGTTTATGTATAGGCTGCAATACAGTAAAAACTTCAATAATGTGAAATATAAAAATGTAAAATAAGTTTTCTATTTTATATACTTTAAAATGTAATTTATTCATGTGATGCAATGCTGAATTTTCATTTTCAGCATGTGCATTAAACCTTATTAATGCAACTTTTCATATTTCAAATGACTGGCGAAAGTACATTCACATTCCCCTACCACATCAGGGTTTGGTTTGCCTGTGATTCGCTCTTGCTGCTCCTTCAAGCACACTTGCAGTTGATCTTGATTCTGCTCTGCATGCTGCCTCATGCTGCACACTCTGTTGTTTCTCCACCACACGCTGTATTCAGCTCAGTGTGGTGCTGGCTGTCTCAACTGTTTGTCTTGTGTCCTTCTGCCCTCCCTCTTGCTTGCGTGCATTCTTTGGCCCCCAAGGTTGTAATATTTTTCAAGGTATGTATGCTTTCCGAATGCCCTCTGCCTCTGCTTGTCTCGCTTTCCAGATTGAGCTGTATGTTTCACTTGCACTAGCTTTCTGCATCGCCCTTAGTGTGAGAGCTGACAGGCTGTAACCCTTGTTGCTATGACGTTTCGTGGTAGCAACGCCTCGAGGGAGCACTACAGCGGTACAATGCCTAAACTGCGTCACAGTGCCATAGACCCAAAGCATCCAACTCAAGATCATCTGCCTGTGTTCTCACTCTCGAACAAATAAAGGTTAATTTGACTTTGAGTACTCAAGGGCCCGCTGTAACGACTGAATAGTGTGTGGGCCTACGGTGAGTTTATTATGCGTGCTGGCAGGGTGCCAGGGATTATTGCTTTTCTGACCTGCAACTAAAGTAGGTCTAATTGCTGGACTGCTCTTTGTTAACCGCATTATGTCAGCCTGTTGAGTTAACATCCACACGCAGGCTTTGAATCAGATACAAACCTTCAAAGAGCCATTTACTGTCCTCTAGTTCTGCTTCCTGCTCACACTGGAATACATCCAACATCTTGCCTTTAAAGTCAACAAGAAATCTAAATTGACATTTCGTTTTTTTAAAAAGTGGAATAGAGCAGTGTTTACTATTATCTGAACATCATCACTTTGTTTTTAATTCATTAATTGTTTAATTAATTACATCCAGCAATCTGTCAATCACTGTTTACAATTTACAAGCAGCAAAGATCCAATGATCAAATGAATTTCAGGTGGACCAAATCAAGTCCCAGAAGAAATGACGATCACAACTTTCTTTGTGACTTTAATACCACTGACAGAATTTTTTTTTTACCTTTAGGGATACAACAGCTTGTCACTCCTCTAAAACAAAATGTCTAAAAAGTATATATAAGTGCCTTATAAATACCGTTAAGGTACAGTTAAGTTTAGTAAAGTAAAGTTTTACAGTTAAGTAAAAATACTTATTAGTATTACGGTTAAGTATTTATGTACTTTAAATCTTTTAGGGGTAAATAAGGTACAAAAATTTTTTATGTTATTAACTTTTCTCAGTTTAGGTTATATTTCCTTTAGTTCAGCGTTTATTTCCATTTTTTCATCTTGTGCTGTTATAGACAAGTGTTCCTCATTATGTACAGAAAAAGCATTGTCATGTTTTCATTCATTGTTAAATCAATGTTATGTTTGATCTTTATTGCCAGAATCTTCAGTATAATCAATACTAAATCTTTAGGATGCTAAATCCCTGAAATTTCTCTGAACTTGTTCCAAGGATTGTGAAACATTCAGAAGTAATGGTCTCTGTCCGTCTGTATACTTTCTGACCATCATTTGTTGCATTTTGTTAATTTAGTGAAAACTCAGCTTCTTGAACTTAAAATTGTTTTTGGTAATTGAATCATTAGCTGATTACCCTGTTTTTAAGGTTCAGCAATTTTTAGTTTTTTATTTTTTCGTAATTTTTACTATTTAACAGTGTTAACTCATGTTAACATATTCAGCATTTTAAACAAAAAATTTACAGAAATGACCATTAACTTTGATAAATAAATGCAGTGAAATGATTGATTTTAATTCATGTGAACTATAGATTAAACTACCTGAAAAAAAGGTTTTAGAAATCTGATCGGTCTAGTTTTTGTTCTCTTAATCTCTAATGGTTTTCACTGAAGCTTTGTTTTCTTGTTGAGTCATTCATGATCTTTCTTCCGGTGGCACACGGTCCTTATCGTATACCCAGATGGGAACAGCATGCAGCCCTGCTTTTCAATTAGCTCTCCTTTTTTCTTTGTCTTTTGTAGTCTGTTTTATTTATGGTTCTTTGGCTGGTTGGATCACTGTCAGTCTTTGCTTAAATAGTTTTTTGTCTTTTATGTTTCTCATTTACCCATGTTAAACGCACTGGTACTCTCTTGTAGACAGATTTATGATTATATTTTTGCTACTGTTCCCTTGCCTGTTTGTTTATCGCCTCATTTGTTGTTATCTAACACGGTTTATGTTAAAGCCCTGGTATTATTGGTTTGGGGTTTGTAGGAACTCTATTGCAATAAAACATGCTGCATGTGATCCTGGAAGGGATGATTAGATGAGGTCTTTAAAAGAACAATCTCAGTGCTTCGAATGTTGGACAAGTTTTCAGCTTGCACAGTAGAAACAGCTTTCCATCTTGCTATTTTGCACCATGGGATTTTCTATTTTTTTATTCTGCAGAGAATCATGGGAACTCCTTCATATGTTGTGGCTCAATTTTTTCATGAGGAGAAAGATCTTCTCATATAAGAAACGACACCCAGTGAGCTAATATAGCAAGATGCAAATATTAAAGCTGAAGTGTGTAATTTCTGTGCCACTAGCGCCACCAAGTGAAACGGGAAAGGTGATAGTTCTCAAACAGGTTTCCTTGAATACTCCCCCTAACCACCATTGGCCAGTCAAACAGATAGCCCCGCCCCAACCCACACCATTGGTTGAGCCAATGTTTTCTGTTGGAGCTGCTGTAATAAATTTGAGGATATTTGAAAACTAAGAGCACTATAACACAGAGGCACAAAACTAAGGGAAATGAACTGCTGAATGTCTTATTTAACAAAACATAAATTACACACATCACCTTTAAGCTTCAACATCAGTGGTCAGATGTCTCGTTCTTATATAAGGCAAAGATTTCTTCTGCCTCTTGCCGTCTTACTCTCTCTCTCTTCATTATTACCTGTCTTTCTGCAGACGATGCAAGCGGCTCGATGCCCAACAGATGAGCTGTCACTGACGAATTGTGCAGTAGTGAGTGAGAAAGACCTGCAGTCTGGACAGTGAGTATTCACCCACACTACAGACTCATCAGAGTCATCACACTTGCGCACAGAAGCCAATCCAATGCCACGATGGCCAGCACATGCTTTGATATATGTTGGCAGCAAGTGAACAGTCAGTTCTTGAATTTCATACATTTGATACTGGAAAAAATGAGCATCTCAAAAACGGCATGTCTTGTGGGTTGTTCCCAGTTGGCAGTAGTCAGTACCTATCAAAATATTTCAAGGAAGGACAACAGATGAACCGGCGTCAGGGTCATGGGCGCCCAAGGCTCAGTGTTGCTCGTGGGGAGCAAAGGCTAGCCTGTCTAGTCCAATAACACGAGAAAACTATTGTAGCTCAAACTGTTCAAAAACGTACTGGCCATGAAGTGTCAGAACACACAGTGCATCCCAGTTTGCTGTGTTTGGCGGCCTTGATGACCCCTGTCCACTGCCAAAAGTGCCAAGAAATAAAAGTTACCACAGTGTCTCATGTATTTAAAATGTGTGGTCAAAATACTCTATAATATGTGTTATGTAATGTGTTATGTACCATTTCATATGTTATAATGGATTTAGAAGAAAGTTATATTCTTGTGGGCTTGGTAGGAAAAAAATGCTTGAAGATACCTTATAAGGGTACAATTTACCCCTAAAAAAATCACTTCAATGAGGCAAATACTGCCCCTTAATAAAAACATTCCTGTCATTTATTTTAAGTTGTGGATACTCATTAATCATATGTAACATGTAGTACATATTATCTTTATGCAGTTGTATTATATGGGTGTATCTAACACTGTAGGAAAAGTATCAAATATATAATTAGTGCTCCAGCAGCAGAGCTGATGATTTTCCATAAGTGTGTGTGTGTGTGTGTGTGTGTGTGTGTGTGTGTGTGTGTGTGTGTGTGTGTGTGTGTGTGTGTGTGCGTGCGCGTGTCCGTCCGTCCTTGGGATGCTGAATCAGTCCAGACATTAACTCGGGCTGACAGAGCCTGCCGCAGTGCCTCCTGCTGATACCTCATGTTCAAGAATATCACAGCATGAGGGCCGATTTGTGTGGGTTTGTGTTGCCATTTTGATATATGGCATGTTAATGTGTGATGTAAATTGATGTGTCCTGTAATAAATAATAAATATTTATTTTGGTGGACTTTTGGTGGATATAACAATAAATATAGTTGTCACACTTTTAGACCCTATAGTCATCACATATATATTATCCATGATTATGGTTAACTTGTGCTTTAACTGAATGAACTGTGTGATGTAAGGTTACTTAAAAAAAGGAACCATTGTCAGTGGTTCACACATATTATAATCCCATGTGCTAATCTCAGATTATGATTAGTGCAGTTGTAAACGTAGGCAGTACTCGGCTAAAAAACGAATTAAAGTGATGTTTCCAGATAAAAAGTTATCATAGTTTCTGTTAAACACTGTATTTTTTTATCCTTGTGTCATTGTAGAAGTTGAATCTTTTCTGCCTCTCTCCCCAGGCATGTTTCCGTGAGGACAACACCCACCTACAAGTTTGTGTTCACAGTGAAGGCTCACCACTCTGTGCTTCCTGGAACCATCGCTTTCAGTTTGCCACAGGTGCAGGACTCCTGCCAAGATCTTTTACTTGTGACACAAACACAACAGAAGACAAGCACTTAACATTTTATACAAACAACAGCGAACCAGACATATTTAAAGGGCTAGTTCGCCCAGAAATGGGGTTCGAAACCTGTGTGATGTTCTTTCTTCTGTGGAACTCAAAAGAAGATATTCTGAAGAACGTTGATAACCAAACAGTTTTGGTTATCAAAAATTCCACAGAAGAAAGAAATGGGTTGGAATGACACAAGGGTGAATTAATGATGACAATTAAAATGTTTGGGTGAACTGTCCCTTTAAATACAGATAATCAGACAGTGCTTGTATTTGTATGGACTTTTTGTTTTATTAATTATCTTCTGACTTTTTCTTAAAGAGGAAATGGGCAGGCCTGTCCATCGGACAAGAAATAGAAGGTGTGTACATGGCTCTTGGGTGAACATTTGCAAAAAACACAAGTTTTAGATCAAATACTAAAAAACTGCCCCCCCATGTCATTTCAGTGGCCAACTACAACTTTGACAAATCCAAGCAGTGCATTGGTGCCATGACCGTTGAGATTGACTTCCTGCAGAAGAAGAGCACCGACTCCAGTCCCTACGACTCTGACAAAATGGCTGCTGAGTTTATTCAGCATTTCAACAGTCAGGGTTTCACTGTGGGGCAGCAGGTCAGCATCACATCCCAAAAACTGAATAAATGCTATCTGATGTTTAATTATACATGATAATTGTTGTTGTCTTGTGCTTTTCCTGTCAAAGCTGGTCTTCAGTTTCTGTGACAAGCTCTTCGGCCTATTTATCAAGGACATTGAGGGGATGGACCCCAGCATACTGAAGGGCGAACCAGCATCTGGCAAAAAGCAGAAGGTATTGAAAAAAAAAAAAATGAATTTGCACTTAAATGTCATAAAACAAAAATAAAATGTGCACAGTTAATCATCCTTTGTTTTGACATCTAACTTCACAGATTGAGACTGGTCTGTTGGTTGGAAACAGTCAAGTGATCTTTGAAAAATCTGAGAGCTCGTGTCTTACTTTAGTTGGTGAGTTTTATCACACTTGAAAGTAATTTCTATTCATTGCCATGTAAAAATCCTTGTAACTCGGCTCTGAATTTTCCTCTTCGTCCTCATGCTCACCAGGCAAGGCCAAGACCAAAGAATCCCGTCAGGCGATCATTAACCCTGACTGGAACTTCGAGAAAATGGGCATCGGCGGTCTAGACAGGGAGTTCTCCGATATCTTCCGCAGGGCTTTCGCCTCACGAGTTTTCCCGCCAGACATTGTGGAGCAGATGGGTTTGTGCTGTCTTCACTTTCCATTTTGATGTGTAATCTCGTAAAAAGCATCCATTCATTAGAACGGTTCATTTATGTTGATGTTTGTAATCATTATAAACGCATTACTCAGATGCATTGATTGTGGATAATGTGTGTTTTTTGGGAGTGTCTGTTGTAAAAGTGAGCTGTTCTCTCTGCAGGCTGTAAGCATGTGAAAGGCATCATGCTCTTTGGTCCTCCTGGCTGTGGTAAAACACTGATGGCCAGGCAGATCGGTAAGATGCTGAACTCCAGAGAGCCAAAGATAGTCAACGGACCAGAGATCCTCAACAAGTTCGTAGGTGAATCTGAGGCCAACATTAGGAAACTGTTCGCAGATGCTGAGGAGGAACAGAAAAGGGTGAGATGACAAACGCACTGTCCTTATACCTTACATTACTGTACTAATACTGTAGCACTATACCATCTTCTCTGTCTTTATAAGGATTCTGTGTTTTTCTGTGCAGTTGGGTGCTAACAGTGGCCTGCACATCATCATCTTTGATGAACTGGATGCTATCTGTAAGCAGCGTGGTACAGGTGCCAGCAGCACAGGTGTGCACGACACTGTGGTCAACCAGCTCCTGTCCAAGATCGATGGAGTGGAGCAGCTCAACAACATCCTCGTCATCGGTGAATAACAGCAGCTAATATATGTTCTGTCGCTATTTAGTAGTCACAAAAGAACTCTAAATCTATTATTGCAAAGAAAGTTTAATACTACATACCAAGTTTTTCACAAATCTAATGTGACTTTTGAAAAAAAAAAGATTGATTAATGTACAAAAAATGGAAATAATAATAACAATAAGTTTTTAATAATAATAACAAAAATATTATATAATTGTATTATATAAATTAATATTTGCATATTTTTGTTGTATATTTTGTATGTTTGTATGTTTTATTAAAATATACATTTGTTATTATTATTATTAATAATAATTAATATAATTATTATTATTATGTTTTTGTACTATTGTTATTTAAATTTAAAAGTAATCCAATGTGACTTGAAAGTCATTATTGATTAATGCACAAAAAACTTTAGTTTTAATAAAAAAAAAATATATATAATAAACTCTTTTTTATTATTATAGAAAGCTAAACATTTTCATGATATAAATTAATAATAATAATAATTATTATTATTATTAAGTTTTTACTATTGTTATTGTTATTTAAGTGTATAACTTATCTAATCTGACTTGAAAGAAACAAATGATTACTGTACAAAAATGTCTTAAATTTTTAATAACAATAATAATCAAAACAATTATTATAATTACACATTAAATTTGTATTATTATTATTACTATTATTAACAAATATAATAATAATAATAATACAATTTTAATAAAAAAAATATTATTATATTTCAAAAATTTTACAAATATTTTACAACAACTAATAATAATAATAATAATGACCATTATTATTATTATTAAATTACTATAATCTCAAATACTCTGTTTTATTTTATTTATTTTTTCTAACCTGTGCATTTGTCGTTGTCTGTAAGGCATGACCAACAGGCCTGACCTGATAGATGACGCTTTGATGAGACCTGGCCGATTTGAAGTAAAGATGGAAATTGGTAGGACCTCAAAGATTTGCCCTTTGTTTAGCAACAACAACAATACAAATTCAACACTCTCTCCATCACTGTTCATTCTTACCTATGTGTCTACGTCTTCTCACCCAGGTTTGCCAGATGAAAAGGGCCGTGTTCAGATCCTGAACATTCACACAGCTAAGATGCGTGACTTTAACCTCCTGTCTGGTGATGTGGATGTTAAAGAACTGGCTGCTGAGACCAAGAACTACAGTGGAGCTGAACTGGAGGGCCTGGTTAGAGCCGCCCAGTCTACTGCCATGAACCGCCTCATTAAGGTACAAAGTATAATGATCTATGCATTCCTTATCAGGCATATACAGTACTTTTATAATACCCCATTTGAAAGGTCTAAACTGAATCGAATTATATTCCAGGCCACATCTACTGTAGAGGTGGACATGGAGCGAGCAGAGAAGCTGCAGGTCACTCGAACAGATTTCATTGGGGCCTTGAATAATGACATTAAACCTGTAAGTTTCTGCCTTGTTGACTGATTAATAGCTTTCATCAGCGGAAGGATTGCAGAGTTCAGAGAGTCTTTTGTAGTAGCTGAACTCATCGAGTGAAACCATGTTATCTTGTACTTTTGTTAGGCTTTTGGCACCAACCAGGAAGACTATTCCAGTTACATCATGAACGGCATCATTAAGTGGGGTCATCCAGTGACCCGAGTGCTGGAGGACGGAGAGCTGCTGGTGCAGCAGACTAAGAACAGCGACCGCACTCCACTCGTGTCTATGCTTCTTGAGGGTGAGCCTTCCTTTGTAACATCAAAGTATGCTGACTGTTCATCATAACACAGGAAGGACGCTCCATGATTGACCTTCTCACAGAGTTTTAGGCTAATATTACGAAAACATTCAGCAAATATTAACATAACAAGGATCTTCTTAGAATATTGTTCTCTCAACATTATTGGAATGTTCATCATCAAGAATAAAATAATATCATGAGGATGTTCTATGAATGTTGTCCTCACAACATTTTATGCTAACATTGCAAAATATTTTCTTGTAATATTATGAGAATTTTCAAGAACCATCAAGTAAAAATAACATCATTAGAAGACTACACACATATATATCTTATGTAAATAATGTTATAAGAAAATTCCATAAACGTTATTTTGAAAATGTTTTGTTTTACAAAATGTTAGTGAAAGTAGCCTATTTTGTTAGGTAGGATAATCTCTGGGTTCCAAGCCGATTTAGACGGTTTTTCAGTCCTGACACACCATGTTTTTTGCCTCAGGACCTCCTCACAGTGGAAAGACAGCCCTGGCTGCCAAAATCTCAGAGGACTCGCAGTTCCCCTTCATTAAGATCTGCTCTCCAGACAAGATGATCGGCCACTCAGAGATCTCCAAATGCCAGGCAATCAAGAAGGTTAGTGGTAACATACTGAATGCTCGTAAAGTTTAATATAATTGTATTAATATCATCACGCTATCTTTAAAAATGTTCCATATTTCTTCTCAGGTCTTTGACGATGCTTACAAGTCTCAGCTCAGCTGTATTGTGATTGACGACATTGAGCGTCTCTTGGGTTAGACTGTTTTTTGATTTAAATAGTTTAATTTATTTTTAAAGTAGGGGTCTTCAACAGGGAAAACTGCCAATACTTGTTTGATTTTTAATCAGTTTTTGTGAAAAAAAAGAATATATGCATTAAACAATAATAGAGTTTGAATGTCCCTTGTAAAAACGTTTTATATGGACAAAAGTATTGGGTCACCCCCTTCTAATGAAAGGTTTGACAACTAACTAACTAAAGGTTTGACAAAACCATATAGTTTATTTTTAAATGCATTTATTTCATACTATGTATAGTTCAAATCTATATTGACATATCTACATATTTGCTGACATATCGTTAGAGACATTCCTGATATAAAACGATAATCAAACTTTATTTGGAGTACTACTTGTGCACAAAGCACATTTCTTAATGTCAAGATTAAAATGTGTTTTAATGTCACTATTGATGAGGATTGTATGATCTTTGAATAATATAGGTCTTTAAATGCAAGATATTTCAAGTGTACCTGAAGTATACTTACAATATAGTTCCACTTAATACAACCAAATATACTTCAGTATATCTTTAGTTGGACTTCAGAACAATTAAACTGCATTAGATACAACATTAGTTGTTTCAATGTAGCAGACTTTAAATATACCAGTTTAGTATACCAAAAGTACCATCGCAGGGTATTTTTATTAAGCCCATAAATATGTGCATGTATGTGTAGTATACTTAGAATGAAATAAATGTATTTCAAATACATTTTATTATATTTATTTTTCACTAGGGGTATCTTTAACTAAAGTCGACAAGTAGATGTTTCATTGACCCTCCCATAAATGTAGATAAAACGAATGTATATGACTCTGTACTTGAAGTGGTGAAGACCCCAAGTTTAAAAAAAAATGCCATATTACACTATTAATGGTATTCTAATAATTATGTGTGGTGAAACAGATTATGTGCCGATTGGTCCTCGATTCTCCAACCTGGTTCTTCAGGCCCTGCTGGTTTTGCTGAAGAAGACTCCACCTCATGTAAATTCTGATGCTTTTACATATGGGTCATATATGTACATATGTGACGGTGTTTTAATATTTTTTTCTATCATTGAATGCATTTATCTTGTTAGATTATGGTCATAAAACGTCTGGTGTTCTTCTCTTGACCATAAGGGCCGTAAGCTGCTGATCATCGGCACCACCAGCCGTAAAGACGTGCTGCAGGAGATGGAGATGCTGGATGCGTTCAGCACCACCATCCATGTGCAGAATATCTCCAGTGGGGACCATCTGGTTGAAGCTCTAGAGGTGAGATCAAGGTTAATCCCATTTCTCTGTCTTCCCCCTTCCCCCTCCCCTACCCCACCCCTTCGTCTTACCCCTAGCCCTTGTCCCTCGAAACCGAGTGGTAAGCGCTAGGGGTGAAAACATACCCCTGGGAAATGAGACACCACTTGGTTACTGTTACTTCATCATACATCGTCACTTGCTGGCTGCTACGTCACCAGAGGCGACAAGTGTTGATCACAAACTTGCCATCTGCAAGTGTCACTGTCACGTGAACGCGCAAAACTAAGGGGAGGGGGTAAGACAGAGAATTGGGATTCACCCCAAATGACAGTCAGAGCTTATTTCTGAAGAAAAAACAAAAGTGCTGTACTATCTATCTATCTGTCCGTCCGTCCGTCCGTCCGTCTGTCTGTCTGTCTGTATCTATATCCGTGTGTCTGTCTGTATTTATATATCTGTCTGTCTGTCTGTCTGTCTGTCTGTCTATCTATGTCTGTCTGTCTGTGTCTGTCTGTATGTCTGTCTGTCTGTCTGTCTCTGTCTGTCTATCTATGTCTGTCTGTATCTGTCTGTCTGTCTGTCTATATATGTCTGTATGTCTGTCTGTCTGTCTGTCTGTCTGTCTGTCTGTATCTATGTCTGTCTGTCTGTCTGTCTGTCTGTCTGTCTGTCTGTCTGTATATCTGTCTGTCTGTCTGTCATTTCTGTCTGTCTGTCTGTCTGTCTGTCTGTCTGTCTGTCTGTGTCTGTATGTCTGTCTGTCTGTCTGTCTGTCTATATCTGTCTGTCTGTCTGTCTGTCTGTCTGTCTGTATCTATATCTGTCTGTCTGTTTCTATATCTGCCTGTCTGTCTGTCTGTCTGTCTAGTCTGTCTGTCTGTCTGTCTGTCTGTCTGTCTGTCTGTCTGTCTGTCTGTCTGTCTGTCTGTCTGTCTGTCTGTCTGTCTGTTTGTCTGTTTCTATATCTGTCTGTCTGTCTGTC
Organism: Ptychobarbus kaznakovi; assembly: GCA_027422405.1. NCBI lineage: Eukaryota > Metazoa > Chordata > Actinopteri > Cypriniformes > Cyprinidae > Ptychobarbus > Ptychobarbus kaznakovi. The sequence continues at coordinate 9,904,231 of CM049807.1, read as the reverse complement.
TATCTAGACATAAAATCAGGAGACAGGATGTTATATCAGGATTAGTTTATTTATTTAACGTTGTTTCAGCATTAGCCAGTAGAGGGCAATGCCACACTTTCTTTCACTTCATTAGCATGCACAAAATGTTACAATCATACTTACCATTTTTCTGTTACTTTCAAGCTCCTGGGCAGCTTCACAGATGCTGAGAGAACCACCATTGCCCAGCATGTGAAAGGAAAAAGAGTGTGGATTGGCATTAAAAAGCTTCTCATGCTTATTGAGATGTCTCTGCAGGTAAGCCTTAGTCTGTAATCCTATTGTGAACCATTACGAATCTCAAACCCATTAAATCTTTGTATTTATTTCTGCTAGAAGTATTCACGAAATTCTCTCTAATTCATGTTGACTAGAACTTTAATGAGCTCAAGCAGTTTTCTAACATGCTTCTTGAAATGTGGTCTAAATAATTGAATTTATTTTCTGTGCTTTTTTGCTGTTTCATGCACAGAAGAATCTGACACTACATCTAAAGTGCTGTCTAGCAATTTCATGAGCTCACTTCATCTCATGACAGAATCAGAGAACCATATACGTGAAAACGAAAGTTTATTTATAGCATGTTGTGTTCACTCTCCTCTCTAGATGGATCAGGCGTACAGAGTCACCAAGTTCCTCTCTCTACTCAAAGACGAGGGAGCGTGAGTACACCCCGATGTTTATCATATGTTGTAGATTTGGCACTACAATGCCTAATAAAAGAGTTATTATTTGCCACAGACTCACTGGATCACAAACCTGATGGGGAGTTAAACAGGCATTAAGCTTGTTTTATATTTGATTTTGTTAATTTACAGGCTTGATGAGAGCAATCAAATCCGAATTTAACTCTGCTGGTGAAAACTGATGGTAAGGTGTCATGGTAACTATGTGTGCTGTATTTAGAGCCATCAGAGTAGTTGCTTTGAAATGTTGTGATCCTTTGTGTTTCCCTTATTAAAGATACAGAACCTTAAAACTAGTGTCCTATAGCAATTCCAAGCCAGGCAGAACCCGACCTCTTCATGTGCTTTACAGTTTTTTTCAGTTGCTAACATCCTTTTGTCCAATCTGTTGTCATTTTCAAAACTCTAAACACAATTAGCACAACATCCGTCTGTTGTGACCATACTATTAACACAATTCATGTTGTTTTCACACAATATGCAGTCATTTACCATGTTTCTAAAATGCTTACATTTTCTTTTCATACAAGCTTACCCAAAACCAAAAACATGGATCTTTCTTATCTTTTTTTACAAATGCTTAAACACAGCATGTCAGAAATGAAGACCTAATTTTCCAAACATTAAATATAGTATAAAGCTTCTTCTTCTGCAACAGCATCTCAAAAGTATTGAAATCTCTCTATATAAAATATTGTAACAACTGATAAGCATTTTTAAGTAACAGATCACTGAAATATTTAGATATAACTGATTCCAGTCTCAGTTGGAGGAATAATCAGGTGTTGAAGCTCTTTCTATTACATCAACAACAACATAGAGTGAAAAAGACCTCTTTGAATTGGTTTTGTGGATGCAGAGCAACACAGAATTAGAAAAAAAATATTTTAAGAAGAGGTAAGAGAAAGGAGTGAAAATGGGTGTTGGACTGTGCATTTTTTATGTTTGTTTGTTTCTTGCAATTGTGATTTTACAGTATCTCACAAATTTAATAAGTTTTGTAAGATTTTGCAATTTATAGAAGTCAAATAAAAAGGTCTTGTTTTATAAACACATAGTAACATGTCCCTGGCATCAGGCCATGGGGCAAACCACGTCCAACCCCACCCATTGAAAAGCATTCCAAGGTTCAAAATGAAAAGCAATTTCCCCTAAATTTTCATTAAATATATATTCAATTATGTATGCCAAATTCAATTATGAACACGTTCAACACTTAGAAATGTAAAATGTGTTTCAGTTGAAGGTAAACTGAAGTCTAAATTACAAAAAAATATATATATTGTCTATTATATGCAGGTAGAACTGAGACATGACAAGTTATGCAGTTTTTGTAATGCCATTAATTGTTATCATTTTGACAGTCAATGCACTATGATGGACTATATGTTTCTGTTGGATAGACACTAGTGCTAATGTTTTGAATCAGGTTTGCTGTGTTTTGATATAGTTAGTATATGTAGAAAAAGGTATTCAGCATTTTGAAATGTAGAGTTTGTATTTGTTAACAAAATGTAGTTTTGGCCAGAAAATGAACTAATTGGCTAACTGTGTGATGTAGGTGTGTTGCTGTGTTAAGAGTTTAGAAAAGTACTTTAAGTATTGGTAAACACTTGTTAGCGATTGAAAAAAAAAACTGTAATAGCTGCTTCGGAAAGTTTTGGGTCAGTACGATTTTTTTTATTTAGCAGGGATACATCCAAAAAAAGCAACAGTAAATATATTCTTAATGTTACAAAAGAGTTTTAATAAAAAAATAAATGCTGTTCTTTTTAACTTTTTATTCACAGAGGAATCATGAAAAAATATCAAGGTTTCCAACAAAAGTTTACTGTTTTCAACGTTAACAATGCGAATAAATGTTTCCTCCTTTGACATCACAGGAATATATTACATTTTACAAATATTTAATGAGAATATTACATATTTCAAAAACTTACTGTTTAGTATCACCTCATAAATGATAATTTAATGCTGTGCTTATTAGATATCTTATATCATATTTAAATATTCAGTGAGATATTACATAAAAAATAGTTTAGATCTTCCTGCTCAGGGCCTGCAGAGGTCAGACTTTTCCACTGTGAATCATCACCGAGGATATTTACAGTCAACATGCCGTTTTCAACTCATTCTAGAATCAGACATATTTTCAGGTGACACAAAATATTCAAGAAAAAAGCAATGGGAAGAAGGGAAAAAAGATCACATCCACATTGTATCACAATAGAGTGCACACATTGTTGTTTCAGGAGCAGCTGGTTTCACAACAAGGATAGTTTTCACATTATGCAGATGTTTTTTAATATTCTTTGAATCGTGAAAACTGTTTTTAATTTTGCACTTTTGTGTCAAATGTTTTTATCAACTAAACCTCTATATGCAGAGTAAAGTGGGCAAAAATGTATGAGTATGACAAGAATATTGCTGTAAACAAAAATGACCAACAATGAATCAAATGTAACACTGAACAGTGGACAGTGGGAGTTACATACTAGAATCGAGCCAGCCAGGTGCATTAAACTCACAGCTGGATCAAGCTGTGACATTTTCATTTCCAATAAGATTATTAACATGCATTTGGAAAAAAGCTTTTCAATTCATGCCAACTTTAAAGGTACTTAAAAAAGTAAGGGATTATGGATGTTAAGAATATAACAAATGTTTTTATTTAGACCAATGTGCACCAGACATGCACAAAGAGTAGAAATGTGCATTAAGAAATAAAGTAGGGTTCTTTTTTAACTTTATCTCTTAGAAAAACAGTCAATATTGGTAATGATTGACTTTCAGATGGAAGCCATCAAAGTCACAGAGTCTGTGTGCCAGAGCTTGTCTGTAAATTTGGACTGTGCCCAAACACCAGGGGGCCGAGGTGAAACCCAAAACCAACCGACACACAGTACACAGTCCCATGCGCCTCCTCATGCTCCATCCTTCTCTCCGCAGAGATCGTGGATTCATCGAGTAACAGAAGACAGGAGAGAGGGACGCCCACTCTGTTCCTCCCAACTGCATGTTCCCCTGGCAACTACGAGCAAACTCCACCCAAACACAATACTGATAACCTGACGGAGATCACACAGCCGTCCCTCATAAGAGACCAATATCAAATATTGTCTTGTGCTTTGTGTAATATTTCTGTACGCTGTTTGAATATCCGTTTCGATCTACTCGAAGCCATGCAGATGTAAAAAATCAGATGAAAAAATCAGTGTATATGCTGCTGGATGCAGAACATATATAGTGAATCTATATCATGAATCATGTGAATCTCTAAGTAGATAAGAAATCTGTTGGTGTGTGTATATACCGTAGTGAAGATGAGCTGTGCTGTTCGTAGTGTGCATACGCTGAACCCTTCCTTTGTGATTGTGGTAACACAAGAAAACAACATATAGATCACAGTGTTATTTGATATTGTTCATAGGTTCAAAATATTACAATTCGATTTGTTTCGTTTGTTTCAGTTTTATATAGATTTAGTTTACAGTGTCGGAGCTGGAAATATATAGTATATCTATGTCAACGAGTGTTGGAGAAGCAAGCACTTGGTCACTGTGTGTCGTGTGTGTGTGTGTGTGTGTGTGTGTGCGTGCGTGTGTGCGTGCGTAAGTGCGTGCGTGTGTGTGTGTGTGTGTGTGTGTGTTTGAGTGAGTGTATCAACAAAAGGCTACAGATCAGCTTTCGAGTGAACTCATTTGTGTGGCTGTATGTATCTGTGTAAGTGTAGTGTGGGTAGATATTGTTTTTTGAAATGAATATTCATGACAATGTTGTTTTATGTATTTTTTTTTTGCCTGCCCATTCATTCATATGGACCAGTGTTCAATGTCCAGAGCTCTTTGATCTGTTATGAATATTGGAGATGTATGGCCAGATGCAAAATTGTGTTACTGCAATAAAAAAAACAGGCTCTCAGAAAGAGTTCAGTCATTTTTGTGCTGTTGTATATTTATTGCTATGCTTATAATACGTACCCACCAGAATGCATCTTCTAGTGCTATTACTGTTTTAATGATGTATTTAAAAAGATGAATTATTATTAATATATCTTTATATTGAATGATGAATGACAAAAAAAATGTGTTTGTATTATTCAGTGACTTTCTATGAGTCGTTGAATCATTTAATCATCTCACTGTATTCATTGTAAAACACGGGATTAGATTCATTCAAGATGATCTAGCTAATCCAGTGATTATTCCTATACACAGAGGAACAATGCAGACGGATGTAATGTTACACAGTGAATTTTCTTTTGAAAATCATTTTCAAATGTTACCAGCATTCTTCCATTTAGAAACATTGCCAAGCTATGGAACATCATTAGTTCATGCATTCAAAGACAGTAATGCACTGCCATCTGCTACAGCCGGCTAGAGTCCTTACTTACATGTCTCTGCACTGGCGATTAGTTACACTTCCCTAAATGATTTAGCTAAACTAATCTTGTGTTCAAAGTAGTATCGGATAGCAAAGTACTACTCATATCTGAAACTCTGGAATGAAACGTTATGTTTAAATCTAGATTATTGAAGCATTGCATCTCACAATCTTGTACTGCTTGGGAACTGACACCAATATGGAACTGCTACGCTGTAATTATGTAGAGGAATTATTCAGCTGGATCTCCATCTGCTTTGAGGAGGACCTCAGTTTATATTTAACAGCTGGTGGCAGCCCTGAGTCAGCGGAGTCTTAGATGAGCCCATCTCCAGTGAGAAACATCATCCATGGAACCAGTGGACTGCTTATCTGACTTTGCTGCAGTTGGAACTACATGACTTGGTTTCTCCCAAGGTATAATGGAGTATTTCTTAATGACTTGATTGCAGAACTGACTGGACAATGTCACTGACATTCAGCTGAAAATTGAGAAAATCAACATTATTGCCAACTTGGATGTGCAGTGAGCGCCTTGACTAACTCTTAATGTTAGATAAATCATTTAATCAATTGCACTCAGCAATGGGTCTGGAGTCACTAAAGCAGCAGCCAGCACTATACTGTTACCGATATTAACTTCTTGTTTGTAAAACTTTTGTGTCAAAGTAATAGTACACTCCAATTTAAATTAATGAATTGATCTTGAAGTTGTATGTCTTTATTTGGAAACACAATACTGATGTAATATGTGAAGAGCTTCTCCATTGCTTTGAGCTCTCAGTTCATAGTGCAGCTATGATTATCCCATCTCAAATGCTCTCCTAAATTATGAATAAATACATTTGGATATCAATGACATGTTGACTCAGAAATGGAAAATAAATTAGCCAGATGAGGAGCCCTTCTAAAATCAAGTTAGAAAAACAGCATCTCAGGCTGGTATAAAGCAGGGATGAGATAACAAACACAGTACATGCCATCATTTCAGGCTTCCATAGCTGTTATAAGACAGACATTACCCCATGAGGGGTAAATCGTGAATGCTCTTGTCCACATGTAATTCTTGCATAAGATCAAGGTTGAGATTAAGAGTTAAGCATTGAGCATGCGAGAACAAGACCAAAGACGCGTGCACGCACACATCAGGTGAATCACTGCACTCCTGACATGTAGAAATATCTTCCTTCTTTGTGTTTGAAGGTCTTTGAACCTCCGTCAGAGTTTCACAATGAATGAGCTCTTTTTAAAAGTGTGCTCATGCCCATGTGCAAGAGAAGAGATTCATCTTTCAACGGAAGTCTAAGAAAGTGTTCTGAATGGTTGTCTTTGATTTGATTTGTTTACGTCAACCTTTCTATTTCATTTCAAGTGCAAATGTGGATGAAACTGAGCGTGACATTTTCAGTTATTGTCTGGAATGCTTGATTCTGATTGGTCAATCAGCGGGCAGGTACCTCCTAATAGTTTTTAACGGTTAACAAGGTATTACAGCACTGGCACTACTTTCGTGTTTCTCTTATCACACCACGCTATCTTGTTTTATAACAATGCAACTAGTACCATCTCAATTTATCGATTATAATGCGTCAGACCTCAGAGGAATCGAGCAGGCTATCATTTTGCTGTAATATTGACGCAGTGAATATCTTGTTGCTACGCCGATTGTTTCACATTCACTAATTTACTTTTTTGTCTTAGCAGAAGCTTAAAAATTATTTAGGGATAATTATAAAGGGGGACAAAGTTTTAGGGGAAAAATTATAAAGAGAATCATAAAGGAAAAACATAATTGTAAAGGTAAAAAAGCCTTAAATAAATTCAAATCCAGATCAACCTGTGGGAGTTTTTCGATAAACTGTCTGATGTACGCTATATATTAGGTAACAACATTAGAACTCAAGATGAAATTTGATAAATAAAAAAAATTGTATTTGTATTTAAATCTATCACTTCTGAGTGCAGCCATGGCCACTTCTTTAAACGCATTAATGTTAATGGAATCAAATTCTATTTTCGACATGAAGAAATGGAAATGGCCTTGTTAACAAGCCGAAATGACTTACACACAAACACGCGCCCGCGCGCGCGGGCCTCTTCAGAAGTGCATCTAACACTTTCACGTGTTCCCTTGCCCTGTGGTGGTGACTTTGATATGTGCTTTTATGGGATCAGTGGGAATAGGAATTTTGCATGGTTATTATGACAGGGACCTCCCCATCTCTCTGATCCGCACTCCGCTCCTCTTCTTCTGCATAATCCCCACATGTTCTACTTCAGTCTTCATTTCCTTGCTGGTGGGAGGCCCGGAGAAACATGGGGATTGTTGTCTTCAGCACCCAGTTCACCAGCAGATCATATCTGATTTGTGAACTTCATTGTAATTCTGGTTTCTCGCCTTATGTTTGTCTGTGCAGTCAGATATTAAAGTAGATACATTTATCCAGCTTTTTGTTAATGTAAGAATGGGTGCAGCCATTTTGTAACTTAGATGTGCGAGGTTTCTGGTGTCATCCGGTTCCACGTATTTGATCTGTACAAAAATAGTCCTTTCTAATGCTTGATATTGCAAACTGGTTACCATGCTATTTGTTAAAATATAATTTAATATCGTATAGTATAATATCATATTTTACTGTATATACACGTTGTTATTCTTCTAGTTATTTACTTCAGAAACACTCTCAGGTAAAAAAGGTGCAAAGCTAGCATTTAGGTACAAAATGTAACTTATATATCCCTAAATGGAACATATTAGTACCTAATGGCCCGGTTTCACAGACAGGGCTTAGCTTAAGTCAGGACTAGGCCTTAGTTAAATTAAAGTATTTAAGCAGTGTTTATAAAAATGCCAAAGAAGAAAACGTTAACCTTAAGCTTAATCCTCTCCGCGCCATGAGGTGCATAAGGCCTGGCCATTTTCTTTCCACTGCTTCCTAGAAGAAAACATTACAGGTGTACATCTTGAGACAGAACAACTGTAACATATTTTAAGATATGCCAGAACACGATATTTTCAGTTGAGACAGCTCAACCATGCATTTTAGTCTGGGACTAGCCTTAAGCTTCGTCTGTGAAACCGGAGGAAAGTGTACATAATTAGCCTCCTTTGAAAGGATACCACTCCAGTGTCAGTTTTGTATCTTTTCAGCTAATGAATCTGAATGAAGTCTCACGCATTCACAGAAAACAGCTTATTTCTACTATTTGTGCAGATTTATTAAAGGCTTGACTGAACTTTGGGCCCAATGTAGTAAGTAACAGTTTAGGCTAATGCTAATGATATTTCTTAAGCCGTGTTTGGGTTTTGTCTACTAATGAGGCTTGATGACAATATTATTCATAAATGTCATGTTGCCTTATTTCTGGATGGTGTTTTGCAGAACAGGTGACCAAGCAGAAAACGGTGTGTGTTGAACCTGTGTACTGTAAACTTTAGACACCTGAGCGCTTGTCTCATCTACTCAATGCAGAGGATTTCAGAGCTCCCTGATGTGCTCCTTTTATAAATGCTTTCACATTATGTGCTAGTTCAATTCACAAACACTTAGAAATGAATGAAGACATACAGTATTTTGTGCAACATCTCAGCCTTCCTTTATTGTGGTTCAAAATGAGACACACATGCCAAATACAAACCCAGATATTTGAAATTAATCATTCATAATAATGAGTCATCATATGGATTAAGCACTTAAAGTGCAGCGTTACTTTAAATTATATGATACAGTTCAGATTGACTGACTGACATCAGATTCACCTTCAAATGAAAAGCAACCATCTAAGCAACCAGTTCAAGAGAGTATTAACAGAGCAATGCTTTTGACTAAAATAATGTATCACTGACCCAATTAGGTTTTCTTAGCAATATGACTGCAATGAGACAAATACCTTAAAGTGAAGAGTCTGTATACTGAAGACTTTTCAGCATAATGGAGTACAATACTGGAATTTCAAAAGCAGCAGGGAAAATAAGTGCTGATTGAAAGAAAGCACTGCTCAGCAGCAGTCCTGTTCTCGCTGTGAATTAATGTACAAGCCAATACCCCACAGCCCAATTCACTAAGAACTCTGTGCCGTTCCTCTACACTGGCACACAGTGAGCTGGGATTCTTCAAAGAGTGACTGACAGAGAAGAGAATGGTCAACCGGAGAGTTGATGGAGAGTAAATCAGCCGTGAAAGACGATTTCCCCAAAGATTCATTAAAGCTATGGGTTTAAAATAAATCCATACAGTGGCACTGCGACTGCTACTCATAAAAGCAAGACTAATTATGTGGCAATTTACAGTGAAAGAGTGAGACAGATGTGTTTTTTATTCTGCTATTGATTATAACTCATATTAATGAATTGCCCATATACAACTGTCACAGGCTGTGTAACAGCCAGCAGTGATAATTCTCTCTGCTGTAAACTTCTTGTCAGATGACAAAAAATGACTTCCTGCAAGTTGGTTGCACTGTAAAAAAAAGAAGTATTTTTTCAAAGTTGCAAATAATACAAAATGGAGTACATTTTACTAAATAAATATCAAATCGTATTTCTACTTCAAAATTTTCAATTTCACTCAATGTGTTACTTACTAGCAGTTTCTCAATAAAACCATTAACCAGTTTTTTCCAGTGCATCCCATAGACTTTTTTGTGCTGTACAAAATTTTTTGAAGCATGAAATTATTTTAAACGTTTTAAGAAAATACGGCACTGCTACTAAAGTAGCAAGCAATAAACAGCCATTTTTTAACTATAAAACTTTTGTTTATGCCAACAAGACATTACGACAAATACAACTTTACTTAAAGGCTTTATGTACTGTATAATGCATTATTATAGGTATTTATAATGTACATTGTGTGCGTTATATCTTTTCATAAATAACTGTGACCAATGTTAAAAATGCATTATAATGTTTGAAGTTTTGTTTCTCATGTCTTTTAATGCATTATACTTTCAAAAGATGTAACAATTATTAAATAAGCATTACAATGTATTTTAACTGTGGATACAGTTACTCATGACATCATACATTGCATTATAAACTGCATTAAAAGGCATAATTAATGCATTAAAACTACTTACAATGCATTATACATAAAGGTTTAAGTAACAAGAGGTCAAATGAACGTGTATATATAGTGAACTTTTTATAGAGGCAAAAAATAAGTGCCACATAAGTAATTAGTAACAGTCCACACACATTTAAATGTAGCAGGAACGATATTAGCCTAATAAAATAGCTCAGTCTTTTTGAACTCTTCACACTACATCAGCACTGTGCTAATAATACAGAAGGCCTGCTGAGTTTGAAACTGACAGAACAATTTTGAATGTGTATGAAGGTATAAGACAAACACATTCACACCTCCTTTGAGTAGATGAATGCGGTCTAAAACCACAGACAACCACAGTATAACACAAAACATTGCAATGCAGTCTCTATATGAGCAGTTGGCCTCCATCTCAACCCTCTCTCTGCTTGTCCGATTAAGATAGAGATGGTACTATTTTAAAGCCCCAGTGAAAACCCGAATAAGACTGAAACCAATTAACCACACACTTTTGGTGTTTTTGTCAGTGTGTGTATTTATTAATGCACATGTAATGACTCGTTGACTGACACGCAAGCCCCAGGGAATGGAGGTAAATGAAAATATGTATTATTTGTGTGTGTGTGTGTGTGTGTGTGTGTGTTTCACTGGTGACTGCAGGACTAATGCCATTAAAATGTCTATACTGAGAAAGATCATATCATAATACTGAATCTAATACTCCCTGTCCCTGTCTAATCATTACTGGACATATTGGTTCAAAAAGTGTTGCTTAAGATGATAACAATTGAGAAATATTTTAAAACTAGATGTTAACTAGATTTGTGCCATGTTCTTAAAAAATATAATCTTTGTATTCATGTTGGTTATGTGTGATTCAGTTCAAAAATGTTGATTTGACAATTTATGAGTTAATGTAACCTTTAAATAAAAGTTATATGAATATACTTAACTTGCACACATATCCATCTTTATCAAGAATGTTTCCAAATATATTTGTCGAAGTAAAAAATATTTCTTACAAATATCATTACATTTTAGTCATAGTCTCCTTAAGGTTGCTCAATTTGACCTGAACAAAAAAGTGTCATATAAAGTATCTAATATTTGATATCATACAAAGCAATGTACTATCTGACTGGACTAAATATATTTAATACATTTATTATATATTTAATATACTATAATATGAATATATTGAAAGAATATATTTAAAGAAATAAAAATAACTTTGGCTATATATATATATATATACACACACTCACTGGCCACTTTATTAGGTACACCTTGCTAGTACCGGGTTGGACCCCCATTTGCCTTCAGAACTGCCTTAATTCTTCGTGGCATAGATTCAACAAGGTGTTGGAAACATTCCTCAGAGATTTTGGTCCATATTGACATGATAGCATCATGCAGTTGCTGCAGATTTGTCGGCTGCACATCCATGATGCGAATCTCCCGTTCACATCCCAAAGGTGCTCTATTGGATTGAGATCTGGTGACTGTGGAGGCCATTTGAGTAAAGTGAACTCATTGTCATGTTCAAGAAACCAGTCTGAGATGATTTGAGCTTTGTGACATGGTGCATTATCCTGCTGGAAGTAGCCATCAGAAGATGGGTACACTGTAGTCATAAAGGGATGGACATGGTCAGCAACAATACTCAGGTAGTCTGTGGCGTTTAAATAATACTCAATTGGTACTAAGGGGCCAAAAGTGTGCCAAGAAAATATCCCCCACACCATTACACCACCACCACCAGCCTGAACCGTTGAGACAAGGCAGCATTTTTCCAATCTTTTATTGCCCAATTTTGGTGAGCCTGTGCGAATTGTAGCCTCCGTTTCCTGTTCTTAGCTGACAAGAGCGGCATCCGGTGTGGTCTTCTGCTGCTGTAGCCCATCTGCTTCAGGGTTCGACGTGTTGGGCGTTCAGAGATGGTAATCTGAATATCTTGGTTGTAACGAGTGGTTATTTGAGTTACTGTTGCCTTTCTATCATCTCTAACCAGTCTGCCCAATCTCCTCTGACCTCAGACATCAACAAGGCATTTTCGTCCACACAACTGCCGCTCACTGGATATTTTCTCTTTTTCGGACCATTCTCTGTAAACCCTAGAGATGGTTGTGCGTGAAAATCCCAGTAAGATCAGCAGTTTTTGAAATACTCAGACCAGCCCGTCTGGCACCAACAACCATTCCACGTTCAAAGTCACTTAAATCCCCTTTATTCCCCATTCTGATGCTCGGTTTGAACTTCAGCAAGTCGTCTTCACCACATCTAGATGCCTAAATGCATTGAGTTGCTGCCATGTGATTGGCTGATTAGCAATTTGTGCTACCAAGCAATTGAACAGGTGTACCTAATAAAGTGGCCGGTGAGGGTATATATATATATATATATATATATAAAGAGAGAGAGATTATATAAAAAATATTAAATAAATACAATTGTTTTTTTTGTTTTTTTTGTAACTTTTTTTACTTTAAAACCCATAAAAATATGAATACCAATTTTAAAATTGAACACATATTCATATAGAATTCATTGTATATGATCATAATATAGAATTCAAATTTACCATTTGCATTTTCAATGTATTTTATAATAACCACTTATATATTTTTTAATTCTTAAAAAAAATAAGGTTTATGTCATTGACCTGCAAAATACATATGTTCAATTTGAATGATTGTCTTTTGATCATCAAAGAGGGAAATGTAAGCCTTCTCTGTAATAGGCTGATAATCTCATTGTATTGCATTTCCTACAGTAAAAGAGATTTGATGAAGCATGCTGCAAGATCACAACAATCCAAGGACGAGATATACAGATGTGGGGCACTGGCAACCACACAGCTGTCTCGGGAAGTGCTTTCATACACAGGGTCATCCATCTCACACAGGGTTAAAGGGTTTAAGCTGCTGTGAACCTGTAGAGAGCAGCATTTGATATAATCACATACTTCTATACCATCAGCTCGTCTTTACCGTAAAGTGGGTGGAGCGATTATAGTAAAGCTCGTGTATTTTCCTGTTGTGGCAGCCGAAACCTAATCGTTTTCACACACAGACAAACATAATATGTATTAACTGCTTTTAAGTGGATATAACGTTATTCCGAATACAGGCTATTATTTTAACTAGTTCTTAGCGTTTTGAAAGGGTACCGCAACCCGCCGAAAGGCGATTCGCGACGAAGACAGCTGGTTAAGAAGACTGGTGGGACTTCGGTGGACAATCTCGGTTTCTGGAAGCAGTTTTCCTTTCTTCCTAAGGAAGTGGGTGAGTAATTGTCCTGCGGTCAGCTGTCGTGTTGACTGCTGAGCTTCTCACTTCAGAGGTGTCCACTTATGGTGCGCGCGAAAGCGCAGAGCTGTAACACATCTGCTGCGTCACTGCGCTGCTGCGCATGGTTTGAGGCTCTGCACTTTGCACGCGGCAAACGAGGACACCAAGAGAGGGCTACTTACAAAGTCCTGGGTTAGCGTACACAGCCAAACTAGTTAACTTAGTTCTCGCTCTTGTGGCTCGTGTAAAGAGTCTATTACCATTGAGAAATGTACTGTTAATTGCATCCGAGATGACTGGCGCTGGAGAGCGAGTTGTTCATCACCATACTGTCATGTAGAATCTATCTAATATTTTCTAATATATTTCACGTCCACACACACACACACACACACACACACACACACACACACACACACACACACATTTGATTGGCATATATTGACGTTATTAGTAGCAACTGTGTGGGAAACTAATTTGACCCTTCAGCGATTGTCATTGACCAATCAGAATCAAGTATTCCACAGAGCAGTGTACTTAATGTACATATTGAATGACTTGTCCTTAATGTTATTTGTACAATTTTTTTTGCCTTATTATGGATTTTAGTGGCTTATTCGTGGATGGCAAGGAAACCAGTAAATCATTTCACCTTGATACTGTTTACCAGGGCAGGTTTGTAAGTCTTAATTAGGCCCATTTGAAGAAAACTGTCATTTTAATATGCAAAAATATACATCTACAGCAGTTCTAAATCTACAGATGTTGTCACAAATTCAAATAAACTCTAAATTACAAAAGACTAATTAGCAGGATATTGTTGCTAAGTTTCAACAGCTGGGTTGCAGTTATTACATAATCGCCTGATGATCTGTTGTTGATCTAATTGTAATTACAGTTGTATCCATTCATTGCCATAAAACAGAGGGAATTTTAAGTGAATTGAAGAGAAATTAAATATGAAATATTATTTGTAATATATGTTATTGAAATATTGTTTCTTTTTCCGGTGCAGTAGTGCACTATGCGACCAAACCTGAACCAAACTCACATATGTAAAGAAGTTCTGCAGTTCCACACTCAAGGCCCGTTCACCCTGAAGAGGTGTCCAGATGCTATTCACTTGCAATGAGAGTTGTTGATTTTTGGCAGCGCAAGCAACAGAAGCATCAAAAGTTGAGCAGATATTAACTTTTTGCAAATGAGGGATCTGCCCTGATACAGCTTGAAGCCAAGTAGGCAAAGTATGAAAACAACAGGAAACTACCTCTGACCTCCAGTTATTTTATTGCTGTCATTGTGAATGGGGCTTACCAGTGATTAAAATGCTTTGCTTTTGGTTTCTCGTAGATGTTCCTACTGTGCCGCCGGGTCTGCATCAGGGTGTGGGTCACTGTCTCCTCTCCCATTGCTATTTGATGCCTTGTGTTGTGACCAGAGGCGTCTTGCCCATTCAAAGTGAGAGGGCACGTGCCCCCTCAGATTTTTGAGCCAAGTGGACTTTGAATCCAGCTTCCAAAAGACAAAATATAGGCGATTCATATTTTCTGTATTTAATACAATCATACCAGCATGATTAAATCGTTCAGAGCTGCGAAATTCAAATCTGCGTTCGCTGGCTGGTGCTGAGCCAGAGACAGAAGCGTTTGTACAGCTCTGCGCATTATAACCAATCACACACGATGCTGTTGAGCTTATAAATGCAATGACCAATCAGAGGCGTTCAGATGAGTCATCGCTAAAATGCCGGTGTTTTCTTGGGGCACGAGTTGCCCCACCTCCCTAACTCGTGCCCCCTCGAAAATAATGAGTGCATGATGACCCAGATAACATTTCATGACACTGAAAATGAATTGATGCAAGGTTGCTTTTTTGGCTGAAGTTTGCTGTCAGTGTGAACGTACAAAATTATTAACAAGACATAATAAGCATCGTAAATGAAAAGTGTGGTGCTTTCCATTCACATTATTTGTGGAAAGTTGCAAGGTTTAAGTTAATTAAACTATTTGAGAAGTCCTGACGCCTGTATAAACCACTGGAGAGAAGTCATTTTCACTTTCACTGGAAGTTAAGTCGTGACATTTTGATTACAAGGTCAAAACATGAAAAATGAAACATATACATGATTGATTTGTTTACAATATTTTTAACTGTTGTAGGTCAGGCAGTGAAAGCTAAGAATTTATATTTTAGAAATGTATTAGGCTACTATTGCATATGCATATTATTAACAACAAATAATCGTAGTAACAATAATAACAATTGATATTATATTGCTAAAATAGTCCGTCTAAATCAAGGGGGTCACACTCAGTTCCTGGAGGGCCACAGCCCTGCACAGTTTAGATATAACCCTAATTAAACACATCTGATGCAGCTAATCGAATCATTTAAGCTTATTTGAAGAATACATGTTATGTGTGTTGGAGCAGGGTTGGAACTAAACTCTACAGGACTGCGGCCCTCCAGGAACTGAGTGTGACACCCCTGGTCTAAATGCAAAGTGGACCCAAAAGAGAATTAAAACATTTGTTATTATTTTAATATTTTAAATGATTATTAATCATTCTACCCTGTGGAATATTTGTTTACAAAGAGTTGCAGGAAATCATATAGCCAAGCCTATTTAATTGTGGGATTTCCAGTGTAATGTGAATAAATGACGACTTCTTCTTGTGTATGTGAATGGTAGACTATAAGCGACATAATTCAACAACCAATCGAAATGATCTGTGAATCATCATCAGCCAAAATGTCCTAATCGTGGCAGCCTCGGCGGGTGCAACACGTGATTGAATAAGAGCACACGAGCTGATCTTGGTTGTGAGGGGCTAAATTAATAATTCAGAGCACGATGGGAACGCGCGTCCTTAAAGAGCCTGAAACTTATGCGACAAATCCGCCAGCTCCAGTCTTCCTCAGGTGGCTTTCAGCTTCAGACAGCGTGGACGCTATTCTCGAATAGGGAAGCGCACTTCAGTGCGTCCCTGGGGCCGATGCGACCCAACACGTCGTGTCCTGCATTTGGGTGGTGAATCGCCACTGTGCGCTGCGCGCTTATCGGGAAGTTAAGTAGTTCAGTTGCATAACAGCGCTGACGTCCCGATCTGCATTCATTATATGTTGACGTCAGGCGGCAGGTCATGTGAGGGAACTGCTGCTTCTCGCTCTTGCTCTGTCTGAACAGAATGTACAGAGCAGCTATTCGTCCCTGTGCAGCGTTTCTGCGCCGTGTTTTAAACAGTCGTGGGCGCCTTACGATACAAAATGGTGCACTGTTTGTGTTCTATTTACAGTGCTTTATTTTTAGTGCTCTTTCTGGAGCGGGTTTCTGAGTGCACAGATTTAGCTTCGTGATCGTTTATAGCTCAGCAGTCATTTCTTTACGTGCCTGAAGCATGTAGAACATAGATTACAATAATAGAGACAGATAATGCCTGAAACTGTCAGGTGTGTTAGGCTTTGTAGTGGTCTAGGGAAAATAATCACACATATGAAGTGCAGTTATGCACAATTTCATATGCTAGACTTCATGTTTTGTATTTAAAATAAAATATTTTGAAGAATCTTCCATACATTTCTAAGTCAGATTTTTTATTTGTCTGCATGTTGAAGTTTTTTATTTAGTTTATATAGCCTATATATATGTTTTTTTTATTTGTATGACTGGATGGGTTGACATATTTTGTAGGCTAAACCTCAAAACAGAAACGAGTTAATATTTTAGCACTTTTGGCTCCACCAACCCGAAGTCAATGGAATTTTTAAATGCCTGAAATAATAATAAATAATACAGATGTTGTCAGGAACGTAGAGATATAGATATAGATGCCTCAAAAGCTGCTGTTTTTATTGGGTCAAAGCTGGTCCATGAACACTCAAGAGCAAGTTAACTGTGTGTCTGCATCTGTAGTTATGCGCATGTACAGAATGCATATTTATATCTGCAATAGACTTCAGCAGGTGACTATGCTAAATTAAATCAATACAACAATTTTAAGGTGTTAGTTAACACATTAAAAAGTTATTATAGTTTAAAAACCTGTAATATTGAGTTAATACATATTAACACACAAATAAACACATTCTCACCTGTGAAATGTTATTCTATTTCTTCGGAAAGTATTCAGTGTTTTTTACAATCAGAGAATGTGCAGTCTTGATAAATGTTTCTTAAGTGTTGGGCTACCTCAGTGTTGCTCTGTTGTCTTAGCCTAATTGCAGTTTCACATTTAATTTTAGGCCTACTGTATTGCATGCTCAGGCAAATATTGTATCTCGGATGTTCTCTATTCAGTAGATCAGTGCTTCCCAACTTATCTTCACATGGGACCCTTTTTACATATCATATGTTTCATAACCATACCCCCCCCACCCCCTAAAAAATAAAATACAAATAACATGCACTTCATTTTATGCACATATTTTATTGAATTGCAAAAGGTCGAGAATTTATACTTAAGAACATTTTAATTTCTGCTCATTGAGAAGCCATTGTTTTGATCAAAGCAGTATGCTGAGACTTTTGCCTTTGAAAAGTATGGAGCTGCATTTGCTTTGCTGTTTAGTCCTTTTAATCTGTTATTCTCTTCTTTTCAGTTAGCAATTTTCACACTATTAGCTAGAAAATGAGCTTCTGCAATTATTGCATGGATTAGGTGATATCTGTGAGTGAAGCTGTAATTGGTTTCTATGTGATTTTCTCCCAGATCCTTATAGGATCCATCACTGTAAATAAATGTATTATGCATATCCAAACATATTTCTGTACATTTCACGTATCTCTGCTGAGCAATTTATGGTGTACCAAACAACAGGACACCAGTTTACTGCTAATTAGACTTTTTAAATGAAGTCAATGAAAGATGGATATGGTCCCATGGACACTAATGTCCACTGAGTTTCTCCTCTTAAAACCACAGAGGTCCGACCTCGAGACAAGACTTAATGAACAGCTATCATCAGTAATTATCTCAGCAAATCTGAATGGTTATTTTAACACACTTGTGGTCACTACAAATAATGATCTGTTGTATAGACATAATTTGTCATGTGGTGCATATAATTGTATGATTTAATGATTTTGATTTAATGAGAATTTATTGTTATATGAAACACACTATTCTGTTCAAAAGTTTGGGGTCGGTAAGATTTTTAAAAAGAGTCTCTTCCGCTCACCAAACAGCATTTATTTGATCAGAAATACAGTGCTGTTGTGAAAGATTATTAACATTTAAGATAACTGTTTTCCATTTAAATATATATTAATATGTAATTTATTCCTGTGATGGCAAAGCTACATTTATTTTATTTTACTTTTTTATTTATTATTTGTGAAAACCATGATACTTTTTTAGGATTCTTTGATGAATAGTTAAAAGAAACAGCATTTATTTGAAATCGAAATGTGTTTGTAAAATTGTAAATGTCTTCACTGTCATTTTTGATCAATTTAATGCATTCTTACTGAATAAAAGTGTAATTTTCTTTGGTACTGTAGTGTACAGTACTGTAATTCAAAATGTTCCCAAAAAGTCCATCCCAAGAAAACAATTTAGCTTTATTTAACAAATAAAGTGGTTTTATGTAGAAATATATTTATTTTTTACACTGGGATATCATCTTCTCATTTTATAACAGTGAGAACAGAAGAACATAAGTACAATAAGCAGCCCAACGTGTTCAACAGCTTCAAGGTCAAAATGCATGCAAATAAGACGTGATGGCATTCCTAGAGAAAGTTTAAAAAACGTGATGAAGGTAGTTGTTAACATGCTGAAGATAAGTGCACTGTAAACTCTAATCTGTCATCATGAGATGTTATTATGCTACTATGATACATCAAAGACGTGAGGCTGCAGTGTTTTATGGGATAAAGCACTTATGGGATATCACTAGTGGTAAAGTACAATCAAGTAACAGAACCCCGATAGACCATATTCAGGACAAAATCACAATTCTAAGATGATATCTATATTTAAATATTAGTTAATATGTTCCAGAACGATTTCTTATATTTCTCCGACATTTAATAATAACGAATGACTGACTTTCGTTTCTAGATGTAGTCTTTGTAACAGAAAAACATCCTGAGGTTTTACCCTGTTCCTGAAACTTCAGTTCGCTTATACAATAGATCTAAAATATGTAGGATTATGGAAGTCAATTCACTTTGTTAAAAGGTTTCAGCTTTAATTTCACAACCTTCTTTTGATGTAAGATGAATGTAGCTTTTCTTGGAGCTCTATGTTTATTCGATCTCCTATTGCAGCACACACTTGTTGACAGTTGGCATCGGTGTTCGTTCAGCAGAAGCCAGTTTGACTGTGTCACTGCAGGAAGGAAGTGGTTACAGAGAAAAATGTTGAGTTCTGCAAATAATTCAAATAGGACAAAACAGCAGAAGTGTATGCTTTGTTTCGTACACATCAGGTGCTTTACATTGATCTTCGTTAGCTGCTTCCCCTCATGCCTGCTCATTAATCATGTTACTAATATATGCCATGTGCGAATGCATTTGTGTGAATTTGCAGCTGCATAATGTATTTATTGTCATGCATTTGGATTATTTAAATATGTTTGGACTTGTGGGAATAATGAGCCAATATTAAAGTAACTTCTTACTTTCCCCTGAGCCCTGTAAAACTAAGCAACCAATAAAAAACAAGAACAAGAGTGAGAAAAGGACAATAAAGTGCTATATTCTCAGACCTACAATATGAAATCCAGTATGAAACACTGATGATTAAAAATGACCCCAAGTATGGGCTGTAGGTGGGGAATGCACAATATTATTTCTTGCCCGTTTCTGGTTATATAATATTGAAGATTTGTGTCAGTTTTTTTAAAGATCTATAGATGATCATATAATACTAATTTAAAGGGACAATGACATATTATGGCAGTGTTTTCAGCCTACTATCTTTTGAAGAGCGCTGTCTCTTTAAGAGTGCATGTCATGAGTGGCTTGTGTGTCTGGTTACATCCTAGATGTGAGTCTGTTGTAAGTGTAAAGACTCGTTCAGTTGTATTTCATATTAAACCTCTGGAGGTAAGAGGGACTGGAGAATCCAGACAGGATGTAGTTTGGCAGCTTGCTTGAAGAAACAGTTTAGTGATGTGAAGTATTTTGGCATGAACGGTTCCTAAACATTTTCCATATGTAAGAAGTGTGAACAGACTGTGTGATGGATGATAGCAACAAAACTTTTGGACACCCTTTTCAGGGTTTGAGGTTGTTGAAACTGCTAATACTAGACCATGGCAATCTCTTTAGTGGGGTGAGTTACACAAAAGTTTTTTTCCGCAAGGGCACATCAAATTGATCAGTAAAGACATTTATAGTCTTACAGAAGATTCTTATTTCAAATAAATCTTGTTCTTTTGAACTTTCTATTCATCAAAGAATCCTGAAAAAAATATTAATATTCCACAAAAATATTAAGCACCACAACTGTTTTCAGCATTGGTAATAAGAAATCATTTCTGAAGGATCGTGTGTCTCAGAAGACTGCAGCTGAAAATTCAGCTTTGCCAACACAGTAATAAATTACATTTTAAAATATATTAACATAGAAAACATTTTATTTTATTTTACTGTAATTGTGGTCAAGTTAATGCAGACTTGGTGAACAGAAAGCAGACTTCTTTCAAAAACATAATACAATTTTACCAGACTAACATTTTCACAGTTCCCCCACATCACATCATAAGCCTGTGCATGTATTATGTTATGTATTACTGATCTATCAAGCCATGTGTTATTAGTGTGACTAATGTTAAACATTCGCTATTAACAGTGACATGCATCCATGATAAATCGTTCATTTGCTGTGAGTCACATGTGAGGGCTCAAATCCCTGTTCTCCTTTCTTTTATCCCCTTTGGCTATAAAGCCTCTCAGATGGCATGATCAGAACATATGCCTGATGTACAGAGAAAAAGATCATATTTCTTGACTGCATTGCATACAGATGGTGTCAGAATATCAGTATCAAACAGTTCTGTAAGCCTGCCAACAGATGACCTATTTTTTCTTGTTTACTTCATATTTCCTTGCGCATTATACATTCGGTTAGTTTCAGAATTCCTTGTGCAGTCTACATGCAGTTGGCAGAAATGCACAAACCTCTCTTTTCCCTGAAAGGCTTACCAAGAATGCTCATATGTATATTAAGTGTATATTAAATGCACATGTGGTACTGTGTGCCATAAGTGTATGATGTGACAATGACTGTATAAAGTGGCAGCTTATGTAAAGAGCGGCACAGGTGCAGTGGAAATGTCCCCGGGGTCGGACCAGGACCCCTTCGTCTGCCCCCAAAAATCCATTTCGCATTACAGCAACAGCACTGTAACCAGATAATTGAAGCGGATCGTGTTTCACTGGCCTCCCTCTGCCCCCTTATTCACCTCGTGCAGATTGTTGATCCTGTGCGAGTCCGCATGTATGTGAAATAAGAAGAGAGCATGTGTAGCATTAGTGCTGTCAATCGATTCAAAAATGTAATTGCGTTAATCACAGTCATGGACTGTGATTAATCATGATTAATCACAAATTTAAAATACTAGGATTTACCTGTAAATGTGTTGAAATAAAGAAATGCATGACAAACTAGTTTAAGGAAACAGAACCTTTCACACCTCCGCCAGATATGAGACATAATCCTTAGTATTCTTTTGTTTTTATTCAGCCATTATCAGCCTTTATACTGGCAATAAAACATTTACCAAGCCACATCACTTCAATCCCAGTATACATTTACCCAACTATTATCAAAAGTATTTCTAAATAAATACAACAAAACATTTTCTTGCGACCTTATGTGAAGTATTATGACAAAATGCATTATGAAGAAGAATTTGACCTATTCTGCATTAGAGCTAACATTAGCATCATGCTTCATAAGACAATTCATGAGATTAATAGTACACTTTTACTCAGAACTCACTTCAAACCACCATCAAGTGTTTGTAATAACTTCCTTTTGCGATCACATGTGGAATTTGGTCGTTTACTGTTGTTAAAATATGCTATTTATAACCTTTTATATTGCTGCACAAATTAGCATTTCAGATGTACACATTCATCTCAAGAAAATCACATACAAACCATATTCTATCGTAATCGTGTGTTTATTATCTTATATAATCTATAGTGGCTGTTGTCATGTTTATTTCTAAAAGCCTTAACATGTATGCTCTGGCTGAAACTCATGTTGTTTGTGTTACAACCGCCGCTCCGTTCGTAAGTTGCCAGGTATATATTAAGTATAAAACACATTAGAAAAGTTAATAAAATTGTAACTTTTAAAAATTTTCAGTTTTATTTGTCTATATACAGTTTGGGCGGCTGTGGTACATAATAAAAGTACCCCAAAAAACCGCAACCCACGGCTCTGTCATTTGTCCCGCGACTGTATTTTCAAAATAGCCCGCTTGTTGTGCTGCTACCCTGGCAACACTGGTTCACTGCAGAGCCGCTGTACCCTGCCTCACCACACACGAACGATAACCTTCCGCGCTGCTATGACGGCAAGAAGTTAGGGTTAAGATTTTTAGATTAATCGCATGCGTTAACGCGTTAATGTTGACACCCCTAATATATATATATATATATTAGGGCTGCAACTAACGATTATTTTTGATAATCGATTAGTTGGCCGATTATTCTTTCGATTAATCGGATTAAATAAAATAATTTTATTTTATTGACAAAAAACACACTATTCCACATTCTGATCAATGTCCTTCAAACACACTGAATGCTATGAAAACATACAGTGTTTAATTTATTAAACCACCTGTCATAAAGAGAACACAAATATTTCAGGAATCTGTCAAAAAAAAGTTTACATCTAAACATTTTATTGTCATTTATTGGGCAAATTACAAACAGAAACAACTAATTCGTATTTATAATAACAAAAATGGCCTCATAACAGCTTGCATTCTTGCTTGCATTGTTTATGTACTTTTTGACTGTAATTGCGTATCTGAAAAAAACACTATAAAGTGCTCTGCCTTTCTTTCATAGATAACAGCAATGATTATATTATAGCATTAGAAATAGCCTATTACTGTTACTAAAGAGCTTACGCATATTGGAGGACTAACCAATACAGAAAGCTAAACATGATTTTGGTAATCACCAATGCTGTTAGTTTAGAGCAGCAGTGGCACAAACCTTACATAATCTGTTAAAAACCTTACATAATTTTTTTTTATACATTTGTTAAGCACTGTAATAGTGAATATAGTTTAAATCTCTATTAAAAATGTAAATAATAATAAAGATAATAAAGACTCAGTGTAAACTAACAGGTGAGAGGAATGTTCTGCAGGAACACGTTCACTTTGATCACAGTCAAGTCTCTATCTTCCTGCTGATGAAAGTTATTACATAAAGAAAGTTAATTTTTGACATGCAATTCCCTTTTCTACCAGTAGGTGTAAAATGGAAGGTTGTGAAAAATGTCCACTGTCCCCCTCTCTTGATTGACATTGGTCTCATATATATATATATATATATATATATATTCCAGCGGCATGATTTTTGTGTTTGTCAGGATTGTTGTGCCCTCACCTCCCTGTTTTTCCTCGCAACTATGTGTTTGTCTTTCTGCTATAGTGTGACATGTGTCTGTTAAGTTCCACACCTTGAGCTCCATGGAGACAAAGAAAAAAAAATAGGCTGATTTGGGCAAACACAGACATATATAGAAACACATGGAGTACTCATTCATTATAAGTAACACAACTCCTGTAGATTGAGTTTACAGTCATTTGTTTATATAATTGCTGTAACATAACAACAGAGTGCCACTTTTAGCAGTTTTGGGCTGAATGACTGTGGCTATGTCTAACGGGATAAATTTGAAAATGCATGTTTTCTCTACATTTTGCCTTTCACACTGAAACTGCGTTTTTGTTTAGTGAAAACTGAGCTTTTTAGGATCCTCTGGATAACACTTTTCACTTTGTAGTGTGGACTGACCGAACTGGTATTGGAAAAAATGTTGACGCAAGTTTAGTCAAGTGACGCCTATTGTCCCCACATATACATCCATGTTGTACTCCATAGAGCGCTGCAGCCGTGACATTAAAAACCGGAAGACTAATTCACTGCTGGTTTACTCCAGATTTTCCTAAGGGCAAACATAACTTGACTATACTTGAACATTTTGTTCTACGACGTAAACTCGCGCGCACTCATACCCCAAAGGTTCTTATCTCCCTGCTTATTAGAAACATACGTTTTTAAAAATGAACATGCTTAAAAATTAGCTTTTTTAGTATATACAAAACATCAAAGTATCATCAATTTTATGTTTACCAGGCACAGACAAAAATTTGAGGTATTCACCAGTGAATAGACTTCCAGGTTGTGACGTCACTACTGAAGCATTCTATTGTTGTGCCTGCTGTTCACTTCAATAATGTTTCTAAATATAAATGTTACTTTGTACAATCTTCAAATTACATATTACAAAGATGAGGTATTTTCTGGCAATTTCTTTCCTGTAGCATGAGTTGCGTTATAAACCGGTGATGGAATGCTGATTTTGTGGGTGGTGGGTATTTTGCTAATAAAGTGAGTATACCAGAAGAATATTGTGAGAACTTTTTTTGATGTCTGGTCTTTCAGTATCATCTCAGTGAGCATTTATGACATTTCTGGTCTTTCATTATCATCTCAGTGAGCATTTATGACATTTACAGATATGAAAATGATTTAGGCCTAGGCATTTTCAAATGTGTTAGTGTGGACAAATGGAAAGCATTTAAAACCTATAGACGGAGAGCATTTAAAAAAACTAAAATAATATTGATTTAGGCTGTGGCATGAGAGTTGCCTGTGATGTTCTTTGCAGAATCATGGGTATGGTTTATTAATTATCGCTCAAAATCAGTTTTCCCATTTGAGAATGAATGGGCTTTATTGTTTACACATACTTATATAGTCTGTTTTTTCAGAGTATACTCTAATACTAGTCAGAAAGCGTTCAGTTAGTATTTCATTCCATTTTGAACAGAGAAACAATATTGTTTTGTTTTGTTTTTAGTGCAGCACTTCCTCTCTGTGCAGTTATCACGTGTTAAGAGCAGTGTTGGCGAATCTACTTTCAAACTTTACTTTGCTAAGCTTGCAAGCATGAGGGTTTTTGATTGAATGAGTATCGATTTGTTAGGCTGTTTATACAGAGGCTTGAATTGGTGAATCATTTGTTTTTGAATGGTTCATTTATTTAAACTTTACGAACAAACTTTTCACTAAAATGACTCAGAATTTCCAATACTTTCACTTTTGAGAGCACTATTTTAGGAGCACTTGTTTGATTATTACCTCAGTTTGTTCGGCTGTAGAGCTGCCTGCGTACACAATATCATATAACATAAATCAGCCTTGAAGAACTACTTCTCTGAAAAAGTAGCTTGTTATAGGAAAAGCTCCACTGCTGAAAACAGAGACAACAGGGCTGCAAAAGGACTGAAACCCCACCTGGGATGATTACTGCTCAAAGTGAAGTGAATTCAGTGTGTCCCCTTGTGTTGGTTTGTGTACATCAAGGTCCCTGCAGAGAGCCGATATCTCCCTATAGAGCCCTTTACACTGGATTGTGCACTGATCTATATTGACCCTTAACCTTGTTTGCTATACTGTGTCTCTAGAGTAAGAATATTGTGTACTGTACAAAACAACACTAGACTTTCACTAATTAGCAGAAATATGAATTGTGTTTTTGCCATGGAAAGTGTGAATATGCTCCTGATGTGATCTGAATTGAATCCGAATCAGACATGCACGTGAGACAGCAGGCAGGGAATGTGGTTTTGATGATTCGATACACTATCTAAAACAGACTTTACTTATCATGTAAGTGTTAAATGCTGCATAAGCCTGCAGTTCAAATATAAAATCTAACAATTGTTTTGTTCATAAACTGGAAAAAAAAATATTGACATCTAATTGACTGGTTGTTATTTTTAAGTTGAAAATATTATTTAACGTTATTGAATTAACATTTATGAATTTATATGAGCATCACAATTATTTTTGATGTATAGAAACTGCATAGCAATTTGTTTTTACTGTCACTTTTGATCAATTTAATGCATCCTTGCTGAATACTAATTTTGTAAAAAAAAAAAACATCTGTTGAATTGCTTGGTAGCACAAATTGCTAATCATTCAATCACATGGCAGCAACTCAATGCATTTAGGCATCTAGATGTGGTGAAGACGACTTGCTGAAGTTCAAACCGAGCATCAGAATGGGGAATAAAGGGGATTTAAGTGACTTTGAACGTGGAATGGTTGTTGGTGCCAGACGGGCTGGTCTGAGTATTTCAAAAACTGAAATTATGCAAATAGTAATGTGTAATTGACAGGGATCCCATACTGCAACATTTCATATTCTGGAATATGTTGGAATATACATGATGATTATATTATATATATGTTTTGATTGGAATACAATACAGTTTCTTTCTCTTTAGTGCTGTAAGCACCAAAGTGAACCAGTTAGTATGTGAACTTTCACCATCAAGAAAACCTCCCCTTTCAAATAAAAGACTAAAAAGCATCATGGCACTTTTGAACTTAAGAAGGAATGATCTTTATTATAAATAGTAAATACCAAACTGATAAAGCTCTGACATATTCAGCTATTCATTCACCTGCAGTAATGGTTTATGTTGACTATTATAAAGATGAAATGATTAGTGTTTAGCTTGTCAAAAAATGCTTTTAGGCTATTATTAAGTATTCACCCAAACTAAATTTCATTTCTTAGTGTAAAATGAGGAAGAAGAAAGATTTCTCCCTTAACAAATACTGCTGTTTGTCACTATGTGATACTATTTTAGTTGTATTTAGTGTAAACTGACCTGCTCAAGCTTAATACTACGACTGCAATTAAGATTCAGTCATTTAAAAACTCTCATTGTTTTTTCTGATTCAATTATTAATTATATTGTTGAATGTATTTTAGAATATAATGCCCTGTTTGTGTGAGCTCTGCAGGTTATAATAAGTGATGGGACATGTTGGCTGTGAATCCGGTGTTTACTGTGTAACCCAGGGTCTGTTGTTTTTTTTACCTCTCGGGAGCTAAATCCAACTCTTGCCCATCTATACATGTGCCTAATGTTTTAAGCATGAATCTATACCGGTATATTATGTTTGTTACTGTGTAATCCCCCCATGCTCTCCATTTCTTCCCCAGGAATGACAGTCCCGCTAAACCCCAACTAACCCCTAAATCTAATGCTTAGCCTGCTGGTGCCATGGACCTCGTGAACCTAATGCCTGTGTTTTGTAGACTCAGAGGGGATCAGGGTTTGTTAAGAGCAAATTCAAACATTGGATTTATGTTGCATTACTGCCAACAATCTGATTTGTCCTTTGCATCGTTAGCAAACAGAAACTCAATGGCAGATTTGAGGGGTTTAGTGTTAGTTGGCACTGCAGATCAAGGTGAGGTAAGGACGTGTTCCTTTACATCGTGAAAACATGTGAGAGGCTTTTACAATATTTATTTATTAACTTAACATGATCTGACACAGACACTTAATGCAGCTCTTTGCTTTTTCCTCCACAACCCTGTAGCCTGATGGGAAATAAGGCCACACTGTATGGGACAGGTTAACTGTGATATTTCTTCTTCTCAAACTACGGGCTCGGCAGCAAATATAAATAAAAGTCAAATATTACAAAATCAAATACAAATGTTTTCATTCTGCTTTCCAAAAGACACATGCGATTATTCATTATTTTATTATATTGACAGCCATAGATTTATTTAACTCTAATGATAAATATAAAATAAATAAAACATTTATTTACCTATTTATTTTTCACAGCATTATCTTTACAATAAACTATTACAATTATAAATTATTCTAATATACTTATTTGCTCAAGAAACAGATTTGCTGCTTAATATTCTATAAGATATTATAATAAGAATCTCCGATTAGTATAAATAACCATTTATTTGAAATATAAATCTTTTATCATTTATCTTTTATTATTATTCACTTTTGATACAATTTT
Organism: Ptychobarbus kaznakovi; assembly: GCA_027422405.1. Classification (NCBI taxonomy): domain Eukaryota; kingdom Metazoa; phylum Chordata; class Actinopteri; order Cypriniformes; family Cyprinidae; genus Ptychobarbus; species Ptychobarbus kaznakovi. The sequence continues at coordinate 9,875,742 of CM049807.1, read as the reverse complement.
AATCATCCTTGCTGAATAAATATATTAATTTCCTTTAATAAAAAAAATCATACTGACCTCAAACCTCGAACGGTAGAGTTTTGATCTCAAGTTTTTCATACAGTTATGGAAAATGACCATAGTATCGTTGTTATTGTGTGGTTATGACATTTCTCATTTGGAACAACATGATTGGATTTAGACCGCTTTTATGCATCTCACCTTAAATCTCTTCTAGCTTTGCCATAGCTATATATGCATCAGCCACAATCATTTTGCAGAATGTATTTGACATCAACATATATTTTATCATACTGATCATACTGGAAGTTGTTTTCGCCATTTGCTATGCAATTAAAAGAGCAATCTTAAAGCATGCAATATGTCTTTAAATGATGTGACTGAAGGCCATGAGGTGTTTCACAGTGAATGCATACCGCAATCGCAAAGTCCGGTTGTCAGCTCGGCTCTGCACTAGCAACTGAATTAATGTCAATGTCAGGGATAAATCAGATTCTTCATCCCGCTCGTCACATCGTGAATGTTACTCATGTAAGGGTTCCAGTGCTCACATACACTTCACTCGTTTGTTTTCAACCCTCTTGACCTCAGTTGCCAGTACCTGAAATAATCGCTCTGAAACAATAACATTCTGTTCTTCACTTGTTGTTGAAGGCCAAATAGGAGGACAGTTACCACGGTAACAAGCAGTAGATTTGATGGTCGTGTAAAGACTGTTTGACTCTGTCTGTAAGACATATTATAAGCATTCACACTGAAAAAAATATAGTTTTGTTTTGTTTCCGATACAAATATCTAAACATAATTAAAATAAAACAAGTTTACTTGAGAAGCAAAACTATGTAATATAATAAGACTTAATTAAAAGAATAGTTTGAGTATTGTCAGTTTTTTTTCTTGTTTTTAAGAATAAACCACTTATTTATTTTCTTCTGTAATTTGGCTTTTCAAAGAAATTGATCTTATTGCTGTTTTAAAAAAACCGAATTATTATTATTATTTAAAATACAAAAATGGGAAATGTAAATAAATAAAAATAAAGCTGGAAATAAAGACATTTTCAGCTTCACTCTTAATTTTGACATATATTCAATCATGACAGAAATCATGCAGGGCCTTATGATTTCCGTGAGGTGGAAACGCAGGCGGAATGTAGTCATAAAAACAGAATTTATTGTAAAACGTGGAATGTCACGAAATTTACTACATTTTGGATGGATACATCAAAAGTAGGTTTATACACTTAAAAAGTGATATAGTGTCTGTGAATATTAAGTCGCAAAAAATGCTATTAAAATATGTTCTGCGTGTCTCTGTGTGAATGCAGTGTTTCGCTCGCAGTGTTTCAGCCTCTGTCTCAATATATGAACATGTAAACTATCTCCAGAGCTGCTCGGAGACACACTTCATGAGCATTTGCTTTTGATTAAAACTATCGTCATATATTCAAACATAAATGTAAAGGTTTTCACAGCAACTCGTCAAAATAAAAGTTCGGTTTCACTTGAAGAAACTGTGACAGAAATATTGCTTGTAATGATACTACTACTACTAATACAATTATCAAAACATTATTTCTAGAGGAATATTTACCAGAAAAATGATTTACCAAAATTGAATTAGCAGAAAAATGTAAATAAGACCACACAGTATTTCTGGATTTTTTTTTACAGAATAATATTTTTTTCATAAAATCAGTTATTTAGAGATGCTTTTGATTATTAATATTTAATGAAACCATTAAAATGGAATCCAGAAACTTTATGAAAGTATAATTTTGTCAAAATAAAACAGTTTGATTGTATACATTTTTAACCATTAAAACAGTGTAGAAAAATTACAACGAAAAAAAAAACAGAAACCCAAAAAATGACACAAAATTTTTCCTTGGTACTTGTGTTGCATGCACCCAACCCTACCCAGCTTAGCCTGGACTTTACACACAATACTCGTCTACACCAGAGCACTTCAGAGACGATGACTTGATTGATTTACATCTCAAACTGTGTGTCATCAGACCACCTACACTCTGAACTGACGAATGCCTAGCGAGAAACTGAGCCATTGAAAGCGCGTGACACACACATTAGCATGCTCGTGCCTTCTGGTTCACTGCATGTTTCACATAGACATCATTGGCAGATGCTTAAAACGTCATTCAGTAAGTTTTGAGATAAAATCAGGCATGCCTTAAAAAGAAAACATGTCCTTAATGGCTTCAACTGGTCATTGATTTCAACTGCTTACAGAGTTATTTATAAATGTTGGTATTCTTTAATAGCTTGGTTATTTATTTCATTTTTAAGATATGAATAAAATGAGCTGCTGGCTCCATATTCTTCTTTGTCAGCAAAAAAATAAATAAAAATAATAATACAATCACGACTAAAAGATTTCCTAGCTGTTCCTTTGTGTCATAGATGGCATTTCAATCTTTGGCATTGAAATAGATATATTTTTGGTCAAATTAGCATTTTTTGACTCCCTTTTTTTACAGAAAGAATGATAACACTTCAGTATTTCAGTAGAAATATAATATAAATTGGAGTAATTTTTGGAATATCAGCATTTGTTTTTAAATAGAAAGGTTGCTGTAACACCAATTTCACACCAAAGTATGTAGAACAATATCTGTGACCGGATGGAAAGATAAATAAAACCGAAGGAATAAGGGAAATAATAGAAGTTAATTATATACAGATGCCAATCCTCTTTCATACGATCCCTTATCTTTACAAAGGGACATTTTGCACACAATGTTGTTATTGTTATGGATAATAAATCAATTTAACAATTCAAGAACCTACTCAAAAATACTCCTTAAAAACTGTGAGCAGTTACATTTTCATTTGAAGCGCTTATGCAAATGATCTATTGCAACGTAAAAGGGCCTTAGTTTTATAAGAGACTTCCGAGCTGATCAGATGGCTGTCATTATATCTCCTACAGGTAATGCAAGAAAGCATTTCATAGTCAAGAAGCTTTTGTTGTGATATCTGATTTTCTGCAGATTAGATGCAAAGATTTTGTTGCGCAGTGCTTTAGTGTACAGTGTTTGTTTACTTAAAGATCCCATAAATAAGGATTTTTTCTCATGCACAATACACAGCTCAGTTTTGGGAAATTCCCACAGCCGACTTTCTGGCAGTGACTTCTTTCATTGACTAAGGGCTTCGGTTGGCCAGTGTCTCAAAGAATGTCTCAAGCAGTGTGATTGTGGTTTTATTTAGAAATTTCTCCTTAACACAAGTAGTTTTTGAGGTGTCTCAAACAGTTCAGTTGTAACCAAACAGGAAACGAAACCAATCCACCATAATGGTGTTTATTTACAGTGTCACGTTTTCTGCTTTTATCATACTTAGAAAGCACAAACTCCCACACAGCATGTCAATCATACTCCGTTTCTCACCTTCCTCTCAGTTATGGCTCTGGGATGTGTCGTGAGGGATGTAATGTTAAACTGACCTCAAGATAACTGTACATTTCATCCCAAGTGTGAGTGAATCATAGTTCCTTCTCTTTTTTGTGCCATTAACAACTTTTTAAGACCGTCTTTACTTGCATAGAGGAACAATTCAGATGAAAGCATAGTTTTATGTGTTCAGAGTTTCAATTAGATTGTCTTGTCTTCAATTAACTATAGTGAAAGACTCATCCCACATTTGTCCTTGACCAACAAGTGTCCAAGTCAGTGTGTTTGACTTTGGTTCAGTGCGTTAAAACATGAAGTAGAGAGTTTAAAAACTTCTTCTTAAAGTGTATTTGACAAATCTGCCACTTTGCTGACATGGTTTTGGCTTTTCAACTACTGTAGCTAATCTGCCCAGACATGCGTTTCCTGACTAATACCCACAAAATCATGAAAGAAACCGACTCGGCGCTCAAGGCACTTATTTGGGTTTCTGTTATTTAATTCTAAACACACAATGCTGGTTTCCTGTTTCTGCTCTCTTTATATCCCCATTGAAAATAAATGAGAGATGGAAAACGGGGCGAGTGGTCCACTTCACCAGGGAGGAATTGAGAGAGGTCAATTTTGTTTTGCAAATCCAGTCATTTTCTTGGCATCCCAAGAGTCCTCTTCTGCCAAAATCTGTTTTAGCCATATGGACTGTGTGCATGTGCTGTATATAAATGTATGTCCTCTGGCTTTACTTGAATGGTTTCGGAAAGCAGCAGAATTGAAGCTGCTTTCAGTCTGCTTAATTTGTTACTAGTTTTACAAATAGCCATTTAGCTGATTGAATCAGGACACTGTGGTCGGCTGAAATACTGCTACAGTATTTTTCTGAATGTTTAGAGTGTGTTCAAGGCTCTATGGTTGAATCAATCAGATTTAAAGAATAGATTTCCTGAGGGAAGGTTATGTGTGCAGCGGTGTCCAAGGCTGTTACACACACACACACACACACACACACACACACAATCAGATTGTTCCATTAGAGTGACAATAGAAGCTATTGACCAGAACTATTGAATGGGAAAAGTACAACTACAGTAGCTTGTTGAATAAAATCAGTTGTAGCATTCAGGTTGATATTTTGATTCTTTACAATAAGCGTGTAATGGCTGGACAAAATAAAACAATATGTCCTTTAACCTAACAATAAAATAGTTTTGTCTAAATAAAAGCTTGTTTCTGCCATGTGATAAAAAATATTCAACATTTCATAGAGATATAAACCCGCAATTCTGACTGTTTTAACCATTTACTAACTATTAACTATGATTTGTGCCCCAATTAACACCTAGTTTGCTGCTTTTTAATTGTTAGTAAGGTTAAGTTTAGGTATGGAGTAGCATTAAGGGATCTAAAATATAGTCATGCGGAATAAGGTGTTAATTGCAAAATAATACATTATTTTATGAATAAACAGCCAATATGCTAGTCATATGCATGATAAGCAAAGTCAATTGTCCGAATTTGTCCCTAAACTAGTGTTTATATCTTAGTGAGTTTATTTCTTGCAACTTGTTATGACTGGATTCCACAACTCCATCCATGTTTTCCGCATTGCAGAAGTTATATGGCCTTACATATTATTTGTATTGATGTAGAATAACAGTGGTTCTCAAACTTTTTATACCAAGTACCACCTCAGAAAATATTTGGCTCTCCAAGTACCACCATAATGACCAACATTAAAATACAGTAGCGTAGTAGACCTAATTATTCAGCTACAGCTCTGCACAGTTCAAAAAATGAGGCAGTTTTATTCCTAATAACAATATTTATTATGGTCGGCCACTTTAAACATTGTAAATACAGTTTGAACATTAACACTGCACGGTGCTTACATACAGGTAAATAAAAAAAACTTAAATGATTAAATTGAAACTACTGTACCTAAAAGTTAAATAAAAACCTGCACTGTACTTAAATGTAAAGTAAAAGATGTACAGCACTTGATCAAAAAATTAACACAGGCATCATTTAGCCACCTTGCAAACTTTTTAAGTGTTTTAACATTAATTTATATTTAATTCAGTGATTCCTCTGCGTACCACTAGAGGGTGCGTGTACCACACTTTGAGAATCAGTGTAGTATAATGATCATTTATTAGTGTTAGAAAGTAAAATAAAAGTTTCATTTTAATTTTGCACAAAAGTTAATAGACACTAACATAATACATAATATTTAATTTTAAAAAGCAACATCTCTACTTACTTTATTGTTGATTGACCAATCTAAAGCCAGAGTCTCTAAAATTAGAGATTCAGCCGGTCATTGCGTTTGTGTTCAGGGGGCGCCTCGTGTCTGATCTTGTCTTGGGTGCCGTCATGTGAGTCACCACTTCATATATCACACTCATTCAGAATGAGTTACTTTTATTGGCTGTTTAAGAATGTGACATCTTAAGGTGTGATACGCAGGTGATGATGCATGTCAGTGCAGAGAAAGAGAGAGAGACGGAGAAAAGAGCAGAAAGTGTGAAATCCTTCACAAACTAAATCTCTACAATCTTAAAAAAAATGAGTACATTTTAATGAATCCCAAGATGCAATGATCTGCTGAATTATTAAACACTGAGGTCAGCCATTATGGAATAACCCAGTTCAGCTTTCCTATAATTAGATAGAGGCCGAGGGGTTGCTTTGGAAACGGCAGATTTGTTGACCTTGAACGGTGAAGCCATATCGGCTTCAGAGCAAGAATGGAAAATAACACACAGGCGTGAGGGATGTGCATTTATCAGGCCTTTCTCTCTAATGAGAGCAGCTTGGCCTGAGCTCCGGGGGCAAGAGTTCAGAGTCAGACATGATCTGGTGCGCATGTGCACCACCGTGTGTTGAAACGGAGTCACAGCTGCTTTACAAATGAACTCTAGAGGACAGGAGCAGGGAGGAGGTGATTTGATTCGAGAAATTCACTGTTTGACTCTCTTTGTTCTAATGCAAGACTAATGATGCGTTTCTTTCAAACAGGTGTAAAGGCGTTTGAGCCAGAAGCAGAATACACGGGGGGGGTCTGTCACCATGAGCCGTCCTATAGCAGCTGACTGATACTCACCCTGCGTATGCTGAGCAGAGGGGAGGGCCGGGTCCGCCTCAGTCTCCTGTGATTGGATGCTGGATGGAATCAAGGTGAATGGAACACCAAGAGCAGGAGCTTAACCTGCCAGAGGGAGATGAGACACGGTGAGTGTGTATTTATTAAATATGTCAGCTCTGAAAGCGGCAGTTCAGGCAAAAACAAACATTCTGTCATCGTTACTCACCCTCATGTCGTTCCAAACCTGTGTGATACATTTTGAGTAAAGTCTTAATGTTTTTTGTTTGTTGGAGGATAATGAAAGCCAATGGTAACCAAAACTGTTCGGTTACCAAAATGTATTTTATGTTTAACAGAAGAAAGAAAACCATACAGGTTTGAAACGACATGAGGGTGAGTAACGATGATTTAGTGTGAACTGACTGACTTTATGGAGTAATCTGCTGGTATTTGTGCAGGTTGAGATGGCCAGTAACTGTATCTGCTTGAGCAAATAACAGAAGTTTTAGAAAAAATATATTTTGTCTGAAAGGATTTGTTATTTAGTAATGTTAAGAATTCAATTCAACTCTACACCAACAAGGTGCTTCATAAAAATATTTATTTATAAATATTAATATAATATATAATTTTATCTAACGTGCTGTTTTGATAAACCCTGGGTAATAATGAAGAGCTGACTCTATACAATCCAGAATACAACACTTACAATTTACCAAATTAAGTAATAAATCATAATTTACACTATTTTTAATAAATAATCAAGCAAATCTGTGACCTTTTTTGTACTTTCATTAATATTATAAAGCTTTCCAATCTTAACGTTATTCCAGCACCTTCATAATAATATTATAATAATAAATATAATCAACTCAAACATTATTTTTATTTTATCTTAGAATTATTCTACTTATTATTGTGTTATTATTATTATTATTATTATTAATGTATTAGAATAAAAATTGTGGAAATAATAATAATAACAAGTAAAAATTATATTTATTTATGTATTAAATATATTAAAGTGCTAAAGTTGAATCAAAACAGAAGTGTTTTCACAAATTGTCACTCTTACAACTTACCAAATAAAAAAAATGAATGGGCATGAAATACTGATCTGAGTTTAAATTATTTTATTATGTAATATGAAAGAGGCCTTGGAGTTAAAAGAGACATAAAACTAGATTGACTACCAGGAACAATGGTCAATAATATAGTGTAGCGTCATTATACAAACATATTTAACCGCTCAATGCTTTGACTGATCAATCAGACTCAAGTATATAATCAAATCAAACATAAGCATTATTATAACATTTAAACTGATATAAGGAGTCATTGCAGCACACATATGCAAGAAGCAAATGTCTTTAACATCACCTAACCGAATGCAACTGTAATCCAGAGTGCTTGATTATTCATCTAAGTGTGTGAAGTGTTTTACGAGTAGATGATATGATTATATAATGGAATAAGACAAACAGAGAGGGAGATTATAGTGCAGGATAGAGAGAGGTACATAAGCCAGATGGGGCCACTGTGTAGCAAGGGACAATTCAGGACACTGAATCATTACGACAGTCGGGGGATTGTCTGTGACCAGTGTGTGTCATTGAGGCCGTGTGTGTGTGTATTTGGAGCGTCCAAGCACGTGTCTCTCACATGTGCTGCCTCACGGTCACGCCCTCCCCCAGACGTTCAGTTACTGCATGCGCACCACCGCACACAGTTCCAGAGCCCCGTGGGTCAGTTGTGGGATTATTATGCAGCTAGAGAAGTTTCAGATGGTTCCCTGAAAGGCAGATTTGTCCTGTGCCCTACCTTTCCCCGTCATTTGATTACGCCTCTGTAATTTGATTAGCAGAAAGTGCGCGTGAGTGAGCATTTAAAGGCTTATTCACTCAGAGTGTGTGCACTCGTCTCTCAGCGCCTCAGCTCATCTCTCCTCGAAAGCATGTGCGGGAATTAAAAAAGAGGAAGTGGAACTTTGACGTGGATTTTGCTTTGATGTGTCATCCGCTCACGTGTAGCTTTAGCCACGAGATTCAAGAGGATAGAACACCCCTTTTTAACTCATTCGTACTCAAAGAAATGCAGCAGCTGTTAAAAATAAATAATTGTGTTTTTTTTTCTAACTACATGTGTGCTAAAAATATGCAGTGAGGTGCAAAAGCCTGAGGAAATCTGGGAATAAAAACATATTTCTTTGATTTAAAATGTTCAAAATCATACAGCTTCTTTTAATAACATTTAAAAAAAGATTTGGAACCCAGATTTCCACTGTATATTTGCATGCATAAAAAAGGTACACCAGAAAAACATTATTGTTATTATCAAACGTGTTGACATAAAATTTATAAGATGCAAAACAATACAAAAAGGCAAAACAGAAGTTTCCACTGTATATTTGCATGTATTTTGAACATAAAAAAGGTACACCAGAAAAACATCGATTGTTATTGATGCAAACGTGTTGACATAAAATTATAAGATGCAAAACAATACAAAAAGGCAAAACAGAAGTATTTTCACTAGTATTTTGAACCATATTGTTTGTGCATCGAATTGATGCACTGAAGATTTATAATGCTGTTTTCTGCTATAACACAGTTCTGTTGATTTATGCATGAATGTATTAATATAAAGAAACTGAACATAGTATCTGAAGTATGTGTAAACGACAACACTGCAGATGGCAGAGGATCCTTTGCAGTGAGAGATTGAAGAGGAAGATGAGAGCGGAGGGTTAGTGATGCTGGAGAGGTGGGGCTCACAGGGCTGATGCACAGGAGCCGTGGCAGGAGGAGGAGTGTGTGGAGAGGGAGAGAGGAATGGGATGGGGTGAGAGAGAGAGAGTCATCCTACCAGCTCAGAGTCCCTGTTACCACAGATAGATTGCTGACAGCTTTGCGAGAGGAGGGAGACTGCAATCATGCACATTTTACAGCCCCATTATATCAACAGGTTAGAATATAAGTGTTCTTTCTCCATCCATCCCATTCCCTCTGTTTGTTCAGTCATGTCTGTTGATGTACGGGCAGATTGTCAGTTTGACTTAATACTGTGCTATCCAATAGAGAAAAGCCATTTCACTGTTGTCAGTGGTTGTCATATCTTGTGTGTGTGTTTGTGTGTGCAAATCCCACGTGACTGATAATGCGGGATTGCATTAGAATATTTAGCATTTGTTATTTGAAATGTTTGCAAGCATGTTGTAAGCTTAGAGGATTTGTCATATTTTGGTCATTTGTAATATAGCACATCTTCACGCAGTGAATAAATAATGTAACACTCGTGTATATTCTGTGTTGTTGAGTTCAGCTCTATATATACAAGCATTGTCCCACATAAGCTGGACTCTGTGCTGGTTCATGGAGGTTTGTCGGGTTCATTTGCTGTACTCCGCTAGTGAGTTCATAACCTCCACACGTAGACAGAGGCTTCTGTTGTTGTTCACTACCAACTGAGGAACTTTATTGAAAGTGTTGCTTATGTATTTGATTGTGGTTTTGGAGTCATGAAGGCAGTCACATGAGTTTAACACATGAAACCGGTTTGTGGTTTGGTCTGTTGCTGTTCCTTTAGTTTTACATGGTGATGCAACACTGTTGATAGATCAATTATGGCGGTCAGCTGAGGCAAAGAGTATAGAAGGTGAATAATGCAGTGTGAAATTATTTTAAACAGTGCCACCGTGTGGTCATTTATTGTGCCCACTTAAAGGGATTGTTCACCTAAAATGAAAATGCTGTCGGCATGTGTTCACCCTCATGTCGTTCCAAACCTGTATGAAGGACTTTCTTATGTGGAACACAAAAGAAGATGTTCTGAAGAATGTTGCTAACTAAAGAGTTTTGGTTACCATTGACTTCCACTCACAAAAAAGGACACATTTCTCAAAATATCTTAATTTATGTTCCACAGAAGAAAGAACGTGTTTGAATGCTTTAGTGTTAAAATGTCCCGTCTGTGCTTAATATGCAGAAACAACTGTAGGAAGTCCTTCATTAACACTGTCTCTCATTATTGTGTTTGTTTGCACATTCTGACTAGCCTGACAACAGTAGCTCAAGCAGTGATGTGAGTTTGGGGAGGGACTGTCTGTTTGTCTGACCAGTGACGGACAAGTGGAGTGTTTGGGCATTATTCCGTTTGATGATTTCCATTTCTACTGTTAGGCCATACAATACATACTGTAAAACAATGGAATTAGTGTTCTCACTGTATTTTGATCAAATAAATGCAGCCTTGGTGAGAATAAGAGACGTCTTTCTTTGAAAAATATCAAAAACATATCAACCCAAACTTTCAACGACTGTATATACAGTAAGAGGTTTTTTAATATTTAACAATGCCAGTGTTGTAAAATTTCTGATTTTACTGTATACTTATTTCCCCTCTTTTCTTTTTCTCTAGGTGGCCGAATGGAGTGCAGAGAAAAAGAAAGAATAGTCAATGCTCTATGAAGAGCACGTCTGGTAAGGATTTTGGATCTGGTGTCACTGCAGTCTAAACACAAGCATTTTGTGCCTGTGATGCCCAAACATGCCCCCTCTGTGTTTTGAGACAAACAGATTTTGAATCCAGCTATCAAAAATAAATATCTATCTATCTATCTATCTATCTATATCTATCTATCATCTATCTACTATCACATCTATATCTATATCTATCTATCTATCTATCTATCTATCTATCTATCTATATTCTATATATACACACACACACACACACACATATATATATACCTGTCCTATATTATGGGAAGCAAATGTCCCCTCAAGGATGGTAATACCAATCATTTTTGACTTTGTGATGAGATAAGATTTTTGGTCCCAATGAAGAAAATCTAAAAATAAGGGAAGTTTTGTGTTCAAAGTAGGGTTAGGCTAAGAGTATAGAAAATAGAAAGTTTGGTCAATATAATAAAATATATATAATATAATATTACGCCTATGAGATGTCCCCTCGAAAACCATTTACTCCACCGTGCTCCGTTCCCACGGCTCTCGGATGCCACAATAATATTACGTATGTGTGTGTGTTCTGCTGTAACAGCCCATCTCCTCCTCTTCTAGTGAAGATCATCTCTGTTCCAGGGTATGTTCCCAGCTACCTGGAGAAAGATGAGCCATGTGTGGTATGCGGGGACAAGGCCACCGGCTACCATTACCGCTGCATCACATGTGAGGGCTGCAAGGTGAGATTTACAACCCCTGAACCGCATGATAATCAAAACCAGTCTGTACTTACGCATGAATCTGCTTTCTTCTGCTCCCAGGGTTTCTTTAGGAGGACAATACAGAAGAATCTTCACCCTTCCTATTCCTGTAAATATGACAGCTGTTGCATCATTGATAAAATCACCCGCAACCAGTGCCAGCTGTGCCGCTTCAAGAAGTGCATCTCGGTGGGCATGGCCATGGACTGTGAGTGTTCACACACACACACACACACACACACACACACACACACACACACACACACACACACACACACACACACACACACACACACGTTTGCTTGGCTAAATGAAGACATAATGTAGATGTAAAAATGACTACAGACTAACCCAAACCCAAATAATTTATTTTATTATATTTAATATATTTATATTTAATATTTTTTAGTATTGGGCCAATTCTCACTATGAACTAGTTGCTTGTTAGGATGCATATTACTAGCAAATTGGCTGTTTATTAGTACTTATAAAGCACATATTCTGCAATACCATATTCTACATCTCTAATCCTACCCAATACCTAAACTTTACAACTACATTCCTAACTATTAAAAAGCAGTAATTAGGAGTTTGAGGCAAAAGTCGTAGTTAACAGTTAGTCAATAGTGAGAACTGGACCTTACATTAAAACAAGTAAAGCATTTTATTTTAAAAAGTCTTATTATATATATATATATATATATATATTTTTTTTTTTTTTATTTTATTTTAGAAAAGACTTACTAGTATCTAAAGACTACAGAAAATGTTTCCTAATGTTTGCAATTTTTATATTATAAAGTATCAAAACATATATAAATATATATACTGTATGTAAAGTTGAAGTCAAAAGTTTACATACACCTTGCAGAATCTGCAAAATGTTGATTATTTTACCAAGTAAGAGGGATCATACAAAATGCATTGTTATTGTTTATTTAGTACTGAGCTGAATGAGATATTTCACATAAAAGATGTTTACATGTAGTCCACAAGAGAAAATAATAGTTGAATTTATAAAAATGACCTCGTTCAAAAGTTTACATCCCCTTGATTCTTAATACTGTGTTTTTTTGTTTAGTGATAGTTGTTCATGAGTCCCTTGTTTGTCCTGAACAGTTAAACTTCCTGCTGTTCTTCAGAAAAATCTTTCAGCTCCCACAAATTCTTTGGTTTTTCACAGCATTTTTGTGTATTTGAACCCTTTCCAACAAGGACTGTATGATTTTGAGATCCATATTTTCACACTGAGGAAGTCATTTGCAACTATTACAGAAGATTCAAACGCTCACTGATGCTCCAGAAAACTTGGTCAAATAATCAACATTTTGCAGATTCTGCTAGGTGTATGTAAACTTTTGACTTCAACTGTATATATGTATGTATTTTTTTCAATAGTTATTATTAATATATAAATCATGCTGAATTTTTTCTTTCCAAAGTATTAATTCAGCACAATTTGATGGTGAGATTTCTGTCTCTGTAAACATCTTTAAATGTCTTTAAATGACATTGTTTCTTAAAAAATAAATATATAAATCTGGCCTTTGAAAAAACCTGCTATAATCTTCTTACACATAATAAAATGACACAACATTGCCTGTCATTTCCTGTTTAGTACTGAGAGTATTAAACGAGTGATTGTGCGAGTGATTCATGTCCCTGACAGTGGTGCTGGATGATTCAAAGCGTGTGGCCAAGAGGCGTCTGATCGAGGAAAACCGGGAACGGAAGAAGAAAGAGGAGAAGGTGAAAACACTGCACAATCGGCCTGAGCCCACCGCCTCGGAGTGGGAGCTGATTCGTATGGTGACGGAGGCTCATCGCCACACCAATGCCCAGGGCACTCACTGGAAACAGAAACGCAAGTTCCTAGTAAGAGGCCTGGTTATGTCTGTATGTCTGTAATCATGCAAAGCATTGATATGTTGACTACATCGTACAGGTGGTTGGGTTCTCAGCTAGATCGCTAGTAACCTCCAGCTCTTGTCCTTCTAATCAGCTGTTCTTTTGAGATTCACTTCTTCATCATGGCAATTGTGTTTCAATGTCAGGGGTCAAAAAACAAAACACTTTACCTAGCAACCAGTGTTGTTACATTTGAGAGTAGCTGATAATGACCAAAGAACACTGGATTGGCCCTCAAACAATCAGACAAATCAGATTGAGGATAGATGGCTGGATTCGTTTGGTTGTTTGTCTGGTCTGTGCTCTAGTGGATCGTACGAGTTTGCTTTAACCAAATGTGAAAACGGCCTTAGAGGGGGTTGAGAAGTATAAAGAAATAAAAAAGCCTGGGGTCATTAGAGCCCGAGCACCGCTGGTGTGAGGACCCTATTGGAATTGCTCCGTTTATTATTATTTTGTAATTGTTTTTTTAAAGAAGTCTTTATAATCAAAATACAAGGAAATACAGTAAAAACAGTAATTCTGTGAAATTATATGCTAATTTGCTGCTCAAGAAACATTTCTGAATATTATCAATGTTGCAAACACTTGTGCTGCTTAATAATTTTGTGGAAATGGTGTTAATTTTCAGGATTCTTTGATGAATAGAAAGTTTAAAAAAACAATATGTATTTGACGTGTCTGTAACATTATAAAATGTCATTACTGTCACTTATAATGCAACTTAATGCATCCTTGCTGAATAAAATATTAACTTTCGAAAAAAAAAAAAATAATTGACCCCAAACTTCTAGTGTTTTAAAATAGTAGGCTAGTAATGTATTTATTTACTTTTTTAAAGAAAACATTCATAATCTTACTTATACAAATGTTGGTACAAATGAAATGTATTTCTTATGGTGTGGGCAGTAAATATGTTTCACAAAAAATGTGAAAAGCAGGGTGAAAAAAATCAATAGCAGCATCTATCAGATTTTTAGTGGATTTCTATATTGCTTTGTCTTTCAGCCAGAAGACATCGGGCAGTCTCCAGCCCCCACATCAGACAACGACAAAGTCGACCTGGAGGCCTTCAGTGAGTTCACCAAGATCATCACCCCTGCCATCACACGAGTTGTGGACTTTGCCAAAAAACTGCCCATGTTCTCTGAGGTCAGTGTCTGTGTTTTCAAATACTGCACGCGAACGTCTCCGTTCTCCATCGGGCCTGAAAAAGCCTCCCCGCAGCTGATGCTTATTCCATAAATACACATTTTCATAAACAACACCATTCTGCATTATTGCATGAATTGTCAGAGACTGCTGTAAAAGAGCAATTATGTGCTTCAGGTCCAGCTGTCACTGTATGTCTGTCTTTGTGTGTGAATGAAAGAGGCTGCCTTGCTACCGCATTTGAGTAATGGCCATATTAAAACATTGGCTGTGATTACAGGCTGTTGCTGTGCTTTGAATCACTTGTTATTTTGCCACTCTAATTGCTCATGTGAACACATAATGATCACAAACCATCACTTGTTGACTTGCTACATTGGAGGACATTAAGAAGCCTCTAAGGGAGATATTTGATTGTGCTAGGAATCTCAAAAGGCCGTTTAAAAGATAGCAATCAAATAGTGGTTCGTCGTTGCTTTTGAGCCTTGATTAACATCATGCAAACAGGAATCATTCGTGCTTTATTGTCTTCCACTGGTGTCCAGCTGCCCTGTGAAGACCAGATCATCCTGCTGAAAGGCTGCTGTATGGAGATCATGTCCTTGCGTGCAGCGGTGCGCTACGACCCGGAGAGCGAGACGCTGACCCTGAGCGGGGAGATGGCTGTCAATCGAGAGCAGCTGAAGAACGGAGGGTTAGGAGTGGTGTCTGATGCCATCTTTGATTTGGGCAAGAGCCTGTCACAGTTCAACCTGGATGACTCCGAGGTGGCGCTGCTGCAGGCTGTGCTGCTCATGAGCTCAGGTGAGATGGACTGACAGCTGCTACAGCTATATGTGTGCCTTATGAAGATCTTCATGTTGTTTCAAACCTGTATGACTTTTTCCTTTTCTCCCATTGAACACAAATGGAGAATTTGTCAATATGACATTTTAAAGGTTATTGTTCACTGATCATCTTGCCCTCCGCTGCAGCTTTCAGATCAATTATACGTTTGACATACAAACTAATGATGTTTGAACTGGGAAGAAGGTTTATCTGTGAATAATAACTCTCTGTTGGTTCCTCAGACAAATAGTTTGTACATCCTTTCATTTTCAAGTGCTTAATATACAGTACAGCACCATTCAAATGTTTGGGGTCAGTGCAATTTTTTTGGTTACACTTTATTTTAAGGTGTCCTGTTACAGTGTAATTATACATTTAAGCACTGAGTAATATTAAATGTACTTACTATATGGTCAGGGCTAGGATTAGGAATTGGTTTAGAGTTACTTGCATGTAATTATGCATAATTAATTGTTATTATAATAGTAAGTACATAAAATAAAGTTTCACTTGTTTATGATGAAATCAAAACTGTATTCATCAAGAATACATTAGATTGATCAAAAGTGACAGTAGACTTTATACGTTTAATTATTTAATTAAAAAAAATATTTTATTTAAAATAAAGTTTTTTTTTTTGTTTTTTTTTTAAATAAATGCCATTATTTTTAACTTTCTTTTAATAAATCAATCTTGAATAAATGTATTAGTTTCCACAAAAATATTAAACAGCACAACTATTTTCAACAGTTAGATAGATAGATAGATAGATAGATAGATAGATAGATAGATAGATAGATAGATAGATACAATTGTTGTTTTGTGTCTTCTGACAAATGGGACCATCTAGTGGATAAAAAAAATCACACCACATGAGAGTGAAAGCACTATCCCGTTAACCTTCTTTTAACTTTCCTGTTGTGACCTCTGAATTCTGAATTTAATATTAGTTTAATCTTCTCTTGCACAGATCGTTCCGGTCTCACATGTATGGAAAAGATCGAGAAGTGTCAGGAGATGTACTTGTTAGCATTCGAGCACTACATCAACCATCGCAAGCACAACATCTCACACTTCTGGCCCAAGCTGCTGATGAAGGTGACGAACCTGCGCATGATCGGCGCCTGTCATGCCAGCCGCTTCCTGCACATGAAAGTGGAGTGTCCCACAGAACTCTTCCCTCCGCTCTTCCTAGAGGTCTTCGAGGATCAGGAGGTGTGATCGAGAGCCACAGGGGAACTCGGGGAGGGAAAACCGATCGTCAATTTGTTTTCGCAAAGCATTTGTTTTTTTGCGTCCTCATGCAACGCCGAGCCGGGACATGTACTTTATTTTGCACCGTCAGCTTTGTCTAGGAAATGTTTTGGGTTGTTGGCCTCCACATCTTCAGACCCTACAGTCACTTGCCATTCGGATTCCTCCCACAGACGGACAAAAAGCTAGCATGCATCAACCTACCTCTCATACCGACATACCTCCCAACCTCAGAAGGAGCTTGTTTTAAAAGCGTGACCGAGAAACCCACACATTCAAAAGCTATTTCATAACCTGTTTCGGAAACGCTAGCTGTTGTTGTAAGTACAGAGGAAACGTCTATGAGCAACATCGAACACCTACACAATGAACCTAATTCCTTCCGATTACAGTAGTATTTCAGCATTCATCTTCCTCTTTACACGCATAGAATATCTCCTTTGTGAACATAACTACCTGTGTGCACTCGTACACTGTACATACATTAATATGTTGTGTGAACTTCTCATACCTCATATACACCAGCATACAGACATACATGTAGCAACATGTCCATACATGTATGTATGCATATTACTCTACCTGCATTAACCCATTTATCTTCTTACAATGCAGCGTCTACTGTTCTCACATACCTTATCTACCATATCCACTTGTATGTTACTTAAGCTGAACATTTCGTGACCTCATTTTCTGAATGGCCTCTTGTCGCTTTCTGGCGTGTGACCCATATAGTGAGGTATTTCCTCCTGTATTCATCTGTCCTAGTGTTGTCCGTTTGGACTGACAGATTGATGGTATATATGTATTAAGCCATATGCTGTGGTTTGAGACAGATCCATCTCCATATTATGGCCTTCAGATCGCTCATCGTGCTCCAATTAACCTGGCTTATCAGATGGTACTACTCCATGGTATTACATAGAACTTCAGAGAATACTATGGTATTATTCAACAAACACGGTAGTGCCATGGTACATATTTTAGGGGAATATTACCCCTGAAATCCATCCATCATACCATTTATGTGGACATATTAGAAGTACAGGGTGGTAAATGATTCCTGAAAATCAGAATTTGACAGATGATAACAGAAACTAAGGGTTAGCTCACAAGAGTAATGGGTACATTGGGGTTAAACATCAAAATAACCACCAACAAAAGGCGTTAAACAATTTTCTGTTCAATTAATTGTTGGAAATATGATCAAATACTCTTTTTTTGTATCGTATTTAAAAATAGTTTTTGCTATATTGTTTCGCACATTAATCTCCATTGTTAGTGGAGCAGTCAAGTCATAACTCAATATTTGAAAATTCTGTCAACATTTACTCATCCTCAAATTGTTCCAAATCTCAAGATATTTTGGAGAATGTTAGTAACCAAACAGTTGACGATACCCATTGACTTCCATAGTATGGGAAAAGAAAAATCCTGGACCAGCAATTGTTTGGATACCGGCATTCTCCAAAATATCTTCTATTGTGGAACACAAAAGAAAGAAAGTCATACAGTTTTTGAAAAAGTGGAAGGCGAGTAAATAATGCAGAATTATTTTTTTTGTGTGAACTGTCCGTTTAAATCAAACAAAAAAACTTCAAGATAAATCACAACATTTCATCAGTTAGTAACATCATTGTATGTTTGTTGTCAAATGTTTATACAGAACTACAGTTGGCATGAAATGAAAATTCACTACATCTCTTTTCTAAATGCACGTTATTGATGATTTTGTGAACTATTCATTTGTGCATATATGCATTTTTGCCACTGTTATGTTTAATCAAAATCATATACACTCAGATGCGTGCCACAAATACAGAAGAAAAGATTTGTTGCTACTTTCGTTTTATCACAAGGTATATTTACCTAATACAATTTTTTCCCAATTACAAAATCATTAATTTATTAATTGCTAGTTTGCTAAAAAACTGTTGACCTAATCACCTTCAACAAAACTGAAAATCTAGTTTTTGTTGCTAAATATATTAAATAATTTCAAGGATTCTCATTAGTTACATCTGCAACATAAACAATACATTTATATATATATATAAATGACTTAAAATAAACCTTATTTATTTTGCAGTGAATAGCAACAAACAGGTCCTTAGAAAAGTTCTGTAGTTGTGTTTGTTGCTATTCATCGTCTGGAGAGGGAAATTAATAATAGAAAGGACTTTTAGCCCCTTTGTACCCTACATCTTTGCTCGTTTTGAAAATAGAGAGCTTACAATCTCCACAACCTTCTTGCAAGAGTAAATGAAACGAGTGTCACTTACCTCTCCATGTCTTTAAACAGACTCTACCTCACCCCTCATCTGTGCATCACTGTCTACAAAGCACATGTCCCACTGCTCATGCATATGTATTCCTGCTTAAACCTGTACAAAAACATGCACACATTTACACTAAAAATTCACATACGTGTGATAGCAACCTCACTCGTCTGTGTGTGTGTGTGTGTGTGTGTATCCTGCTTTCCCTTTCACTTATGATGTGGGACCAAGTGTCAGTCTTGTTCCCTGTTTCTGAGGACAGTAAGAATGTGCCAGACTGAGTGAATTTCACTGTGCTGTGACAGAGCTAATCGACTCCTGAGCAGATTATTTTTTTCTTTATGCAAGCGCTGGAGAAGCAGCACAGGAAGATGGCTCCTGAGTAACACAAACCTCATTTTTGTCGGTCCAGTTCTGTGGTCCCTGCGCCTCCAAACCTGACCTGTTCATGTGCGCCCGTACATCTCACACAAGAACTTTACATGAACTCTTTCCCCAGCAAAGGACACAGCCAGACCCCCAAAGTAGTTTAATCAGCTTAATTGTTCTGGTTCAGACGCATAGCAGGGTTTAAATGTCCTTTTTGACTGATACTGTGTCTGTATGGCTCTGGGAAATGAGACATTTAAAGTGACACAGAGGAACAAAAGGGCAGAAAGGACAAACTCACTGTGACTAGCTAAACTCAGGCACGGAGCTCCCATGAGGCCATGCACCTGACTCAGGCTCAATCTAACCCACCAGCACTGCCCACAGTCACAATCTACTGCACCAGCAAGGGTCAGCTCCCACAGACCCTGTTCTTGATAACGGCGATCAGGAAGCCATTTGTTTTGCTGCACGTCCAAACCTGGTTTACAGCACTTTTATTAGAACAGAATTCAGTCCTTTACGCCTAGCCAGATCATCAATATGTTGATTGAGACTTTGACTCTTAAAGGGGTCATATCATGGTATTTTGAAATAAAAGTTCACTGTACAATGAAATCAGACTGTAACTTTCAGAACTTCTTCCCTTGTCCAAATTTAAAGGCATTTACTGAAACTGCACAGCAAAAAAAATATTTTTCTGAATATTAACATATGACCACCAACATTTACATATTAGCAATTCTTATTTGGTGTCTACTCACAATGACAAAGTAGGATAGGTATTGTTATAACACCAGAAGGACTAACGATTGGAGTAAAATGTTGGATGTTATGTTAAAAGATCTTTCTGTAGGATCCCAGAGTTGAACGAATAGTTCACCCAAAAATGACAATTCTGCCATCATGTACTCATTCTCATGTTGTTCCAAATCCATAAGACTTTTGTTCATCTTTGAAAACAAATGAGGATATATTTTTATATATTCTCTTAATTTTTGTCTATTTACTTAAAGTCCACGCAATCGAAGGTTTGACACATCAAAAAGTACAGAGACATCTTAACAGTAATCTATAGAAATCAAGCAGTTTAAATCAAGTCTTCTAGGGACACAAGTGCTTTATATGTTAATATAGGATATTGTTTTTCATATACGAACATATATATCACCAAATATGTTTTTTACACTTTTCTGTAAGAAACCCGAACCCTAAACTTAAAAAAATGGTGGGAAGGGTAAAAATCACTTCAATTACATGTATAATCCCATCATTTTCATTTTTGGGTGAAATATTTATTTAAGAAAAAAATAATTTTTAAGGTTCAGTGCTTATTTCAGTGCTAGTTTACAGATGCGTACAGCAAAGCCCTGTTGTTCATTTCACATGCAAATAAACTGTTTAGGACTTAAAGGCAAAAAAAGCCTGTTCAATGTTGAAGATTAGCAACAAGATGTAAAAACAGTTATTAAAAACTAAATTTTGACTTGTCAGAGCAAAATATATTAAGTGGACCTCGTGGGAAAATTTTAAACAATAATAATAATAACATGTATGATATGACTCCTTTAATAGATCTTAAGAAGGGTATAGTCTTCTCAACAGCCCTCTGGAAAATCCCATGTCAACCACAAGTCCACAGTCTGCAATGTAGCAAGCCATATTTGAGGTCCAATAGTTCATGTGAAAAGAAGATCTGCCAGTCTTTTGTCAGAATGCTTGCTGTATTTAATGCTGAGTGGACAAACGCTTGCAGGCTGTGAGTTTTAAGTGAGCAGATTGTGACGAGCAAATGTTCGAACAGAGCAAAACTAAAGTTCATTTCAGACACTGTGCTTTGTTGTACATGTTTTTCAATCTGAACTGTACTGTGGGTGTGTAAGTGCTCAGTGTGGACAGCCATCGTGCTTCTCGTGTGTTTAGTTGGTTTGACACGCTTCATTACTATTTACTCTGTCTCCCATATCAAGATTTCTTGACACGCTTCCCATTGACTTTGATCTGTCTGTCTCCCATATCAAGATTCTCTTGTATTGATTTGATGATGAACACTTCTGATATTTCAAACCTTCATACCTCACATGTGAACGATTTAAGAGGATGAGTTCAACATGGATTATTAATGTCACATTTGTGTCAAACACGGCAGTTTTCACTCCCCCGGTGTCTTAGATTGCCACGGTGTGATTAGGCTGAAATGAATGTAGTTGTAGGTCTGACAGTTTGGAAACAAAATGCCAAGATCCTTATCCAGTCAGAAAGAAACATCTGCAGCAGATTTGAAGTAATCCATTGTCACCAGTACCTCAATCTACAGTATTCAACAGGGTCTAACACACAACTGGACATCACGCACTTACTTTAAGAAACCATCCTCCCCATTCACTGAAAGAGACCAGGGGTGCAGAACTCAGTTTAGTTCCAACCCTGCTCCAACACGTATGCAAACCCGAAGGACTTGATCAGCTGGTTCAGGTGTGTTTAATTGGGGTTGAAGCTTAAATCTACAGGGCTGTGGATCACCAGAAACTGAGTTATGCAATGGACCATATTTTTATGTTCGATAAGTGATATATAGCTACATTTTTCTTCTTTAAAAATGATTTTATCTTCATTCTCTCTATCACAAATAGCTCTCTATAATGACAAAGACAATGATGCTCGTACAAATGTTTGTCTGTGCCCTTTTCTTGCTTGTAAAGCTAAATCTTTGTGCTTTTACTCAATTTTGAACACTATATGGGAAGCTGTTAAGGTGCCCTCTCCTTTATGGGTCGGTGATACACCATCTAGTCCAGTGATGCAGAATTGCTGTTAAATCATCCTTTGTAGCGTTGTACATTATCCTTCTATGAAACTGTCCTAGTACCAACCTGTAATGGATGTGAAAGGCCTGTGAGGTTTTTCCCCGAGACAATGCCTCTGTTCAGTGGGTGCAATGCAGAATATGTTTATTTTTCTTCTTTTTTTATATTTAAACTTTATTTGAAGAAAAAAAATCAACAATTTTAAGTGATTCTCAAACCACTGACCATCATTGGACTTTGGCTTGGTACATTCATATATATATATATATATATATAGCAGGAACCAAGTGAAAATGATTAATAAAAAACGTGTGGCCATACAAGCTATTTGCAGCTATACAATCAAAATATATGTGTTCAATACAGAAAGCAGAACGAGTGGGAGGGGCTTAAAAGTAACTCAGGTATGTGCTACTTTTCACTTTAAAGATGTTTAATAAATGATTGTTGTCTGTTGTGAAGACCTCTTGTGTTTGATTATTTGGGACAAAGCTGTAATTATCATTGGCTACTCCAAAAGGGCTCACAGTAAACGATACCACAGCACAAAACAAGTAGCTATACCCAGAAAGACAGGTTAGATTTAGCAAATAAAAACCAGCTAATTACATGTGTCAGAGCAACTATATAGAAAGAGCATATATGTTTGAATTTTAAAGGAAGGGTTCACCCAAAAATGAACATGTTATCATCATTTACTCACCCTCATGTCGTTCCAAAACCTGTAAGAGCATCTTTCTAAAGTTGAATGCTGGTAATCAAACCGTTTATGGTCCCCATTGACTATATCTCACTAATATGGAAGTAAATGGAGACCAACAACTGTTTGGTTATTCAAAATTCTTCAAAATATATTTTTTTGTGTGTTCAACATAAGAAAGAAACGTATGTGGAACGACGTGAGGGTGAGAAAATAATGACAATTTTGAGGTGAACTATTCCTTAATTTGACATTTTGTAATGCAATAACTACGTTCGCCAGTACCACTAGAGGGCAGAAGATACCAAAGAGATGCTGAAACCAACTCACCGCAATTGACTTGACGGATAAACAAAACAGATTAAGTGAACATTGTAAATGTATTTATTTAGCTATTAATAATTTCACATGTATGTATTTCGGTAGTATCAACACAGCCTTCCTTCAGCTTCCAGCCTGTCGTTCAGCTGGCAGAGCTGGCGCAGGAATCCATCATTAGGCCCGATCTGCCGTTTCTCTCGGACTGTGGCCACAGCGGCTCGTACATCTATCCTGTGCTGCAGCATCAGGTGTGCGATGACCAGAGCAGCCGAACGACTGTAGCCTTTCTGACAGTGTACATACACTTTACCTACACAAAAACGAGAGACTGTGACTATTTTATTGGATAGCATTGAGCGCAACATATTCAATTCTCAAAGCAACTGTCAAGATTTTAAGTTCAAGATACCCTGCTGAAAAAAACAGTAGAAACCATCAGAGAAAATGGCCTACTAATGGTTTCCACAACAAATACCATTACAAACCATCCACTTTTAACCATTAAAACCATGTAGTGTGTTTTGGGACATATTGCATTAGAATTTAGTGGTTTTAACAAGCCACCAATGCAAAGCGACCAATTACGAGTAGAATAGACCAACAGGGTCCAGTACAGTTTCCATTAAAACCAATACTATTCCAATAACCAAAACCATTAGACATTTTTGCCGTGGTTGCTTTTTTCTCTTTTTCTTTTTTTTCAGCAGGGCACTGAGAAAAGCAACAGAAAATATAAGTATTTAATGAGTTGACGATTTTGTGTGAATATTAGAATGTAGAATTGATGTGCAGAATTAATGTGTAGGAAAAGGTCCGATTTTTAGAAACCTAATCCTCAAACACGTTCCTACTTCCTACGGTGAGGAACTATCCCTGTAACAGAATGCTTTATGAATGAGCATCTAGATCTGAAGAACCAAATGCAGTACCACTGACCGAACAAGGGATGAGAAAAATAATAAGTACTTCTTTTTACCAAGACCCTTCAGACCTTGCATTGCCAAAGCTCTTTCAATGAAATCAGAAGCCTCTTCAAAATATACGCTGAGGTCAAAATGGTCGGTGTCAAAGGCTGGTATCCCGTGATAGATGATCCCTGTGTCAGCATAGAACTCCGCATCCGTGTTCACATGCATGTCCGACTGGCCTTCTGCAGCATTGAGGATGTGTGTCACTCCCAGCTGATGCAAACGTGTCACATTTGTAGCTACAGACCTGTAATATAACAGCAAGTGGTCTTTTTCACTCTCACAGTCATTAGAGCATTAGAGGGCGTCCTTCACACATGGTAAATAGGCCATGTTTATTTAAAGGCTTGCCCTTGGGAATTTGCAACAGGATACATGAACATGTTTTGAATCTCAACTTATCAGATAAGACAGGCTAAACGTATGATTGCAGAATGTAAATGTGTGTTGAGCACTGCTGCTATAATACTTATAATTAAGGGTTTGAAAAAAAGAAAATAATCCACCCTACATATCTGGAGGCTATGTGAGGACTTACTCATTTCCTAGGAGTATCCCCGGGTAGACTTCATTAAAATGTTTGGAGGGCATAGAAAAGTCTCCGTTTTCATCTGTCAACAGATCATTGAGCTGCTGAACAGACACTTCATAGTCTGTCATGTTCAGATCAAGATGAATTGCCTTTCAAGTAAAAAATGCTGCTCCTCAGGCCTCAGTGCCGATGTGATTTTCTGTAATCCAGTTCCATCTTCATCGTGTCCCCTTTTAGAGTAATAAATAATGGTCTAGTGTTTTAGGTCCGATGGCCAGTATTCAACTCAACATAATTCTAAAGCGGTTCACATTCATCTGTTAGTTGTTTTTGTGTGTTAGGCCTAGAGAGAGTTAAATACAGCCAAACGCTCAATACCCTCTTTGTGTGTTTCAAACCACTAGGTGGCATCAGACAGTCAACACACTGAACATGAATATAAATATAGCTAAGCTTTGAAAAAGATGATATTTTTAGACTTTTAGATGAAATCCATTTGGCATGTTTACATGTTCTGTGGCATGACATGCTATACTCTAAATTGTTTAAAACATCATTCTGTTAATTATTTTATCATTATTATGCATGCAACTTTATTTTTCATTTGGATTTTTATTGTATCAAACTTAGAGTCCACATGGAATAATTGTAGTTTTAAGAATTCATTGTTACATGGCAGGGGCATAAATATTGTCATAAATATAATTTCTAAAAATGAATCTGAAATTCCTGACAATTAAATATTGAGCACATGATATTAATGAAAGGGTCAAACTGAGAAGTTAGGAAACCAAAGCAAGATTTAAAGACTGCTATTGTAACGAGAAAAAAAAATGATGCTATAGACTGATACATAGTCAAGAAGAATGACTGAGGTTGCAGGCTTTGACATACAAGATAGACGTACATGGCAATCAGACAATCGCAGTTTATTCAAATGTACAAGAGTTTACAAAATCCACATTTAGGTTAGGTTGCTTGTTCAGTCTTTAAAAAAAATCCACCACAAAAAACTGCAAGCAAAAGTGTCAGCATTGTAAATCTTCATTAAGAAAATACTGGGGAGGAACTTGAAGAAAGTTTGGCTGTGAGTAAAAAGGGCTGGTGTGATCTAAAACAGAGTGAACTGGTCAGATCAGTAGAGGGTATGCGGATCCACTGTCGATTGTCCTAATCATCCCGTCACATCATCTGAGTTCTGGGGTCTTGATGATGACCAGGGTACCAGTGCCCAAAAGAGTTCATATATCCTCCAGCGTGGATGGGGACACCTTTGGTTGGCATGGAAACATCCCACAGGGGTGGCATTCCTGGTGAACACGGTATTGCAGAAGCTGCTTGAAGGTGTTCTCCTTCTGGTCCACTTGAGCCATGCTTCATGATCTTTTTGTACTTGGAACGTTTGTTCTGGAACCATATCTTTACCTGCAACATTTGCATTTGGATTAGCATTTGTTATTGCAGCACACATTTTCATCTGTTTACAAGTATATGATGAACTATATTTGTATTTTTCATTACACAAAAGTCAAGCAAGATTGGAAGGAATTATCTAAATAAATGCAGAACAGTAAGCATTGTTTGGATGTAGGATGTTTCAGATATTGACCGAATATTTCAGCTAATAAAATGTCAATGAAAAACATCAAATAGAAGACACCATGATGATACTGTATAAAGCTGTCATCAAAACCAGCCATTCAAATAAACCAAAGACTCAAATTCACACATAGAAACACATAGACCACAAACACACTGCTGTAATTATGAACAATATACAATGCAAATA
Source organism: Ptychobarbus kaznakovi (assembly GCA_027422405.1). Taxonomy (NCBI): domain Eukaryota; kingdom Metazoa; phylum Chordata; class Actinopteri; order Cypriniformes; family Cyprinidae; genus Ptychobarbus; species Ptychobarbus kaznakovi. The sequence continues at coordinate 9,849,120 of CM049807.1, read as the reverse complement.
AAACCCTGATCACAAAAAATAAGACATATAAAGTAACAATTTAAATGTAAAAAGAATTAAGCAAATCTAATGCATCACAAAAAAAGCTTTTTTCAGTGCAACATTATGAAGTAACTAAAGTACTGAACACCCCCCCCCCCATATTTTCACTGTAAATAGTTTTATAGTTCTTTTTAAACAACAAGTAATGTTTTACAGAAAAAAATACATATATTCTCCTATGAAATTACATTTGTTTACTATTTGATGTAAATTAACTTAAACATGAACAGATTTTACTGGACCATTGGTACTTTTTCCAGCTAAAAATCACTAGCATTTTTAGTTTTTACTAACATTTTATGAATTTTTACAGTATCAACCACAGCAAAGTCAGACTTTTTCTTGTCTTTTTGTAGTCGTAGAGCTTCTACATAGAGTTATACAAGCACTGGTGTCCAGCATCAGAAGAATTTCTGCCAGCTTTGAGTCAGAATTATTTTTTTTGGGGGGGGGGGGGGGGGGTGCACAACAAGGCTGCAAGTGAGAACGGGGAAAAGCTTGACAGTTTTTTGGATGAAACAAACCTCCAAACGTTATTGCTGTTACTTAATCAGTCCAAAATTTCACCCAGAACTCTCCCTTGCACAAACTTGTGCATGCCTTTTTTTAGCTTTTTATATATGATATAAACAAGCCAAAATATTATACTCATGGTGACACCCACAGAGCTGTAAAATCTTCTATAATTAAACATAATTAAAGTGATGTTTTCAAAGAGAATTTTAAGATGGATAAAAGTCCAATTACCCTTCTAACCTTTTCATTGCACGCTGACACCCAAAATAATTAATCTAATTTAGGCTTTCACAATTGTCTTTTTTTATGTGATGTTCACCTTGCCGCAATCTGAACACTTCTGTTATGTGGTGATGCTTTAATTTTTTTACTAAAATTATGTCTGCATCAGAAAATAGATTAAATGAGCCGCCTGTACTAAAAATCAGGAACAAGTGCCAGAGGCAACATTCAACACTTTCTGACTGCATCAGACAGAATCTCAATTTCTAATAAAGAGTATTTGGCTCTGCAAACTGGCCACACACACACACACACACACACACACACACACACACACACACACACACACACACACACACACACACACACACACACACACACACACACACACACACACACATCTTTTTGATATGTGTGTCTGAATATTTGTCCTGCTGAACAGATACTTATCTGTAAGTGTCCTTGTGTTTCCAAAAATGTGTTTCCAAACCAAAACAACAGAGTATTTATAATGTAATTGTATTGGAGGTTTAATATATGTTATACAAATAAATTATACTGTTCATTTACAGTTAAGTTATGATTGAGCAATTAGTATGAATAATGTATACATTATTTTCAGACCATAAATATTGTTTTAGTTTCACTTTCCCTCTTTTTGAAAAGCTATATAAATGGAAATAAATGAAAAGTTTTAATAAAAAATAATATAAAAGTAACTGTAATTGGGGGGAAAAAACACCAATTTATGATTGACTAAATAGTTTTCTGAGTCACGTAAGTTTTCATTGTTTGGAAGTTAGACTTTGTGTGGATGGTATGTCATTTTTCCAGAAGCTTCAGTGTGTCCTTTCATTAGTTTCTGAAATGTTACTGAAATGTAGGGTGAAGTCAGACCACCGTGTAGTGAGTGTCCTTTTCAATAAGATATATTTGTATCATAAGTTCAATATTTTATTTAATGATTGATTTTTGAAAATGTTTAGTGTTTCTAAATTATAATATGATTTATATGTTGTTGCCACTTTAACTTAATTCCAGAATATGTTTTATTATTTCCTTTCAATAAATCAGTTAGCATATTCACACATAACAAATTCAAAACAAGTTGGAATATGTTACTTAATATTGCTGAATGTAAAACAAGAAATAATTATACATCAGGGTTTCAGAAATATTGGTACTCTAAAGAGATTAACCCTAAAGCATGCTTGGAAAAATATAGAATGCATCTTATTTCTAAAAGCACTGAGAATTAAATAATTTAGAATAATTGTGTGAACCCAACAAAGGCTTGGTGTAAGGGAAATATAAGTATACAGTAAATCACTTTGGGTACAATCATCAACATATTTACTTAATATAAATCTGAACAATAAAAAGTTATAGGCCTATTCTACATATGGGGACTTGACGAGCTACTCCTACAAATTCCATTTTTACTAAAAACAACTTAATTCGAAAAATTCTATGAAACACTGACCGTACCGTATTTGCGCTCCCTTTGTTTGGAGACGGAACAAAACTAAAGAAAGCCGATTACCACAGCCATGGTCATATATCAGCACTGCATATCTGCAGTCATGGTGTCTAATAGGCTAAATGCAATATCTACTTTTCACTACAATTATGCAATATGTAGCTGCCACGATTTCGATTATTGAAGCAGATTCGAACCTGGCATTAAAGAAGGAATAGACTCGAGCTCACTTTTATTTATTTAGTCATGTTTGATTGCGAGATTTACGTTGAAAACATTGTGTAGGGTCAAATATAAATTGTTTAAGAAATAGGCTATTATTAAGAATAGCCTAAATCACCTCGAAGTTGGACCTATATCAACGTGAGCCTGTGCAGTTTTAACTTGTCATTCTGTGGAAAGCTCCGCTCACTAGCCTGTAGTTTTTTACAAAACACTTAAAAGACGACATCGTTTTTAAATAATATCTAATAATAATGCAAAATAGGCCTCCAGTGTTATAGTTTATTTTTCATTCCGTTGTCCCTGGTAAGTGGTTCGATAAGTGATTCGACGCTTTTGATAGCCTATTTTACGAACACTTCTACTTAATATTAGATATAGGGGAGCGTCACGCTCTCCACGCGCGTGTTACACGTTCTGCTTTCTCCTACCATACAGTCCTATTAGGCCTACACACATTTACCTGTTGAAGACTTCGCATTGGCTTGTATTGTACACACAGATGGCGTGTAAAGTGTTTTCTCCATCTTTGACTCAGTGTGTCGGTGTTCGTACCTGTGTTTGTGTCAGCCCCATCTTGGCCGCCAGATCTGCGCGCTCCGGCAGCGCGAGGTACTGGGTCTGTTGGAAGCGCTGGTTGAGCGCCTGCAGCTGTAAGCTCGAGTAGATCGTGCGGGGTTTGCGAATCTTCTTCCCCTTCCCGTTCAGCCGAATCTCTCCACTTTCAATGGAGCTTTGTTTCTCGGAATCTTGAGTAAGAAGATTACATTTGACATTGAAAAAAATTATAATAACAACAATTAAATATATATATATATATTATAGGTATTTAATAGGCTAAAATAGTTATAGGCTAAAATAGTAACAGCTAAAATAATCACATTATAAACATCAAAAAGTAGTCAAAACGTGTAGGCAAGAAGAAGTGTCAACCGCATTTGCTTCACCTTAGGTTCAAGCATCTATAGGTTATTATAATAATTTTAGTATATTAAGCAAATATATGCCATATTAGGAAGCAGTTTGTTAATTTCATATGTCAGTTCTATAAACAAATTGTCTGTTATATAAAATGAATAAAATTTGTATTAAGTTATAGTGTGACAATTTTTCTGACTAATTTGCCAGTGTGTTGTGTTGTGTTTGACAGTGTGTGTGTGTGTGTGTGTGTGTGTGTGTGTGTGTGTGTGTGTGTGTGTGTGTGTGTGTGTGTGTGTGTGTGTGTGTGTGTGTGTGTGTGTGTGTGTGTGTGTGTGTGTGTGTGTGTGTGTGTGTGTGTGTGTGTGTGTGTGTGTGTGTGTGTGTGTGTGTGTGTGTCATGTGTGTGTGTGTGTGTGTGTGTGTGTGTCCAGACAGCAGCAATTCCGAACCATACATTTTTAACGTCATTACAAAGCTATAAATTTTCATATTGCGAAGCCAGCTCATGAAATGATATTCATTCCTCCATTTAGCTGTCATTCTCCACAAACCTTCTTAAAATATTCGTTAAATCAATTGCCTATAAATACATTTGACAAAGTGATTTAACGATTTTCAAGTTCCTGTCCTTATAAACTGAGTTTTAAATGAGCATTTCTATTTCTCCAGGATTTTTAATGCGTTCAGCCCGTTTTAAAAAATTGTGAAAATATAACATTTGCAATACATCTCTGACCCATTTCACAGTGTTAATTTAAACGTGCTGGAGCGTTATTAATTAGAATTGCGTAGGCAGTTAAATTAACAAATTTTAGGAGCAATAATCGTACACGTCAAAACCCAAATTCTGCATCATGTCTTCAGAAAACAATCACGAATGCTGCGACCCGTATAACTCATTTTCTCAGCCAATAGCTTAACCTTGGCTCAACACGGAATTTAGGAATATAATCTGTAGGTGAAGGAAAGCGCACTTTACCTGCGTCCTCTGCTCTTGAATGGCCGACTGCGTTGTTGTGTTGGTAGGGTAGGTAAGCTCCGGGATGGTGATGGGCTGTGGGATAGTGGTAAGAGAGCGGACGGCCGTATGAAGCTGCGCTCGAGGAGAAGGCCGCATCGTACTGCGAATGTGCGCCTTGATGCAAACCGTGCACCGGATAGTGCGCGTGAGACACACCGGGCGAATGCTGCTGGTGAGACTGGTAACCGTGACTGAACTCCAGAAAAGCCGATTTTGAGGGGTCTGAAGCCACCAAACTTTCAGACAGTGAAGTCATAGTCATTTTTTAGAGTTATGTCCATTAGACCGATGCGCCATAAAAAAGTAACATCTATTTAGAAGAGTCATGTGATTTCCATCGCTTAAAGAGGTCCATTAGAAAGAAACATGTCCGTGAAAACGTCGTTCGTGTGTTTGCTTTCGTTTTGACTGTGAATGAGGTCTGTGAAGTTCATCTCTAGTCTCTACAGCACATACTGGAGTTGATTCCAGCAGTGAGAACGCGCTCTCTTATTGGCTGCACGCGCCGCTCCCGTCATTTCTTTAGACGCGCAGTGACGTCACTAGTGTAATATGTAGGCTACGGAATAATTCACAAGTTTTCAGCTTTTGATGTATCAACACGATTTATAAAACAATCGTTTGATTCGTTGGATTAATACCATTAATACCAAGAAATAAAAACAGGGCATTTAAGAAACTTCTCAAAAACTTTAAAGCCTAAACGACAAGATTCATAAAGGTTGACAAATAAAATTAAACAGTTAGATATGCAAATAGGCCTATGTATAAAACGGTAAATCTAAATGTATGAGTGACAACTGTGGTAGCCATATATTTATCGTAAATGTTTCAAGCATAACGGAGGAATTTTGGAAATCACTGCTACATCAGGCTATAATACAGTCTGCTAATAAAGTCTTTTTTTCACTGAGGAAAATAACATAAGTGATATGGAAAGCCACCTGATTAGTTATGAAAATGTGTTATCACAATTATATTAATTTAGCCTACGTGAACATAAAGATTAAACACTATCAACACGCATAGCTATACTAAAATCACGCAATAAACTTTTACTATAAAATGTAGGCTAATATTTATTTATTTATTTATTTAGTCATTTAGCAGACGCTTTATCCAAAGCGACTTACAAATATTAAACAATATTTTACACAAAAGGAAGAAACGAACTTATTAAAATGTATTAAATAAAATTCAACAAAAATGATGGTGTAAGCGAAGGGAATTTTGGGAACTGCATTAAGAATGAGACATTTTTACTTCTAAAACCTGTAAGACCAGCCCTACACAGCCTTTACTTAAATAAAACAGCTCATTTATATCAACAAAATTAGCTTATGGTAGGCATAATTCATATTTTAATCTCCAAACAATATATAGTGTGTGTGTGTGTGTGTGTGTGTGTGTGTGTGTGTGTGTGTGTGTGTGTGTGTGTGTGTGTGTGTGTGTGTGTGTGTGTGTGTGTGTGTGTGTGTGTGTGTGTGTGTGTGTGTGTGTGTGTGTGTGTGTGTGTGTGTGTGTGTGTGTGCATGTGGTTTATGAGGACACAAATTTGTATAATGACATGGGTATGACAATTACAAGGAGAAGTGATTATGAGGACATTTTCAGTGTCCCCATAATTTAAAACGCTTATAAATCATACAGAGTGAGTTTTTTTGAGGGAAAATAGAAATGCACCGTTTGTGAGGGCTAAGTTTAGGTGTAGGGTAGGTGTAGGGCAATAGCACATACGGTTTGTACAGTATAAAAACCATTACGCCTATGGAAAGTCCCCGTAAGTGTGTGTGTGTGTGTGTGTGTGTGTGTGTGTGTGTGTGTGTGTGTGTGTGTGTGTGTGTGTGTGTGTGTGTGTGTGTGTGTGTGTGTGTGTGTGTGTGTGTGTGTGTGTGTGTGTGTGTGTGTGTGTGTGTGTGTGTTATAGCTAGATTGTAAGCCTACAAACTTACAACTATTATCTTTTTTTTAAATACCGTGGGATTGTAAGATAATTTGCAGTATTTCTCGTTAAAATGACCGACGTTAATATTTTGAGGGTAGGCTTACTGGACAGTTTCGACAGAAATCCTATTTAGTTATTTTAGGCAAACCGTTTAACAATTCTCAAGCAAATTATAATTGGATAACGAAGTGAGAAAAGACAAAGTGATTTTAGCATCACACGGCTAATTTATCCGGCTTGTTTGATTTCCGTCAAAACTCATTTTTATCGCGGTTGAGAGGAGGAGCGCTGAAAAGAGCCGCTATTGATGCGCGAGGTTGTTACATGTTTTGGTTGAAGCCAGGACACCTGTTATTAAACCAAAGTAGTGGCGTGACGAGAGAATTACACAAATTACTGGTGCTTTTATCGTATACCAACATTCCTCATCAACACACACAGCCACAGGTACAACCAACCGTCACGACACGCCCAGCCTCGATGCTCAGTCCTGAAGCCTGCCTGTCCAGACTGAAACATGCCCTTTAATGACTAAACTCGAGGAAGTGTAGAGAGAGTGACACTGTAGTTGTGTTATTTGAGAACATGACGACCTCATTTGAATGTTATTTTATATTCGACCAATTTTAACACAATTTTCACAATGCACTATTCATCTTGTACATATCATGTACAACTAAAAGACAATTAAATAACTAAAGATATTTTAATTTCCTTGACATTTGGTGGTATTTGAGCTGAACAGTATAGGCCTATAATCCTCTGTGGTTGACTAAGCTAATGTGACACAAAAGGGCAGAGAAGGAGAGTGAGATAACGGAGAATGGAGAAAGTCTGACAGGGATAAGTGTGATAAGTCCATGGGCCACAATAAGAGAGAAAGAGAGGATAGCACGAGAGAAAGAGAAAGAAAGCGTTCTCCATCCCAGTCTGTAATTACGTGTACATTATAGAGGAGAACAAAGCGAGACCCTGAAGTCATAACACAAGGATATAGGCCTACCCTCACTTTGGTTTTCATTCACTCTGGGGGAAAAGAGGTTAATAACAATACTTAGGCCAGACTAGCTGGCGTCGACACTGTGTGTCCTCTGGTGTGTATTGTATGTATATTTCTGCACTATGTTGCCTAGATACTGTGTATTGTGTAGGTGTGTTTATGTCACTAGGTTTGAAGGCAGGTGATAATAGGCGCGTTCGACTTTAAGCAGCGCTGCATAGAATGGTCAGTGTATGACATCAAAGTACCGCGAGAGCGATAAGAGAGCAGGTGGTTCCTATGCTTTCGAATGGCTCTCGCGGTACTTTGATGTCATACACTGACCATTCTATGCAGCGCTGCTTAAAGTCGAACGCGCCTAATACCATGGCACGTGTTTCACTGACTAAAGCTGAAGCCCGTTGCTGACACATTCTCTCCTGATGTAGGTTAACCAGTGTACGAGGAAGGAATATATAGGCCTATCACAAGCCCAGTAATCAATACAAATAGAGTTAAGGAGAAATGTGGAACATATTTGCTTTGAAATATGTGAGATAATGGTATGGCATAACACATTAGATAGGCCTAATTTGATAAATTGACAGGTGGCTAATCCGAGTTCTTTGAAGTAGCACACTGTAATTATCTTAAGTTTGATAAACTGTCCATCTGATGGGCTAATGATGTCTTGTATAAGCAGATCCTAGAGTGATACACAAATATGACATCCAACGCAAAAGTACCTAAAAGTCCGTTCACTGTTGTAATCTTTAATTGCCAATTAGGAGAATGTACCTCGTCATTTATTTGATACCATTGACTGGAACTCCACTGGAGTGTTTCCCCGTCCTTATATTAACCCGTTTAAAAAAGTGAGCCAACTGAAACCGCATTGCAATTCAAAAATATATTATAGCCTATATATTTAAATATTTCAAATATACATAATTTATTTCTGAGCAAAACAAAAATGTCCTCTACAGCAGTACGGAAAAGCGGAATCATCAATGTCCCATTTCGGTTAAATATAATAATAGCGGTTTCCAAACATTTAAAAATATAATTCACTCACAAAGGCCACTTCATGTGCGCTTTTGTTAGTTATATCGCAAATTATAAAATGAACCTGCTCAGTGAAGACATTCTATTAATGTGTATATGCTTATGCAAATAAACACCACAACGTCTCGAAGATTTATCCTCTTATACATCATATGGAAGAACGGTTATCACAATTTCAATGAAGGCGTGCAGCCCACGTCTAAAATAAACTCATCCACTAATTACAATGAACGACACATCCTCGTTAATATTTCATATGTTTCTGTCAAATATGTAGGCCTACCCATTTTAACGAGGTACTGGAGTTTTAAAGGAGGTTCTCGTGAACGAATTCATTTCGGAATTAGGTTTTATGAAACAATCTAATAACTTTTAACTTAGATATAGCCTCATTTATTATAAAGGCGTGAATTACTTTTGGCCAAACCGTAGTATATTATTATTTTAGCAAGAATGTTCTCTTTAATTGAAAATGTTCAATATTAATGCTGTCTGAAATGATAAATTGAAGCATGTGAAATGTAACCATTACTTTAACCATTAAAAAAAAAACAAATCTTAAAATTTCAACTACTTAATTTTGGAGAGTGTTTTTACGTTTCTCGTTGTACTTCTAAACAAATATAGACCAAAATAGTAGATCACTTGCATACATTTATTTTGAGTCATAAACCATAAATAATCTTGATGCATTTTTTCCCAAGGCACTTGTTTGAGGGATTGAATCCTTTCTCTTTTATTTCTCTTTTAGTGTATCGACGGTGTATAAAAATAGAATTGAATATAATTATGGTTATGTGTTATCACAACAGAAATTAATTTAAAAAGTAAAGTATACAATACACAATTGATATTTTCATACCCTCTTTCCGCACTTTTCTTGGACATAGGTCCACAGGTTGCATTTCAAGATAATTTCAATGCATTGTTGTGGAGTTTCTGATATGATTATCATGTGAACTTACAGAAATTATATTACACTCTGAATGACCAAAAGACTCGGAAGTAGTTTTCTATACATCACTAGGTTAAATCTAATTTTTGACACAATAATCACGGACCTCAAAACATTCAACAGACTTGAATGATCACGAAGCACAATTGTATGAACGAGTGACATAACTTTCCATGTACATGGCTATAAGTTTGAACAATCATCCAGATATTGAGCCTTGTATCAGTGCTAAATGGTAAAAGTGAATTTGAGAGGTGTCAGCATTCAAGACTGACCTGGTGACTCTGCACCTCACTGCGTCTCAGGTGCCTTTACCTGTCAGTGTAATTGAGGTGCTTGATGAGCATGTTTCAGTCGGTGAGTGTGTTTTAAAGCTGTGGGGTTTTAGGTGGTTTAAGGCACTGCTCAAGCTGGGCGGTTCACCAGAGAGACAGATTGTCTCCTTCTGTCTGGCGGCTGCCAGCAACATCAAAGGTGTTGATGTGAACTCATTTTGCCTTTGAACATTGCCGAAGTTCTCTCTACCTTAGACCGTGTGCTCGTTTTATTTCTATATGCTATCTCCCTCTTTGTGATCTGGCATCTGGGAGCAGGCTCTGGCAGGTCTACCCAAGCCTGGGGCAGCTACACGGAAAGAAAAGAGGGATGTGTGGGTAGATGGCAAAGCAAGACTGTGAAGGGCACATTTGGGAAAAAGGTCTGACCTACCAACCCTGAGGATTATATCCATAAAACATTTCTAACACCTACCCATCCATCTATTCATTCATCCATTTAACCATCCATTCATTCATCCATCCATAAAAATATATTGCTAAAATATTTTTAAAAATATTTATATTTATTTACAGTGGGGAAAAATTATGTGATCCCCTGCTGATTTTGTACATTTGTCCACTGACAAAAAAATCATCAGTCTATAATTTTTATGGTAGGTTTATTTGATCAGTGAGAGACAGAATAACAACAACAACAAAACAATTTCAGAAAAACGCATTTAAAAAAGTTATAAATTGATTTACATTTTAATGAGTGAAATAAGTATTTGATCCCCTGTCAATCAGCAAGATTTCTGGCTCCCAGCTGTCTTTTATACAGGCAAGGAGCTGAGATTAGGAGCACTCTCTTAAAGGGAGTCTCAGTTTGTTACCTGTATAAAAGACAACCTGTCCACAGAAGCAATCAATCAGTCAGATTCCCAACTCTCCGCCATGGCCAAGACCAAAGAGCTGTTCAAGGATGTCAGGGACAAGATTGTAGACCTACACAAGGCTGGAATGGGCTACAAGACCATCGGCAATCATCTTGGTGAGAAGGTGACAACAGTTTGTGCGATTATTCGCAAATGGAAGAAACACAAAATAACTGTCAATCTCCCTCGGACTGGGGCTCCATGCAAGATCTCACCTCGTGGAGTTTCAATGATCGTGAGAACGGTGAGGAATCAGCCCAGAACTACACGGGAGGATCTTGTCCATGATCTCAAGGCAGCGGGGCAACTGCACCGCATCAAAGGGACGATGGACGGGGCCATGTACCGTCAGGGCCAGGGCACTGAAGATGGGTCGTGGATGGGTATTCCAGCATGACAATGACCTATAACACACAGCCAAGGCAACAAAGGAGTGACTCAAGAAGAAGCAAATTAAGGTCCTGGAGTGGCCTAGCCAGTCTCCAGACCTTAATCGCAATGAAAACCTGTGGAGGGAGCTGAGGGTTCGAGTTGCCAAACATCAGCCTCGAAACCTTAATGACATGGAGAGGATCTGCAAAGAGGAGTGGAACAAAATCCCTCCCGAGATGTGTGCAAACCTGGTGGCCAACTACAAGAAATGTCTGACATCTGTGATTGCCAACAAGGATTTTGCTACCAAGTACTAAGTCATGTTTTGCAAAGGGGTCAAATACTTATTTCACTCATTAAAATGCAAATCTTGCAAATCAAAAAACTTTTTTCAAATACATTTTTCTGTTTTTTTTTTTGTTTGTTTGTTTGTTATTCTGTCTCTCACCATTCAAATAAACCCACCATTAGAATTATAGACTGATAATTTCTTTGTCAGTGGATAAACGTACAAAATCAGCAGTAAATCAAATGATTAAGAATTTTTTTTTATTTGAATGTTGATTATTATAGCTAAAAATAAACAGTAATTAAATTTAAGTTTAGGGTCTGTTGTTAATTGTAACCTGTAACCTTAGTAGGCCTACAGGCCTAATGTAAAAGGGCTCCCTATAGTTTAGAGCAGAAGTAGATTTTATGGATTTTTTTATTTTATGAGGTAGATTTAAATACAAATTGTATTCTAATTGAATTTAAGGAAATAGCAATTTGTTCAGTAAAACATTAATTCGAAAAAAAATGTGTCTAGTATTGTTTCCTCCTGCTGTACTGACACTATGCCGAACAGTGATGTTAAAACCGAAGTACGTACGTACAGAATCGTCATTTTTGTGTATCATTACACCCTTAATTAGCACCATATTTAAAATGAAAATAACATTTTGTATCAATCCATCCAATACATATATATGTTTTCTACTATAAATATATTTCTAAAATAAATAAGTGAAATATATATATAATATGCAACCCAAATTCCAGAGAAGTTGTGTAAAATGCAACAAAATCAAGAGTCTGATTTGTTCACTCTTTAACGTTTATTTAATTGACAAGCACAAAGAAAAGATTTGCAAAGTTTTCACTGATCAATGTAAATGTATTTTGTAAATATGAACAATTTTTTTTTTGACGGCTGCAAAACATTCCCAAAAAAGTTTGAGTGGCAAAATGAAAGTGAAAAGGTTAAAGAAAAATATAAACAGCTAAACTAAACAGCTGTCACAAACGGGGCTGTACAAACGGGGCTAGACAAAACAGGTAAGTTAATACCAAGCAGGTTTATTGAAAAAGCAGGAGATGGGAGATCGTGGAGAGCAATGGCAGGTGAGTGTGAATACTGAAACCAGTCCTTTGAAAGCTTTGGAGAATAATGAGAGTCTGTCTTTGCAGGTTTGCTGAAGCTGAGGAGTCCGGGAACGAGAGGGATCAACGTGGGAGAATCGTTGGAGTAACTCAGGAGTATAGTCAGGAAACTGGAAGGCGAGTATGAACAGGTTAGTCACACAAGAGAGCCAAGTACAGTTCGGTGTAGTGAACAGACCAGACGAAGATCGACTGGGTGCAGCGTGCTTTTGAAGCTGACTTGATTGATGCTCGGCATGTGCGGGTGATCAGAACACAGGTGAGTGAGATCGGGTGTAAGTGGTGGTTGATGACTGTGGAGACGGTGGAGGCTGTGACTTCGTGACTTCTCTGACAGCATGTGAATTGTTAATAGGTCAAGGTATCATTTTTGGGAATAAAACGTGCATCTCAGTCTTTGCAAGCAAAGCTGGATCATGGCTGATCACTTCGTGCCAAATTTCACGAGAGAAGTGTCAAACAAATAAAAAATCACATTTCGCAATGCAAATTTGTACCATACGTAATATTGTGAAAAGATTCAGGGAATTTAGAGAAATCACGGTACATGTAGGGCAAGGCAGGAAACCTCAGTTGAATGTGCTTGACCTTTCAGTCTTCAGATGGCATTGCATAAGAAACCGTCATGCTGCAGTGTTAAATATAGCCACATGGGCTCAGGAGTACTTCAGGAAACCACTGTCATTTATCACAGTCTGCTGCTGCATCAAGAAATCTAACTTTAATATCTGTAGGAGAAAGCTTTTCATCAATTCTAGCAATGTTGCTGGGTTCTCTGGGCCTGAGCTCATCTCAGATAGTCAAAAGGACAGTGAAAATGTGTGCTGTACTCAAATGAGTCCACATTTCAACTTGTTTCTGGGAAAAATGGATTTCGAGTTCTCAGTCCCAGACCAAAGGGACCATCCAGACTTTCATTAGCGACAGAAGCAAAAGCAAAGGTCTGTCATGCAGCAGCAGAGCAAACAGCATGGGTGACTGGCATATGTGTGAACCATTGACATGGAGGCACATATTGGAATTGTTCAAAGATAATATACTGCCATCAAGATGATGTCTTTCATGGGAAGTCTATAGTTATTAGATCAAGACAATGCCAGCTCTCATTCTGCATGTGCTACAACAGCGTGGTTTCGTAGAGACAGAGTGAATGTGTAAGACTGGCTTTGTAATGTATACATGCAGTCCAGATCCGTCTCCAACTGAAAAAGTATGACCAGTCATGAAAAGGAGAATCATGCAACGATGACCCCAGACTGCTGAGCTTCTGAAGTCTTGTATCAAGCAAGACTGGACAAAAATTTAGCTTGCAAAATTTCAACAATTATTATCCTCAATTCCCAAACAATGAAACATTGTAATTGAAAAGGAAGGTTGATGTGACACAGTGTTAATGCCTCTTTCCCAACTTTTTTGGAGTGTGTTGCAGCCATCAAAATCAAAATTTGTTCATATTTACAAAATGCATTTACATTGGTCAGTGAAATCGCTTCAATTAAAGTCAATTGTAAAGTCAATTAAATAAATGTTAAAAAGAGTGAACAAATCACAGATTCTTGATTTTATTGCACTTTACAAAATGTCCCAACTTCTCTGGAATTGAGAATAATTCTGACCACGACTGTGTATATATATATATTACAAAGTGCTCTTAAGGGGGGAAATCAACCTTATTGAATACACACATACAGACATAGATACAGACATATATACATACATGCATATACACATATCATCCCTGTGGTAAACAAGTGACAACCTCGAAGAGGCTCACATTTTATTTCCTTGGCAGAACACATATACTAAGACAATTTACAAAGTATTGTGTAAGTGGCAATTACTTAAACAAGTGGTTAAAGATAAAAGTCAAGCACCAAGATCAAACCCTTAATTGACAGTAAAAGCATACAACAGACACTTGATAGATTTATAAATATACATCGAGGGGTGAGAACCAGAAAGGCGTAAGTGACATCTCACCAACTTTACAGGAGAGCCAAAACAAAGATTTTACCATAGTTTGATCTTACTTTGTGTACTGATTTCAATAGTTTATAATACAAATGTGTACACTCATGGATGACAGTACTTTTGCCAGTAGAAAGCGCTCATTAAGAGCTTTCATTTTATGTATATATCTCCATTTCACCAAAAATGTCACTTACGCCCTTCTGGTTGTCACCCCTCGACATATTGTCTGGAAGCCTACAAGTAATTTATTGATGACGATATGTGTTTGTTCATTCATTGATTGTTCCTCTATTTAAATGCTTACAACATATTAGAAATACCATTAGAAATTCTGTATGCTTTTTGACCAGGAACAAGGAAAACTCAGCATAAATAGAAGTGCTATTAAATATGATTAATGACCTATATAATACGATATCAATTGTTGTTCTTATGCCAGGTTTGTTAAAATGAATGATTTCTTTTCCCACAAGCATTGAATGTGTACAGTAAATGAAGGGGATTGCCAGACTGTTTGGGTACATTACACACTCCCTGTTCATGTTGGCTGAACTGCTGTTAACTCCTAATGGGGATTTAGATTGCTCTTGTAAAGGTTTTGAATTATATCCAAGAGCCACGTCTCTGCAACACTCAACTGATCCACACAAGTCTCACAAATAATCAGCCAGAGGAATGTAGCCCAGCTACTCTGGTCCATTAGCCAAATCCGCTTTCAGCAGTGGGTGTGTCCGTGTCCCGAGGCTCCTTAGAGGAGACTAGAAAATGTAGGAGAATCAAAGATGGAAGATTCACACCTCTGCCAAGAGGAAACACCCAGTAGCCACCTAGCAGGTGGTAAGAACTTAATCTCTGAGTACACACCCACTCGCGTACTCAGATTTGAGGTCATCAATCATTTAGGGGCTAACATTACAGCTGAGAGTCAAAACAAAAACGTCATGTAAGAGGATAAGAGCAGAGGAGAGGAAGACAGACTCCAAGTTTCATTTCTAGACACAGAAAGCACAGACATGCAAGCACTGGAGCTTCTGTTATAAAGAATTTGGTCAGAATGTAACATCGAATAATTGTACAACAATCAGTTCTTTTTCATTTTATCAGTCTTTAAGTCTTTTTCAGTGCAAATTATTAAAAACACAACAATATAATACTTTATTATATTATAATATTGTGGAACATTTACTTTTTTAAAACTATATTTACAGTAAACGGCAGAAACATTAATGTAAAGAATAAAATGTTTTAAAGCAAAACAAAATAATTTCCTTTACAGGTTCACATTCAAGTAACACGTTTATTAGAACTGTTTTTAGTGATAAGGCTGGGTGCATACCAAATATGTAATACCAAAATATATCAAATACCAAAATAAATCAATAAATAAAAACTTTTTAGCAGTGTCACTCATTCAGAAGAAGAGAATCTCCAGTGTCAGCTGTGTTGTAGTTTTGAGTGGTTAGCTAAGTCCATCCTGGATCTACGGGGTCCAAACGAAAGCAAAAGCACCCGCACTTGAAGCTGTAATAATAGCATACTGGCAAAAGAGTATGCACACCATCACTGGACCATCTCCAAGCTCTGGGTCATCACACTCCTCCTGAATAAAGGAGAGAGAGAGAGAGATTAATCACCAACTAATCTACAGCAAGTTCATTTTTAAACCCATTTTGTGATTCACTTCTGTTCAATTAAATGCTGCAGATTCAGCAGAAAGTTAAGTATACGCTAGTCAAGAAGATATTACGAACAGTTGTTGTACTGTAAAGAACAGTCAGATTTGTTTTATTTAGGCCAGATCGCATAAGGAACTGGATACTTTTAACAGGTGATCACAAATAATTAGGTAATTAAAAATCAAACACTTTGCTACACAGCATGTTTGCTAAGAAAAATGGTCCACTTTATATTCATCAAACAGTCAAATCCTATTGAATGCCAGTGAAAAGGTCATATCAATGATCATAGTACATTAATCTTAAACATGCACTTAATGTCAGCCAGTATAGACATATTAATAAGCAGAAACCAATAAACTCAAAGCATAAAAAGCCTAAAAAACAGAATGCCTCAAATAAAAGTTAGACTTACTTTCTTCAGTAGAACACTAAAGATGTTTCATGCAAGTCAAGTCAAGTGTGCCTGATGATAGGCCTGTATTGAGTTCTTCTGAAACGAAATGATTGGACTGTGTAAGAAACTAAACATTATTTACAGCATTATTACCTGTAATCCGAGCCTCAGGAAAACAGCTCTGGAGCTCAAACTTTGTCACATGAAGATGTAGAGTACTTGTCAAAACATTATGATTTTTTTATGTTTTCAATGAAGTCTCTTGTGCTCACCGAGGCTGCATTTATGTGCTCAAAAATACAGTAAAAACACTCATACTGTCAAATTGTATTACAGTTTAAAATAATCGTTTTCTATTGTAATACATTTTCAAATGTAATTTATTCCTGAAATGCAAAACTGATTTTTTTGGGGGGCATCATTACTGAAAATCATCATATTAGAATGATTTCTGAAGGTCACGTGACACTAAAGACTGGATTAATAATGCTGACAATTCATCTTTCATCACAGAAATAAATAGAATTTTAAAGTATATTCAAATAGAACATAATTATTTTAAATTATTATTTTACAATATTACAGTTTTACTGTATATGTGATCAAATAAATGCAACCTTGGTGAACAGAAGACTTCATTAAAAACATTTAAAATGTATTATGTTTCCAAACTTTTGAAAAGTAGTATATTCACGGAAGAAAACGTCGAGTGAACTGATGCCATTGTTGTTTACAACACAGAGGGAGGATGTGTGTGCTGGAGGCAGCAGAATCAGGAAGTAAATGAAATGAAACACTTACACTGCCACATCATACTAGTGCCTTTAACCTGATAACATGTCAAAGTTTAATCCAAAGTTTAAAATGAAGCATAAATATTACTCACCCTGCACTACACTTTTTGACAATGAAATGCTCTGTATAGAATGAGTAGCAAATTACTTTACTTAAATATTTTTAATAAAACTTTAGTATACCTTCCAATTGCCAAACTTCCTATTTCCATATGAAATGTGTCAACACAAGAAGGAAAAGTGTGCTCACTAAAAGATTTAGTTTGGTTTTTAAATGTTGTGCTGAAACAGATGTAGCTACAGATGTTTTCTTGCATATGTTGATGCACGTCTGAGTGAAAAGGATTATAAAAAAGAAAAGAAATGTAGAGTGGGGTATTGGTTCTATCCATTGGTTGTTGATTGGATAGAGGCAGATCAGTTGAATGTGAGCTTGCAGTCGATTGTAGGGAAGGGATGGGATTTAACTGGACTGAATTATTGGAGAAATCCTGCATAACAGAGAAAAGTCTGTCATTTCACCAGAAGACCGAGTTATTATAACATTTTGATAAAAAATTATGATGTAAAAAAGTTTGGTAAAAAGATGGATGAATCAATCACTGTAAGAGCGATTAAATGCATTTTGAAAATAGACAGGATGAATTTTCATTTCATATCACGGGGTTATATTATAGGACTATGGGTTTGAGTATGTTTTTATATGCACACCTTGTACATTTATTCACGGAACACCTTGTTAACCTATTGTAATAGCAATAATTGCAAAAATTTAATTATGAGCAATGCTACCACACATTAATACACTAAGTTACAGCATGTCGACTGGCCAAACTGCCAAACGGTGTTTATTTTGACACAATATTTTTGATTCGTTATAGTCTTTTGATTAAAACGCCATTTAGTTTTAGTCACATTACAGTCATCTGAATTTTTATTTTTGTTTTAGTGTAGTTTTAGTCAATTAAATATGATAAGATTGACAGTCTACAGTACAATTAGTCTACTAAAATGTGATGGGTTTAGTTGCAGTGTACTGGATTTTGTTTTTTTCTCTAAAAGTTATCCAAACCTTTAATATGAATTATATTACGGTTTGAACATGCAATATTGACACAGATTGAACTGCTGTAACACACAACATGTCTTTATATTAAAATCAAACCACTTGGTCATGGTCCTCTTTTCAATGAAATACCAGTTGTTATGCATTCATTATAACAACGTACTTGCTTACAACATTCATTCTTTCATGCAGACATATTTATTTATATAAATGAAATTTAGATGAATCCTTTTTAGGGCCACTAAAGAGATACAGTCAAGAGCCGTGGGTGATTTTCTCTCTTTCTTTTGTTGCATGATGAACATTAATGACACAGATAACAGCAACTAAATTAGGCTGATGTCCTTTTAAGACCGAATGCACTAATGCAATACTGATACACATGCGATATTCTACACTGGTTACGTTCACGTAACCGAGTGTTTGCATAAGTACTTGTCAAAACAGATATTTCAACATCATTTGGTGTGTATTTCTCAGCTCATGTGCAACAAGACGTGAAAGAGACCTGAATTCAGTACTCACGCACTGTCTGGGAAACCCTTTTCTGTAGATTTCCATCATAGTTATCGTCATTCAATACAAGTTTTTATTTCGTTATCGTGAAAAATGTAATTGGCTAAAATTATGATGAAAAAAAAACACAAAACCATTAAACTCATGAATCACATGAAGCAAACATCTGTATCATTTTCATTTATATTACACTATGTCAACAAACTGCCAGCTTTACAAAACTAGCTATTTAAGAGTCAAGTGTCTTTGGTCCAGAGCATGTTATAGCTTCATCAGTCAACGTATCTTCAAGCTGCTTAACTTTATCAAAGGAAAAGATCATACATAAAAATGATCCAGTAAGACAACACTTGTCATAAACATGATTACTACTTCTAGAGGCGCTTCACTTACTCAGGCTACCAAGAAAGCAGTCTTTCTGGGGTCTCGTGTGGACTTTACCTACATTTAATGGATCAGAATCCCAATTAAAACTTTTCATTTGCATTCACAGAAGTGAGCATATTATATAAAAGGTTTTAAAAGCACATTTATATGATTTGAAAACACTCACTTAGCAAAGACATGTTGAGTATGCCTAGTGTGAGAATGCTGCTTCTCACACCCTTGGAAAAGAACCAAAATGTTCTTTGTTCGAACATGATGGCGCCGCACATGGCTGCTTCGGTTTGTTGCTCGTTGGTACTTTTTCAGTTTTTGTTTGTTTGTCCTGTCTTAAGCAACGATTTTCCGATCAGTTTCACTAGAAACGAACTCTTGGACATAAGAAATAGCACACCAGATAACCTTTTGCCGACGTTTGAACATTCAGACATTTTACTGGACATTTAGTCGGAGGAGCTGCGTTCCTATTGAAGATCTCCAAGCGGCGACGCAAGCGAGGGAAGCGCGCTGGTGCGCTCGTGATGAAAACCAGACAGCGCGGTTTAAGGACTCCGCTGCCGAGTATTCACCTGGCGAATCTCCGCTCCCTTGCAAATAAATCAGATGAACTACAACTCATCACCCGCACAAACAAGGACTTTGTAAACTCTGCTGTGCTTTGTTTCACGGAAACCTGGCTGAACGGAGCTATCCGGACAGCGCGCTTCATCTATCCGGATTCCAGCTGTTCAGAGCAGACAGAGTCACCGAATTATGGGGGAAAACGAGAGGTGGTGGATTATGTTTTTATATCAATGAAGGCTGGTGTACAGACGTGACAGTTTTAAAGAGGATGTGCTGCCCAAACTTGGAAGCTCTCTTTATCAACTGTAAGCCTTTTTATTCACCGCGGGAGTTTTGCTCGTTTATTCTGGTGAGTGTTTACATTCCTCCTGATGCGCGTGTGAGCGCGGCGCTAGAACTGTGGCCGACCAAATCACACACACAGAGCAGCGTTACCGGACTCTTTCATTGTAATTCTCTGTGATTTTAACAAAGCTAATCTCACACGCGAACTGCCTAAATACAGACAGCACATCACATGCCCCACCAGAGACAGCAATATACTGGACCATTGTTACACTGTTTTAAAGGATGCATACCACTCTGTCCCCCGTGCAGCGCTGGGACTCTCCGATCACTGTTTGGTTCACCTTCTACCAGCCTATAGGCAGAAACTTAAATCTTCTAAGCCTATCTTAAGAACTGTAAAGAGATGGACTGCTGAAGCAGAGCAGGATCTACAAGCCTGCTTCGAACTTACTGATTGGAGTGTTTTTGAGGCTGCAGCTACTGATTTGGATGAACTCACTGACACCGTGACATCCTACATTAGTTTCTGTGAGGACATGTGTGTACCTACCAGGACTTATTTAACATTTAACAACGACAAACCTTGGTTCAGTACAAAACTCAAACAGCTTCGCCTGGCCAAAGAGGACGCCTACAGGAGTGGGGAAAAGCCTTGTACAAACAGGCCAAATACACACTGAATAGGGAGATAAGAGTGGCAAAGAAGAACTACGCTGGAAAGCTAAAAAAACAGCTTTCAAGCAACGACCCTAAATCAGTGTGGAAAGGCCTGAAAGCCATCACCAGCTACAAGACCCCTCCCCCCAGCACTGAGGCCAATCAACAACTGACTGAAGACCTGAACAGTTTTTACTGTCGGTTTCAAAAACAAAAGCCTGGTCTGACACCCCACACCCACTCTGACCATCCAACAACACAGCCATCAACACCCTCACCCGCCCTCCCCCCTACTGTTTCTCAGCCTGTAATCAAGATCTGCGAAGAAGATGTAAGCAAAGTCTTCAGGAGACAGAAGATAAGGAAAGCCAAAGGCCCAGACGGTGTCTCTCCAGCCTGCCTCAAAGCCTGTGCTGTTCAGCTATCATCCATTTTCACATTGATCTTCAATAGATCACTAGAGCTGTGTGAAGTCCCCTCCTGCTTCAAACGCTCCACCATCATTCCTGTACCCAAAAACCAAAAATCACAGGACTTAATGACTACAGACCTGTTGCTTTAACGTCTGTGGTGATGAAGTCATTTGAGAGGCTCGTGTTGGCTCACCTGAAGGACATTACTGGACCCTTCCTGGACCCCCTGCAGTTTGCTTACCGAGCAAACAGGTCTGTGGATGATGCAGTCAACATGGGATTGCACTACATCCTCCAACATCTAGACAAACCAGGGACTTATGCAAGGATCCTGTTTGTGGACTTCAGCTCCGCTTTCAACACCATTATCCCGGACACCCTTCAGAATAAACTGACACAGCTCTCCGTTCCCACCTCCATCTGTCAGTGGATCACCAGCTTCCTGACAGACAGGCAGCAGCTAGTGAGGCTGGGAAAATTCTCATCCAACACCTGCACCATCAGCACTGGAGCTCCTCAGGGTTGTGTTCTCTCCCCACTGCTCTTCTCCCTCTACACCAACGACTGCACCTCTAAAGACCCCTCTGTCAAACTCCTGAAGTTTGCAGACGATACCACACTCATCGGCCTCATCCAGGACGGTGACGAGTCTGCTTACAGACAGGAGGTTAAGGAGCTGGCTGTCTGGTGCAGTCTAAACAACCTGGAGCTCAACACGCTTAAAACCATGGAGATGATCGTGGATTTCAGGAGAAACCCCCCAGCTCACCCCCCACTCACTATCATGAACAACTCTGTGAATGCAGTGGAGTCATTCAGGTTCCTGGGAACCACCATCTCTCAGGACCTGAAGTGGGACACTCACATCGACTCCATCGTGAAAAAGGCCCAGCAGAGAATGTACTTTCTTCGTCACCTGAAAAAGTTCAACCTGCCACAGGCGCACATGACACAGTTTTACTCTGCTGTTATTGAGTCGGTTCTGTGCTCTTCTATAACTGTATGGTTTGGGTCAGCCAGCAAATCAGATATAAGAAGACTGCAGCGGACTGTTAGGACAGCAGAAAGGATCATTGGTGTGCACCTGCCCAGCCTTCAGGATTTGTACTACTCCAGAGTGAAGAAACGGGCAGGTAACATCATCACAGACCCCTCTCACCCTGGACACGAACTGTTTGCGCTTCTCCCTTCAGGCAGACGCTACAGATCTCTGTGCACTAGAACATCTAGGCATAAAAACAGTTTTTTTCCCCTATGCCATCTCCAGCCTAAACAACTAACACAGGAATTATTACCTGTGTTCTGTAATTCTGTAACCCTAATTCTTGCCTGTAATTCATCCCCCATCTCTAATTATTTACTCTCTCTAGTACTATGTAAATATGTATGCATAATCTTATACAGCTGTATATATAGAGTAAATAAGGCACAAATCTGTACATACATCTTCTGTTCCAGATTCAGACACATTATTATTATTATTATTATTGTTAAGGCTTATTTAAATGTTCTGTTCTCATGTCAGATATGTATGTTTATATGTTTATATGTATGTATGTATGCATGTATGTACCAAGAGCTTCTCAAAAACCACAACAAATTCCTCGTGTGTTTGCACACACTTGGCGAATAAAGCTGATTCTGATTCTGATTCTGATTCTGATTCTGATTCTGATTCTGAAAACCAACACAGACGGATACATGCTGTACTTTAGACAACCCACGGGCTGAATTAGAGTTGCATTTATCAGGCGTCAATGCTCTATATAATTCACACCTTTGAAGAACTAGGTGTCACAGTGTCTGTTAAACAGAGTGTTTTGTGTGGCATGCATCTAGCATTAATCATCTACAAACAATTAATTTGACAGGACGCAGCACCTTGAGTCAGATTTCCTCGGAGTTGGCATGCTCTGCCACCACTATTTTAGCATACTTGTGATCGTTTTGGCCTGATGTCAAATCCTCACCCATAAGAGAGACATAGATGGCAAAAGAGAGACCACGCCATATACAGAGGTGCTACCTGTAAAAGTGAAATGCCCTGCTTGCATTATGATTTAATCTCTGGAGCTTGATCACCTTCCGGTGGCGCTGCTGAGTTCAGTCGCCTGTGAATTAGCTCCGCTCAAAATCGTGCTTTTTTGTGCTTTTATGTGTGTTTTTTTTACCTATTTTTACTTTTTTTTTTTACACGTGTAACGTCTGCAATGATTATGTACGACAAAAGAACACTTTTGGATATTGGACACCGCTGCACTAACCTGACTCAGGTCACTTTATCCACGGACCCAGCGTGGCCATTGGAGATACTTCGGAACAACGAGTTGAACAATGATCATCTGAAGAACCGCAGGAGGCGAAAGAAACACCGCGGGAAACGTGCTGGAATTCGTAACCGACTAAGGGGAAGGGCTCACAGCCCTCCTCTCCCGAGTATTCTTCTCGCTAATGTACAATCCTTGGAGAATAAGATGGACGATCTTAGAGCCAGGATAAGTTTCCAACGGGACATTAGAGATTGCAACATCCTTTGTTTGACCGAAACATGGCTCTCGCCGACGGTCCCGGACACCGCTGTAACGCCGTCTGATAACTTCTCTGTTTTACGGATGGACAGATCAGCCGAGGCCGGAAAAACCAAAGGTGGAGGAGTGTGTTTCATGATCAATAAGAAATGGTGTGACTCCAGGAATATCTCCATTCTGTCGCGTTCCTGCTCGCCTCATCTGGAACATCTCTCCATTATCTGCCGCCCATTCTATCTGCCCCGGGAATTTTCATCAATTGTCGTTACTGCTGTCTACATATCACCCCAGGCAGATACTAGCCTGGCTGTGTCCAAACTCCATGATGAGCTCAGCGGATATATAAACAAACATCCTGACGCTGCATGTATCGTTACGGGGGACTTTAACAAAGCAAACCTAAAGAAAGTCATGCCGAACTTTCACCAGCATATATCCTGTCCAACCAGAGGACGGAATATACTCGATCATTGCTACACTCCGCTCAAAAATGCCTACAAAGCCCACTCACTGCCGGCTTTCGGAAAATCAGATCATGTCGCAATTTTCCTCACACCGGAATACAAACAACGGATAGTTCAGGCTCCCCCGGTGGAGAGAGAAGTGTCGCGCTGGTCCCCCCACTCTGAAGTTATGCTCCAGGCGTCTCTTGATGACGTCGACTGGGACATGTTTCGGGCGAGTTCATCTGACGTCAGCGAATTCACGGATGTAGCATTAAGCTTTATCAACACTCTAACCGAACAGGCCACCGAAACGGTAACAATAAAGACTTTCTCAAATCAGAAACCGTGGGTGGACAGATCAATCCGTGATGCGGTTAACCATCGCACTGCCGCATACAACACCGGTATTTTGTCAGGGAACATGCAGGAATACAAAGCATCGTGCTACTCTCTCCGACGGGCAGTTAGAGCCGCTAAACGCCGGTACAAGGAGAAAATTGAGTCACATTTCCAGCTCAATGACTCTCGGCGCATGTGGCAGGGACTGAAGACCATCTGTTCCTCTGGAAACAACTCCTCTGCAGAGGCGAGAGCAGATCCGCTACTGGCAGAAGAGCTAAACACTTTCTACGGCCGCTTTGAATGCAATGGAGGCGCGACTCGTCTGTCAGCACGTCAGGAAGCAACGGACAGAGCAGTGTTCATGTTATCACCGTGTCGGAGGATGAGGTTCGGAGAGAACTAAGGAGAGTGAACGTCAGGAAAGCAGCAGGACCTGATGGGATTACTGGCCGCGTTCTGAGGTCCTGCGCCGATCAGCTTGCTGGTTTGTTTACTTCAATATTCAATGAGTCCCTTGCTACCTCTGTTGTTCCCACCTCTTTTAAAAAATCTGTCATAATCCCTGTGCCTAAGAACAGTAAACCCTCTTGCCTGAATGACTATCGTCCAGTTGCCCTCACATCGATAGTCATGAAGGTGTTTGAGAGACTATTAAAGAAACACATTTGCTCCTCCATCCCTGCTACTTTGGACCCTCTTCAGTTTGCCTATCGGCCAAATAGGTCTACTGATGATGCCATCTCCCAGGTCCTGCATTCGTCCCTCACACACATTGACAGTAAAAATGGCAACTATGTCAGGCTGCTATTCATAGACTATAGCTCAGCTTTCAACACTATAGTCCCCACCAAGCTGGCCGTCAAACTCTCAGACCTCGGCCTAAACACTTCACTCTGTGACTGGATTCAAGATTTCCTCACCGCCAGACCACAAGTGGTGAAAGTCGGCCAGTTCACCTCCAACTCCATCACTCTGAACGTAGGAGCCCCGCAGGGCTGTGTCCTGAGCCCCCTGCTCTACTCTCTCTACACCCACGACTGCGTGTCCTCACACAGCTCCACTTCTATTGTCAAATTTGCTGATGATACTGTGGTTCTGGGCCTCGTTTCCAACAATGATGAGGCCGCATACTTGCAGGAGGTGGAGAGACTCACATCATGGTGCCAGGACAACTGTCTCTCTCTGAACGTGAGCAAAACCAAAGAGCTGATTGTAGACTTCAGGAAGAGACAGCAGCAGCCCTACACTCCTCTCATGATCAGTGGGACCCCTGTGGAGAGGGTGAGCAGCTTCAAGTACCTCGGTGTAAACATCTCCGAGGACCTGACTTGGACTGCACACATCCAATCACAGATCAAGAAAGCCAGGCAAAGACTGTACCATCTGCGACAGCTGAGAAAATTCAGGGTCTCACCAGCTATCCTGAAAACTTTCTATTCAGGCGCCATAGAAAGTGTTCTGACTCAGTGCATCTCAGTGTGGTATAATAATGCCACAAACCAGGACTGCAAAGCTCTACAGAGAGTCGTGCGCTTAGCTGAGCGCATCTCAGGGTCTGCTCTCCCCTCTCTGCAGGTCATCTACCTCAAACGCTGCAAAAGCAGAGCTGCTAAAATAATCAAGGATTCAACCCACCCCGGTAACCATCATTTCTGTTTACTGCCATCTGGCAAGCGCTTCAGGAGCACAATGACAAAAACTGAAAGACTGAGGAGGAGTTTCTTCCCTCAGGCCATCAGGCTCCTAAACTCAGTCTCATAACATCATTACATCTACAGGACTCAATTTAATAAACTGTAAACACACCCATTATTCTCCATCATCCACACTGCTGCTATGTGCACATACCCGGTACAACCTATTTGCACATTCTCTTGCACATCCGTGTTTTTTTTTATTAATATTATTAATCCACAGTATACTGTATTGCACATTTTATCTCACTGCACATCTTACTCATTTTATTTTACTATCTGCTCCCTTTTTCATTCTCACCTATATTTATATATATATTATCTTGTGTTATGTTTCATTGTTTTATTGCTTATGTTACTTTTATTTTATTTTCTATTTTATTATTATTATTTTATTTTTATTTATTTTTTTGCACTTTCCATTGAGCGGACCTGTTTGACCTACATTTCACTACTGATTATACCCCGTATGATTGTGTATGTGACAAATAATAAAGAACCTTGAACCTTGAACCTTGTGAAGTGACAAAGCATTCTGGTTACAGTTTACACAAAAACTACAGATGTGTTATTATTTACCCTCATGTTGTCCCAAATCTGTATGACTTGATTTCCTTTGTAGAAAGGAAATCAAGTTGAGTTGCTGTTTTCCATGCAGTGAACACGAAAAAGGATTAAAAACTCTGTAAACGCATCATAACATTATCCATATGCAATATTTTTGAAGTCTTTCAGTACCTTTATGTGAGAAACAGATTGAAATTTGAGCAATTATTGGCTGAAATCCTTTTTAAAATAACTTGCTTTATGTTCCATGAAAGACAGAAAGTCATATTGTTTTCATGAAAGACGAGTAAATGTTGACATATTATTTATTTGTGAGTGAACTAGTGAACACAAGTTAAAACATAATTTATTCCTGTGAGGCAAAGTCATTACTCCAGTCTGCAGTCACACAATCCTTCAGAAATCATTCTAATATACTGATTTGCTGCTCAAGAAACATTGCTTATTATTATCCATGTTGAAAACACTTGTTAATTGTTGTAGAAACTATAAAAAAAAGTTTTTTCAGAATTCTTTGGACGAGTAAAAAGGTTCAAAAGAACAGCGTTGTTTTGAAATGGAACTCTTTTAAAGAAGACTTTTGCATTATTTGTGTGCCCTTGTTTAATTAAAGTACATTTTTAAAAATAGTTAATTTCTTTTTTTTTATAGAAAAATCTTAATGACCTCAAGCTATTGAACGAGAGTGTACATTGCAACAACAATTTATTTTTACAAATATTACTTGACTCACTCACATTTAGCCCAACTATTATGTATTGTTTAGGTTGGACTGTAATTATTGGGAAAATACAGTAAAAACACAGAAATAGTAACAAGGCACTGTGCTTTGGTTATGTATGGTCGTAGGCTGATTAGACTCATAGATAAGTTAGCCGAACTCCTCCCTGTCTGACCCTGCCGCTGCCGTGCCCTCTGTGGACTGTGGGAGATGGCAATCTGTTTGTGCCCTCCCCTGTGTTTACCCACCCAGTGGTTTCATCCTGCAGGCCTGGGGCACATATGGGAACTGGTGGTCTGCTGGTGGTGCCCCTTCCTGTGGCTGTGGTTCATTACTCTCTGTAATCACAGCACTGTGGGTGGATGAGCTACAGGGGACCTGTGTGTCGCACCGGGCATCGGCAGGACACCCAGGCAAACAAGGTGATGCCAGTCTGGCTGACGAGCTGGTGCTTTCATAAAAATCCCATACTTGTTTTATTTAAATGAAATAACAATTTATATAGCCTTAAATTACTTAAATCACAATAATATATTGAGGAAAACATTTAATAAGCTATGTATATGCACACAAACAAAACATATATACAAAAATATATCTATTAGGAAAATTAGGTAATGAATGAGTAACATTTGAAGCTGTCAGTTGGATAAAGGACTGTAAAATGGCCTTATGATTATAATAATTTGGCAGGTTGTGACAAATTTAGCATTTCATTTCAGGATTCTTCAATGTTTCAAGTGGTTCTGTTGTCTTCATTGAAGTCAAGCATATAAAAAAAATCATCAAATGATCAGAGAGTGCATTTTTATTATTATTATTATACAACAAAGTCATTTTGGGGAATGTATTGATGCTATTTTGGAATGGAAAGGAATTTTACAATAGTTATACAATATAACATCTTGTGTTAGAAATGCTGCACTACTCGATCTGTTTGTATAAACCTAAAGAAAACCACCAGAAATTCAGACACAAGGCAAACAGTGAAAGAAAGAAAAAACATTGGAATTTTTTCTCAGATCTTCAGGGTTTTGCAGCAATTATTGGGAAGTGTTACCAGATGGCTCGTGGTGGAGGTTATCTTATCCTTGAGCTTTGCTTTGCTTAAAGCTTTCTCAGATTAAAAAAACAAAAACACCATGCAACCACATGGCAACAAACTCTGATTTATGATGCCATCCACAAGGTACAGCTACATCAGTAAAATCTGACTCTGTCTTTGAACATTTCTCGAGCTCTGGTGAGTTTATGGACAGCCCATCCCGTGGTGGATTGCATTTCAGCCTTCAGCCTTTCTTGGGTTGAGCGATTTTACCTTAATCCTCAAATTGCGCCGAAAATGTAGCTGGTTTAGCGAATATTTTCTCTGTATGGATGAAATATTTACTTGAACAGTCTTTTTAAGTCATTCAGGGCAGTCTCAGTTATTTAACCCCGGGGTGGTTTTGATTTTACCCAACGGCGTTTGAGAGAAAGAGCTCTGTTGTTTTTGGATGAAGCAATATCATGCCACGTTTGGTCTCAAGCAATTATCGGTGTGACAGCTTAGATTTTATTCAGAGAAACATGCAAGACATGTTTCAAAGCCAAGTCTTCAATACCCTCGAGAATGGGTAAATTGCAACGGAAGCATGTGCTACTAAGCACCGGTTGTTCATTTTAAAGATAGGAATCAGCAGGCAAAAGAGCACGGGACACACATCTGGGAGGTTTGATGCAACGTACATGGGACGTCCCGTGAAACACAAAGATTTGCACGGGCTATCTTAATTGACCTTCACAAAGTCAGCACATATAATGTTTAATACAGCACAATCTACATCATGCAGACGATTTGAGAGTAATAGCAAAGCACGGAGCCTGGAAACACATGATATGGTGGAAACTTTGTTCGTGAGGCAAAGTGGCAGAGAATGTCTGGCATGAGATGAAGATGGCAAAGTCTGCTTTCTCCAGTCTGAGGTGACAAAGAGCCCGTAAAGTCCCAGCAGGAGGTGTAATTGAGCCATAATGAAACATTTTATTGTCTAGTAATCGTGTGATGAAAAAAGAATAGCATTAAAACCAGTGCATACGCACATATGCACTCGCACGTTGCATGCTCGCATTGGTATCAATTCTCTTTGAAAGCTGTAGATGCTGTCCAGTCACTGAGATCTGATTGCGTTCTTGTATAACTAATGACACTTTAATGACAGGATCGCAAACCCACGCCTCCAGCCCTGTAACTTGGAGTTCACGGAGGCATTTAATGAGGGACCTGCAGATTTAAGAAACAATATTTTGATTCAGTGTGCGGTAGGGCCAGAGCACAGAGGTGGACAGAAGGACTGAATAGAACAACAGGTAAGGAGTGGAAAGGAACACAGTGAGGTTGTCTCAAAATTAGGAACACACGACCTTCCTGTAACGTTAACAGAACATTCATTCAACGCTATCAGGTCTTTAACTAGCGTTCTCAAAACATTAGCACAATTTATACAATATTTATTCATTTATGGAACGTTTCTCTAAAGCATTTTAGTTGGATATTCTAGAACATTCAAAAAGTAACATTCCCATAATGTTTGCAAAATTATAAAATTGAATGTTTCCCTTAATGTCAAGTGCAAAGAAATGATTCCTGAACAAACCTGGGCATATTGGGCTCAACCAATGAGAATAATTTATAAAGAACGGATCAGTTTGAAATGTTTAATTGAAGTGTATGTTCACCATTTGAAAGCGTTTAGCTTCCCTCGAAGCAAGTTAAGCAAAGTTGTAAGGACGCAAGGACTGATGAAAATGTTCCCTCTTTGGTATAAAGAACAGGACTCTAATCAAATGTTTGATAAATGCAAAGTAAATTGCGCCACTCTTATGTTTGACTGGAACTACTCCCCAGTGTTTGATGAGTCCATAGACAACATCACTCACAGAAAGCAACATGCTTGTAAACACTTTATCTGAACGCATATGTGTGTCAGAGGGAGGGACAATCGAGGTGGCAGATCGGCCGCCCCCCCGGCCTGCCAGCAGATGGCTTCAATTGAGCAGGAGATGGTGGGTGGACGTGCTTGCTGGTAATTACTAGGACACCTCTATATGATTCCTTAAATAGCAGCTTTGTTTGGACTAAAAATAAACTCTGGAGTACATAAAAGAATTATGACCTCTGACCTTTGACAGAAGGCTCAGAAGACTTTGACCATGGCCCCATAAATAGCGGAGGTCCCATTTACTGATCACCTGCAAACGCGTACATACACACACACACACACACACACACATACACACATAATAAGCTATAATTGTAGCACGGCCCCAGGCAGCAGGACTTTGGCTCAGAATAGATGGCAACTATAGTTTAGATCGCAGAAGATTGTAGTTCAGAAATCCCATTCAAGTGCTGTAACAATGTTACTATTAATGTTTGTCACTCATAACATAATGATATAAATTGATGCAGCGGCACATTCTTTATACAGAATACATGGATCTTTTGCAGCAAGGAGTTTGAAGGTCTCTGGAAATGTTGTCTTCAAACATTGACTACATTCTTAAATAGATTCAGGTTGTTCAAAAATATGTATAAAAAAGTTGTCACTGGTGCGGTACTACAAAAATTTACTATTTAGGTACAAATATGTACCTTTAAGCTAATGTGCACTCTTAAGGGGTAAATGAGGTACAAAGATGTACCTTTTTTTAAAGGTACTGCCCCAGTGACAGTTTTTGTCAGTGCCAAATGTTTTTTGGACAGTGTATGAGTAGGTCATTAAATCTTTAATTTAACCATTTTTTCAAAACACTTATTCATTCACGGATAAAACATATGACTGTCTTTATGACCGAGTCAATTAATTGTTCACTCAACTAATTCTTTCATAAACACCGATTCAGTAAGGAAACACCACTGCAGCTTTAATCTATTCTCCGGTCTGGTTTGTTTGTTGGACAAAAATGGCAGATTTGGCGTTATGATTGTCAGTCAAACTCCGAGGGTCAATTGTGCTGTTTATGTCAATTGTGAGCACAACAGCACTCTTGCACATGTAGTAGGCCTATTACTTAAATTAGCCATCAAAATACTTATTTTTATAAGCATCTGTATATTCTTTTTTAGTCTTAATTTTTAAGACTAAGACTTTATAGTCTTAGCTAATAATAATAAAACAAATATTATGGATTCATTTCTCTACTGGACCCGTTTTTTTAACTGGTTATGCAAGCTGTCCAGTTTTAAATAAACTGTATATGACAGCAAAATGTAAAACCCACAAACACTATTTCTCTTTTCTGTGGCTTATAAAATGTCTCTGAATTTCTTGTCACCTGTATAATGGGCTGCAACAGATGTTTGAATCCAATCGAAGGTCTAAAAAAACACAGAAAAGCACAGACACAGACACACACACGCAAACCAAACCTTCTAGTTTCACCTGGGAACACTCTGCAACCAGCCGTTGCCCAAACCATCGAATCTGCATGAACTTTGACCCGGCCTTCACCAAGCTTCAGCCAATAGTGAGCTGGCATGCCGTAGACATGAAGACAAATGGCCCTATCAGTGTAAAGTGCCTAATGACTGACAGGTGTGTGGGGTTTGGGGGGTTTGTGTGGTCAGACACATGTGGTGGCCCTTGATAAGCCGCTCTGAAATGAAAGGGCTCATTTGTGGGTGCTCTGTGGATCAGGAACCTCACCTCCAGCTGAGAGAGGAAACAGGTTAGTTTGCTCCAGCTATGAAAGAAGCAGAGTCTACCACA
This sequence comes from Ptychobarbus kaznakovi, assembly GCA_027422405.1. Classification (NCBI taxonomy): domain Eukaryota; kingdom Metazoa; phylum Chordata; class Actinopteri; order Cypriniformes; family Cyprinidae; genus Ptychobarbus; species Ptychobarbus kaznakovi. The sequence continues at coordinate 9,816,991 of CM049807.1, read as the reverse complement.
CAACCATTATCTGAACTTGACCATGACTGACAAGTGTACTCAAGCATACAACCTGCATCCAGGATGCGTTTGCCTTGTCATAATATGGAATTAATTATCTTAGAGGATTTGGACACAAGGTCTTTGCAGTATTGTCATCATTCATGTGAAAACGTATTATTTCTCTCCTGAGGTTATAAAATAAATAACGTAGATGCTCAGATGATTTCATCTCAGAATAATGTGAGGAAGATAAATGTTTGAGTTTACATAAAAAATACTGGCATTTATTTGCATAATTTGGTGTGTTGTCAAGTCTAAACACATTGCATGACATTACGTTCTCCTTGGAGCTCTAGATGATTACTACAGCATGCACAAGCTGTAGAGCACGTCATCATTAAAAAAAGCATCTGTTTTATTTATTTTGCACAGTATTACCAAAAAAAACATTCAGAAGTTTGGGTCAGAGTAGTTTTCTTTTTGTTTCTTAGTTTCTTGTTTTCTTTTCTTTTTTCAGCAACAAAGGATTCAATTGATCAAATGTGACAGTGAACACATTTATCATTTTTATAAAGGATTTCTATTTTAAATAAATGTTGTTCTTTTGAACTTTCTATTAATCAAAGAATCCTAGAAAAAGGTATCATAGTTTCCACAAAACTATAAAGCAGCACATCTGTTTTTAACATTGATAATGAGATATAGGAAAATATTTGCTTTTAAATTGCAATAATATTTTACAATATTACTGTTTTTATAATCAAAGAAATACAGCCTTGAGACTCAAGAGACTTGACATGACAAAATCTTACCGACCCCAAACCTTCGAACCGTGAACCTTCTTTTTTTTTTCTTTACTTTTCTTTTTATACATGTATTGACTTATTTATTTGTATTTTTTGTTGTTGCACGTCTTTGGCCCCAGTGGCTCTCCCTGAGTCTAGGAACTGATGATTGTTTCAGTATGTCTACTGGTCCAAAGCCTCGAGTGTAAAAGGGAAGGAAGATGCCTGAGATCCATTCAGCTACATTACCAGAAAGTATTCCACAGGGCAACAGACTTTTCTTTTGTGAAAATTCAGCCTGATGCAATCTGTTGACATCCTGCATGCTTGTTTGTTTTAGGTTTGTCGGTTCCGTCCGCGCTGTTTTCCTTCAGCTGGGTGGGTTGTTTGGTGTGTGCTTCGTGGCACTATCCCATGTCAAGTTCATTATAAGAGTTGAGCCTAAAAAAGCTTAAAGTTAAAGTTAAAATGAACGTTAGTTTCTCTCTTTCTTTCTTTAGTTTCTTGGGCATATAAAATAATAATAGAATCTATAGAAATTGTATTTAAATTAATAAATAAACATTATATAAAATATATGTAAAATGATTTATTAATACAATAAAAGCATTACAAAGTCTCTTGATATTTCAGGGGAAAATCTTTGTGACTGAATTGCTGAATTCACTGTAACTACTCAAATGTTTGTATTCATTTTGAACACTTTTATTTCCTGATAAACCTTATATATATGTAATAAAAAAACTAAAATTACAGTAACATTAGTTATTTGTTGTGTAACAATAAAACAGCAAATTTAAAGAACAACGCTGTATTTTAAGCAATCAGGCACTGGATGCTTTTGTTGTTGACCTGTTTAAATCTCCTTTCTTAACACCAGACTTTTTACTGTAAAGCCAGAACATCTAGCTGTGATTTTAGTAGAACAGCTGCACTGTAAAACTATGATGAAGGCCAGGAATGAACCATCCAGCTGTTCTGTAATAGATTTGTAATGACTGAAAGAGTGCTCTCCAGCTGTTCTGTAATAGATTCGTAATGACTGTGAACAAACCCTCCAGTGCTTTTGTATTTCACTCTTGTGTCAGTTAATTATTCTGCTGTAATCAAGCTGAACTCAGGTTATCTCTACATTATATTAGCATATTTATCAAAACTATTTCCGTACTTGAAATACAGCAAACGGTTTCAGCTGTTGACCGTTTATTATGGTACACCGTCCTTCTTTATTTAATGCTTTTTAATGTATAATTCACCTACAAAAATTACTTTTATTTTGGATTTGTTAGACATTTTTAAGACTTCATTTTGAAGAAATGTAAAAGTAAAAGAGATATAAAACAATAAGATATTACTGTAATGAGAATATATTATTTCAAAGTCTTTTAAGATGTGATTAAAATACCACATCATATACTTTTATAAAAATAAATATTTGTATACATTTATTTTTCTCACATAATTATATATATATGCAACTAATTTGAATGTTTCAATTAGTTTTTTGAATATTTTTGTTAAATTTATAATCCTAACCTATGGCTGTGGATTCACAATACATCTCGCAATCATTATTCAACAGCCACTCAATTGATTGTAAGGTTAATTGAAAATAGTTAAATACAAATGATAAATAAATACACTCAATCTCATTGGGTGTTATGATGTAGGCTATCTCTGATTAAATGATTTCACAGCTTTTCTCAGAAAAAGAGAATCTAGGCTGTGCAAATGCATCACTCAGTCGCTTTGTTAATCTTGATAAACTGTAAGTAAGTGAATGTGTTCATACTATCACAGAAATCACTTTATCCTCACAAATGTGTTCCCATTCTATAAAAGTTGTTGGGTGGTGCTGCCCTCTACTGGTGACATTCGTTGCCTTCATTTTATCATAAATCCTCATAAAGTTAGACCTACATCATAAAACAATCTATTTATATATTTCTAATTGTGATTTAGCTAACCACAGTCACACAAATGCTATTAAAATGTGAACATGAAAAATGATTCATAGACAGTTTATGATTGGGTAAAGAAGCCAAAATATTGGATTGGCTAAAGAAGCCAGAAAATGATTTTTCAAGAGTTCAGTAAAGACTAGAAGAGTCTTAATTTCCATCATGCACTTAAAGAGAATTTACTATACAGAGGGAAAAATAACGTCTTTATTCATTCCTAATGGTGATGTATTTGTCCATTGGGAGTCATTAGGCCTATATTTGATCAAATGAGGACAATAGAGACACACTGCTTTGTGCACACTCGCAGTACCTAAAGTATCAACAGCGAAAAAAGCGATATTCAAATACTGTACATACTGTAAAATGGGGTGTACTACATAGGTATAAGACTATGATCTGAATACAGGGAGGTGTTTTTTCTAAAGGGAAAATTAAAGAATTCATAAACAATGAATGGCTAAAAGTATGGAACTGTGATAGCAAGGGTAGACATATGTATAATATTCAGCAAGTAAGGAATGGAAGAAGTGTTTTTAGGAATGGGAAAGAAGATACAATTATTTCTCGCATCCGAATAGGGCATTCTAGTTTAAATCAATCTCTTTTTAATATAGAAACACATGAAACAGGCCAATGTATTTATTGTGATCAGGCTGAAACTATAGAGCATGTTTTAATAAAATGTAAAAAAAACATGAACAAGACAGGTTAAAACGTATTAAGGAAGTAAGAAATATAGGTGTTGAATCATTTAATTTGACAAGCCTTTTGAAAAAGCATGCAGAACAAGGTAAAAATATGGTGCTATTATAAAGTATATTAAAGAAATGGGACTAATTAGGAGAATTGAGAATTATAATTGTGACCCTGGACCACAAAACCAGTTTTAAGTCACTGGGGTATATTTGTAGCAATAGCCAAAAATACATTGTATGGGTCAAAATTATTATTAGATTTTCAGATTTATCATATTTAGATCATTAGGACATATCTATAAAGACATGTAACTTCATCAAGATTAATTTTGAAACTTACATGTTCTTGTATTAAAATCATCATTCTTGTTTGTTAACGTAATCATTTGCACTTCTAAAGGCGGTGACAGTTCTAAAGGCGATTTGATTCAGTATTGCACAGCATCAGATTCTAGATGTTCAAATAATTGTATCTCTGACGAATATTGTCCGATCCTAACAAACCATACATCAATGGAACGCTTATTTATTCAGCTTTCAGATTATGTATAAATCTCAATTTCTACAAATTGACACTTAAGACTGGTTTTGTAGTCCAGGGTCACAATTTACTAATATGTTTATAATACAGTATATATATGTGTGTGTTTATTTTTATTTTATTTATTTTTTTAGTACTTATTAGTGCTTCACACTCCAGTCCAGTTGATGGTGGTCAATGCACCTAAAGATGGTTTGCCATCCGCCATAAAACGTCATTAGAAGAAGAAGAAGAAGAAGAAGAAGAAGAAGAGATTCTTGCAGCTCACTTAATCTGAGCTGAACAAAATCTTTGTCTGGCCAGGATGGCGATAGCTGGTTTCCAGGCAAGGTTTTTTCTCCATTCTGTCACAGCAGATGAAGTTTTCGTTCCTTGAGCTGTCGCCTCGTTGCTGGCACTTCATTTCAGACAATCATCGATAGCTTGATTGCACAGTTTATTTAAACTGCAACAAGCTGGACAATGCCATCACTAAATTCAATAATGAAATCACAGCAGATGAAGCCGAGCTGAAGTCTCGTTGTGGCCAGTATTGATGGCGATAGCTGTGTTTTCAAGTGAAGAAGATGAAGAAGAGAAAAGAAGAAGAAGAAGAAGAAGAAGAAGAAGAAGAGAGAAAAATCGTGCAAGATGTCTTGCGATAACTTGGTTCAGTGTCACTTAATCTGAGCTGAAGTCTCATTGTGGACAGTAGATGGCGATAGCTGTGTTTCCAGTTCTCGCAGCAGGACACCACTGTCACAGCAGATGAAGCCGAGCTGAAGTCTCGTTGTGGCCAGTAGATGGCGATAGCTGTGTTTCCAGTTCTCGCAGCAGGACACCACTGTCACAGCAGATGAAGCCGAGCTAAAGTCTCGTTGTGGTCAGTAGATGGCGATAGCTGTGTTTCCAGTTCTCGCAGCAGGACACCACTGTCACAGCAGATGAAGCCGAGCTGAAGTCTCGTTGTGGCCAGTAGATGGCGATAGCTGTGTTTCCAGTTCTCGCAGCAGGACACCACTGTCACAGCAGATGAAGCCGAGCTGAAGTCTCGTTGTGGCAGTGTCAGATGGCGAGCTGTGTTAGATCCTGTTCTCGCAGCAGGACACCACTGTCACAGCAGATGAAGCCGAGCTGAGTCTCGTTGTGGCCAGTAGATGGCGATAGCTGTGTTTCCAGTTCTCGCAGCAGGACACCACTGTCACAGCAGCCGAGCTGAAGTCTCGTTGTGGCCAGTAGATGGCGATAGCTGTGTTTCCAGTTCTCGCAGCAGGACACCACTGTCACAGCAGATGAAGCCGAGCTGAAGTCTCGTTGTGGCCAGTAGATGGCGATAGCTGTGTTTCCAGTTCTCGCAGCAGGACACCACTGTCACAGCAGATGAAGCCGAGCTGAAGTCTCGTTGTGGCCAGTAGATGGCGATAGCTGTGTTTCCAGTTCTCGCAGCAGGACACCACTGTCACAGCAGATGAAGCCGAGCTGAAGTCTCGTTGTGGCCAGTAGATGGCGATAGCTGTGTTTCCAGTTCTCGCAGCAGGACACCACTGTCACAGCAGATGAAGCCGAGCTGAAGTCTCGTTGTGGCCAGTAGATGGCGATAGCTGTGTTTCCAGTTCTCGCAGCAGGACACCACTGTCACAGCAGATGAAGCCGAGCTGAAGTCTCGTTGTGGCCAGTAGATGGCGATAGCTGTGTTTCCAGTTCTCGCAGCAGGACACCACTGTCACAGCAGATGAAGCCGAGCTGAAGTCTCGTTGTGGCCAGTAGATGGCGATAGCTGTGTTTCCAGTTCTCGCAGCAGGACACCACTGTCACAGCAGATGAAGCCGAGCTCTGTTTTGGTTTTTGGTGTTCAGTCTGTTTGCGACCGTCGTTTGAAATATAATACAAGGCTAAATAAAACAATCGAATATAACGTTAAATAAAGCAATCTCTCCCTCCATTAGAAACATATACAATTGGTAACGTTAGATAATTTGAAAGCTGAGCCTCCAAACACGATGGTGTATCATTGTTGTGCATATAACTGTAAAAACACTGCGAAGAACAAGAGTCTCTCATTCCACAAGTAAGTGCAAAGATTTCACTTTATAAATGTTAAAAGTGGCAGAATGTATTAAGTTGTGTTCTCTTATTTTGTTTCATTTCAGATTCCCGCTAAAAGACCCCAACTTGCTGAAAAAGTGGCTTAAAAATGTAAGATGGAAAGACTGGAAGCCTGCTCCAAACAGCAAACTCTGCTCCATCCACTTTGAAAAGAAGTGTTTGATTGAAGATGGGAAGAGAACAAGACTTGATCCACGGGCTGTGCCGACCATCTTTTCATTCCCAAATCGATATCTAGAAAGAAAGGTGAGTAAAAGTCGACGTGGCGATAGGAGTTTACTTGGGTGTTTTTTAATATAACGTAACATGTTTATGAACTGTTTTTAAATATCAATATTTTGTTATTTTTTTAACAGATGCACAGTACCTTTTTATGTCACTGTTAATTCTTAGTTTTTTCACCTTTAAATCATAAAAGTACAAAAATAAAATATTATTTTAAAGTAAAATAAGTTTAGAATATTTTTTGTTTAATTCTATTATGCCAGACCACCACGGTACTGTGCTGAAACTGCTTGAAATGTTATGTCAACTACCCATTTAAATACAATCTTTCTTCATCACATTTTTTTAACTTTATTGCCTGCAGGTCAAAATCAATCCCAGAAGCAGAAGAGCTTTGGTGAGTTACAGAAACTGTTTTATATGCATTTTACAATTCTGAAATATTTCTTTGGATTGCACACGAAAGGGTGTATTATTGACACAGACAATTCCAAAAAATGCATTTAGAGACATTACAATTTCAGAAATAATATATAAAATGAAATTATAGATCAGAAATATGAGACCATAAATAATCAAATATATTACAGAGTTTAAAGCTAGACTGATGCTGCGTCATCAAAAATAGTTTGCTTCGGTCAATGTTTCGAACCTCTCTAAATATCTGGCGACACCTTCTGGTCAAAATAGTTTAAATGCAAAAAAAAAACATCTTTTACAATCCAATTGCAAATGTTTTATTGAAAGTGTAATCTATTAAATGCAATCTAAAGCTCATCAAATATGATTAATTATGTAATGTTTGAACAATATATTTTTTTTCATTAATTAGTTGGGCTTATTGTATGTGTTCTGTGGAGGGCTTGACAAATCATGCAACCTAAGACAATTAACTACTACTATTCCTTTTCATTATATAAACGTGCCATTAAAATGTCCCTTTTTCTGATCATTTGGTATTGAAGGGAATTGTTGCCGACTCTAATTCTTCTGGTCAAGCGGCACCTGATGTGACAGCAGAAACCTCACAGAAGTCTACCTCACAAAAGCCTGAGCACAGAACGACAGAGAGTTTACAGCCGAACACTGCCAAAAGTAGCTCTAGCCAGACGAGAACAGACCCAAAGAGCGTTTCCACACAGCAACTGACAGAACCGGAAAAAAGGTCTGCAACAGCGTCTGACGGAGAGCCTCAGTCAGATACATGCTATTCTGTGGTGGTGGTGTTATTCTGTTTTAATTGTGATTCTTTTGTAATGTATGTTTTTCCATGTGCTTTTTCAGCCCACCGTGGACCATCCTGGGTGATGAAGCTCTCGACAGAAGCATGACTATACCCAGTTTCTTTCACAGTGGATATTGTTTGCCCAATGTAATCAACATTTACATTTTTCACATAATTGTTTTGCTCCCATTTCTACACTCTTAAAAATAAAGATGCTTAAAAGGTTATTCACAGCGATGCCATAAAATAACCATTTTTGGTTCCACAAAGAACCATTCAGTCAAAGGTTGTTTAAAGAACCCTCTCTTTCTACCTTTTTAGAATCTGAAGAACTTTTTCACCACAAACAACCTTTTGTGAAACAGAAAGGTTCTTCAGATGTTAAAGGTTCTTCATGGAACCATTTAGACAAAAAGGTTCTTCTGTCTATGGCATCGTGAAACGCCTTTAGTTTTAAGAGTGTATGCACTAAAATATGGTTCACACATGAACTGTTGTTTTTCTTTCAGAACATCCGCTGGGCTGGAGACGATGAATTAAATATTGTAAGTAACTATAATGTACTGTTGAATAAAAGAGAGTCCTAAATGTACATTTCCTTATAGAGTACTATGACAGTGTTGTTCATCAATACATACTTCTCTTAATCAGATGCCTCATGTGGCTTATGGAGTTTTAGGACAAATGAAACCCCATATCATCGAGGTAAGACCTCTTCTGATTTACATCAGAACTGTGATGCAACTGTTGTCACTAGGTATCTGCTAGGTTTCATCAGAAAGGTTTACTTTGAGTACGCATCTGGGGAATTACGTTAGTATAAAAGATACGATGACGGGATATCCTATCAGGTGCTATCTGCTGCACCAGACTGTTTAGGATTGAGTGCAATTTTTGGTAAAACACTTGATTTTTCTGCACTTTTCGTCAAAATTTTAACAAACAGTATCATTCTGTGAGAATATTGAAATCCACACCACAACTATAATGGTTAAAAACTAAGAGGAATGATATTGTTGGAATCACTTTCAGAATAACTAAAACATTGACATCAAAATCCATTTAAATTAGCAGATGACATGACACTTAAATTAATATAGTTTGATCATCTCTTGCTGTGGATGCCGCTATAGTTATCGGTATAGTTAGGCTTTTAAAGATGACAGGTATTTTTGAAACCTTTCCCTCAGGTTAAAGAGAGGTGGGAATGGCTTGGGCTGGATGTTAGAGGCCCGTTCTCTCCGACAGTAGACCAGCACACGCACATCATGACCCTGACTGACTTCCATTCCAAATGGGTGGAAGCGTTTCCTTTGACTCAGAATCTCAGTCAGGATGTGGCCAAGTGTGTCGCTGAAGTCATCAATCAGCAGGGATACCCTCTCGGAATTCTGTCCCGGCTTCCCAGGCGGATCCTCATGGAAGTAAGAGACACCGACACCTTTCCAAACCTTTGCAGTCAGTAAGGTAAAAAAAAAACTTTATAAAACAAGAAAGTGTTAAAATTATCAAAAGTGACAGGAAAGGCATTTCGCATTTTATGAAAGACTTGTATTTCAAATAAATGCTGTTCTTTTTAACTTTCTGTTAATCAAAATCATTTTAAAATGTGTCACAACTTTCACAAATATAATAGGCAACACGACTGATTTCATCATTGATAATACTGAGAAGAGTTTCTTGTGCTTGTTATCAGCATGTTAGAATGATTTCTTAAGGATTGCGTGACACTGAAAACTGGAGTAATCATTCTGAAAATTCAGCTTTGATCGTCACAGGAATAAATTACATTTTAAAATGAATTCAAATAGAAAACGGTTATTTTAAGTTGTAATAATATTTCACAATATTACTGTTTTATGCCTTGGTGAGCATAATAGACTTTTAATTCAGTGCCTTTAAAAAATGATTTCAACCATAATCTTTTGAGCAGTAGTGTATGTAGGAATTCCCTTGGCAATCTTTGGATTTTCTTTGGAAAAACAGCTGCGTTTCATATCATGGATTAATGTTCTCATTTTTCTTCTCGCTCTCTTTAGGTGAACCGTGAGTTGAAGAAACGCCTGAGGTTGAATTCAAACGCCTTAGTCATACATCACCGGCAAACCGGTTACATGGACTTGGTCACCGAATCACTTCTTAATGAGTACGACATCTTCAGGCATTTACTGCTCAAGTTATCTCAGCTATCAATTTATTATTTTGAATTTGAGAATTATTTATTCAGTATGTGATGTTACATGATTTAATGCTAATATTTACTTCTTAACTTAGATGATATTTAACTGTTTCATGATCAGTTTTTACCATGTGAATAGGAAAATCTGTATTGCTGAAATATATGGTTTCTACATGTCCAGCATTACTTCATGTATATTTCAGGATGCTGGATGAGCTGGTGAAGAAGCACGGCAGCATCTGGCATATCCTCCTCCCTGCTGCAACTCTGCGCTTCTGCTGCACCAGTCACCCCTCTACCAAAGAGAAACCCTTCACCCGCATGTGTGCCAGTGACCCGCCGTTCTCATCCGCACCCAGAGAACTGCCTGTGAGTCACCGTGTCCCTCACAGTTTATATTCTTTCATAAGAATGTACTAAGCCATCATTGCATGATTTGTAACCAGGGTTGGGGAGTAACAGAATACATGTATCTTAATTACATATTTAAAATACAAAAAGAAAATCAATAACTATTCCATTACAGTTACAAATAGCTTTTTAAAGTGTAATCTGTAGTGAAACACATTTCAAAAGTAACTTTCCCAATTTCCCCTTGTGTGTAATGTACTGTGAGTTGACACTCGTGGCAGTTTGGTTTACTTATGTTTTGTTTGTTTGCTTGGTCTCTATAGTACAGTGCTACTGATGTTCGCTTGAGTTCTTTTGTCATCCCAACCACTGACGCCAACCATCTAGGAGCTGTGTCAGACGCTTCGGTAAGAGTCCTGAAATTAGATTGTGGTTTGATGTGGTATTGTAAGTGAGCATAATTTTTACATCTTATTTTTCAGGTGCACTCTCTGAAGGATCAGATTTTTTCCCAGTAAAGAAACTAACATTTTGTTACGTTTACTTGATCTCAAAATTTCACATACACTTTGCAGTACTGCAAAATGTTCATTATTTTACTAAAATAAGACAAAAGAAGAGATATAAAAGAAGAGAAAATAATAAAAATTCAAAACCCCATTCAAAAGTTTACATAGACTTGAATTTTAATACTGTGTTGTTACCTGCAGCTGTTTTGTTGTTGTTTTTTTGTGATAGTTCATGAATCCTTTGTTTGTCCTGAACGGGTAAACTTCCCACTGTTCTTCTATGATTTTCAGATCCATCTTTTCAAACCGAGGACAACTGAGGGACTTTTCACAACTATTACATTTACTAATGTTCATTGCTCTAGAAGGAAACATGATGCACTAAGAGCTGAGGGGGGGTAGTAATTACCTTTGAACAGAATGGAGATTTTCATTTTTCTTATTTTGCCGAAATATCCCGAGGTTATAGAATGTACTTACATAGAAGACAAAATAAGTTACATTTACCCTGATCTTCAAATTCAAAAAGTTTTCCTTTACCATCAGTGAGCGTTTGAACTTTCTGTAATAGTTGCATATGAGATGGATATAAAAATCACTGTCATTGTAGGAAAGGGTTCAAATACACAAATGGTGCTGGAAAACCAAAGAATTTCTGGGACCTGAAGGATTTTTCTGAAGAGCAGCAGTTTAACTGTTCAGGACAAACAAGGGACTCATGAACAACTATCACTAAAAAAAAAGAAAAGAAACAGCTGTGGATCATTCAGGTAACAACACAGTATTAAGAATCAAGGGGATGTAAACTTTTGAACAGGGTCATTTTTATAAATTCACCTATTATTTTTCTTCGGTTCTATATGTAAACATTGTTTATGTGAAATATCTTATTCAGGTCAGTAATAAATACATATTTTTTTGTATGATCCCTCTTTGGTAAAATAATTAACATTTTGCAGATAATGTAAAGTGTATGTAACATTTTGACCACAATTGTACATAGACTGTAAATAGAGAAGGAAATTTGCCTTGTACGAATATTATAAAGAAATAAAATTATTTTAAAACTGTACACAAAGCAATATTTATGTTTCATCTCTTTTGTTTGTCTTCATTTTTGTTCATATTATATAATTAGTTCCAACATGATTGGTGTCCAAAATTGCTCATATAAAGTCCAATGGCACTGAGAGGTTTAACTGTTCACATCACTCTGTTTTTTATATTTATATGGTTCTTCTACAATATATGAGCTAGAAATCTGGCTCGCGAGATCCACTTTCCTGCAGAGTTTAGCTCGAACCCTGATCAAACTCCCCTGCCTGTGATTTTCTAATGATCCTGAAGACATTGATTAGCATGCTCAGGTGTGTTTGATTAGGGTTAGAGCTAAACTCTACAGGAAAGTGGATCTCGCGAGCCAGATTTGTGTATCCCTGAGCTGATAGAGATCAAAACCTTAAAGCCATAGTTCACTTAAAAAACAGCGTTTTGTCTTCATGACTTTTTTCTTCTGTGAGAAAACACACACACACACACACACGCTGTTTCGCATAAGAGTCATACAGGTTTGAACAACATGACGGTGATTGAATGAAGACTGAATTGTTTATTTTTGGGTGAATTATCTTTTTGAATAGTACTGAAGGTTGTGAATGTATCTGTACTCCAGCGAGGACCCAGTGCTGCAGGCGGCGCTATAGAGCAGCTTTGATCCGTGAGTGAAGAAAGAAGAAGAGCTGCGCCATACACGAGTTTGTGCGACGTCCACATTTACTACTTACTCCACTAACTAACAGCTAGCAAAAATATTCTTTACTCTTAAATGTGCTTAAAAAAGCTGAAATATTGACATACGTTTAAAATACTGCGGTATTGACTTAAAATGAGAAATTTGATTATAGGAATTGGTGGGTGAGTAAACTAAACGTGTGAAAACTTAAAATAATTGTCCCATGTTTAGTCCCAGTTTATGTGAATTGTGCATGAATTGACAGGATGACAAATGGAGGAAAGACCACTCTGAGTAAAAGCCTCCAGGAGCATTCTGCATAACAGCCTCGTTATCTCTCAAGACACCTTTTTCAAAGTACTACGCCCACTTTATATGTTAATTGAGTTGTCACTCTCCGAGTAGATAGATGAGTCATTTAGACCTTCACCTGTTGATGTTGAATTCTTATTAATTTGTGTCAATTTCTCAGGATGACTCAGTGGTCCCTGCTGATGTCAATGGCTTTAAGCAATATGACAGTAAGAAAAGTCCTGTTATTTGATACTTAGATTTGCTTTTCTATGTTAAGTGTCTGTCAACTTGCCAGTTGTCCTGTTTTGCTAAACAGTGTTTTATATACATTATTTTCACAAAACTCTTCTTCAGCTTTGGATGCGCTGCACATGGACAGGATGATGGCAGACATTGGCTCGTGGCAGGAGGATCCTCAGGGTTTCATGATGTCTCGTGATCATGCAGTGAAAGCCACAGCGTCTGAGCCATCCACTGCATTTGTTCTTATAGTGGAGGGATTCCTCATTTTTAATCATGGGTAATTTTGTTAAACAGACTATGAAGAGGAAGTCATGTACAGTTTTGTACAGTTGTTATGTTTGGAAGGCAAGATAGGAAAGAACTCTATCTATCTTGCTCCTCAACTCAGATATCGATTGCTCCTCATGACAAACTTGTGACGATCTTTCATGTTCACCCAAAATTGTGACATTATAGTTCACCCAAAATACAAATTATGTAGTCATCTTCTGAATAGACACGCTCACTTTATATGATGAACAAATTTAATTTCGGCTTGCACCTACATAAACCTAATCGTTAGTTAAAAGAATTACAATCCTATGTTTGCTCTTTTGGTTGTCACAGCAAAGAGGGGTGCTTTAGATCAATGAACAAACTTAAAACCTGCATGTTAAGATTTTTGTTTTCATGTTAAGGTATTTACAGTAATGTCAGTTCAGCGAGTATTACAACAAGTAATTATATTGTGTGAATGACCTCTGGATCACCTAAACATGCTTGACTTTGAGTTTGGATTGCTCCATCAGGAACAGTTTACATGTTTTCATGGATCCATATTGTACTTCCAGGCCACTTAATACAGTGTTCAACAAGAGGTACTTCCTGCAGATCCCTTATGAGATATGTAAAGAGAGAAGAAGGTAGGAACAAGATTAGATGAGTGTGGTTTGATGCACTTTATTTTTTGCTGAGTCTCACCATTTCCGTTTCTCTAATCAATAGCTCACGCGTCTATGTGCCTCCGGATCCACCAGGCTACTTTGATGGATATGTCTGGCCCATGTACTTGAAAAACAGGAAAGCAATGGAAGAAACTGCAAATGACATTGGTACCGTAATATTTTAACACTCAATAAGCACAGTGACTTAAATCACTTCTATTGTGGTGAATTGTGTGAGTGAAGTATTTGCACTTTATACAGTGTTTCTGGAAGGCACACAGAAGAGAGAGATGTTGCTCTCAACTGTTCTTGCAGACATTCAGGAAATGCTTATGGTTACAGAGAGAGGAGTTGTCACGTGAGTAATTCAGCAGTAATATTGCAGCACACTTAAAGGGGTCATATGATGCTTTTTTTAAAGATCATTATTTGGTGTAACAGAATATGTTGACATGCATTATTGTTTTAAAAAAACACATTGTTTCAAATACTGTACATTATTGTAGGTCCTCTATGCCCCGCCTCTCTCAAACGCTTTGTTTTCTACAAAGTCCCTCCTACCGACAAGCACAGTCTGCTCTGATTGGCCAACTGACCCAGTGCATTGTGATTGGCCGAACACCACAAGACCGCGTCAGAAATTTAACTCCTCTTTCCATAATTGCGAGCTTCAGCTTTAAAAAATAAATTAAAACATTTAATAATGTCCATAGTTTTACCAGACGATTTCTGACATGCTGTACACTCCGCTGTGATGTGACTGTCTCTCTCTCTCTCACACACACACAAAGCTGGGATTAGGATAGCTGATGTGCTGAGATGTGACCCTGTCTCTCTCTCTCTCTCTCTCTCTCTCTCTCTCTCACACACACACACAAAGCCGCGATTAGGATAGCTGATGTGCTGAGATGTGACCCTCTCTCTCTCTCTCTCTCTCACTCACTCACACACACACACACACACACACACACAAAACTCTGCATTTAAACAGTCAATAGCAAATACTTAAACTAATAACAAACCATTAGTGATGGGAAGTTCAGATAATTTTAATGACTTGGACCTTTGAGTCTCGTTCAGCAAAATGAACAAATGTTTTTTCGAGTCATTTCGTTCTTTTTAGCAAAGCATAATTCAAATGTTACGTGTTACTTCCCTAACACATCTACTACTTATGCAAACGTTGATCACACTACAAACAATACAAAACTATAATGCTATAAGAAACCGAAAATATTAATTAATTGTTTACCTGGGTCTTTAGTCTATGATTAGCTCACCTCACCTCTTATCTGACATGTCTTCGGGTTTGAGTCATTCGTTCATCACGTGACAGCCCCATAAGCTAAACCTATGCAGCATGAGCCGGAAAGAGAATTGATTAGTTCACCTCTTTCCGGCTCATACTGCATTAGTCACGTGATGAACGGACGACTCGAAAAACCAGAAGACTCGAAACAGGTGAACTAATTCCAGTACAGAACCTATAGGATGGTGCGTATGCGCGACTGAACGAATCACTCCCCGAGACGACTCGTTCTTCTCGAGTCACTTTAAAGATTTGTTCAAGACCGACCCATCACTACAAAACATTCTTGCAGTTGCTGATTCAGAAGCGCCAGATTGTCAGAGAAAAGTCAGAATTACTTCCTCTCCTAGATTCACGAAACAATCGTCCATAAAATGTGTTGTGATAACATCTGGGTTGTAATAACATCTGGGTGATGTTATCATTAACATTCGCGTTAACGTTAACATTTGGGCTGCATTACGCAAATATTTCCACATGGTGACGTAGACATGTGGGGGCATGTTTAAATCAGCCATTTTAGGGGGGCGTGGCAGAATATTAAATTTGATAAAGAATATTTATTTGGTTTTGAGACTTTAGTATTTGCAACTTCAGGGTTCTCATCTATACACAAACAGCTTGCAACACTCCAAAGATAAAGCAAAACTTGAAATCGCATCATATGACCCCTTTAAATGATTTTTCCATTTACACTCTTACGCCAGCCACACTGGGTTTAAGCAGGGCGTAAGCAGCGCATATTTCTTTCAGCGCCCATGTTAACACATTAGAGCATTCACACCACACGCAGTGGCGGCGCGGCAGCTCGTAGCAGGAGCAGAACAGAAGCGGCAGTGCCGCGATCGTTTCGGCGCGAGTCTATTTTTGCTGCGCCGCTTATGCTGAATTAAAGTCACAATGCATTGTTCCTGATCAAAATTGACCCGATTAACATAAAAAATAACAAATTTCACCATAAAATCATGTAAGTGATGTGTTTCGTGCTTCACAATCACCATATGAAAAAATTAAATGCACGAAAACACATCACTTCCACAAGTTTTTGGCCAAACTTAAAATATCTGTTAATTTAATAAAACTAGAAGCATTTCTTAGCTTTAATATTACTTTTAAAATAAAATTATTCAATCAAATTACACTTTATTGTTGGAATTCTTTCTTTCCAAAATTTGTCTTGGATTTCACAGCATGTCTCACATCAATTCACATTGATAATTATTACTAAACAAGCAATACAGGTGCATCTCAATAAATTAGAATGTCGTGGAAAGGTTCATTTATTTCAGTAATTCAACTCAAATTTAATATTTTATAGTATTAAATAAATTCAGCACACAGACTATAGTTTGAGTCTTTGGTTATTTTAATTGTGATGATTTTGGCTCAATTTAACAAAAACTCACCAATTCAGTTCTCAACAAATTAGAATACTTCATAAGACCAATAAAAAAAAAAAAACATTTTTAGTGAATTGGGCCTTCTGGAAAGTTGTTAACTTACTGTATAACTCATTGTGGGGCTCCTTTTGCTTTAATTACTGCCTCAATTCGGCGTGGCATGGAGGTGATCATTTGTGGCACAGCTAGGTGGTATGGAAGCCCAGGTTTCTTTGACAGTGGCCTTCAGCTTACTGCATTTTTTTGTCTCTTGTTTCTCATTTTACTTTTGACTACCCCATAATTCTTGATGGGGCTCAGGTCTTGAGTTTGCTGGCCAGTCAAGCACACCAACACCATGTCATTTAACCAACTTGTGGTGCTTTTGGCAGTTGGGCAGGTGCCAAATCCTGCTGGAAAATTAATACACTTTAAAAAGCTGGTCAGCAGAAGGAAGCATGAAGTGCTCCAAGATTTCTTGGTAATGGGTGCAGTGACGTTGGTTTTCAAAAAACACAATGGACCAACACCAGCAGATTACTGACCCCAAATAAAGACTGTAAAACTTAACTTGGACTTCACAACTTGGGCTATGAGCTTCTCCATTCTCCAATTAGGACCTTGGTTTCCATTACAAAACTTGAGAAAAGAGGACTGCACTGGGCAACAGTCCAGTTCTTCTTCTCCTTAGCCCAGGTAAGACGCCTCTGACGACAACTGTAGCAAATTCCTTGACAAGTCTGTGTGTGGTGGCTCTTGATGCCTTGACCCCAGCCTCAGTCCATTCCTTGTGAAGTTCCCCAAATTCTTGATCGATTTTGCTTGACAATCCTCATAAGGCTGCGGTTCTCTCGGTTGGTTGTACATCTTTTTCCTTCCACTATTTTGTTAACATGTTTGCTACACACTCTGTGAACAGCCAGCTTCTTTGGCAATTAATGTTTGTGGCTTACCCTCCTTGTGAGTTCAATGTGTCTTCTGGACCACTGTCACAGCAGTCTTCCCCATGATTGTGTAGCCTAATGAACCAAACTGAGAGACCATTTTGAAGGCTCAGGAAACCTTTGCAGGTGTTTTGAGTTGATAGCAGATGGCATGTCACCATATTCTAATTTGTGGAATTGGTGGGTTTTTGTTAAATGTGAGCAAAATCATCACAATTAAAAGAACAAAGACTTAAACTACTTCAGTCTGTGTGCATTGAATTTATTTTATACACAAGTTTCACAATTTGGTTGAATAACTGAAATAAATGACTTTTCCACGACATTCTAATTGCATCTCAATAAATTAGAATGTTGTGGATGTGAGACACACCTTAATACAAAAAAACAACAGACATGCCTAAATACATGGCTTCATTGCATTAGAATAATGAGTCTTTTCTATTTTCCAGAGCACAGATCCTATTTGACCCCCATCGATTTATTAATTCTACAGACTGATACACAAAATATTTTCGTAACATAGCAATTCAATCAGCATATGCAACTCTGTTAGATGGAAACATGAATACCTCATACAAAATGTGAGATGGGTCAGACATAATTTTTCCTGATAAGGGTTGGCAATATTTTCGTATACACAACTTGGCTCAAGTTTATTGTGTAAACCTATATATAATATATGTTATTTAAATATGCGTGTGGGACAGAGGGGAGGGGGACACGGTCGCATCACAGAGTTGGCTGGCCATTCATACATCGGAGCACATGGCACACAGTATTCAAGGAGAACGCTCGAAAATATGACAGAAATGACGATTCTTTATTGCAGCTACAAGCTGCGTTCAGCTGCGCGTGACAAACGCTGCCAGTATGAAAGCACAATGGGTGCGCGCTGCTCCTGCTCTGCATATGCACAATATGTTTTTTGTCACATGCACAATTATACAGAGTATAACTAGCAGTGAAATGTGTTCTCTGTATTTGACCCATCCAAGTGCACACACACCCGGAGCAGTGGACACACACACACACACACACACCTGAAGTGGGCACTGTTCACTCAGCGTTAGCCCAGGAAATGCAGCACGGCCACCGCATTTTTATACTCACTGTTTGAAACACGCTAAACTATATTAACATTTACTATAGAACCATTTTTCGCCAATAAACATCTCTATCTAAATTAATTACTTATTATCTCCACAAGCGATCACAGTTTGAGTATAGTTCTGTTTAAATGATAGATAAACTGCGCTGTCAGCAGTTTTCATAATTTAGAATGACATTTTTTTTTTATAATTCTGATAAAACGTCCCAGTTAAGAAATTCAATAAAATACAATGTTTTGTTTGTTATAGCTTATTTCAATATTCCAGAGAATATTATTCAGTTAATTATTCACTCTTTAGTATTAAACGGCTTATAAACTAAAACTGTAGTTTAAAATTAAGTTGATATGACTTCTGTCCTTTATTTTCTCCATTTGAAAACATAGACATTCTTTTGCTTATTGTTAATATCAGTGTTGCTGATGATGCTTTTTATCACTAAAGAATATTTCGAGTTCCTTATAACTTGTCTCATTTCACTTTCTCATTGACTTCAATTTGCCGCAAGCTATGTGACAGGCATACGACAATCTGAAGCATGTGCATTAATACTCAAAATAAATTAATTAACAGACCAGTGCATGTTTATAAATTATTTCACTTGACATGCGTCATAGTAAATGTAAACAATGACAGACAAATTATTTTTATTTGGTTTGTAGAAAAAAAAACTTAACAGATGATTATCAATGTATATGTTATGTAAAATATTCAGACAGTATGTAGATATATTTGTGAAGTCTTCAAAGAATGAAATAGACAAGCTCACTAACGCTAGCTGTAAAGTTTGTTAGCTTGGTTTTTTAACAATAACTGGAGAAATTCTGATTTAACCTGCATATGTAACGTCACTCACTGTAACGGACGAAACCAGATTGGCCGACCCGCACACGCTTTTACTCAAAGAATATACGATCTGACAGGATTCCTTCCGGTTGAGTGATTCACATCTAACGTGTACAGTAGAGACAAACTCACCGTGTCTATCTAGTCATGAAGATGTATATATATTTAATTTCAGCATGCAACTATTGCAGCTACATTATCCAGCCACAATTAATCACAACAATGTAAAAATATAATTACAGATGATTAAGCATATAAATCGTCAGTTTGTTGTTTTACACACATGCACACAGACATTATTTCATACACAACATATTCGTGAGATGCAAGAAATCTTGAACGAAAAAGACGCGTCCATCTATGGTTTCTGTCCAGTCCACTCGTTTAACCACAGCTGTCATTGTTTTTTTGTCTGGCAGTGGCAGCAGGTATGAGTTAAAATCTCACTACATCTCTCTACTACATCGATTCTGGCACCCAACATCACAACAAGATGATGCTTTAAGCTTCTTGTGTAGACGAATCTGCGCTGTTTTGAATTGGCCAGATATCACTGTTTTTTTTTTTATTAATGATACCAAAGATAAAAGTACAAAGAAGAACAACATTATGTACAAACAGGTGACATTACCTGCAAAGCACCGTTTCTAGATGCATGTCACGTTAACAAAAAATTATCCAAAACAGCTTTAACAGAATAAGTTATAAAGACGAAATAAATTAACTGTTTGAGAGCTTTAAGATTCTGGAAGATTAAATAGTTTGGATATACTGTTGAACCTCTTTTTTAAAAAAAATAATAAAGGATTTTGATGAGTGAATTTACTGCGGTGAATATGAAATTTAGCAAGAAGTAATAATAGGGTAATAATAAAATATTCATTAGTTTTAACTTTTTGTATGTTAAAGAAGCCAAGCAGTACATCATTGAAAAGCAAAGAGAAACGATGGAGCACATTGCGATTGATAACATTGGAGAATTAAATCCAAAATAGCTGTGTGTGAGGACAATCCCAGAAGATATGCATATCAGTTTCATTAGGGTCACCACAAAAAGAACAGCTTGTATCTATATCTGATTTGAACCTTTTCAAAAACACTTTAGTTTTCACTTTGTTTTGCCTCCAGCTAGCGCTGTGACGTAATTGTGACGTTGGCCCTAAAAGGGTCTATACTTATGTTTATTCCAGGGGTGTCAAACTCAGTTCCTGGACGGCTGGAGGGCCGGAGCCCTGGCCTTCTTGTTCAATGTAAAGATTACTTGAAGAAAATCCCAAAGCCCTATTGTACAGGCCCGATGATGATGGGTGTTTGACAAGGCTGTGCTGTTTAATTGACCCAGACTTGAATATGTGGTGGTCCTATATTCCCCAAAGTCTATTTGATGCTGCATGCTTTACATCCTGTCCTGCCACCTAATATTTATAGTAAGTCAATAACTGTCAGCTGAAGTCAGATTGATCCCGAGGACTGTTTGTAACTCTGGTGCCTTCACTTCAAATGATAAATTAAATGAATGGAACAATATTCATTTTGCACAATTAAAAAGAGCAACTCTTGGAAATGTTGTTTTGAAAGTACTGGTGTGACTTCATTCATTTGAGGTTTGCTGACTAAGAAGAGCTCAGTGATATCAGAAGTTGTGGGCTGGAACTCATATATATATAAATACACGTGTACAGTGCAGAAAGAAGTTTTTTGTTTCCTGTGTTAGACAGAGAACACTGACTAAGATACACTGAAGGCAATAACAATGAGGTCTCTGCAAATCATCTTCTTGTTGTTGGTTGTTCTTTGTCTCAGCAACTTTGCTGCAAGTGCAGGTTAGTGCTTTGTGTTTTTTACTGTTATAAAGTTTTGGTAATTTGTGTGTTACAAAGCATTGCAGCAGTGTTTACATTAGTTTAGATTTGACCTGCTTTCAGTCACTTCACAGCTGGGTTATATATGTGAAGTGAAAATAATCTTTAGACAGTGATGCATTCATTTTTGTTATTTTTCTTTGTATTTGTGAGTGCATCCAAAATGCATCGTGATGGTTAAAAACTTTACTCACCCCCATGTCATTCCAAACCTCCTTCTGTGAAACATTAAAGAAGATATTAGGAGAAATGTCAGTGTTTTCCCCCTCATTTTGTACAACAGAAGTGAATAATCACCAAAATTATTCTGTTTGGTTCTTCAAAATTTCATATTTTATGTTGCACAGAAGAAAGTCAGGTTTTAAACGATGTGAGGGATGACAGAATTTTCATTTTTGGGTGAACTATCCCTTTAAGGTATAAAAACATGTACATATTGATTTTTTTATAACCGATGCCGATTATTTGTACGTTTATGCACCGAGAACCGATATTTATTTACTGTTATAAAGTAAATAAATAACAAGTGATGTATTCTTTGTTTGGTTTTTCCTTCTTTCACATCTTACAACAACAAAAAACTGTAGTTAAATTTTCATGTCAAATTACCGAATTACAACAATAAAAACATTTTATTTATAAAAAGATATGCAACACTATATTAACAATAAGAAAGAATGTCTAAGTTTTCAAATGGAGAAAATAAAGGACAGGAGTCACATCACTCATTTTAATACAGTTTTAGTAAGCTGTTTAAAACAAAGAGTGAAGAATAATTCTGAATAATATTCTCTGAATATTGAAATAAGCTATAACAAACAAAACATCGTATTTTATGCATTTCTTAACTGGATGTTTTATAGAATTATTCAAATGTTTTTGTCATCTACATTATGAAATAACTGCTGACACGCGGTATCTATTTACAGAACTATACTCAAACTGCATGTTGGAGATTTTTAATTTAGATAGAGATGTATTTATTTAGATGTTTATTGGTGAAATAATGGTTCTATAGAAATGTTAATATAATTTAGCTGTTTCAAACGAGTGAATCTTGTATAAAGTTACATGCGGTGGCCGTGCTGGAGCTTCTCCTGAGTGAACAGTGCCCACTGCTCCAGTGTGTGTGTGTGTGTCCACTGCTCAATGTTTTGTGTGTGTGTCCACTCTCCAGGTGTGTGTGCACTTGGATGGGTTAAATGCAGAGAACACATTTATCTGTATAATTGTGTATGTGACAAAAGAAATTATATATATATTTTTCTTTTTTTTTCAACATAATGGTAAAATGCTTAAATATCGCGAAAAATTTGGTAAACCGATGTTCGGTGTTTAATAAAAACATGAACACTATCAATGTCAAATGTAGTTACAACGTAGCACTTACCTGATATGTAGAAATAAGCAAAATCACTCACTCATAATGGTAAGAAAACACTTGACAAGGGAATACTGTTACACTATCCAGGTTTGGTTTTGGTGTCTGAAATCAGGAACACCTTTTTGTTTTCTCTCTAAACACTTTATATCAAACTTAACATCTTAACTTCTGTTTGTTTGGATGCTGTGATCTGATCAAGGCTGTTTCTTAAATCATTTTTAGATGAGATCAAATATAGAGGTGCCAACTTCACCATCAAGTGTCCTGCACATCAGAAAGACGCGCTGGGTGTATCTCTGTACAGCAGACGTGAGATCAGCCGACAAGTCTTCTACTACTTTTTCAGATTCGAGAAATTAACTGTCCATAAAGACTTTAAAGACCGTGTTAAAGTCGAATATGACAGCAAGACCCTGACAATAAACATCATTAACCTAAAACTGACAGACACTGGGGCTTACTGGTGCACATGCAATATTTTGAGTGGGAAATGTGCAATGGATGACTCCGGTGTTTTTCTTCTGGTGCACGGTGAGTGTAAATTACTGTTTTGTTTATTGACGTATTTTTCAGTATTAACTACAGACCATTTCGAATGGACCATTCCTGTATTGATAAGTATGATTGAAGATGTACGTTACCATTCATTTGGGTTAATTTGTATGTATGCATGTTTATTTGAAAGAAATTAATGCTTTTATTCAGCACGGATTCATTAAGTTAATCAAAAGTATCAACAAAGATGTTAAAACAGTTACAAAATATACATTTCAAATAAATGCTGTTCTTTTGAACTTTGAATTATTGTCATGGTTTTCACTAAAATATGAAGCAGCACAACCTTTTTCAAGATTGATAGTGATACGGAATGTTTTTTTGAGAAGTAAATAAGCATGTGAGAATGATTTCTGATGGATCACGTAACACTGAAGACTGGAGAAATGATTCTAAACATTCAGCTTTGCATCACAGGAATAAATTACATTTTAAAATATATTCAAACATAAAATGGTCTTGATAGAAAAACAATATTAAAATATATTCAAACATAAAATGGTCTTGATAGAAAAACAATATTATTTCAATAAAAAGGTACAGTTAGTGAGAATCTACAAACATAGTAAACAATGCATAGTTTTAATCCTGTAGTTTTGAAGCTGGTGATTTGGCTGTTCTGAGTTATTTGTACTTCTCTTTACAGAGCCACAGATCAGTCTGGCTTCTTCTACAAGTTCTAATACAAAGTCGGGTGGCATGAATGACTTGCTGATCCCAGTGACGGCTCTCACCGCTGGCAGTGTGCTCTTACTCTTACTCCTTGTGTTTGGAGTGTGGCTGGTGCCCAAGGTGAATGTCATACACCTAAAACTTGTTGCATGTCTGTACATCCGAAGATCATGATATACTTTGTAAATGCATTACACACATGACACCTGGAAAATGCAGATTTCAAATTTGTCTGTTGCTGTATTTTTGTTTACCTCTAGCCATATGTGTACCCACTTATAATCTACACTTATTAATAATCAAGCTGAATTGTTCCTCTCTTTTGTCCCAGATGAAGAAACTGATCAGAAGAAGCGAAGAAGAGAATGTTGAAGAAGAGGAGAAAAGGTGTAACAATGGAGTTTATGAAGTCATGACTGTTCATCGAAGGACATAGTGTATGAGACATCCACATAAATACTCCTAGTACTGGGTCGGATATATATTTTTTTATATATAGACAGAACAGACATGTATAATATATATTATACAAGCTTGTGTGTGTAAACATAAATATGTTTTTATACTGTTTTGCATGTTGCTGTGTGACTCATTCAGTCACTCATTTGATTGCAACCTGGTTGAGGTTGGTTTCCTGACCTATTTCTATTTAAATATAGTGACAGAAGATTCAGAGAAATTAGTTAATCTCATCTAGATGTCTAATTGTTTGAATTGAATTTTCAGTCCTCTTCTATTTTCTGTAAATATTTGTTTGAGTTATTTTGTGTGTTTATCTCAGCTTTGCATGATTGTTTAAATCCTTTAGCATTAACGATTGATTCAGTGTTTTTTTGGCTGTAGATACTTTGATTCTCTTTTATTTTTATACATTGTGTTATTTTATACAATAGTCTTATTGTGTATGTTCTACATATCATGTAATATAATCCACTGTGGATGGTGCCCCCATGCAATTTAAACAGACAAAAGAAAAACAGGATTTGAAAATGTCACCTTAGTTTCAGGCCGTGTTTTTATTTGCCTAGGCTTCTTAGTCTATATTGGGGGCTTGCACAATCTGCTTCTCTGAGACGAAGCTGCAGACTTCCTCCTGTGGTGGGACACATTCGTTTCAAGACCCCTTTGGAGGAAACTTGCAGCTTCTTCAGAGAATGTCACCTCTGTCTCACTTTAGTCCACCTACATGTGCACCTTTTTCAGACGGCTTTATTCAGATATGAGTGGCGTTTGAAACCTCAGTGACAAACACTGCATTTGGGGAAAAACTGTTGTGATACTTTTACCAGAAACAAGAGGATGTGTGAGAATATGTGTGGGTTTTTAAATGTTTGTCAGATCAGTTGCGCAGTTAGTCCTAACTACATTTAGTGTAGTTTATATTGTAAATGTCATGCAGTCATCATCAACTCTGTTTCAAAAAGCATTTTCTGGAAAATAACAAATCTAACATTTGCTGTAATGTTTACTTACAGTAACTGGAAATGTGTAAGCAGTTAAAGGTTTTGGTTTTAACAGCCTAGGAAACAAGTTCTGGTGTGATGTGCATTGCAGTTTATCTCAGTAAAAAAAAAAACATTAACCAAAATGTCAAACCATAGTGACATTTCACACAAGTCCCAAACCATTTTTCAAAACCTTAAACACAAATTCACAGCAGGTGCTCTCATTAAGCCCTGTAGAAACCCCCACTGCAGCATCACAGCTTGACTGGTTCACTCCAGGTGAACCCTCCTGAGAACATCAGGCTATGGGATGTTTCTCAATGTTCCTACAGTCGCCTCATGGGCCTCTCATAGCTTGTTACTCAGATAGATTGAAAACTCTACTAAAGTCCTTCAAACAAAAATAGCAATGTTTTTAAATCTTAAAAATGTATACAATTAATATTTGATCGCCTGGAAATATATATTTGTATATTAGATTTTTGCTGTTTCATTAATTGTTTGTTTGTTTTATAATTTATATTTTATTACTTTTTTTAATAGTATAAAAATGATGTGGAAATACAACTGTGGATCTTTAACCCTTAATGTAAAATATAACATTTCGCTTTACTTACTAATTTCGCCAAAAATGACAATTTATGTTATTTGTCTACTACTCTTCAGTTCGAGCGTCAAACCTTCAGGTGCGTAATCCTGTCAGTATTAAAGGGATCCACAAGGCGGAGTTATCCACAGGTGTGTGTGTGTGGACAGGTAAAGCTGAAGGTGAATGGGAAGGTGTACTTTCTAACCGATTTAGTTGGTATAGCATACGGACGATTTAAATACATACATTTTGATCGTGGTACATGTGCTTTGCGGAGAGCCAGAGAGAAATTCTACGCAGCGATCGATCATATTTCAGATGTTGCAATCTCTGATACTTGCCTAATAGACTAAAGTCGACATTCTCCGGATAAAAAGGACCCATGAACATGAAGAAAACATATTCCGGTGAGTACAGGATCACCGAAAGTTTCATGTCAACAACTGACGTGAAATTTGCTCTTATAAAATGGCAGTAAACTTGGCTCTTATCATTATGCAAATGTGAAAGCAAACTTGAAAAGTTATTTTGCGCTGTGATATCCTGTTTTTTCCTATTTTAAACAGTCAATGTACACTTACACAATAGGTATGCAAATTATTAGGGAAAAAATATAAGGAATCAAATATAAGCCTAATGCGTATAGGCCTAATAAACCGACTGATAACGACTTCCCAACATTTCAAATAAGTAAAATGAGAATCTGCTATAGTTTGGCTTGTGTGAGCTGCATTTCCATCACGGTGAGTCTGATAGCCTTACTGACTTCTTTAGATAAACATGTCCAATGACAACCTTAAGGGTCTTGCACAATTATTTAACCGATTCATTATTTTCTGAAGAATGCCTTAAGTTTAGCATTTTCTGAATTATAACATGACTTTCAGGGTGTTCAACTATATTCTAAAAGAACGTTCACTTTTTAAACTAAAAAAAAAAAAAAAAAAAAATCGTGTTGGCCAAATGCCAGTAATCTAAGAATGTATTATTATTATTATCATTATTATGTTGGTTATATGTAAATCTATAATAAGATAAGGCTATGTTTCGTCATGGTTTATCAACACGAACCGCCCAAACTGACCGCAGCGGCACAACAAGCATCATTCTGTTGTTATGGTTACTTCCTCAGGCAAATGGTGTTCGTTAGCGTCTTTTTGGGGTCTGTTTTGGTCTATTTTTGGTCATTTAAAATGCTCACTGACCAAACTTGTTGTAGGCTTCCCTAATGTAATAATTTACAGAAACGTTTGACACCCCACCCCAATTGAAAAAGAAAGCGTAAGATATTGTCTGACACCACCAAATCCACCATATTTTTCACATTTTTAAATGTATTTATATATTAGCATTGTAATAATTATAATATTTTTGTAATAATTGTAATTACTTTTCCTGAACTTGAATACAACTAATTAGAATGAGAGTGATGTTTAGTATATTTTGGGAAGTTACTTTTGGTGAGAGCCTAGAAGAAAAGACCCTGAAGAAAACGTTTACGGTAATTCCATGAAGCAACTCATTTAAGCATCCATTTTCACTGAATATTCTAGATTTTAGACATCATGTGTACATTTATTTCTTGTCCCCACAACTTTACCCACACTATTTCCTCTTCGTTGTGCAATGGAGCCTGCGGCTCTACATAGAGCCCTTCCATTGAGAAGAGCCGCATGTTTCTTCCCTATAATCTGGAAGCATAAGCCGAACTCTCTGTGTACACAATGATTTGGCAGGAATGCAGTGTTTCCTCAGGCCTGACAAAGTCATTGTCACAGCACACCCAACTCCTAGCAAACACATGTTTGATCATGTAATCAGTCCTTTTTCTCTTTCCTTCTCTGGCAGCACACAGCGTATGTGATCTCATTCAGAGAATACCCCTCAAGTACAACCTTGGCCTCCACTGCAAGAATAATGGTGCTTAAAGGGATAGTTCACCCAAAAATGTCTTGTTAAATCAAGTTTCATTGATCTATGTATTTCACAGAATACACAGCACTTTGGATTGTGTGTGCATGTATGTTTTGCCGTGTAACACGCCCTGAGCACTTGAGGTAAATCAGTAACTCACAATGAGAAGCAATCAAACATCAGCACAATAAGACTCTGCTAGACATGTTCACGCATAGACGGCGTAAATCACATATCGTTTATTAATCTTGACAAACTGTCAGCTCTTTCTACAACAGTGTAATGCTTGGATGAACCGTTATGAGTCATTTTGTGCCTCCATTTTGTTTATTGGGCACCGTTAAGCATTAAGTTTATCTGTGAAAACCAAATTTCTACATGTTGGATTGCATGCTGCACTGTCCATGTGGAATTAATGTTAAAAAATGTCTCCCATGTCTCATCTGGAAGTGAATCATTTTGAGCGGATGAATGAATCTCTTTGTTAATCTTTTATTTTGGATCCTTGCCCAACAGAGCTTACTGAGGCAATAGAGACTCTGCACTATAGCACATTTTTTTTATCAGTATCTGGCTCCTTTTCCTTCACTGCCTCCCTCCCCTTTCCTGACCGGCCCTGTCATCACAGTCGAGCTGACAGGTGAGTCAGCGGCAATACATATCTCCTGTGAAATTAACCCAGGCCGAGAGTGCTTTGAAATTCCTCTTTGCTCCAGAGGCATGTCGACTTGGAGGGCTGATCACAGTCATTTTCAGTACCATGTCACACATTTCACATGTGCTAAAACATCTCCTTTGACAGCACTCGACTTGACTCGGAAAATGACAGATGGTTTGGTCTTTTCCTGCCTCCTCCAAGTCTCCCTGCTTTTGTCTTCATCACTCAAGACTGTTAGTTTAGTGATTACCGAATGCGGACACAGGAATGTCATGGATTGATAATGGGCACTTCGCCTCACAGGGTGTGTACGGCTAAGAATCAGGCGAGGAGTTAAAGATTATCTACCGGCACTATCATGTCTTGCAAAGCTATGCATTTCTGCTAGCATCACCACATAGAACTGCAAAAATAATGACTGTTTTCAAACAAACTTCCCCAAACACTCCCCTGTCTGTCATTGGTCAGTCAAACATATAGCCCTGCCCCAAACTCACACCATTGGTTGAGGAGGTGTTGCTGTCAGAATGGAATGTTTTGATAGGCCAAAGATTTGGAGTGTTTACATTTTTCAAGGGAATCAACCTACTTTTTTTTACTTGTACAGTAGTCGTTGGTTGGATAAACATTTTAATAAAGATATACTGTTACATTTAAGCTTTAAAGATCAGATTAAACTTAAAAATATAAATTGTTACTCTGTGCTAAGGCACAACCTTTTCTGTTCTTTCTTGATTTGTCTGCTTTGATTAGAGTGCTAGTATATAGAGGAAACAAAAGGCTTTCTTTCTTTTTAATCTTTTTCTTCTTCTTCCATATTATTTGTGGTTGTCAAACAATGTAAATCACAATAATAGTGATTTCAAAATTAACCTCATATTTTCTTTCACAAAGAATAAAACAATTAATATAGAGAGTTAGCATTAGATAGTACTACCTAGATTAGAATCTTAGAATGTAAAAAATGATATTTATTTATGGTTTATACCTGTATATATGAGTAATGCAACCTTTTTAAAGTATACTAGTTTAATTAAGCTTAATTTCTGCCTTCTCAGTTTAAGTGAAATCAATGTGGTACTACATCAGTAATAAAATGTGCTATATACTGTATATATATATATATATATATATATACACACTCACCGGACCACTTTATTAGGTACACCTGTTCAATTGCTTGGTAACACAAATTGCTAATCAGCCAATCACATGGCAGCAACTCAATGCATTTAGGCATCTAGATGTGGTGAAGACGACTTGCTGAAGTTCAAACCGAGCATCAGAATGGGGAATAAAGGGGATTTAAGTGACTTTGAACGTGGAATGGTTGTTGGTGCCAGACGGGCTGGTCTGAGTATTTCAAAAACTGCTGATCTACTGGGATTTTCACGCACAACCATCTCTAGGGTTTACAGAGAATGGTCCGAAAAAGAGAAAATATCCAGTGAGCGGCAGTTGTGTGGACGAAAATACCTTGTTGATGTCAGAGGTCAGAGGAGAATGGGCAGACTGGTTAGAGATGATAGAAAGGCAACAGTAACTCAAATAACCACTCGTTACAACCAAGATATTCAGATTACCATCTCTGAACGCCCAACACGTCGAACCCTGAAGCAGATGGGCTACAGCAGCAGAAGACCACACCGGTGCCGCTCCTGTCAGCTAAGAACAGGAAACGGAGGCTACAATTCGCACAGGCTCACCAAAATTGGACAATAGAAGATTGGAAAAACGTTGCCTGGTCTGATGAGTCTCGATTTCTGCTGTGATATTCAGATGGTAGGGTCAGAATTTGGCATAAAGAACATGAAAGCATGGATCCATCCTGCCTTGTCTCAACGGTTCAGGTTGATGGTGGTGGTGTAATGGTGTGGGGGATATATTCTTGGCACACTTTGCTTAGTACCAATTGAGCATTGTTTAAACGCCACAGTCTACCTGAGTATTGTTGCTGACCATGTCCATCCCTTTATGACTACAGTGTACCCATCTTCTGATGGCTACTTCCAGCAGGATAATGCACCATGTCACAAAGCTCAAATCATCTCAGACTGGTTTCTTGAACATGAAAATGAGTTCACTTTATTCAAATGGCCTCCACAGTCACCAGATCTCAATCCAATAGAGCACCTTTGGGATGTGAACGGGAGATTCGCATCATGGATGTGCAGCCGACAAATCTGCAGCAACTGCGTGATGCTATCATGTCAATATGGACCAAAATCTCTGAGGAATGTTTCCAAAACCTTGTTGAATCTATGCCACGAAGAATTAAGACAGTTCTGAAGGCAAAAGGGGGTCCAACCCGGTACTAGCAAGGTGTACCTAATAAAATAAAGTGGCCAGTGAGTGTGTGTATATATATTTAACAGTAATCCAGTTAAAATTATCTGAATTTACTTGCTGATGAAGAAAATTGATTTGATACTGGCAATAATTATATTACAAAATGACAGTTATTGTGAGAAGATGAATAAATAAAGACAGTTGTTGTAAGATAATTAAAAAAGTGGTGGGCCACTGTGCATGTGATGCAACCTACATTTGAGCGTATGTACTGTATTTAGCAATGCTGGCCTGTTCAGTCATGTCCCAATGTGCAGAGACCACTCATATTTACACAGTAAACAACTCAAATGATCTCAACCTTTCTTATCTCTGTAGTGAGTCAATAAAACAGAGGACATTTTCAGGCAGTTCATAACACATAAATCCATTTTGTCAGCTTGTCAGTCACAATCATGTATGAACTCACCCCGAAGGCAGTTTTTAATTTGATAGATATAGGCTAGTGTTACATGATAACACAGTCACTCCCACTAGCCACTCTGGCGGGTTGAATTGTATATGCAGTAAAAGTGAAAGAAGAGAATTTGACTTGCCCGACCGGACGACTAATCTGATTAAAACATCTAAATGCACTGAAATTTCGTCGAGAATGGTTCTGATTTCATTCGTTATAGACGGCTATTGATAATGGATAATCAGTAACAACATGATCGCGCCAGTTGAGGCTCACGCAGCCTGTCTATGAGAAAGAATATTGTGGAGAAATCAAAACAAATGAACGCAACTGCACGCAGAAGAAACATACAAATGTAACTTAGTTTTTATATAACATACAGCCAAGAAACATGACACGACAAAGAGAGGGAAGTTCTGTGAAAACCACTTCACGATTGCCAAATTTTACACTTTATACAAGAGTTAAAACGAGTAGTAAATATACATTTTAGTTCAATATTTGAATTTAACTTTGACTGTTTTTGCTCCATTTTGGTTAATGAAAATAGTTCAAACAAAGATCACAGCAGAACAGTCGGGCATGTCTGAGCAACACACAGTGTTTTGTTAATGAATGATTCACGTTTTTGAATTTTGAATCATTTGAGTCAACAATTCAGTGGTCCATTCATAAGGACAGGCACTTGCTTTATTCTTGAATGAATCAGCCGTCTGAACGAATCATTTGAAGGCACGCTTCAATGACTCATTAATAAAGATGGTCACTTGCTGCCACCTACTGGCGGTTCATTTTCAAAGTAGCTTATCTTTGCATTTTTTCCAACATTTTATTTGTATATATATGAGGGGTGTAACGATACGTGTATCGTGTACCTAACGGTTCACGGGCAGTTCCAAATGGAAGTGATCATCCCTATCCCCTTGGAGTGGGGACTTTGGAGTGAGCAGGGCATGTGCATGTCATTAGGCGCGTTCGACTTTAACACCTGCCTAACTCAATCCGAGCAGCTGAATCCTTACCCATCTTCAAGAAACAGCTAAAAACACATCTCTTCCATCTTTATTTGACCCTCTAACTCTAGCACTCTCTATTCTACTTTCTTGTAAAACTGCTTTTCTTGTAAAACTAACACTAGGTTTCTTTTTTCTATATTCTATATACTCGTTTTCTTAAAAAAAAAAAATAAAATAAAAAACCTTCCTACGTGTACTGCGTTAGGCTAACCAGGACTTGTAATAGCACTTGCATGTTGTTGCTCTTTTGTTGGTTTTGATTGCTTCTATAATGTCCTCATTTGTAAGTCGCTTTGGATAAAAGCGTCTGCTAAATGACTAAATAAATAAAATAATATATATATATATATATATATATATTAAAACACAGAGCTCACAACATTATGTATGCTGTTATAATTTTGGATGCAGTGTAAATGCATTTTTGGTATATTTCAACTACACTGACTGAACTGTCTGTGTAAATGCATCTGAATGCCGCTCCTGCAGTCACTTCTGTTTCTTCTGCTGTGGAAAGATCGATTTTGTAGAAACAGATTTCATATGATTGGTAACAGCCCTATATTATCTTATTATATTAAGTGAAATTATTGATAAAATGTACGAATTTGACATGAAAGATGATGCATGCATTTAATACGGTTAGGGGAAAATGCCCTTTAAACAGGTCAAAAATGACCTGTAAATCAATTTAAATACATTTTGTATGCAGCATTACGTCATATAAAACGTAATTTCCCAACAACAAAATTGTGGCCAGTTAAAATGCTGAGTGGCTAGTACATTTGGAAAACCACTAGCCACAGTGGTCGGTGAGCAAAAAAAGTTAATGTCAAGCCCTGATAACTGGTACATTATCTCTGTCATTATTTCTCAGCCTTTTAACGTCATTGTGTGAATATTTCCTGTAGCTTAGCCTGTGGCGTGCTGCATGTCAACACATTATGCTTTTATCTTTAGACTTGCTGAATTGGGTTTCACAGGGCTTGACAGAAAACATTTGTAATGTTATTTTGGATCATGAATGTAAGAAAACAACGGATTACTAACTAAATCAGCATACATCCTGAGTTTATAATGCAAAATGAACTCAAAGATGAAATACTGGAAAGGGTTAGGTGGTCTGTGTGGTAAACCAAAGCACTGAATGTTGCTCTGGGCTTGATTTATTTCGTCTGAACTGGCAATGTTGTGCTGTAAACAGTACGAGGGAATTGTTCCTCTGTTCCTCTCAGCCTAATTTGATCTGTTAGATTTGCATTGCCATCGCTACGTTTGCATGACTGATTTTGTTATATTGATGACGCATGCCCCTAACAAGAGTCTGGCTGGAATAGATGCTAGTCTTTAACAGACATGCCTGTTGATGTTTTATTGGTGCCAAAACATTCAATCACATAACATGTATTCCTCTGCAGGAAGAGTGAACTGACTCAGAGTTTCAAGAAAGAGTATCTATCAGGGATTTGCCAGAAATGATGAAAAACCTGCATATCTGAATGGAAACAAATTAGTGCTTCATCACCTGTGAATCACAATAATTGTTATGCTTGTAGGGACTAGCGCGCAGAGCTGGTTCATTGTTTCCTATGTTAGCGGCACACAGGAAATTCACACATTTAAAGCCTTTGTTTTTTTCAACTTCTTGGTATCAGCAAAATCTCTGACGTGTAAAAACGTGCATTCACACTGACATAGATAGCGGTATACTTATAAATTCAGAGATAATGGCAGACAGTTGCACCAAACTGCTTTGGTTGTGAAAACTATTCTTAACAAATAATGTTTTTTTCTTAATTTGAGTGATTCTTGTATGTATTGAACTGTTCTGTGATCCAAGGGTTTAGTGACGTGTGTTGAGGTTTGTGACGATGGTGTCTGGTTTGGGGGATATGTAGATATCTCTTGCTTGAAGAAGAATTAAACACATCTGAACATTTTTATACGCTTCCTAACTCTAATGGTTAGAGAGTAGGACTTGCAACCCAAAGGTCAGGGGTTCGAGTCTCAGGTCCAGCAGGGATTGTAGGTGGGGAGTGAATGTCCAGCACTCTCTCCACCCTCTATACCACGACTGAGCTGCCCTTGAGCAAGGCACCGAACCCCCAACTGCTCTCCGGGCGCTGCAGTAATATGGCTGCCCACTGCTCCGGGTGTGTGTTCACGATGTGTGTGCACTTGGATGGGTTAAATGCAGAGCACAAATTCCGAGTATGGGTCGCATACTTGGCCATATGTCATTTCACTTTCACTTCCCTTTTCATGTCAATATTAAGAATAATGGTTCATCGCAGTACCATGTTTTGTTCTCAGTTCAGTATCAGAATCAGTTGGCTTGAGATTCCATTTCATCTCTAAATAAAAAAACAAAGGGTTAGCATTTGTATACAATGTGATATATTTTTGTTGGAATTAATCCAAGACCATAAGGTCAATGTTTCTTTATTCGTCACATAATAAATTATACAGGGTATAATAAGAAGTGAAATGTAAACCATAATGCATCTGGACGTTTCACTTTGGATTTTCTTTCCAGGATAAATTAATTCAGGATAAATTAAAGGCATTATAGCAAGTGGTATTATAATTACAATTGATGATTACAGTTTTTGAGAATTAGGAGCTAAAATGTACTTAATTATCATTAAAATAGAATTAAAAAATCTTACATTTTAATTTGTAATTTTTATAATTGTATGAAAATCATCTAAACACACTATTTTGTGAGTTGAGCCCATCTATGGAAAGGCATGCAGCTTGTTTGATCTTTGTTCTTTATGTGGTCACATTTATCAGTAGCATCTACCAAGACATACACCATGACCTACATTGCAGTCCAAACCTGTGCAAACAGGGGACTTCAGTTTGGTCTTTATAGTTTGACCTTTAGAGTCATCCCTGTATCTCACTGTCGTGAGATTTAAACAGTCACTTTGCAAAACTGCAAACTGAATCACTTTTCTTGTATGTTGTCTGATACTTAAACACCCTCCTGGTGATTTTAAGGGTTTTAGTGGCAGCACAGATTTCAAAAGAAGCAGCGTTTGATCTGTCTCTGTGTTTGTGACCCATCTGACTTGATTTTACAAACACACGCGGTACATAAATGAGTAGGCCGAGCTTCATTGCTCTGATGTCTGTTCCCAACACATCTGCTTTCCTCTTCTCCATTTCTTCCGGACACTCTGTCTTATACATCTTGCTCTAAATCCTTCCTCCTATAATCAGATCATCCTGAAAAGTGTTTCTGTTATGTCTTCTGTGTTGACAGGCATTGCAAGGTCCACCAGCGGCAGGCTGAGGAGGCCAGAGAGAGGAGAGGCAACAAGTCCTACTGGAACTGGTTCTGGTAAGTGTTCACATTCACACGCAGGTTTGCTCTTGTTCCTTTTTGCGATACACAGATCAGTGGCTTTCCAAAAAGCTGTGCATCCAATCAGACATTAGGCTCTGAATTATGATTGACATTTTTTGTAAACACAGCTGTTTATGGAGTGCTTGAAGATACACATACAGTTAATGCAAAAAAAGCATTTAGTTTCACATTCATAATCCTGTTCCTTGCTTAAAATATAAATGAAATTTAATAAATACTTTGCATTTTAGTTTAGTGGTAGCTTGAGAAGCCTTGAGTAGCAACTCCGCAGACACTCATAAACACAGACAAAACAGATCTATAGATCTTAATTAATCTTTGTACATATTTTATCTTAAAAAGTGACTCCTGAAAATGTATTGTGTCATTGTGTATGACTGTTGAATGTTAAATCAACAAAAATCATATTAATAACATTTAAGTTGTTTTCAAACAAATGCACGATAAACAATTTTGGTATCGTGTTGGATTGCCAATTGATATCCAGTGAAATATGAACACATGGAACCAGTGTAGAACATGTCATACTGGTTAAAAATAAATAGACCCAAATGTATTTTTGTAATGAGTAATTGGAGTTTTTACATGTGTTACAGCAGCTGTCTATTCGGGTTGTTTTCTGTGTAAGAAGTTTATATATCTAGAGAGAGAGAGAAAAACCTCAAAGAGCAGCACAGTTGTTGTGCATCTGTTGATGCATTTTTAGAAGCATTCTCTCTCACAGTGGACAAAGCAAATTACTTCTGTTGTTTACATTATGGAATTGTGTCTTTGCACATATGTGGTTGTGTGAGCATTCACACCTTGCGTGCGTGTGTGCATGTGTGTGCGTATGTGTGTACTGATATCTTACCACTGAAGCATCCTCTCACAGCGGGAAGCGCAATCTGCTTTTGCACTGTCAGCACGTCTGCATTTGGGGGCTGGTTGAAGATCCAGAGATCTGCTTGACAAACTTCACAAACAAAGCATACACATAAACACATGTTCACAAATGACGCACACAGGAGAAAGAATGCTAATTAAAGTAAAGTTTGTTTGTGTGCTGTCCAGGTGGTCTCACATTTAAAACCTCAGTTTTACTCTTACATAAAACAGAAAACCGATTTTTTTTCACACTGTGTGTGTGTGTGTGTTTGTGTGGTTACAGGCATGTGCATGAGCCTGTGCATGTGCATGTATGCTTTGTTGTGTTCATGTGTCAGCCATCAGACAACATAAAAAAATAACCTTTTAGACAAGAGGCATAAAAAAACTGTAATAATACTTTTACAAATATTTAATTACATTTTTTTGTCTTTTGTCTTGCATGTAAAGCTTCCTAATTACGAATGTGTGATATAGTACATTTTTTGCCTCCTCAATATATGTTCTATTACATAAAATATTGAAATTCACAATATGCACTGTATACTATAAATATAAACAAGTTATATGTCTTGCTACTTGTGACTGGACTCAGAAACCCTGGACAGCCAGTCCAAAAACCATTTTCAGCAATAGCCCAAAAACCATTGTATGGGTCAAAATTATCGATTTTTCTTTTGCCAAAATGTAGGATATCCATGTTATATGAATATATTTTGTTTTTTTAGTATTATATATATAAATTGTTTATAATATGTAGGCCTATTTTATTATTATATCCTGGCCATATTCTACCCCTTCCCCCTACTTGCCCTATCTAAATAAATATTAATATGTAACAACTATCTAAATAACTATTAATATGCAGCAAATTGGGATTTTATTGAGGAAACAGTAATAGTTAATGGCTTGTTATTAGTGAGAATTGGACCTTAAAGTGTGACCATGATGATATATATACAGTCCATTAGAAAATGTATTTTTGCATATCAGATTTGGCCTTGGAAAAAACGTGTGATGGTGAGATTATATGTTTCTCTGACAAACTGTTAACTCTTAAATGGCCTCAGGCATGTGGCGCCATCTACGGTTTTAAGAAGCTGTATCGTTTGTATTGACTTGGTTACTGACTTGCTGTAGAAAATGTCAACATGTTCTGTCCTTATGTTATGCACTAAACAAATATGACATGTTGTTGGTTAGAAAGTACATCCTGGCGTCTGTTAGTTGAAACAGAGTCTGAATGTGCTCACAACAAGAGATATTCAGCTGTGTGTGTGTGTGTGTGTAAGATTCCAGAAGTCCTTGAAGCTGTATTTAAAGCACACCGTGCTAAGTATCTTTGACTGCTCCAGTGTTATGCTAAGAGCTACACTCTGTGAACATCTATCTATCTATTTAAAGACCTAACAAAAGCAGTTTTATTCAGCGTACAGAAACTTCCAGTGACATCCGTATATATATATATATATATATATATACAGTGTTGTTAATTTACAAGAAAATATCTGAGTTACTTTTTTCCCATTTATTGACTGACAGTGCGCTGTGTGAACATGATCTTACTGTAGTTCTAGAGACTAAATGTGAATGTGCATTAATTCATCCCTCTCGCAAAAAACAGATTCAGTATTCATCAAAATGAATTAAAACAGTGAAATGCAAACTCAGAATACATTACATTAACATTAACAATTGTGCTTGATTGCTTTTTAATTGCTGAAGAGTGTTGAATCTTCTCCTGCGTTCTACTGTACAGACGTGATTTACTCTTCCTTCAGCCTGAGGTTTATTCATTACACTTTTTGGTGTGAAAGGCTTTTATATTTGCTATAAATAGAACTTCTTATATTAAAAACAAACAATCAAGCCCTGCTCATATTTAAAAAGTAGCGCGAAAGTAACGCAAAAGTAACGTAACGCATTACTTTCCATAAAAAGTAACTAAGTAGCGTAATTAGTTACTATTTTAGAGAGTAATGCAATATTGTAATGCAATACTTTTAAAAGTAACTTTCCCCAACACTGTATATATATATATATATATATATATATATATTTATTATTTAATTACATCCTTTGTGATTTCATAATCACACCACCTGCTGTTTCATGACACATACTAGTTAGTGCTGAATTTTAGTCATTTGGGCTTGGCAAGTGTCCATTTTGGAATTAGAGGCTATTTCACAATTCATGTGGGTCACTCTTCTCAGGATGAAAAATACAGAATCCACAAACATTTGTATGAATAAAGAAAACGCCATTCAAATATGGCTAGCAAATGTACTGTGTTAATATTAAATAATTTTCATCATTGATTTTGTTCAGGCACTTTAGCCATATTTTACATTCTGCATTTGCCGTCCATTGAATTTTAGTGTTCTTGTCACGATCTCTAGCTGGAGTGCCCGTGAGCTTCGCTAGAGGGCACTCCATCCCAGACTTCTACCACACCATCAAAGACTTCATTTCCCATAATCCATTGCCCGGACTCATTAGCACTCACTGTTTGCACCTGTGTCTCATTTACCCTGTCTGCTCACCCTATATAAGTCTGGTTCAGTTTGTCATTCTTGGTGAAGTCTTGTGTGTGTCATTGCTGCAATTCTAAGCTTTGTTCCATGTTTCTTCCCCAGTTGTTATTGTTTGGACTGATCCACCTGTGTATGACCTTTGCCTGTTTTTGGACTCTGTTTGTGGATTACCCTTTATTAAATACACTGCATTTAGATCCTCTACCTTCGTGTCTTGGAGCAGTTCATGACAGTTCTAGTATTGGAAGGAAATGTCTGTAAATTGTATGTAAAATGTACTGATAATTTTCTGCCAGGAGATTATTCTTTTTTCCCTACAAATTCTTCCCATCCCTGATTAATTTTTAACTATTACTTTCAATTATTTACTGATCAAGCCTAGTAATAATTTAAGACCACATTTCTGCGGATTTTAAACCGCATTGTTGATCTGTAAGCTCTTCTGAATGAATATGCCGCTAACAAAGCCTGTAGCTACAGTAGGACTGTGACGCAGCCTCCCTTTGAGGTCTATGAAATGTCATGTGTTTGGGAATTTAAGGCTGTGAGTCCGGCTCAAGATATCTGGATATTGGCATTTATTGATACATTTGATTGAATTTGCTTTATTTTCTGTATTATATGGATATTATTTATAAATAGCTTATTCAATTAGAGCTTAATATATATAATTTTTGCTATACATTTCCGAGTCTGGAGTGCCTGATCTGGGCCAGTGTACTTCTTCATGTGTATTTAGGCTCGTCTCCCGGCTGTCTGCTCACCAGACGACCCTGCAACCCCCAGAAGAAAAAGCTAAAGGTCAGTCCCACTTCATGAACAAAGATCATCCTAAATCCAAATGCTTTCAGACAGGTTCTGCATTTGCTCTCATTGAGCAACACAAAGGAAAACTCAGGAATCTGTGTTGTGTGTCTTGGCCATACTTGAAATTAGGAGCGGCAAGCAGCGCATGAAAATGTTTGTCTACGGTCTGAGTCAGTGTTCAGATGTTTGTTTTCGATCACAGGGGTGGGGTGTTGGTCACGTCTATCTCCTCTGCCCTTTCTCTCATGACTCACCAGAGCCCTGAAGAAAATCAGAGGGCAGTCCAGGATTCCACAAGCTGCCGAGAGGAGATATTTTGGGAAGAAACGCTCATATCACATGGCCTTGGGTTTCCATCTTGCACACAATGCTGCCTCAGTGTCAGAGGACGGAGAGAGAGAGAGAGACTTCGAGACAGACGGACACAAAAGAGAGGACAATAAAAGCAAAAGAGCATGAACGCTCCATATGATCAGCACATGTGCATGCCGTAATTCTGCATCCGCTCATTATTGCGGCACACGGAAGACATTAAATCAAGAAGATTGGGGTAGAGTTAAAGAGAGAGGAGGAGAGAGAGAGGGAGGGAAAAGCCAAAGGAGAGCTAGGGAAAGCAAACAAGGAGGAGAAAGTGTTGGTGAGCTGGGAGAGACAGAGGAAGTCCAACAAAAAAGGTTGGAAGTGATTACATGTGGCAGAGGAGGGTGTGCGCTTAGCAATGGAGGGGGACAAAATCGCAGGTAAGAGACGGGCACACCACCATCGGGATGCTTCTCCCATGTATGCTGGAGTCTATTTCCGCTCTTTTAACTCGCTCTATAAGATTTCAGTGGCAGTGTTTTCTGCTTTAGCTGGGATTTGTGACTTGTGTCGGATGCAAATACTTGTGTCTCCACACGTTTTGTGCTTTAAATTGAATTAATTTAGCTTCTTTTATGATTTTTCCACCAGACAGAGCATTTTTACTACTTTTGTCCCTGGTGGCATTGGTGCAGCAGAGCAGCGTGCGTTTGTAATATTTTCCATTGACAGGGCTGGATTTTCCATAGGCTTTGACTGGAAGAGGGAACCCGCTCATCAGGCTGTGACGACAATAAATAGAGCTGTGTGTGTGGAAGAAATGCTCTGTATCGGGGCTGTGGTGTGCTCTGCACTGTCAGCACACAGGCTTTTTGTAAATGTGTCAGGGACTCTGAGAGCTATAGAGGCCAGAAAATAACAGTGCTGTGCTTCAGCTGTACAGAAAAAAAAGTTAATACAGTATATAATACGAGCCTTTATCCTTTATCTGAGTTGTCACACCTGGTGCCCTGACAGAGAGCCAGTTCCAGGATAAATATATGAGGAATGACCCCATGATCTCACAGCGCAAGGTCCCAGATCACTTCTGAGATAGTTAGCCATCAGTCCAGGCGGGCCTATAATGGATTTTGCAGGAACTGGGGAAGATAAAAGCAGCAAATCGGCATGATCTTATTAGAAATCAGGCATTTGAATGTTAGATGTGGTTCTAGCACACATATATATTGCATGTTTGAAGATAATGTATAATGTATGAAATGCATACAAATTAAACCCTAAATTTATACAATTTTAGCAGAAAATATTATCAAAAGTGACTCACAATACAGGAACTAGACCGATACCACAGAGCCAACAATATCCATAGTGTATAATGCCAGGTTTATTAGAAAGATAGCCAAGGAAAAACGCTAGAGCAGAGATGAAATGCAAAGATGAGAATTGTGTGCCTGCAGAAGAGACATGTCTTCTGATGCTTTTGGAAAGTTGTTAGGCTGATCATTTGACCAGACAGGAGCAGAGAGGGAGGAGGTTTTGGAAAGTGGCTGAGTGACTTGCTGTTAAGGAATTGTACAACTTTAGAGACATGCGCATCCTTGGGTAATGGATTGAATAGGTTGATTTATATTGTATTTGAGCAATGAAATGAAAAGGCATTCAATAGACATAATTTTAGCAAATGAATGTGCACAATTTTGAAGGATTAAACAAATTTTGAAGGATTCGATCACTTTACTCAAGCCTAAGCTGCAAATTACTCAAATTAATTGTTATAACTGAATCCAAACTTAATCATAGCATTTTTTAATGTTCTATTTTTTTTGCTTGTTTGACAGCGTTCAGAAACAATCCTTAAGTACTGTAAATCTAGATAATATTGTGACTAAAATGACTGCGACAATACATTTATCTGCATATTATATTTGTTATAATTGTCAGGATATGGTTAGGTTTAAGTGTAGGGCTAAAAAATATCGATAAAATAGTAAAATATGATTGTACATTATATTAGGGATTTTTGGTGATTTTTTACATTTCTAAATCTGTGTATAGATAAATATTTAATGTTTTATATTATGTCATTAAGTCCATATTGTGCATTGTAGTGTATACTAATTATTACATTACATTAGTGTATACTAATGAGATCAGGCTGGACAAAGAATAGTCTTTACAAAAAAATGGACACACGGTCACACATTGTACAATTTTGATAATACCATTTAACTTTTTTGTTAGTGGAAATCTAAGTAGGGTAAGAGCAGAGCTGAATGAACAAATTCATTTAGAACGTTGAATCAGAGAGAGAGAGAGAGAGAGAGAGAGAGAGAATGGAAAACAGGAAGTGGTGAATAAGAGAGACAATGTGAGATTGCACCTTATGCTTTTTAACTGAACAAAGGTA
The DNA here is from genome assembly GCA_027422405.1 of Ptychobarbus kaznakovi. Taxonomy (NCBI): domain Eukaryota; kingdom Metazoa; phylum Chordata; class Actinopteri; order Cypriniformes; family Cyprinidae; genus Ptychobarbus; species Ptychobarbus kaznakovi. Next base: position 9,774,533 of record CM049807.1, on the reverse strand, counting down.
TGAGGGAAAAAAAGTGCAGTTTAATGGTTCACACTGTCTTAGTGTCTTAGGTCTCATCAAAGATTTGTCCACTGCAAATTTTGGGGATAACATGGATGAAAGACTGATCTTCAAGACTTGAAGACATATCCAAATTTTTAATTTGTGTCGAATGTAAAAACACATCTGCACTGACAGCGATGTGTGATGACAGAAATATTCAAAACTATATACAGCCATCCAAGTAACCATAATGCATTGGTCACAGCATTTAACAGCAAATAATTGCTTGAATACATGCACACCTCAAAAAGCAACAGCATACTTATACAACTTTGCTTGATTATGAATCACTTAACAGAAAACAAGTCTGCATGTCACAGTTGACCTTTGTGGCTTCCTTTCTTTTGTATTTTGATCAAGAAAGACAATAGAAAACAAAAGCTTTGAACGCCATAAAGAATGGCAGGGTTCACAGCCATTTAGAAGTCAAACAATGAAATATGACGATTTGACTGATCTTTGTGGGATGGTGTCAGGTCTAGTCTTGTCTAAAAACTGTACTCCTGCTGTATTATGACTCACTGAACATGTTCTGTGTTGATCAACGTTGTTCTTTTATCCCCACCCCTCCCATTTTTAATCATTTTTCAAGTATTTGCAGGACTACTGTAAACACTACTCAGTGATGGCTCAAATGTGTCAAGTGAATTATGTTTTTTAAATCAATCGGAAAGAACCACCCAAACAGAAAATTGTGTCTTTAATTATTGCACTTGCACAACAATCAGTGTCTGGCACATACAAAATTCAGACTGAACCTTAATTCTAATTACTCTCAAGATCTTTGTTCTCAATTTGCACAAAGAGACATGTTTGAAGAAACAGTTTTTTTTAAGAGGCATGATTTGCAAGTGTTTTTTTTCAGTTCTAGTTTGGACATGTAAGCACATGCAAAGACGTTTCTTATTTGTGAATTAACTCTGATTTTCACAATTAAAAGACCATTAGAAGATTTAAATGCCAGTGCATGAAAAAGTAACCTAATGAAAATAAATAAGTTAGAGCATGATGACATTTTATCCTGCAGGCGTTGTCAGCAGTGCCTCACAAACATGCACTATATAAAATCCTTCACACAAGGTCAAAACAGGAAGTGAATTGAAGCAACAAGAACCTTCAGCAGGACCCCTTCTGTGTGTGCATGTTTAAAATAGAAAACGTAGAGACGGCCTTCCTGTTTACATGCAACCTTTATTTGCTAACGGTGGCACACATGCATTTGGAAAGCTTTGATCAGGGTGTGAAGAGAACTCATAAATACTTGGCCACTTTTTAGCATATGTGTGTGTGTGTGTGTGTGTGTGTGTGTGTGTGTGTGTGTGTGTGTGTGTGTGTGTGTGTGTGTGTGTGTGTGTGTGTGTGTGTGTGTGTGTGTGTGTGTGTGTGTGTGTGTGTGTGTGTGTGTGTGTGTGTGTGTGTGTGTGTGTGTGTGTGTGTGTGTGTGTGTGTGTGTGTGTGTGTGTGTGTGTGTGTGAAACTAAAATAAATACAAATAATATGTATTTATATACGTGTAAATAACTCAGTGTATGTAGAATGGATCATCTATAAATGTATTAACTTATTTTTATTTTATTTGTCTGAAGTTGATCTCAATACATGTTTCATCCCTAGCCACTTGGCACATCTTAATGATGATTTTGGCCAGATTTATGTGCCTTTCGAAAACAACGGTTACAGCTCTGTTCACATTTTACTTCTCGTCTACATTTCTCACCTCACAGGTAAATAAACACACAGAGAGAGTAAATCTGAGCGGGTTAGGGAACTTCTCCAGATGTGCTGCTGCTGGAGAGTGTAATGGGTTCCTGGGAGACACCAGTGCAGATAGCCTGACTGGTGATCTGAGGCAGTGTGTAAACATGCAGAGGCTCAGGGAGGACGAGAAGGACACTGCAGCTATGCTTAGGTACTAAATTCACAGTTCTACAGACAATTCATACACCTCTGGAGAACTAGCAACACAAATGTAATGTAAATCACATGCTACTTACAGGTCCCACCAAAATAGAAGCTAATATTCAAGTAATTGTTTATGTTTTCCAGTGTCAGGGATCTCTCTCTCTCTCTCTCTCTCTCTCTCTCTCTCTCTCTCTCTCTCTCTCTCTCTTTCTCTCTGTGGTATGTCAGTGTGGAATGAGCTATGGCTTCTGACAGCATTTGTTTACATAAGCCTCTTTCAGCCTGGTACAGCTCTCCATAGGTCTGAGGATGTCCTAAAATGTCCACCGTACATGTGAGATCTCACCGTCTGAGGAAGGAATTATGCCAGTGTTAATTATTTCATATCAGTTTTTACATGCAAGAGTTGGTGATAGATATGAGACTGCCATTCTTACACGAGTGTCAACTTCCACAACCGTTGGCGTATATTGTGTGTGTTACAGCGACATCTAGTGGTTATATTGCTCTTTTTAATTTTATGAATGAGCAATTTCTGGGAATTTTTGTATGGTGGTGTGTGAATGTTGTCCAGAATTGTGTATGTCACAGATGATTTAGAAAAAGTGGTTAGCTATATGCTACAAGCTAAGTATAAGACACCTCTTATACTTCATACTTACTGCACTTATTTGATCAGAAATAAAGCACATTGTAATTATATTGTGTAATGTTATTTACATTAAAAATAGCTGTTTTCTATTTGACTATATTTTAAAATATAATTTATTCCTGAATCCCGTGACAGCACGGCTGCATTTTCAGCATCATTACTGCAGTCATCAATGTCATATGATCCTTCAGAAATCACTCCAATATGCTGATGAACAATAAATGGTTTATAACATTATAAATGCATTATATAGACATTATAAAGTCTTTGCTGCTTTTGATCAATTTAATGCAGAACAATGCAGAATAAAAGTATTATTATTTTTTTTTAATCCTAGTGTTATCACAAACATTTAGGCAGAGGTGTAAAGTACTTGAGTAAATGTAATTAATTACTGTACTTAAGTATATTTTCGAATACTTTGTAGTTGTACTGAGTATCAAAGATATGAACGACTTTTACTCTCTACTTCACTACATTTCTGAATGAGTATCTGTACTCTTAACTCCGCTACATTTGAAATGAGTGTTGCAGTTACAGATTACATTTTGCATGGCACCTAGCTTTTCTGTAGCAGTTTATTTCTGCTACAAAAGATGTGATATTGCCAACCACAGGGCACTGAAAGTACTATATCTTGTGCATTTTGCCCTTACTCACCCACACTTGTTAACAAGGTTACTTTAAGTGAATGCTAGCTCCTTAGCAACTGTTGTGAATCACAGGTGTTTTATGTATGAGATGAGGACATGACTGCAGCTGGCAAAGAGGCCGATGCACATCCAATGCAAGAAGACTTTGACTTTTTAATTTCACTTAACATTATTTATTTATCCTTTATACTGCAGAGACCTTTTTGAAGGTTATTGTTTTTCTTTGTTGTTTTTTGTTGTTGCAATTTTGAGGTGTTCAGTTTTATTTCGGTTTTAGAAAATAAGTGTGATTGCTCTCCTCACAAATGTTTCTTTAGTTCTTTATGAGTTGTTGAATGTAATGTGGTTGTTGGCTTATTGTTTGTTCTAGTTTTTCCATGAAATGTCTTCACATAGATCCCAGCTTCTCCACAACGTTACAGTTTTTGACAGGCATGTCTCTTTTACTAGTGCATCTTTGAGCCTATATTTAGTATAAGTAAAATACTTGAGTACTGCTAAAATCAGATACTCTAATACTTTTACTCACGTTGTTTTGGAATTGGTGACTTGTAACTTGTAGTGGAGTAATTTTCACTGTAAGGTATCTGTTCTTTTACTCAAGTATGGTTTTCAGGTACTCTTTACACCTCTGCATAGGCTAACTTAAAATTCTACTACAAAAACAACCTACACAGTACACTCTTAAGAAAAATGGTTCTAAACAGTACCAGAAAGGGGTTCTTCGGCTTGTAACAATAGCAGAACCCTTATTAGTGCTAAATAGTCTGCTAAATGACTAAAAAGTAAAGTAAAGTAAAATAGAACCTTTTTTATAGGGTTCCATGCAGAACCATGCTTTGAAAATGCTATATAGGACCTTAATGGTGTTATAAATAACCTTTTAGTAGTTTTCTTTAAATATATTTTTATTAATATTGTTTTTTTACTCTATCTGCCTGGTCTTATAATCACTTACTTTTATTTCTTATTATATACTTGTAATATCTTCGGTCATAAAATCAACAACAACAACAACGACATTTCTCTTTCTAACAACAGAAATACATTAATGAATGTCAATGGACATTGAACATAAATAAATGCTCAAAAAAGCAAAATAGAACATAAAATAGTGTATTAAAACGGAGTGATTGAATGGCGCAGAGAACGTGCACAGAGTTTATGTGTCTCCTTTCAGACCAAAACAATTGGTTGTGAAATACACAATTTAGTTTAGATAACCCCAGTTAAAAATATTTAACAGTCATAAATTCAATATCTTTGTTACTTACTTGTGAAGAAGAGGAGAATATCCTTCATGTGTTTATGTAAAAACAATTATGTTTATTAAGGCCAAAAGCAAAAATGGACAGTATGTGAGCCCTTAACAATTTAAAAATTGAAAAATGTGATAAAAAGTCATGGGATAGTTTTAATATTTTTTTTGTGATTAAGTGGTGATTTTTCTGGGTGAGGTTGTAGGATGTTTACATGGTCTCAAACACAAGTAATAATTTACTGCAGTTTCCAAAAGAAACAAACTCTAGTAAAACTAACACTCCTTCGGTCGATATGAATAATAAATACATAAAACAGTTGTCTCTTTTACTTACTTAGTGGAGAAGAGGAGAGAAGTTTCCAAAGTTTAGCAGAGTTGCACACAATATGTGACCAAAAAAAATAAAATAAATAAGAACATGTTTTTTTGGAAACATGTTACAATTTTAAAGTTAAATTTGTATTTAAATTTAAGAATAAAATAGTTTACCTGTTGAGAGTGTGTTGAAAGTCTGTGTAGTTGGATCACTGAACTCCAGAAAATCAGTAATGAATTGCTTTGACAGTTACAGATTTGAAAAACAAAAGGGCGGGAACAAAGAACCCTAAACTCCAACAAAGAACGATTTCGGCATAAAATGATTCTTCAGAATGCTATGGTTCTAAATAAAACCATTACTGCATGTAAAGAACCTTTAAAGATCCATATTTTTTTAGAGTGATAGTATATTGTTGTCAAACCAGGAATATAAAATGAATTATGCTCCCTTCTGAGTAATCTTTCTGAATAATAAGCTAATTATTTAGGACATCTGGGTGTACATTACTTCACCAAATCAATATTTATGAGTCAGTCTGACAAGGTTAATCCATATGTCCTTTCTGAAACTTTTCAGATCATTCCTTTTCTTCTAACAGACTGTATCAATCTCCTCCCTTACCATATTTTTGTGGTGTGTGTGTGTGTAAACGTGTGTTTGCAAGTCTGTATACAGAAGGCCTGGTGTTTGCATTACACGCCTGAAGAGCTGTGAAATCTGCTGTATGATTAGTCACATACAGCTTGACTTTCCTGTTTTTGTAGGCTCTTGCCCATGACCCTTAAGATCTCAGTGCAACCCTCTATCTCATAGCGTTTCCCAGCAGTTATAGTGTTACAAACAGGGAAGTTTCCGTCAAATACCCAACAAACCAGTCACACAGCAGCACCATATCTGCATCAGCAGATCAAATCTGTAAACAAAACCAGCTCTTCAACTGTAGCCAGAGCTGATAATGTCTGAATGAAATGAAAACGTGTTTAGCAGAAGATTTGGGGAGAAACGCAGCTCTGATGGAGTCCGAGCTGTAGATGAGGTCACCGATTTATGACACCCCATGGCCTCAGCCCGTCCTCCCCTCTGCTACGAGGAACGCTGGTGGCCTCAGGCTCAAATTCAGGAAACTACTGGGGAAGCCGCAAGCGCAGACGTGCTCTCCTCAGGGATTGTGATGAAATATGTACCGCTGCTGACCTCCACTTCTCGCATTGGCCGAACTCTTCTGAACTTCTCCGGCCACATCACTCCAATCCGAATGAGCTTAATCTAGAAATAACTCGCGTTATCTCTTCTACGATTGCAAAAGAGCCAAGTTTTGGCACGTTCGGGGGCGGGTTGGAAAATAAAATTTGAGCACTGACTCAAATAACTCAAGTTAGAAGCCAAGCGACTCGGTCAGAGAGAGAGAGAGAGAGAGAGAGAGGAGAGAGTGAAAGAGAGCGAGTGGGGGTGGGGGGTTGTCATCGGTTTCTCATTCTGAGGTCTGCTGCGTTCAGAGAGCTGAAGGAAGTGGGAAAAACTTAGTTGGTCCTTTAAGAAAGTCGTGGGCTTGGATCCGGGGACCGCTCCGAACGCTTTCTCTTTTTTCCTCCCCCTGTTACCTCCTAATTTGGGATTTGTTTGGGAGCTGGAGAGCACAACGTCTGTGAGAGTTTTGCCTTGCTGGGAAAGGTTGCTTTGATCCCGCAGAGTCAGCTTCGAAATGTCTGATTCCAATGTCAATGCGCATTTGGAGGGAATTATCTCAGACTTTGAAGGTTTGTTTTTATTTCTCTTTATATGATTCTTTGCATTCTATAAAGAAAAGTTGTTTTTTAAAGTCCAAAACATTCATCAGAATCATTTGAAATGGTTCTAAAACTTTTAAATGTTCTCTTAAAATTCAAAAAGTCAACATAAAGCTGAGTTATTGTCAATATCTTTATATTAGTGTGTGTGTGTGTGTGTGTCTGGAGTCTCTGTTTCTATAGCTGAGTGTGCTGTGGTTGTGTCACGCAGGTCATGTGGCTGTCTAATGATCTGTGTGTGTGTGTATTTCTCGTACACAGTACGTGCTATTCACTCTTCTCTATAGACTGTTCACACAAACAGTCATGCATGACAGGAAACGTCCTCACTGTTAACACAAAAGCAACATTAACCATCAGCACACTGACCATCATACCTGGCTGCTGTCTGTTCCTCCTGCTCATTTTTTCATCGGTGTGCTCCTGGCATTGATTTGCTCTGTCATCCCCCCATCCCCTTTCCTCTCCCTTTTCCTCTCTCAACACCTCTCATCCAGCTGCGAGAGACCCTGACAAACGCACACGCCTCTCATACACAAGATGCATTCCCACTTGTCTGGCTTTTTCAGTGTCATCACTTCTCGGAATGTGTTTTGTGCCAAATATCAGGAGGTTAGAGGACAAGGAACGGCATGCGGGTCAGGGCAGGGTGGTCTTCATATGTCAGCTGATGACCTGGCTCACCCAGACAAGAGGCTTTAGCTGTGCACCTGGCTGCTTCTTCGTGGATATACACTTTGTGTCAGAGAGAAAGAGATACTTGAATGGATGAGAGAGGGACAGACAGAAAAAAAGTCAGACAGTTTGCTCTGCCTTGGAGCTAAAACTTACAGATGAATGAAGGAGGAAATTCCACAGAAAGCGCAGAATTCTGTGGGTGCCGAAAATGGCAGGTTGCCAGACGTGGAGTTTCATCTCAATTTAGAAGTGTCTTTACGGACCTGAATGGAGCTGTGCTTTTCTGACAAAGCCAAACATTTGACTGAACGGCAAAAGGTTTGGTCCACATTGCAGCAAAGAACTATTTACTTAGACAGGAAAAATTCTGGGCAATAAAGATAAGCGAATAATTATTTTCATGATTTTATGGGTGATAATAACAGATAACTGATATCAAAATTCAATGCTATTTAATCTATATAAATGAAAAATAAAGCATTAAAACTAAAATCAGTTGTTTTGAACTCTACTGGTGAATTTAGGCATCATTATAATGTAAAGTTACATGTACATTTAGCAACAGTGTTAATACATTTTTGGTGCTTTTAAAGAATAACTTGTGTTAAAAATAATGGAAATGAGCATAACCGATTAAATATACTATTCCGAAGGATAAGATCGCTTAAAAATGTTAATTTTGGCAAATAACAATATGGTACCAATATATTGTGAACCCCTAATAATATGTAAATTAAACAAACCACAGTTTGTTTAGTTTTTATGTGCAATTTATGGGTGGAGTTGTCTGAAATAGACTGGTATGAAAAAAATTATTAAATAAAGGAGCAACAGTCCTGGTTTTATTTTTCTTTATTTTACAGAAAGAAAGAAAAAACACTGAACAAAGCAACTGTATTCTGCTTGTGGTTATATGTGCACTTACTACTTTCCAGTGAAAGCTTGCCAAATCAAGAGAGATTTTGTCTTCCAGTTTTTTTGAGTAGTATGCAGAAAGCTGTCAGTGAACCATCTGTGGGCGGTCTCAGGCTGAGACTAAACCAATGCAGACACATTCAGTGTCATTCATACGTAAACAGTGGATTGAGATTACTTACAGGTGCATCTGAATAAATTAGAATGTCGTGCAAAAGTTCATTTATTTACTTTTACTTTACTTTTCTTTTAGTATTTAGCAGACGCTTTTATCAAAGCTTACAAATAAGAAAAAGTAACTACAACTATAAGAAACTATAAATACTATATATACACATTTAAGAAAATAGAAATTAAATAAAATGACAATTCAATGCACACAGACTGAAGTAGTTTAAGTAACTTTAAAATAAATACAATGTATTAAAACTAAAACTAAAGAAAATTATAAAGACTTAAATTACATAATTTATCTAAAATTAAAATAGTAACAAATCAAATGATACTTTATCAGATTAAAAAAAGAACACTTCAAAATGCTAACAAACAACAACTTACACATAGTAAGAATTGGATCTAAAACACATTTAAATTCAAAAACCCACCAATTAATCTAAAAAAATTAGAATATGGTGACATGCCAATCAGCTAATCAACTCAAAACACATGCAAAGGTTTCCTGAGCCTTCAAAATGGTCTCTCAGTTTGGTTCACTAGGCTACACAATCATGGGGAAGACTGCTGATCTGACAGTTGTCCAGAAGACAATCATTGACACCCTTCACAAGGAGGGTAAGCCACAAACATTCATTGCCAAAGAAGCTGGCTGTTCACAGAGTGCTGTATCCAAGCATGTTAACAGAAAGTTGAGGAAAAAGTGGAAGGAAAAAGTGTGGAAGAAAAAGATGCACAACCAACCGAGAGAACCGCAGCCTTATGAGGATTGTCAAGCAAAATCGATTCAAGAATTTGGGTGAACTTCACAAGGAATGGACTGAGGCTGGGGTCAAGGCATCAAGAGCCACCACACACAGACGTGTCAAGGAATTTGGCTACAGTTGTCGTCAGAGGCGTCTTACCTGGGCTAAGGAGAAGAAGAACTGGACTGTTGCCCAGTGGTCCAAAGTCCTCTTTTCAGATGAGAGCAAGTTTTGTATTTCATTTGGAAACCAAGGTCCTAGAGTCTGGAGGAAGGGTGGAGAAGCTCATAGCCCAAGTTGCTTGAAGTCCAGTGTTAAGTTTCCACAGTCTGTGATTATTTGGGGTGCAATGTCATCTGCTGGTGTTGGTCCATTGTGTTTTTTGAAAACCAACGTCACTGCACCCGTTTACCAAGACATTTTGGAGCACTTCATGCTTCCTTCTGCTGACCAGCTTTTTAAAGATGCTGATTTCATTTTCCAGCAGGATTTGGCACCTGTCCACACTGCCAAAAGCACCAAAAGTTGAGTTAAATGACCATGGTGTTGGTGTGCTTGACTGGCCAGCAAACTCACCAGACCTGAACCCCATAGAGAATCTATGGGTATTGTCAAGAGGAAAATGAGAAACAAGAGACCAAAAAATGCAGATGAGCTGAAGGCCACTGTCAAAGAAACCTGGGCTTCCATACCACCTCAGCAGTGCCACAAACTGATCACCTCCATGCCACGCCGAATTGAGGCAGTAATTAAAGCAAAAAGAGCTCCTACCGAGTATAGAGTACATATACAGTAAATGAACATACTTTCCAGAAGGCCAACAATTCACTAATTTTTTTATTTTTTATTGGTCTTATGAAGTATTCTAATTTGTTGAGATAGTGAATTGGTGGGTTTTTGTTAAATATGTGCCAAAATCATCACAATTAAAATAACCAAAGACTCAAACTACTTCAGTCTGTGTGCATTGAATTTATTTAATACACCGGTTTCACAATTTGAGTTGAATTACTGAAATAAATGAACTTTTCCACAACATTCTAATTTATTGAGATGCACCTGTAGATGATCGGGACAGATAGAAACACATTTGTTTATGTGTTTGTTTTCAGACTACACAATTCTAGACCAGCCAAGTATTTATGTGTTTCTAAATGGGTCCTGTTGGAGGGCTCTGGAGGACCTAAATTGGCACCTTTTGGTCATTTCATGGACAAATGTCAACTATTTCAGACTTGGACTCATTACATTGCTAACAAATCAGACATCAGGGGGGAAAAGCACTCTCATTATACTGTGACCAAACCACTTTCATGTTGTTGCATGTAAAGCTAAATGTTGTCACTAAAGTCATCATCAAGCGTGGCTATTTGCAGAGCTTATAGGCAGGACTGACCACAATATAAAGAGAAGAATGCACTTTATAGTGTGTTTCTGTGCAACATTACCTCAGGGAGGGAAAAGTGACTCACAACTGTATATTCACAAAGTCCAGTAGCTGTGGTTAATGGCTTGTAAATAAACAAGCAAATTCTAAGCTAACATTCACATGGAGATATGGTAATCCTTTAATTATTACTTAAAAAAGAGTTTAGACAGTATGAATGTACCAGCAGGTCTAACTGAAGAACTAGCATAATTTCAAAACCTTGCTGGTGATGTTTATTAACCAGGAAAGCAGTGCACAACATATGCTATGTTAGCAATGCTAGATTTCTCATCAGGTTAACGGCTCCAGAAGAAAACAAATGCGATGCTAGCACTGTCCTGCCAATGACCGAACACATCACTTACAGCCTAATGCAGTTTTTACACTCTCAGAGAAGGCTTGTGGTTGGGAACGGAGCAATAAATGACTTAAATATATTCAGTGCTGGCCTCCGCACAAGGAAATGGGCTTAATATATGAAGCTCGTAACTTCTGAAATTCATAACTGTACATTTGAAGTGCGAACATACTGATATACTCCCTGGAAACATGTACTATGTGCACGTGTTATGTTGAGCAGTCACATGACCGTGAAGTTTATGGCCATCTGTAACGGAAATTATATTAAAAGTTCTCATTTATGAAACTTTATGAATGTCCTCAAGCTTATCATAATAAGCCTGACCAGTTAACCCTTGCTAAGCTGTAGTACATGTGAATGTGTGACTGTTATGAGTGTTGGTTTAACTCTGAGACTGGTCACGACTGGTTATGATGTACTTACTGTCTCACAAATATTGCACAATCATTTGAAGTAGATGTGTGAGTGTGTATGGGAAGGGTGACAGTCTGGTAGGGGCTTTTTTCTGGGACTTAACAGTGTTAATTGTTTGGCAGCCAATGGGACAGTCACAAGCCTCTCCGGTTTTCATCCAAAATATCTTAAATTGAGTTCTAAAAACGAACAAAACCTTTATGGGTTTGGAACGACATGGGGGTAAGGGGTGGAGTAACCTTTTAATGTCAGGATTTTCATATTTGGGTTAAGATGGTATGACCAGCTGGTAGCTGATTTGTTGCTGCTATCACCAGTTTAGACCATCTACCATATTCCAATAAACAGCTGCTAGCCTGGGGTGCGTTCCCCAAAAGTAACTATGGTCAAGTTCTGTCATTACAAATAGAGTTCAATGGAACTTGTTGTGACCATAGTTAGCTTACAGTGCTTTTGGAAAACAAACCCCTAAACTGTGTTTTCTAACTCAGTAATCAACTAGTTACACTTCAGTTGCACCTCAAATACTGTATGCCCCACTGTAGCTGCGTATCCATATAGTTTTGCACTATTACTCATAACCTGAAATTACACACAAGTCAAAACAAAGTTAACCCAGATCATCGTGTAATAAGCCAACTGCCCTGAAGCTAATCAGCCGTTACCCTGAGGCTAACCGAAACAGTAAATGAGTGGGACATGACTGTTTTGCACAGTGATGAATTTGACAGTAGAGATACACACAACTTTGTTTCACACCTGCATTGCCTCTGCTAGCCTCACAGCATTGGACTTGCCTCCACTGCATATTGAGGTAAACCTCTATTTGCATTTACATTTACATTTATGCATTTAGCAGACGGTTTAACTCAAAGCGACTTACAGTGCATTCAGGCTATACATTTTTTTCCAGTATGTGTGTTCCCTGGGAATTGAACCCACAACCTTTTGCACTGCTAGCACAATGCTCTACCACTGAGTCACAGGAACTTTTATTTGTAGTTTAGTTCTGGACACTAATTGATAAGAAGTCAAGCATATTACGTACAACCAAACACACGCTCTTGCTTCCATAGATGTGCATGTGTTGTGTGTGTGCATGAGCACAGGGTTGTGAGAGCAAATACATCTGTGGGAGTTTGTATGTATGTGTTTACTCAAAGCTGCAGCTGTGTGTACTGTGAGAGAGAGAGAGAGAGAGAGAGAGAGAGAGAGAGAGAGAGAGAGAGAGAGAGAGAGAGAGAGAGGCTCTTATGTGTTTTCGTGCGGCCGAGGCTGCGTCACACATCTCCCAAACTCTTGCAGATCAACAAGGCCAAACATATCATTACAGCAGAATCATACTCTGTTTGCATCCTGTTGTTTTTGCCGGTACATACCTCAAACCCCTCTGATTCTTCAGGCTGGGCAGATGTGACTGTGATAATAACGACAGATTGCTCTTCTCTGAGATTATAGTTGAACTGTTATGATCATTTATGGACCAAATAGCTATCAAAACACCCACTTTTATTTTAGTTAGTGGAGCTTGGTCAGGGAAGCATCACTATCACAATTGCTCATACTTTGGTGTACAACTCAAGTCACAAACACAATATTAAAATGGACAAAATATCCCATAGATTTACACTGAGAGCACTAGAATAGCAACGACTGAGACTTATAGTAAACAACTACCTTGCAACAACCCAAACAGAGCCAATGCATCAGAAATCTAACACTTTTTTACTATATAGGCTAGTGTGCAAAAAACAGTATGTGAATAGTATGTCCGTATTCATAGTATTGGAAAACAGTATGACCTACTACTTACGGAGACATTTTTATGTACGCATTTGATGAACACAACAAGGGGGAGAATTTATAAACGGCAGTGAGGCAACACATCTGTAGGTCATATGACCATATCAACATGGTGGATGTAGTACATCAAAATTTCATTCATACTATCCATATTCATAGTATACAGAATGTATTTTTTTAACGGTCGTGAAGTTAGTTCAAATTCAAATGTCATACCGACTCAAACAGCATGCAATTTCATATGCAGTGTCTTCCTACCAACTGCATAGCATTCAGGTAAACATCACTTAGAACACACAAGTTTTGTCCCAAATGACGAACTATGACATCAAAGGAACTGACACGTTCAAGGCCCAGAAAGGCAGTAAGGACATCGTTAAAATAGTCCATGTGACATCAGTGGTTCAACCGTAAATTTATGAAGCTACGAGAATACTTTTTGTGTGCAAAGAAAACAAACAATATCTTTATTCATAAATTTCCCCTTCCATCTCAGTCAAAAATAGTTAATTGATATAGGCCTTTTCTTAAATTTATTTAAAATCAGTGCATTTTGTGATCTAGATCTTTTAGATGCTCAATATAGTTTTTGAAACTACGGGCAGACAGAAATTTGTAGCTCTCATCATATGTGTCTTGCCAGCTCACCTTGTCAGAAATACCCATGCACCATACTGAGATGAAGATTCTTATTTAGATTTTTTTTATTCGTCACATACACAATTATACAGAATATAACTAGCAGATAACCAGCAGTCGAATTTGTGCTCTGCATTTAACCCATCCAAGTACACACACACCCGGAGCAGTGGGCAGCCAATGCTGCGGCGCCCGGGGAGCAGTTGGGGGTTCGGTGCCTTGCTTAAGGGTCTCACCTCAGTCGTGGTTTTGAAGGTGGAGAGAACGCTCGTTATTCACTCCCCCCACTGACAATACCTGCCAGAGCCGAGATTCGACCAAAGTCCAACGCTCTATCCATTAGGCCACGACATGACCATATGTAAGAGGTCATGTGCTTGTTTTGGATGTAGTGCACTGTATGGTTTTTATACTGTACTTTATATAGTCCAAAAGCAGAGTGATTGGATTACACCGTAAAATCTGCCTGTAATCATTGACTTCCTGTCTGTTAATGAAAAGGTTGTTTGAGGACAAATGCTGAGAGAGATTAATCCTGTTGTATATCAAACTATTATGATTCATCCGTGTATGCCTCTATGTAGCATACAGTGCCAAGTATATTATTGACTGGACTAAAGGAACTAGACAGACAATGTTTCTTCCTGTTTAACACATATTCACAATCATTTTCCGTTGAGCGATAATCCTGCCCAAAGGGACTTTGTGTGTGTGTGGAAGTTTTGTTGATTATGTTTGTTCTAATCAGAGAATGCATATTGCACAGTTATTCAGTGCATGCAGGATTCATTTTAATCCAGCCACACTTTGAAATGACAGGAAATGATATCATCAGGGTGCAGCTTAAAAGAAAGCCCCCTCTGAAGATGACTCATGAGAAAAATGGTGATTCTCTCCTCTGGCTCATGAGAAAAAGCAAAGCAGTTCAAAATAAATGCATGCTCTGAGCCTGAATTGAGAGTATCACATGTGCAATCATAACACCAGTGAAAGTAAAAAAACATCACTCAACCACTCCAAAATAAAATAAATGCCTGTCAGGCCTCTTTTCCTTATCCAAATGCAAGGCTACTGTAAAACCGACCATCGTCTTCCATCCTTTCCTGCTGAACGGAGGTCAGTTTTCCTGTGTGTTGGAAGAAAACGGATCCATGTGTGCTGTGTTACGATAAGCATGTCACTGAATAGCATGACGTAAAACGCAGAGGTACATAATGGACACCTAGCCTTTATGAGACAGTGGACGTCCTGAGAAACATGGACCTGCCCTACTGAAAGATCTGAATTCCCACCTGCTCTTAAATGAACAGTTCACCTATATTAACAGATATTTTGAAGCACCTGTCCATAAATGAAAGTCAGCAGGGTCCAAAAACAATATTGTTCCCCCTGTCATTGTACAGAATAATAATAATCATCATAATAATAATAAACCTTCCAAACACAGAGTTGTTTTTCAAATTATATTTTTAGTGTGTTATATTTTTGGGTGAACTATCAATTTTTTTATGTTATCCCCCATTTTAATGTTGTTTTTTTACATACTGTTATAGTATTTATTCATATTTTCAGTTTTCATTTTAATTATAGCTAACGTTGTAGTATATTTGTCATTTGTTTAAATATTTCTATTTAGTATTAATTTATTTTATTTGCATATGTTTAGTATTTCAGTTAATTGTCAAGGAAACATTTATAATTTTCATTTATCTTTTTCAAGCTTAATTAATAAGCTTTAAGCATTTCATTTATATATTGTTTTATTTCAGATTTAATTAAATACATGAAGTTTTCATGAGCTTAAGAATAGAAATAGCCCCCTTTAGTCTAGGATCTACAGGGATAGACTCTTAATTTTCCTATTTTTCCCCCACAGCTGGATGCACATATGATCACAGCAATCGTTTATTTCTCATGAATAAGGCTGCCAATAGAACTTCAAACTCTGATCCTCTCCCACACTGAACTAAGGCCCAGCTGTGAATTGGATGCCTTGAAGTTTGTATGACAAAAAGGCAAGATTTGCAACGGCCCTTTGCATCCATTCAGCATTTATTGGCTCCACAGAAAGAAAATTAGCTAAAATATGATTTCAGAGTAGTTTCAGAGAGATGCCAACAAAAGGTTTGAGTAAGTAGATCATTTGTTTTGGTAATGTGCCATGGGCACCTACAGTATGCCAAATCTTACTAGGCCAAACTGCTGTTTCAGTCATGAAATAGTCGCTGAGCTTCAAAACCATGTGCTAAATGAATCCACTTGGAAAATACTTAACTTACACACGTCCAATATTTTGCCAGCACCAGCATAAAAAAATGATGGGATGTTGTTAACAAACAAGGGGCCATGCCGTTCTGTGGGAGAGGAGGATTTGTGGTTTAACGTTTGGACAGACAAACTGAATGGAATAGCAACCACCTGCTCAGAACTTAAAGGCATAGCGCTGCTGTTGGCCATTAATATGACTGCTGTGTCTGTGCATGACTCAAGTGTCTAGAAATGTCCCGGGGATTAGTACAGACAAATGTCCTGAGCGACCAAGCATGCCTTTGTGTGTCTCTTTTTGTCAAGCACCACATTGCAGATAATTGAAAAAACAAATCTGAAGGCTGTCCAGCTCCAGTTTCAGAACTTCATCAATGGTTTGCACTCTTAGCTGTAGGTGAAAACTGTTTTTTTTTCTTGATGCAATGCCAGCAATCGATCTCTCACTGTACAAGGGTCAGAAATGTATGGAAGCCCATTTCCACTTCTGAATAAAAAAAGGTTATTGCGACTTTTTATCTCACAATTCGAGATATACAGTATAGGTAGTTCTAAGAAAAAAAGTCAGAATTGTGAGTTTATATCTCGCCATTCTGACTTTATTTATCATAATTGCAACTTTATGTCTCAGAATTATGACTTTTTGCGATTGCGAGTTTGTATCACATGATTATGAGAAAAAAAGTCAGAATTCTGAGATTAAAAGTTGCAATAACCTATTTATTCAGTGGCGCAAACGGGCTTCCATAAAAAATGAACCAGGGCTCAGGACAAAAATGCTGAAATTTACAAAATGCCCCTTATGCATCATATGTAGTGGCACGCACGCAGACAGACAGACATAGATAATGGTGATTTATCTGTTTCCGAACAATTTGTCCATTTAGCCTTCTATGAATCTGACATTTAATAAAATGCTATTTACAAATCTGTTTCGCTTCGTATGAGTGTTGTCCTGTCATAAGTTACCTAAATGTAAGTCAAAACCTAAATAAGTCAAATTCAGTTCAGTTCAGTTATCTCTTTCAGCACGTTCTTTGTTCATTTCAACACGTTAAAGAGGCCGTTCTCGGTTTGAAGAGCCAGCAAACGAATACGAATCCACCATCACTGCGAGTCAGCCACGTTCAAGTTAAGAGACAGTTCCGGTTTAATGACTCGGCTCCCACTCGCACCGATTCGATAATGAAACAATATGTGAACCAATTCAGCCGATTCATTGAAAAGATCCGACTCAAATGAACGAACCGGACACCTCTAAAACCCATTGCGCTCGAGTCAGGTGATGACGGTGTTCATTCAGGCGTGAGCTCTCAAGCCGCAGCTATGTTCACGAAACATCTGAAGCGCGTGAAATCAGGTATTTCAAAAAATATAAAACCAAAAAGTGTTCCTACTTCAAACAGACAACTGCTCTTTATGTTTACTTTATATCCCCCACAGGCGCAAAAGACACTTTAGTAGCGTCTTCACGTTACGTTACGGAGCGACCATGCGAACATTATTAACATTTTTAACCCGGTAGAAAAGGTTCGATATCTTCAAACTTTCTGTACCAGTGCATTCAGGGAAACACATTCCGTTAATCTTTTGTTGATTCTATTAGTCTGCCTTATTTTATATGGCTTATTTGTTTAATTATTTAACTCCCATTGTTCTTGCTTAGGTGGCCTAAATTTGTTATAAATAATTTATCTGTTGTTATACAATTGGTTTGTTTTAGGTTTGGTTAGCAAATTCTAACTAAACTAAATTATTTATAGTTATGTTTAAGTACTAATTAATGGATGTATTTATACATCTTTAGAAGTCTGTTTAAAGCTTTGAAAGTTGCCTGATTGTTTTTTTATATTTGTTTACAGCTCTTAAGAGGTCATTTGAAGTGGAAGAGGATACATCCACAAACCCATCCCCTATTTCCCGTAGAACAACCAATCCTCTGCGCTCCTCCACCTCTTCTGCGAGCAGCCGTTTCCACGACATGAGATCGCTCAACTCTGAGTCCACCTCCAGGCACGCTTCAGATTCCTCGTCCAACCAGCGCTCTCCAAAGTCCAGCCTGAGGCGCGTGGAGTTATCGGGGGTCCGTGTCCCAGAGCCTGTGTCGCGCAGGACAGAGATCTCCATCGATATCTCCTCCAAGCAGGTGGACAGCTCACCCAGTCCCGGTATCACCCGCTTCGGCTTAAAGAGACCTGAGGTCTCGCTCCAGAGTAAAGCTACAGATGGGCCTCTTCATAGAAGGGCTGAGGCTAACCACAGCAGACCCCAGGAACCTCCAACACCCCCTAGGAGAGCCGACCCACCAGTATGTGTGTCCCGGATCCCTGAGCTTTCCCAGAGGCGACCAGAGCCTCCCAGCCCTCTTGAGATATCAGCTCCGACTAGACGGGCTGAGATGCACATTAACAGACAGCTGGACACGCCCTCTCCTGCAATGGAGTCAGAGAACAGCTTCACCTCCGCGGCCAGCATCACTCCTACCTTCAATGAATACAAAACCCCTCCATCGGTACATGAAGCCCCCCTAAAGCCTCTAGAGAGTAAGTCACATGTGCTTTTTCATTGCTAAAGTTCTGTCTGGCTAGATGCCTGCATGATCTGGATCTGATATTTACACTGTGACATGCGCTATGAGTGTCTGCTGATGTTTTATATTCAATACGGTTTATAAACCTGAAAAAAGTGACCATTTTCACCAATTTTTCTAGTTAAATACAGTTTTTCATTACAAATTATGTTATGTTATGGGATTTTATCGATAACGATAATTAGACAGCATTTCGCCAAGTGTGTTTTGGAACTGGTATCCTAGCTGGTGTTGGCCTCGACAGCTTTTCATATTCTTCTGTTCAGTTCAAAGTTGTGACAGAAATTAATATTTTTCAAAAACACTTTATCTCTGAAGCTTGTTTTATTAGATTGTGTTGGTTTTTATCTTGTGAGAAAACTGTTTTGTATAGATTTTTTACAGAGTTAAGCCAGATACAGTTTTAGAGTTTTTAGAGTTTTTATAAAAACCTAATAGAATTCTGCCATAAATTTCTCATCATGAAAATAGCCACAGAAGCTGGCATGGCGTTAAACACAAACAAACAAATTAATATTTTCATTGAGTGGGTCATATTTGCCCCTTAGGTTGCCCATGAGAACGTCGTCTTCCTAACTAAGCACACTTCAGGTTGAGTAGTGATCCAATCACACAGAATCCACAGCATATGGTAATGAGAAAAACAGAACCTCCTCATAGGAAAGAATGTTGGCGCTGTATCATTGAGTGAGGTCAACAGATCTGATGCATTGTTTTAGCACTGGATCAACACTAAGATTATCAGGATTCCTCTTAGGCAGTAATAAAATATGAAACGTTTCCATAGAACCCCATCTACTGTCTCTCCACTCAGATAGACAGGGTGTCAGGCTGTTTATGTGATACAAAATTTGTACAAAGCTGCTGTTTTAAGGGTGAATATAGACCAAGCAATGGCTATTCTTGCACTCGTACTGAAAAGGCCTGTTTTTGGGACTATATTAGTTCTGAGTGTAACACTGGCTCAGAAACCGTATTCCTCAGTCATGACTAAAAACTGTTAATTGAGCCAACCTGAGAAGAACAGTAAAGCTTTAAAGCACCAAATAAAGAAACATTTATGTAGATCTTGGACATGGACACAATAGTTTTTCTTAACCTTCTGCCCTCTCTCTCATTAGCTTTCTACATTACTCTCAAGATTACAAGGAAAGTTCTCCCAAAATTCATCATTTACTCACCTTTATGTCGTTCCAAACTCATGAGACTTTTATTCATCTTTGAAACAGTGTCTTAATCCAAGTCTTCTCCTAATCACTTACTTTACATAATATATATATTTAATTTAGACTTATTTATTCACATATAAACATTCATCATTGGAAGCTCATCCTCAAAACTCACTGGTTCATGCATCAAGCAAGCATGACTGACCTTTTGTTTTTATCAATATTTTGGTTGCATGGCTTTTAAATGAAGGAACAAATCTCAGTTGTGTTTCGAAGACAAATGAAAGTCAAAGATTTGGGAAGACATGTGGGTGAGTAAATGATGACAGATTTGTATTTTGGGGTGAACGGTACGGTACCTTCACCCAATACAAAGACTTGTTATTTCTTATGTTTTCTATGTGTGATCAAGCGCTTCCATTACTAAGCATCTGTTTCTTATTAGTGTTTGTTTATTGGTCCGAGGTGTCCCCCATCAGATTCCACATTTGCATATGAAAGATAAATAAGTCAATCATAAATAAGCACAAGTGTTACGAGTGAGAGCCTTACAGCCTAGCTAAGGAGCTTGTTGGCTTGCGACACATGCGTTCAGCTGGTGGGTGTGTCGGTTCAGATCTGGAGTTCATAAAATGTGCTGCTTAAAAATAGACACCGTTTAAATTTCAGCTTTTACACTGTATACAGAAGACCGCGTGGCAAACTGTTGAGAACATGAATGGTTTATCTGTCATCTGATGTGTTTGCATAGAAATGCTTAATTCACTGCTTTGAAAAGCAAGTGCATGCTTTAGACAACGTTTTTCTCTATTTTCTGTTTTTGTGAGTGTTGTTGTCCTCCTTTGGCCCTAAAGGATTTTTACTTTTCTTTTGTATGAAATAAGACAGAAACTCTAAAAGAGATGGAAAACCTTTTCAGGATGTGATTCAGGAAGCCTGCGGCACATTTGGGTTTAATTACTGTTCCTGCACAAGCCCCATGTGTGGATGCAGCGAGCAGAGCCCTGCTAACAAAGCCCAGATAAGGAGAAGCAGAGAGATAAAGCACTAAGTGTCAGGCAGAACAAAGTATCTGTAAAGTGTCTAGAATAGATGAGGGGGGAAAAAAAGAGTGAAAATGAACTGACATCTGAGTAGAGCATTTTTTACTTTAAACTAGAAAAAAATACTCCAGTACTAATAATTTAAAGCATGTGTTGCAGTTCAGGAAGTGTGATGTGAGTTGTATACATCATTTGACATTTATAACTTCTATAATTTACTTTGAATACGTGTATTCATCAAAGATGCACAAAAGTATTTAAAGGGATAGAAAAGATGCTGATAACTTACAAGATTTTTATTTCAAATAAATAGTTTAATTTCATTCCATCAGTTGTCTATGGCTGTGTGTTGTCTTGTTTTAGTAGGTTATATACTAATAAATCTGATATTATAATTGTTAATCCAGGTCACACTCTTTATGAGTTTTGAAAAAAGGCTTTACTGTTTCTTCTGATACGTGACCTTTAACCGATGATGAAGAGTGCTTACTCACTTAGTTTGTGGTTTGTCTGTGTACTCATGAAGATCATTTATTGGTTTAATGGTGATTGCTGGATGACTTGGCTGTGACCCGTAGGCATGAGAGGGAGTTGATGCACAATGAACTGAACAGAATGACACATTTACCAGGTGACCGTTCGTCTGTTTCTGCCATCCTGCTGGATGAATCCCCGCTGTGAATGTTTGTGGGAAAATTCCTTCAGATTCAGATCACCCCAAAAGGAAAGAGTTCTAACACAAAAGCTTTTTTTTGTCATTGAAAGTTTCATCGTTAACCATTTTGATTGCATGTGCAATGATTAATCCCCCCCCCCAAAAAAATTCCCCATCTTAAAGTGGATCATCTTTATTAAAAGTGTATCTAATAGAAACAGTTTGAGTGAATATTCTGCCGTGGGAATAGTGCACTTTGAGGTCAGTTTATTCTATAACAAAAAAGTGAGGTTATTGGACGTATCTTTTTTTCTCTGTTTTTATAGCATGTGTGTTTTTCAGAGAGTTTTCATGTATTAGTCAGAGATAGCATGCCTTTTTGACTAGTCATTGAGAATTTGGTTGGAAGATCTTCACTGAAGTCATTGTGTGTGAATTTTTCCTTCTCCCTCAACCCTGAGGCTAATGGAAAGTTATATCCCCGTAGGGACTGACTCTTGTCAAGCCAGTTTTCTCTTAAATGAGGTGTGACCTCTCATTAGACCCCAGCCAACCGGACAGATCTCTGGCATTTGTTCTGCTGACACAGGGACATCAGCAAGCATTTGCAAATTGGATTTGCATGTTGCGGCATTAGATTGATTGTTTATGGTGTAGATTTAGGCTCTGGATCTTGCACTTTTATTACCAGGAGAATCGCTGAGCATTTTAATGTCTGTTCATTTCACATGTGTGTGTTTTTGTAACTATCTGCATCTTTTAGCACTGTGGATTTTGACTTTTTTCACACTCTCAATAGTTTTGTCCACTAAAAATGCCCAACTGTTATTTTTTTGGCATTTTTCTAAAATGACATTAACTTCTCCAACAAATTACATAATAAAATGATGTATTGCGCATGTTGTGGAAATGGCATTAAAAAAAAACAATGTGTTAGCTAAATAATAAAATTAATTAAACATACTTAAAAAATACACACTTTTTAGATAATCTGTCAAAATTACATCTATATTGGAAATGATGCAAATACAAAAATATCCCCCAAAAATACTAATATATTAACATAGATTTTTGTCCGTGTGTTTAAGATTACATATCTATCAATCAAACATGATCTTCATTGACAGTCTTGTCTACTTGGTAAACAAGTAATTTTTTTTAGTTTTAACAAAAATAAACGTGCCTGTAGTTGAAGAAACACCCATTTCCTAGAGGAAACATTACAGAAAAGCTCTTTTGCTTTGTTGGCTTTATCAGGAAGTGATCTAAAGTGGAGTTCGTATTCTTATACAAACACACACTCATGTGCACATTCACACAAGCTTCCTTCCTTGAGCCATCAGCTGTGACTGGTTGACCTTGCTCTGTTTCCTCTGGACTCAGCATGGCAGAACTGCTCCTGGCTTTTAAGTTTGCTCACAGGCGTTGGTGTTGAAACTATGGCAATCGTTTCCAAGGAGCTGGGGACCGGAAGAGAGAGGGTGTCACAGTTAGGTCATCACTGTCATGCTGCTCTTTGGCACAGAGGCTGAGATGAATTGAGAAAGCTGTTAAAGTGATGCAAAAGACCTTCCTGCTTC
Source organism: Ptychobarbus kaznakovi (assembly GCA_027422405.1). NCBI lineage: Eukaryota > Metazoa > Chordata > Actinopteri > Cypriniformes > Cyprinidae > Ptychobarbus > Ptychobarbus kaznakovi. The sequence continues at coordinate 9,751,456 of CM049807.1, read as the reverse complement.
TTAAGAGGTGCTTTAATGATTCAGACATTGTTCAGACACATTTACCTCTTTTTTTAACTTAAGATTGACCTCCACCCTGACTTCAGGAAGTAGTCCGGGCATATCGATGTGTTTAATAAGACCAAAGCCCTTTAAATGGCATGCTAATGGTGTGAAGGGTTTTTAAAGATATTAACTATTAAAGGGATTGTTCGCCCAAAATCGAGTATTCTGTCATAATTTACTCATTCACATGTCATTCCAAATCTGTATGACCTTTTCTTCTGGGGAACTGACCACTATCCATAAATCTGCTGACACATCTAAGAAGTAGAGACCTGCTTACTGGGGCAGAAACCTCTGACTGTGAACCTTTAAAGACTTTTAAATGGGATTTTAATCAAAAGACAAGACCATAATTTGAGGCTGAGTAAGATTCTAATTGAGTTTTGAGGTCATTTTCTTTGGCACTTGATTTTAAATGTTTATCTTTTTTTTCCCTTTGGACAGAAACTTGTTTACTTATGGGAGGTACATACCTCACAAATGATGATGAAGTATGTACTAAGCCAGTACACGTCTATCAGGAAATATAGTTCCATAAAATTTAACGGTTATCAAATAACCGTCACAAGCCAAAACTCTTGCATAGCCTGAGGGTTGTGCACAATATTAACCCTGAAGAAATATTTTCTATGTGCTCTGATTTAGGACATACAAATCCTAAATCCTTGGACAGATATTGTATAACTGTCTGAGATTCAAAATTGACGTAATCGAGTCTGTTTTCTCATACCAACAAAATAGCAAAATAACAACATAGGATTATTGGAAATCTGTGCCTTTTCCTACTCCAAAAACATACCAGTTTCGAGCTGAAATGAACAATAGAGGCAGCAAAACATCAACAACTTTTATATTCTTCCTTTTCACACATATTATATTAGCAGATTATCAATGAATAAAAGCTTATTGTGTGTGGTTTGTTGCACAATACTATGTTTTATAACCTTAAAGGGCTCCTATTATGGATTTGTTTAAGTTACCTTTTATGCAGTGTATAACACCACTCTAATGCAGAGTTCACACTGCACGATTTTCAGTCATCGGATCACTGCTGTTTTCACACTGCACGACTATCTGGGGTGTCATTCAATCGCTGCTGTTTTCACACTGCACGACTATCTGGGGTGTCATTCAATCGCTGCTGTTTTCACACTATCTGGGGTGTCACGCTGCTGTTTTCACTATCTGGGGTGTCATTCAATCGCTGCTGTTTTCACACTGCACGACTATCTGGGGTGTCATTCAATCGCTGCTGTTTTCACACTGCACGACTATCTGGGGTGTCATTCAATCGCTGCTGTTTTCACACTGCACGACTATCTGGGGTGTCATTCAATCGCTGCTGCACGACTTTTCACACGCTGCTGTTTTCACCACTGCACGACTATCTGGGGTGTCATTCAATCGCTGCTGTTTTCACACTGCACGACTATCTGGGGTGTCATTCAATCGCTGATTCACGCTGCTGTTTTCACTGCACGACTATCTGGGGTGTCATGCTATCTGGGGTGTCTTCAATCGTTTTCACACTGGGGTGTCACAATCGCTGCTGTTTTACTCTGGGGTGTCATTCAATCGCTGCTGTTTTCACACTGCACGACTATCTGGGGTGTCATTCAATCGCTGCTGTTTTCAACTGCACGACTATCTGGGGTGTCACAATCGCTGCTGTTTTACCTGGGGTGTCATTCAATCGCTGCTGTTTTCACACTGCACGACTATCTGGGGTGTCATTCAATCGCTGCTGTTTTCACACGACTATCTGGGGTGTCACAATCGCTGCTGTTTTACTATCTGGGGTGTCATTCAATCGCTGCTGTTTTCACACTGCACGACTATCTGGGGTGTCATTCAATCGCTGCTGTTTTCACACTGCACGACTATCTGGGGTGTCATTCAATCGCTGCTGTTTTAACACTGCACGACTATCTGGGGTGTCATTCAATCGCTGCTGTTTTCACACTGCACGACTATCTGGGGTGTCATTCAATCGCTGCTGTTTTCACACGACTGGGGTGTCACAATCGCTGCTGTTTACTACGACTCTGGGGTCATTCAATCGTCATGCACGACTCTGGGGTGTCAATCGCTGCTGTTTTCACACTGCACGACTATCTGGGGTGTCATTCAATCGCTGCTGTTTTAACTGCACGACTGGGGTGTCACAATCGCTGCTGTTTTCACTACGACTCTGGGGTGTCATTCAATCGCTGCTGTTTTCACACTGCACGACTATCTGGGGTGTCATTCAATCGCTGCTGTTTTCACACTGCACGACACACTGCAACTATCTGGGGTTGCATTTACAATAGGAAGAATCGCCGACAACTCTGTCTGGTCCGCAAACTACAGTCTGAAGGAAATAATGCAAGATCACGCTCAAGTGAACACACAATGATGAAAGCACAAATCTATAAGTAGCCAGTGAAACCAACATTTTATAATGAGTTTATTTCGTATAGCCTATAAAAGCCCTCAAAGTGATGAAAAAGAAAAAGGCAATAAATATTTTGTCCTGTATAGAAGAATATTATTTACAGGAAAAACCCTAGCCCCTTCTTCATCGTTATGTAGCCTACCTGATCTCTATATTCTAATGCCAAAATGTAGATAGTTGTTTGTAAATGGCTTTGTAAAAAAAAAGGCCTCCCCGAGCTTCCCGCTGCCCTGTATCTTGCTCTCTCATTGGCTGTAGGTCATCGCCGATGTAGTTTTCAGTCAGAACTCATTCACACAGCAGGATTGTGAATTGCCGACAGCTCCAGATATTTTGCATGCCAAATATTTCGCATCGGCGATTCCCTCAGATCGCGTCTTTGATAATTCACACTGCGCGATTGTCACTCGTGTGAACGAGCACCGATTTGCCTCCGATGTCGGCATTTGCCGTGATTTATCAAAACCTGTCAGCGAGTGAAAAATCTGGCTAAAATCGTGCAGTGTGAACTTCGCATAAGTGAATGAAAACATTCTGCAGAGTTTTAAATCTGAAAGTGCACCGTGTATAAAGTAATTGGCCACATACACACTGCAAGTTTCAGGAGTGACGACTGCATTTAAATGCGAGAGTGAGTCCTGTAAATTATCATTCCATGTGTGTACGGAACAGCAGTCATTCTCGCATTCGTAACTAAAAAGCAACATTTTGCCATCTTGTGGGAGTGAATAAGACTTTACTGTTTCGCTTCTTATGCTTTGCTAAAAAAAAAATGTTGTGAACTTGTGAAGGCTTTTTCTGCTGATGAGTTTAACAACACTCGCAGCACGGATAACAGTTAATAGCTGCACAGGAGTGAGCGCGTTTCAAAGTTTTATGGACCTATTTCATGGACTCATTAATGTCTGTAAATGAAGAAATTAAAATATAAATATTAGTTGTGAAATTTTACAGTTGTACTATAAAATAAAATGGTTATTTTTCTTAAATACTTAATTTCTGACATTATGATTTTAATTATGATTAAGCTTATAGTAATGCCAATTGTTTTTTTTATCTCAAATATTTTGGTGGGTCTTGAAATAGATTATACTTGTCTAGGTGGGTCGTGGAATGGAAATGTTTGGGAACCCCTGCACTAGATGACCATGCAACTTTTCTAGAGGGGCTGAACGAGTTCCTGAGGGGAGTGGAATGCTTGGCGCGCTCTTCATTTTACTGTGTTTGGCACATGCATTCTCCTCAGAGATCCCTGCGAATGTCAGCGATGGGATGATCTAGAAGTTTCCAGCCTTTTTTCGTTTCTTTTGTCTTGTGTGAAAAATTACAGAGGAGACTGAGAAACAAAAGAGAGCAAGAAAGGGTGATCTGAAGGTTAGAGCTGCTCATTGATGCATTAATGTCATGGTTTGTCAAGCGATCACAGTATCTGACCACATCTGTGCTTTCAGGCCTCTGTGTGTCACATTTTCAGCTGATTTTCTTCTCTTTGGCCAGAGACGAGTAGATTGAAAATTGTTACTTATTATATGTTAGGAACTTAGGATTCTTGAACCATTCGTATTGATCTCATTTTGAGACTTCACCACATCAGCAAACTTTCCACTAGTCTCACAAACTCTCTCTCTCTCTCTCTCTCTCTCTCTCTCTCTCTCTCTCTCTCTCTCACTCACTCTGACACTCACCACTTCCAGCTATTGTGAGGCTTAAATCTCTCTAAAAAAAGGTGCTGGCAATTAGTAATAAAAATGTAGGATGTGGTTTTGATGGCTATTGTGTGCGGTTACATTTCTGCTGAATTCCTATTAGAGTTGTGAGCTATGTTCTCAAAGAACCTCTCACTTGCTCGCTTTCTCTCTCTCTCTCTCTCTCTCTCTCTCTCTCTCTCTCTCTCTCTCTCTCTCTCTCTCTCTCTCTCTGCAGCTGCTTTGAGGACCAGTAGGAGTCACTGTTCTACACGAGTCTTACCTTTTTCCATCAGGTGAAGATATTACTGGTTTGACAAACCTGTTTTTGAGATCAGATCGCTGTAATATATGATTCAATGTGGTCTATGGCCACACTGAACTACTTAAATGCAAGTAGCTTTTTCATTTAACTTCTATTACAGTATTAATGTACATTATGATGCTGTGCAATCATTCAGCCTCATTCTTCTTCATTCAAACACATCTGCTTGTGTTGTAGCATTGGTTATTGAGTAGGGATGTGCAACAGCGATCAAGTACTCGAGTACTCGGCCATGACAGCGATGATCGATCATGAAAACGATGATCGTGGAAAAAAAATCTTATTGGTTAGAGCAGCACTGTGGGCGGCACCCTGAGCTCTGATTGTTTAGCTTGCAGCAGTATGAGGTTCAAAGTATAGAGAAGAGAGAGAAGCTCATTTGAAGTCAGGAGTGATGTCTGGGTATGTAATCAGAATAATTTAATATAGGATGCTTTGGGATATTAACATTTATTTACATAAAGCTTAATGCGCTGCACATTACCAGTGGTTAGTTTCATGCTCAAATGCAATGCCCGATATTGACTGAGTTATTTGAGGCGGTCATATTGCTTTTAGATAATTTTTTTCGTCATATTTGTTCAACAGTAGACATACTTAAATTAAAATTGTTTTTGTACTTCGTATGGCTTCAAAAACATGCAGGTGATTTTAGGAATCACTTGATAATGTAGATGAAAATATAGCACAAATCTGCCATAAACATTAATGACATAAGCATTATAATGAGAACTTTATAGGATGTGAAATCTATAGTAAATCCCGTCCTTACCCGTGTTTCAGCGCGTTGTTGAAAGTGCATCACGGCGGGAGCTCTCTCTTGTGCGCGCATTTCTCTCTCGCTATAGCTCGTAACTTAGTTCACTGGCGTATGCATCCTTTTGTGCAGATACAAGTTGTAATGTTAAGTCTATGTTATGTATCTAAGCTTATCTGATTATTATCATAAGAAGTGTCATAGAACGGGTTTCAGTTTATTGGAATAAAATCAACTTCACCTCAGGCAGCTATTCTTTTTTTAGATGCTTCTTTTATAATTACATTACTGCATCATAATCATAATCTAACATCTAATCATGTGTTCATGTTTTCATTAGGGCTGTCAAATTGTAGAAAAACTACATTCGAATTTTATACTAAAATATTATCACAATTCGAATTATATTCGAATTTAAAAGGCATAAATTCAGTTTGGGAAAAAAAAGCTTTTGGCTTCTCTCCTGAGGCCACAAGAGGGCGCATCGAGCTAAAAATGACCAAATGCACGTTTCTTCCAAGTAGGGCTGGGCAATATGAGCCAAAATTCATATCTCTGTATTTTTTGGCTGAAATGGAAATATTTTCATGGCTTTCTAACCTTTATAGATGGAGAATATACCTGTGAAATGTAAATAATGCATTTAGGAAAAGAGCACATTGCTCAAACAGCACGTCTCTGTCAGGGCACACGCAGCCTTTCTGTCAGAGCCGCTTTAAACTCAAAGATTTATCATTGCTGATACACGTAATTTATTAACATTTAATCATACGATCGCAAGGTTCATGTTTACGCTGTTAATATGCACGTTAGCTAGCAAGCTAGTTTCTTAATATAGTAATTACATGTTTTTTTTAAAGTTGAACTTACATGAATTTGACATGGCTTTGGGCTCTTGTGTGAGACGCGAGTGCAACCATGATAGATGTCCCTCAAAAAAAATTCAATAAATATGCGTTCTGTGTGAACGGCTTGGTTTCAGTTTTGAGGTAAACAACATCTTCTCCATATTGATGTTCTCTTTTTCCACAATATTTTGAATGTGCAGGCAAAAAAAAGCATTAAAATGCAACGACACCTCGTCATCGCATTTTGTGTGCCAGGCTGCCTGACGGACACCTAAAATTTGAATGCAGCGTTTTGCATTCGAATGTGGATTTTTATTTTAAATTCGACGAATATTCAAAAAAAAAAAAATTTTTTTTTTTGACAGCCCTAGTTTTCATAGACATGTTTTCATGTCATTTTAATTTTTAACATTCATTTTTCATAACAGTCTTCAGATATTTTCATTATCTCCATTTCGGCCATGCCCCGCCTGTCGAGTACTCAGTCAATCTTTTTTAAACCTATCGATGATCGAAATAAGAAATTGACAAAAATGCTGTCCCATAACAGTGGAAATAGCAGTGGAAGTTTGCGTAGGCCCCCTAGTGGGCTAACCCCCTGGTTGAGGACCACTGAAGACAGGCTCATGACATCACAATACAATAAATATGTCTTTGTTCAGGACTGAAAATGTTTCCAGTACTCTGTTTCATGTTGGTTTAAGGAAAATAAAAATAGGTGCATTTTGGTACAGAGGTAGTCTCTGTTAGGTCTGTGGTCTTTATAAGTCACAAAAATCAAGAAGTAACAACTGTATAGATTTGTTGTGGTAGAAATTTAAATTTTGACACATTCCTTTAACTCCCCCCATGTCAAGTAGCGTCCGATATTTTGAACTCAGGAATGCCAAAATGACACAAAAAACGTTCTTTAAATGCAAACACAATTCACACAGTTTTTATTAAACCGCCCCATGAGGCGCCTGCGCGCTAGCTAACAAGCTTGCTGGTGCTAAGTCAACCACCTAGATATTTCCATCTGAGGGAAAAAGAAAGGATGTGATGTTCAAATATGGTAACTACAGTGAACATTATTTGGCGTTTTACACCACAGACTGTGGAAAATATAATTATATTTTCGGCTTTGAAATGCTAATAGCTAGAGTTTATTTTTCTTTGGTCGCCTTTCCGTCGTTTCGCACAAACAGTAGGGCATAGTTTTTTTGAGAGCTGATATAAAATTGTGGAAAATAAATCTTACTCGTTTTGTGTGTGTGCAATTTCTTTTCTCTGGAGTTATTCAACAGTTCAACATATTGTCCACTACTGATTTTCACTGATCTTTGAAGTACTCAGCAATCTTCACTTAGTAAATAAGAAATTTTTCTCTCCCACAGAAAGGGTTGATGCTGAGGTCACTTACTCAGTAGTTTTTGCCTTGGCTTAGATCAGTGGTTTTAAACTGGTTTTGCTTCAGGACCTAGATTTAACAGTGGGAATTAAGTGATGACCACTTAGTTTTCGTTTTTCACTTAAAGTTTTTGCCTTGGCTTAGATCAGTTTTTATTTTATTTTCATGGGAATTAAGTGATGACCCATACAGAACCAACATGCCATTTTTGCTCACAACGTATTCAGTTGAGAACCAGTGGCCTAAAATAGATCTCCGGTCCTGTCCGAGGGAGTCGGTTTAAAATGAAAAGCAGTCTAGATGGAGCAGTTTTTCCTACTAAATCATCTTCAGGTCCTTGTTCACATGTGTCCTCCTCAGGCTCTCGGTGCTGGAGAGAACAAAAGAGCTGCTGTGTGGTGCGGAAGTGAGTGGTGGTTTCTCATCTGCATGAAGCATGCTGCAGTGCTGGACACATGGCGACAAACAAGCCTTTGACTGCATCTGACTCAGTTTTCTCTAACTGCCTCCTCACCATGACCCTACATTCCCAACAGCTCTGGAAAACAGGGCGGCAGCCGCCCACTGAGGTTTGCTGCTTAATCAGTGTTTCCCATGTAAAAGGTTTAAAAAAAAGATTGCCTGGATTTTTGTGCTCTTTTAATGCAATTTAGCATGTTGGTATGTAAATTTTACATTGTTTATATAACATTTGGCAGACTGTCATGAAGCTTATCACAATAAATCAGATTCAGATTCAGAGATATAAACTCTAAAGTAAGTGTAAGTGTGTGTGTTTGAAGTTCTATAAATTACTAAGTCATGCGTAGGTTGATTGATCTGGATTTTTTTATGTTTTTCACTACAATATACGGGTGTAACGATTCATCGATATGGATCGATATATCGATACGATGTATGACGATACGATGCATCGATGCCACGCGTAAAATATCGATATCTGTAGTATAAAAAGGCACCTTTATTTGGGCACTGTCCACATTTTCACATAATGTCCGTCTATGCATTACCGCCAATGCGTGCATTCTCGTTCAATCTCACGTATCACGACTAGATATAAGGACTGCCCGAAGGCACAATGCGAGCATAAAAGACGCTCTGGATTGTTAGAGTAACAGTCAAAAGATGTACTACCAAGATGGTAGTAGTGGTAGTAGTAGTAGTAGCCTAATTCAAAGTAATAATGCATAGCTCAAAACTTAAGCACCTTCTCAAAACATTTCTGAAGCTTTTTGTTTATGTTTGCTGACAGACACCAGTGTGTCCCACAGACTTGCAAATGCAAATGAATTCTCTGCCAGCAGAAGGTGCTGTTGGAGCGCAGATATAATGGTTTCCCCGGTAACGGCTGTAATCAATTAAGCACTGCGCTCACAAAAGTTACATAACAGGAAACCCGAAATGAAAACCACATCTAGCTTTTCTGAAAACGGTCGGTTCTTTTCAAAGATACATTCATAATAAAAAAAACATGCACCGCATTTTTATTTTGAAATGTGCAATGCTCATGTTTCAACAAAGTATAAGCCTTTTGGAAAATCTATTGTGCCGGTCAGTTTTGATATTGTGATGAGCCGCCACAAATAAATCAATTTATGGAAAACACTTGGACACTGCTATAAGTCAAATGGCCATATAAGTGATAAAAAAATTAAATAACAAAAACGGTGAAATGTCACCCGATTACGTCAAACATCATAGTACGCTCACTGAATGTCATGACAACGAATATCACGAAGGAAAAGTTTGAATATCTCGTCCTTCGCTTTCATTTCGGACCATTTTCAAAAATACATTTAAAAAAAAACAACAACAACAAATGATTTACAAGTTTAACATGCGTTTATCAAAGTAGGAAATATAGCCTAATTAGTGCTCTTGAGATATGAAATGGAGGCAGGTCTGGATTGAATTCCCTCCGGGTCCGGATCTGGGCTTTAGGTGCGATCCACCATTTATGAGTTTGGTTAAGTCCGGACTTTGAGGTCCTCCGAAGCATCGTCTCTTCTCAGGTAGTTTATAATCTCTGTCCCTCGGGTCCGGAGTGTTTGAGAAGCTAGTTTATAATCTGGCTGTTGGCCCTGACTCTGCGGGGTCGTAATGTGAAGGCCCTCCACAACTGTGAGTGTGTGCTTTGTGCAGCTCTTATCCTTTTACAAACACCAGGCTTCCTCTTTCTTGACTTGGGCCTTGTGGTTTTGACTGGGGATGAGTGTGTACAGCTGGCTCCCCTGCTCTTGTGTCGGGGTCAGAGAGCCTCTGTGCCAGCTGTACCCCTCACACCCAGGGTCAGACGGACACGCTGGCATGGCTTGTAACAGCCGCTTGTGGCCATATCGTGTGTCTCTTAGCATCCAGCAGGAATAATGATATCTGTTCTTATCTGTCTGTCTGCATGTTCTTCAGGGGATAAACTCAATGCCAGCAGTGCGAGCCAAGCTGTTGATCAAATTAGCACTGGATCCAAGGATATGGGGGGGCTTGGGGGGTGCAGTCAGAGGGCTGAGGAGACCGGCGGTTGTAAAGTGATACTGCTGTTGTTTTGTTGTGAAGCATGTTGCGTGATCAGTAATCTGATATAGCTGTTTCTGCATATGTCATGATGATGGTCATTCTCTCAGTGGCCTGCTGTGATGTGTCAGAATGCAGATTAATATTTTTCTTCTGTTCTGAAATCAAGAGTTGTGACTACTGCCTGGGTATGTACCTATATTACAATTCTGGCCAATTCGATAATGATTATTTACATTTTACATCTGATAACTTAATCAGACTTAAACAAAACATTTAAAATGCTTTAAGTTAGTGTTGTCAAAAGACCCGGTACTTCGGTACCAACTGACGAGCTACGCGATATCGCAGATTAATCGCATTCGATTATGAACGCTATATCGCGTAGCTTGTCAGTGAACTACGGTTCTGTCTATTAACTGCCGATCCATTTGAAAACAGGTGATGGTGATTTACCTCCAATCACGGAGCCGGCTTTACTGACGAGATGCGCATGACAATCGCGTTCGATTAATTGCACAGCCCTAGTTCTTGGCACCAATTTCGGTACCAAAGCAAAACACAAAAATATGCTAATTAAAAAAATTTTTTTTAATTAATAAAGTAATTTTTTTTTTTTTTTACAAAAATCAATGCCATTCTTTATGCTTATTTAAAATTGTTTAAAGTTTTTCCAAAAGCACAGACTAATTAAGTAAAAAGGCTATTTTGATTACCCCATTACAGTCACTTTACAGTTAGTGCTATCAAGTAGCCTAATATTTTTCTGGCACAATGTCTTTAAGATAAACTTTTATTTCGACGGGTTGCTGTGAATACCTTTACATTTCTGTGTGTAGCTATATGATATGAAGCTGGTTTTACTCAAATGAAACAGTAAAATGCTTGTGAAGTGACTCAGAGCAGTTCTGGAGATGTTGTTTATGTATTTATGTCCTCATTGAGACGGCAGATGATGAAATCACCGCAAGCATCAGGTGCGCTTCAATGTATGTAGTAAAACAAAATACGCGTGTCTCTGCCATTCATTCATGCAGAACATGCAGGACTGCGGGATTCATATTTGAATCGACTTTTGCTGCTTAATATGAGCTAAAAATGATCTGATTCCAAGCTCTTGTTTGTTTCATGTGGACAGGGGTTTCCCACTGCAACAAAGATGCAAATATATAATTATTTGAGCAGATAATTTAGTTCACTTAAGATAGTTAATAATGTTCCAATGAAGGAAACTAGCAGCAAGCATGATTTTGAACTAGAAGTTAAACTCAATTACTTAAGATAATGAGACTGAACATTCCTGATTGGAATTTGTTTACTTGCTAGAATTCACAGGTGACTTTGTATTGAAAGTTGTTTCTCTATGGGCTCTGTGAGGTTTTTTGGTCCTAACACAATCTCAGATGGGATCATGTATTACATACTTTCATAGCCATGTAAACTGTGCACTTATGACCACTGTAAAAGTGAAGCCTTAAGACAAATGGTTTGCATTAGTCTATGAGAAGAATAAATCGGCCCTTCTTTCTCAGCACTGGGGAACAAAGATGGCGCAGCTCCATTGTTTATCTGCTGTAAGACCTCCTAGCAAGTGAACAAATGTCACGCTCTCGCCTCCAGCTTCTTTCTCTCCTTCTGACATCTGCATGCAGGGCTTCCAAGAAACTGAAAAGGGAACATGGTTGGAGAAAGTGAGTAGATGCTCTTTGGCTGACAGAAACACTGGAGATGGGTGCATGTTCACAAGATCTCTTGCTGTTGAAGGAGAGGAGCAGATCTGGATGGGTTCCTACAAGTAGCATCTGGGAAAACTTTGGCAAATGGGTTTCTTTTTTTTATTTGGGGGGAAAATGCTCAAACAATTAAGCAAATGCCTGTGTTGTTTTAACCACAGGTTTGAGTGGTTTATCTAGTATGCGGTCTCCTTTTAAACACAGAGTTTGTTGCTTTCACAAGCACTTCAGAAGAAAACCAGAAAGGAGGCTTCTCAAAAAGTGCAAAGATGCAGAGAGCGAAGGATTTGCCCTCAGAGAACGGGAACGCTGGCTCTTGGAATTGTTGTAAACACAGCCAAACATCAGAAGGGTTTATTTTCGCTCCGTGTTAATAAAAACTGATGTTGAAACTCGAGCCCCCCCTCTGGTGGGTGAAAGAAGGGAAGTGGATTATTGTCAAGAGCCACAGCCTGCAATTTATGATGCCCTACATCAGGAGTTGCCATGAATGCTGCCTGTTCAGTTTCATGGTACACGTTTGGAGTGACCACAATAATCTGGCACGTCTGATTCAACAAGTAAACAAGGTTATTATTGGTCTTACTCATTTTCCCTCCAACATACAACTTGCAGCATGAGACACAGTAATTTTCCATACATGGGTCATTGAAAAGCGGACAAATCAACTCATCAATTAAGAGTGTAATCTAAGGCCCAATCCCATTTCTACCCCTTAGCCTTTCCCCTTTCTCGATTCTCTTTTGGTTGGAGGGGTAAGGGGAAGGGCCAGAGAGCCCTTCAAACAAAGATTTTTCATGACCACACTACAAATGAATGGGTATGAATCAGCTCAGCGTATTTATAACAAATTTGATTAGTGGCCTCAAATAGTGCACAATTTTTAAATCAGTTTAATAATGCATTGCTGGAAATACTTGTGAAATACTATGAACTCAATTGATTTTATTAGTTATGACGTGAATTTCATAAAATCCTAAAGTGTTTTTTATTTCAGATTTATATAAATTTAAGTAAACAATGTGAAGATGTATGACATGCGTGCATACACACTAAATTGAGCTTATAAAAAAAGCTTGTAAATCATACAGAATTAGTTTTTTTGAAAATGTAGAAATGCAGACCGTTTTCTGGAAGCTTTCCATACAATAGAATGTATGTTTTGTACAGTATAAAATACGGCTATGGAGAGTCCCCACAAGGATAGTAAACCAGACGTGCGTGTAAATATAATCTCTCTCAAAATTTCTCACTGAATAATTGGTCCCAAAAACTCTCTGAAGAATTGGAAGAACAAAAGCTTGGCTCAGGTAATTCAGAACTCATAAATCATTGGTGCTGGACAGTATAAATTCTTGCTCTGTTTTGACTCAATTCAGGACTGGGGGGGGTAGACAGGCAGCCGCTTAGCTTTGTGTGTGTGCCTATGTGTGCGCGCTTTGTCAGGCAGATAGACCTCCTGCTTTCATTCTCTCTCTCTTTTTCCTCTTGCTATCTATTTTCACTGAGTTCTCTGGAGTTGCTGAGGGTGTGGTGAGCTAGTGTCACATGATACTGTGTAGGTGGAGTCAGAGAGAAGCCCAGAGACTCCATCTGAGGCTCACACTGGAGGTTTAAGGCTGAGCAGGGACGAGCAGAGGGTAGGTCAACACATTCACTCTGTCTTCCTCTCTTTTTCATTTTCTTTCGCTCTATCTCCCATTCTGTTTGTGTATTGCTGCCTCTTGCTTCTTTACAAGCATTGACTAACATTGTAGAAAAGTTAACTTAAAAACAAGCTGGAACTTTGTGTGTGTATATGTTGGTGTGTCTGCAAATACATGTCTGTATAAGTATGATTTTTCCATGTTCACACCTCAGACTTGCCCTGTTTTCCATGTTAGAGCTTCACGAATGTTTAAACTGGAAAGTTCTGAGCAGGGAAGAGCATCTGTGAGTTTGCAGAGGGGGCATGTTTGCCTGTTCCGCTCTCCTTTTTCATCCTTAACTCCCTGTCTGCACCTTCTGTCTTGGCCTTGTAATTAAATGTGTGCAGGTTACAGGGCTGCATGAGACCCAGACACACTAGCCCTGTGTAATTTCACCTCCTCAAAGCCTAATTGTTCCTATACATTTTTCTGTAGGAAGGAGGGTTTTATTTCACCCCAGAATAAAAAATAATATATATATATATATATATATAGAGGGAAAAAAGAATATGTAATTAATATATATATATATATATATATATATATATATATAATTCCTTTTAAAACATTACAGTTATGAGAAATTGGGTAAATTTGCTTAATTGACTTGAAAATATATTATACAGTTTATACTCATTTATATGCCTGCCTGCCGACATCCTGCAGGGAAACCAAGAAGAAATCCACACACTCTTCCTCTTGTCATGTCTGTTATGATCTGTTTGTTTGTGTGTGAAAAACACTCGGGTGTTTTTCTCATCCATTTACTTCAGTCCATTTCAGTTGCTACCAATGACACTTTCACAGACTTGTCACTATTTGTTGAGGTGTTAAAATTATGGGAAGAGCTGTCTGGAGTAACAGCAAAGTCAGCATTTCTGTTGTAAACAGGTTTTACATACAGCCATAGCTTGATATGAAATAGAGTCACTAACGCTAAAAATAAATAGTTTAGGCCAAGAGTCAATAGCACACTGTGTGTAGGTGGCTATTTAGAGACTGTTAGATGTATTGCAAGCCAGAGATGTTCACTGCTAATAAAGTGAAACCACTTCTACTGTCTTAAGAGCACATTTTGTTCCTCGTTTGGGAGAATCTCCTCATTTTGATGAGTCATCTCAAACTCCTCGCTGCCCATTCTCTATTTATACAGTCGACATACTCATACTCTCCCAAACCCAGAGCAGCAGACCTCTGAGGGTTTCAGCCCACTTCCACTGAAAACTCCACAGGACTTTTAGAAGGATTCTTGCGGGTTTGAAATGTTTCCCGTAATTGGCTTTGTTGGGAATATTCATGGTGTGTGTGTTTCTGCTTTCCTGTATATGTCTGCTAGCATTAAACCCTTTGGTCTTTGGCAGTAATGAAGCGTGGTCACCCTGTACCTTCTGTGGTGAGGAGAGCCACAGTGGTTAACTGTCATTAATACCTGCCCGGCACATGAGGTTATCACAAACATGCTTTCATAGGCACTGCTAGTGTCTGTCATCACACCTGTAAAGCCAGTACTGATTTGCAATGCAAAGTATTGGGGAATGTCTAGATTTAACGGATGGCAAGAATTGAAATTCATGCCTCCAACTGTAATTCATTTTTTCAGTGGACTTTTTCAATGGTCATTCTTGTTCCAGTGAACAACTGATGAGCATTAGCAGCTTCCAGCGCTGTCTGCTTGTGTTCTCTCTTCCATGATCGCTGTTCTGACTCAGAGGTAATAACATATTTCAGCAGCATTACATGGCCAAAACAGATATTAGACGGCAATCGGAAGTTATTACAAACACTAGAGGGTGGTTTAAAGTGAGTTTTGAGTAAAAGTGGAATATAAATCTTATTGTCTTATGTAGCATGATGTTACAGTGTGCATGAATGGTCACGTAACACGTGCTTTCGGTCGTGTAGTATGAACAGACATCTGCATATGATCGGAACTCCACGCAGCTCCCGCAATACTCTCCATTGGAAATGAATGACTTCCGGTCTGTCGCTTGTCGGAGATAGTGGAAAGCCAGCTTGAAACGCAGTGGAAACGCCAGTATGACGAGGATCGTTTTCATTTTAAAACAAAAGCGCACCAGTGTAAATGTAGCCTTCTAACTAAGGGGGCTGGGATGCATTCACACTACAGCCTCACATGTGAGCCACATCTCTGAGTGTAACCGGTGTAAACTAGTAGGCGTGTTCAGCTTGACGCAGACCGACTGTGCAGACCGATTGGTGTATTACAGTACCTTGAGAGCCATAACACTGATCGATCTGAGCCGCTCCACTTCTAGTCGAACACACCTAGTGCTGCAGGCTTATTGGCTCACTGGTGTTGATGAGATTAACCCCTTAGGTATCGAAATTTGGTACAGAGCGACGAGACGTTTTTCGATACTCGATGGTATCGAGGCAATTCGGTCAGTGCCTAAAAAGTATTGAACTCAATACCCAGCCCTAATTATGAGTGTGAATTATTTTCAAGATAAACAATAAAAGTCACCTTAGGCTATTTAAGCAAATAGTAAATATTCATTTTTTTCATAAACAATAGCTTGCTTTTCTGGTCTGTTCACGTTGAAGTATTATCTGGCGGTTTTACTGTATTTGATCACATTGGTCATGAGACCTATTTCAAGGATCAACAACTCAAGATGTTTTCTGAGCATATTTGGACACTCATATGACTGAGCTATGTGAATGTGTTCATTTATCTCAATACAGATAGCGTGCAGGAATCTCTATTTGAGCCTGTTTCTGAAGAGCTGATAGTGAATTTAAAAGGCCCTTTTGCAACAGGAATGCTGAGGAATAGCTTGTGTTCTATCTCTCATGTGATCTTCACTGGTCTTCCACATTGCAGAAGTGATGTCACTGTGCTTTATTTGCTTTGCCTTGATTCCCAGATGTTGTGTTTCTCCTGGTTGTCGTCAAATCCGGTGTTTTCACCTTGAGGTCAGATCCATGATCCATCTTTCAAAGGCCCTTCCAGTCATTCCACAGATACACTTTAACCCCTCAAGACTACCGTTAGATCACATGTTAAGAATGCCAGGGACAAATTCCCAGAGGTCCTATTACTATTACAGGTGGCTCATATCTGTTTAGCCAGAGGAACAGATTGCGGATGACTTCATTTCGACTAAAAGCTTGTTGGCAGAACATTTCTTCTTTGCGCGTTGTAATATTTTGGCAGTCAGGAACGTTAATACGTATTCTATAACAACATTAGGAGTTGGTGAGCTTGTTAGCCAAGTCACATTTATTTTCATTTCAGTTTCTTCAAACGTAAAAGTGGATGAGCATACCATTTCGAAATGTTTCCTGTTCCATATCGTTTTTCACATCGTCCTTATCACTCACTCACACTTCTGCTGTCCTTTGCCAGTTTGGGAGTACGATATCCCTCACTTCCAGACGTGTTCCATTGTGTGCATGACAGTGACACCATCTGCTTTTACAACCCCGAGCATTATAGGTCATCCTCCCCGGCCCAACACTCTGTGGCCTGACACTCTGTGTTTGTGTAGAGTTAACATCAATTTCCCTTCTGCATTGAACTGCTCTCTGTAGGAGGCCACAATTTGCTTATTCTCTCTCTCTCTCTCTCTCTCTCTCTCTCTCTCTCTCTCTCTCTCTCTCTCTCTCTCTCTCTCTGACCTTGCTTGAATTGTTCTGTAAGTCTCTAATCAGCTTGAACTTGCCTAGACTGCTTTTGTAGTTTTAATCATAATCTTTTAGCCAACTATATGCATCTCGCTGTATATTGCATATCCTCGGGCATATTCCAGGCAGTACTTAGTGTTTTTTTATCATTTACTTCTGAATAGTAAAGGTTTTAGCAAAGTAATTGCTCCCCTGAGCAATGGCGTTTTTTTTGTACCCCTGCAATCTTTGAAATGGTAATGGTACCATTTGACAAAAATATAGTGTAGAAGACAAGATAGATTAAACATCTTGCCTTTTTTTTCTTGGAATCATGTTGGGGATGTATAAGTATAAGAACAGACATATTGAACAAGTTTGTGACCATTTTTCCAGAGCTCACAGGAAATGTCTTATCAGCTGAAGTTAAGTTATATCTCTTATATATGGGTTTGTTGTACAGCTCATGTCTGTCTGGTCATCTGGGGTTCTGACAAATCAAACAGGTACTTCAATTAGGGCTAGAGGTGCACCATATATTTGTACTATATTGGTTATCAACGTATATTAGATATTGTAAATTAATCTGTGGCTCAGTATTGGATACACAATAGTGTTTCAAATTTTGGGGTCAATACATTAATCTTTAACCAATGCTGCATTTATTTAGTAAAATCAGTAATACTGTGAAATAATATTAAAATATAAAATACCTCATTAAAAAATTAAACAATCTTTTGTAACATTATAAATGTCTTTTACGGTTACTTTTGAACAATTTAATGCTTTCTCGAGAATAAAAGTATATTTTGTATTTATTTTGACAAGTAGGATAAATAGTGTATAATTTTAGATCAACAGTTAACATGAAAATAATTATGAGCTTATCAGTATTGAACAGAATTTTCCCTGCTAACAGACTGTCTTAATCCTCTTTGGCTAAATATAATCGGTTAGTCTTGATAGTTAGAAGACCACTCGTGCTTGTAAAGATGCCTTTCTTTACAGATGGCCCAAACAGGAAGTCACTGCTATTCAAGAAATATGGTCTCACAGCTTGATCTGAGCACTGTGGACTCCGTTTAGTCTGGGATGAGACCGTTTCTTTCTCCGTATGCTCTTGCCAAATCCTCTGGGGCCGCTTTACAAGTGTCCCACCACGGACACAGTCTGTGATTTGCAACCTTTACCTCAGGCTGGGAGGAATAAATCAGTCGTTCAGTCTGACTTCCTCTCTTCGTACTCTTTTTGCTGGCATCTATTTACAAAGCTATTGAATGCTTGGAGACTTGACAGCGTTAGAAGAAAGATGTTTTTTTGCCTGTAATTGAAAACAGCGAGCGACTAATACCGTCCAACTCTCGAGTTTCTGATGGAAAGTTGTGTTTTTGTCTGTTGAGATCTTGGTATGTTGTTGGATTGTTTTTAACAAATCACTTGTGTTATGCAAAAGGCTAATTAAAAAAATAGCATAATGTAAGCCGTAGTTGGATTTTCACTGTTGTTGATAATAGCTGCTTGTGTTGTTTGTAATGGCAGGAACTGTGATTTGGTTCTCATTACGTTAAAAATGTAAAATGCTGTTCTGATGATGGCATGGAAACAGATTTGTTATTTGTAGGGATCCCATGTTAGTTAAAAACAAGTCTCGGGGTTCCAATATTCTCCAATCCAGGAAACTGCTATCAGCCACAGGACTGTGTTCACCTCTCCTCTCACCCTTATGTTGTTTTTCTCTGTGGGAGTTTCAGTGTTCAGTTGGCCCATCTAATCTCCTCAGGCATGGAGTCTGTTAGTGGTGGAGGCCCCCAAACCTGTCAGTCGACACCGTGTCTGTCATAGAAGTTCACTTAGTGATGACTCAGAGGAATGACAGAGGATTGCACACATTTTCACTACGGCCTTTGATCTTGAGTGTTTAAAGTGCCTTATAAAAATGTTATGTTAATCTGAAAATGAGAAACATAATTTATTCCCTGTCAGGTTACTTTTCTTAATTAAAATACAAAATAAATGGTCTTTGTGTGCAAAAAAAAAAGTAGTTAAGTTTAGGTATTAGGTAGGTATGTGGTCATGCAGAATCTGGCATCAATATGTGCTTTATAATTACTAATAAACAGCCAAAATTAGGGATGCACCGATATGAACATTTTGGCCCATACCGATAACCGATAATTCTTTATATTTGAAAGCCGATAACCGATATGTTGGCCTATAAATATATATCCAAATTCGTATATACTTTTTGAGAGCCTGATTTAAAAAAAAAAAGGTCTCATCATTAAAAGCCACATCCCAAACACTTCAACATAAGCAGCCTAGTTTGAACAGTGTAAGTTTAAAAAAAAAAGTACTCTCCCATTACCAAATTTCGCCATAAAGTCTCTCAAATAATGCATAAATATTGCAAAAAAAGTCATTGGACATCATTACATGTTTAAATTATCAAAATGCATGTGCCATGGATGAATAAAATGGAAGAGCCATCTGCATGGACAATAATAAATTTTATTAATTACTAAACCATATTGTTGGTGAAAATGAGAAAATAAAAATGGTGGTAATTATTAATAATGCTTCAGTGATTTTGAAAAAGTAACAAATTGATAGGCTACTACTGTTTTAAATAGCAGCTGCATGCGCTGTATGAAGCTGAATGAACACCGGTGAACTGAAGCGCTTGTTATAGCGGGTTAATTAGGCTACATGAGAATCAGATATTTATAGAACATAAACATAATATTACAACTTATATATGCATAAAAATATGGAAATGCACAAGTTATTTTGAACTAAGTTATGCGCTAGTCAGATGTGTAACTCGTGGACGCGCACTTGGCTTCCCGTAACAACGCGCTGAAACACGGCAACTAAACCCAAAGAATTCACAATGTTTTATTATAATAATGTTCTCATTAGAATGTTATATACACACGACAGTCCCAATCATAGTTATTAGTTGTGCGCTGCTGTTTGAGCTGCGAGCGCTGAGCTAAAGATGATCACCGGCAAACTGAAGCGCTCTATTAACGCTCTATTAACTTAACCAAACACATTCATATGAGATAAAGCAGATATACATAAAATAAACACAATATTACTACGTACAATTGCACAAAAGGCTGCAAATGCACAAGCGAACTTAACTGTCATGGAGGTGTAGCTCCATTGTGGACGCACTCAACGCACGCACAACGTCATTTACAGTAATGTTCTTATTATAATTTTATGTAGCCTTTATGACAGATTTGCTCTGCACATGTCGTACATAAGTGTATTGTCCTTTTCAAAGTGATTCCAATCATATTTCAAGCATTTCAAACCCACCATGGCGATCAGCTTACATCTGAAGTGTCTCTGAAGGAAATAATGCATTATTTACCGGCTTAAAGATATCGGCCAAATTTTCTTATCGGGCCGATACTGATAACAGAAGAAATGATACGATACCGATATGGTGGCCGATATATCGTGCATCCCTAGCCAAAATGTTAGTAATATGCTTGCTAATAAGCAACTAGTTAATAGTGAGAATAGTTATTTTTAAAATAAAGTGTTACAATCTTTAACATATATTTTTATATAAATAAATATCAACCAGTTCCTCAGACTGAACTTTATATAGCTATAGATGACTTTTATGTAATACACAAGTCTTAAGCACTTTTTTACTTTATGGTGCTTTTGTGTCTTTTATGATGCTTGAAAATTCACAGAATTAGAATTGCTTGTCATAAGTCAAATCGGTTCTGATTTACTGTGTGTGAATGGTGATGAAATGTATATTATCAAGCTTTGATCTCTATAAACCAAACTATTACTTTAATGAAATTGTTTCCCACTAATAAAAATACTTTATCATTAGCTAGCTCCACACCGGAGAGCTGCTTTATAACAGAAAATCAAGTTGTAATTCTAACTGAAAGAGACACTGACTCTGGTTTTTCATGTTTAATACAGTAAAGCTGCTTGAATTAAGGCTATTTATTGCATAAAGTACTATATAAATAAACATGATATGACTGGACTTTACTGGAGTACGTTACTGAACTGCAGAGCTCATGCAAGCATCCACAACATTGTAATCAGATTCATTTTTAACTGCTGCTTTCACACTAAAGGTCAGTTTTTGTTGTTTATTTCGTTACTGAGAGGAAAGCGCGCGATGTATATTTACATATTCATCCAAATGCCGCTCAAGTTCGGCTACATTTTGCTCTGAAGCGTTGTGTGTATCTTCTCTTGAATTGCATCCAGGAGGGCTGAACTACAGTCTTGCGCTACAGCGCAACACTAGTCAAACCGCAGTATTGCAGGCTCTTACATTAGGTCATATGAGATCAAACGACTACTCGATGTCGGATAATGGGATAGAGGGATAATGTCAACTAATCATTGCAGACCTATAGTGATGGAGCCATAGAGCCCATAGCCCTTAATAGTACAGTTAAGAATTGAGGGGAGAATTAAGACTTTAGAGGTTTGTTGCAACCAGGAACTGAAGGTTAGTTTGTCTAATATATTTATGTTGGGACATAATCTACACAAGCATGCTCTAATATTCCATCTTATCCTTAATTCAGTGAGTTTTTTTGCTCTCTTATAATGGGATTTTAATGTCTTCCTGCTGTTTTGTAATTTGTCAAGTTTGTAATGCTCAGGCTAATGGCACTGGAGATTTATGGGGTCACTCGGATTGTGCGCAAGCACCTGTGTTCACAGCTCCTTTTACAGGCATGGATTTCCATTCTGTGTGACAGGCCGTGGGGTCAGTTTGTTTTTCTAAGTTGCACTGTATCACTCAGGAAAGACATCGCATGTGGTCCTGGATGAAAGGAAATCATAGATTCATTGGTCAGCTTTTTTTCCTCTGTTGTGACTCTATCTGTTGTCAGGGAGTTTATACGCTTTCAATATGTTTCATAGTGATGGCTGATGTGTTTATTCCATTAGATGCTGAAGCTGGTCCAAGAACAGATGGGTACAAAAATGTGTCACAGGGAAACATTTCTGAAGAACTTCTAGTACATTGCCAAGAAATCCTTGATAAACTGCCATACGTTCTTCTCTCTCTGTATAGGAAAAAAGTTTTAAATTGCTTGACTTAAGTGTGTTCAGTGAGGCAAAAACAACCCAATGTTTGTGTTTGATCAGGCTTTGTGCTGTTTGAAGATTCCTTCGTCAATACAGGTGGCCTTTCTAGGGACATCCAGCTATTGTAAAGCACTCTCCTTGATTGAGGGTATTAAGATGCCGGACGTTACTGTGAGCCAAAGAGGATCTCCTCTAAATCACCCTAGTAGGGCCCTATGATTTCTGCGATGCAGAAAACGCGGACGGAATCGCGGAATCCAGTCATAAAAAGGAATATACAGTTTAACGTGGAATGTCACGGAATTTGTCAAAGTTTGACTGAATTAATCAAAAGTAGGTTATTACACTTAAATCAAATCGCGATATGGACTAGTATCTGTAAATATTAAGCCGCAAAAGTCGATTTAAATATGAATCCTGCATGTCTCTGTGTGAATCAGCAGTCATGCGTGTCGGGTACAGTTACACAGTTTTACATGGCGTCGCGGCACGCGTGCTGCGTCTCGATGATAATTCAGTCATGAAAAACTCCTGATCTAGAGTGGAAAAACTCGATCAACCATCATTGAAGTACGGATCATATACACGTACATTTCATTTGAGTAAAACTATCATATCATATACACGCATAACTTTAAAGGTATTCACGGCAACCCGGCAAAATAAAAGTTTTAGCTTATTAAAGACATTGTGCCAGAAATAGGCCATATTACTATTATTTAGTGGAATGTACGTAATACTATTACTACTACTGTTGAAAAATAATAAAACTAAATTATTTTTTAAATAATCACAAAATATTTAAATTTTAATAGTAAATCCCCTTTATTTGCCAAACATTTTTGTTTAATTTTTATTAATTAAAATATAAATTAAATCAATGTTTTATGCCTTCATCTGATAACCAGTAAAATGTATATACACAACAATTTTTATGATATTTTAAAGATATAAAAAATATATAATTTGTTTAATTATATTTTAAATTATTTATTTACAATTTATTTATTTATTGCCAGTATTACTTACTGTCTTTATGGTAACAGAGTCGTTATTAACTAAGAGGGTTCCCTCAATAAACTCCTAGTTTGCTTATTAATAGGTAGTGATGCAGTTGTTAAGTTAAGGTATTTGGTAGGTTTAAAAGATCTAAAATGTGGTCATGCAGAATATGGCATTAATATGTGCTTTATAATTTCTAATAAACAGCCAATATGCTAGTAATATGCTTATTAATAAGCAGCTTGTTAATAGTGAGAATAGGTCCTTACTACTGTTACTGTCTTTACTATATTTTTGGTCAAATAAATGCAACCTTGGTGGACATAACAAGAGCCTTTTTTTTCTTTTTTATCTTACCAGCCCACCCCAAACCTTTGAAAAGTTTTTTTTAATGATATTTACTCTGTACTAACATGTGAAATTTGCACATATATTCATAATTTACACACATACCATGTTTACACATATACACCATATATTTAAAATGACAGATGTAAGTACAGGATGTGTGTATCTATTTTTTTATTTTATTTTTTCTGGTTTTAGGAGTTTAGAAGTTTTAGTTGATTTCTCTGGCCCAGAACTTTTCTTGCGGTGGAAATGTGTGAGAATGCTTTAGATTGGGCTCCGGCACCCTGTCTGCATCTGCCAGGAACTGTTTCTTTTTTCTTAAAGGCATGTTGTAGTGTATATTAGATCAATTCCTTTGAGTCAGGAATAGGCCAAAATACTGTTCTGGTACTGGAACTGTTTGTCCTTTGTTCCCATTGAGGGAGGTTTTTGTATTGGACATTTATGCTTACTGACAATACAGTGGCTTCGGTCAAAGCCAGCATGGGCCATTTTGATGTTGCTTTACCTCAGTTTAACCTCTGTTGACAATGGTATAAAGAGGCTAGCGACGACCTTTTCATTGGAAAGTCCACCACCAAAGTGCTCTTTCACTCTCTGCATTCATCACTTAGTATTTACCCAGGAGGAGGATGTTGGGGCGAATGCCAAGAAGTGAAATGTAAAGGGGAAGGTGATTCCTGCCTTGACCTGACTGAATGTAGAGTAGCAGCAGGGGATGCGAACGGATCTAAATGAACTGAGGAAGTGGTCTGTTGGTCATTAGAGGTGTGTTTCCTCACCGGCTGCAGTGTAACTGCAGTATAAACAGTGTAAGGGAAATATGACTCTCTATTCATACAGCCTCCTTCATAGGAAAAGTGTTGTTGCCACATGCCTGCCATCTGTTCTCAGAATACTTAATCAGAGCAGAAAGAGCTAGATCAGCTGTCTGAACACAGGAGGAGTCACTCCTCATTCAGGTAAGAGTAAGAGTGTTGTTAGGAGCCTTTTTCCATGCTGGAAGGGTGTTTTAGTTGTTCCTCCTGGCATTACGGGTTTGTATTTCCAGGCTATGCTAACTAAAGAAAACTCAGTGCAATCCTGTCAGCATATATGTACATAGAGATATTTGACTAAAGACACTGAATGGAACAATTGGTAACACTTTATTTTAAGGTGTCATAATACAGAGTAATTAACTAGCTAAGTACTTAGTAGTAGCCATTGTACTTAGATTAAATAAAATGTACTTGCCATGTAACCAAGTTATGGAACAGCCTGTAACTACAGTTTGTAATTATGTAGATGTAATAGGCAGCTACTGTTACACATATGTAACATGCCAAGTCTGTTACACAGCTACTTGTACACTTAAGTACAATCTTGATGCACTTTATTTTATGTAGCTTATGGCTGTGTAATATTCTGTAACTGTAATGTAATTAGAAAGGTATTACATGTATTTAAGCTGTGTACTGGTGTGTTAAATCAAACTAAGGTGCAGCTGGATAAGTATAAATATACATGAAGTACACTTAAGTACAATCTTGATACACTTTATTTTAAGTAGCTTATGTCTGTGTACTTTTTATAATTATGTTGTATGAATGTATGCAACACATGTAACAATCTTTTGGTTACATAAGTAGCTGTGTAACAGACTCGGTCTGTTACATATGTGTAACAGTAGTTTCCTATTACATCTACATAATTACAAACTGTAAGTACAGGCTGTTCCATAACTTAGTTACATGGTAAGTACATTTTATTTCATGTAAGAACAATGGCTACTACTACGTCAGGGCTCTCTAGACTGTGACTGTGATTTTTTTGAGAATGTGTGAGTAAAAATTTGACGTGGTCGCACTTGTGCGAGTGCATGGTCTGTGCTGCTCCAAAGCATCTGCTTCATACAGCGTGTGCTGCCGAGTGATCAGCGGGGCAGATTTAACTGATCAAGTGAAGAGAGGCGCTGTCGGCGCGAACGCTTTGTGGGTAGAGCCTGGTTTATACTCGTAGCGTCAGCACGAGCAGCGGACGGAGCGCAATGGAGGATTTTGTTCTCAAACTAAAGTAAAAGACCGCTTCTTAAACCAGAGAAGGTGAACATGTTGGTATTCTTGTAGAAAAAACATGCAAGTCCTGTCAGCGACAGCCAGTTTAGTTTTACTTTTCTTGTTGTTTTTGTTTTGAAAAGCTTTTATCTTTGCTGTTTACCTCATGTTATGCTATGGATGCTTTCCTTACATTTTTTATATTATTATTTATTTGATTCCTCAGTGTTTGCTAAACATTCTGTTGTTTTATTAGTCGGTGTATATTATACAGCATGTGATGTCGTATAACACGCCTAGTCTTATTCATTTTTGTTAATAAATGTTATGTAAGACAGTTTGGCTTTACAGCCTACTGTTTTCTTGTAGTTTTGCTTTTTAATTAAGAATAACAATGAATCCATATTTTGTTTTAGTCTTAAAAAGTGAAAGGTGTATAGATATAAGCAAAACAGACAATTATATTTTCTTGTGAAACGTGACACCAAGATCGCAAATTTGAAAGTGAAAGAGCACAAAAAAAAGAATTCCTTTTCACAAAATTTCAATTACAAATAATACAGATGAAAAAGAACGGGTTGAATGTCAAACACTTTCGTTATAACTATATAAACTATGATAAAAGTTAATCAGCATGCATTAATTAATCAAATGTTGTATCAAAAAGAATTGCGACCAAATTATGTGCTCATGCTTTCTTGTACTTAAATAGTTAATTACTCTGTATTATGAACACCTTAAAATAAAATATTACCGAACAATCATTTGTTATCATCAAATGGCTCTGCTATTATTGCACTACTTTTTCCAAATAACTTGAATAGTTGCTTATCTGTTCTCTGTGTCATAAAAGATGGATGTCCTTTTCCTCTCTCATCACAGTCAAGGTGAGACATAAACACCTCTTTCTACTCACTGGTTCAGTCTTGTTACACTGTCAACTGTGAACATGCATTCTAAACGTATCAAGTACTATTCAGAACAAGTTTCTGTGCTGACGGTTGCCCTGCCGTACCTGTAAGCTAATGTAACATTGGAGAGTCTCTGGGGAAGACTAAGAGCGGGTCTTTTGTGAAGCTAGGAATCCAGTGGCTGTGGGTTTGTTGGCTTGACGCCCTGTCAGGGTGGAGAGAAGCAGATAGGCTTTCTGAATAACTGTACCGAGCCCTGAGAGCTGCCAGTGGGTCAGGTTACTGACTTTAAGAATTTTTAACTGCTTTGTCTGCTGGAAGGACCCACTGATCTGTGGGGCTCACTATGGGGCCGCGGGCTTTGAGATTGGGCTCTTTTTACTTTTGATGTTTGCATCTTCTGCGTAAAATAAAGTTGAACAAACATCTTGTGTTGTTTAGCCTGAATTTTCTCTGCTACCACAGTGTTGTCATCTCTACATGAGTGTCTTATCACTGATTAAGGGTGTTTCTCACACAAAGGAAGTGCTTCCTGACTGTTTTATCATGAAGGAGGCTGGTGGAAGTTTCTGTTTTAAGTGTCAGTCAGGTATTTCTTATCTAGTTCTTGTGAAGTCACATGTAACACAATCTTGTTGTATGAAAGAAAAAAATATTTTTTAATTGTAAATAAAAAGATAAAATGCTTTTGGCTTAAAATGTATATATTGAGACCTATAGTTTAGCATATGTCATAATGGTGCCTTTTAGACCTGGATTTGATGAGCATTTCTTATTCAGATAATGTATGGATATTTTGTACAGTGTGTGCAGCATGATTGGGTGGAAATCTGATCGTTCTTGTCACACTTGAATTCAGGTTGCGTTTAACTGAAGCATTTCTGTAATTTACGGAACTTTAAAAACATTGAAAGAATGCATTCAAAATACTTTGTCATGTCTTGAATTTCCTTTCATTTCAACCCCTCAGAAAAGATAAGAAATGAAATTCCAAGTCATTTCTCAGTCTGTCAGGTGATTTATCAGTGCAACCTTGTTGCATATTACTTTCATAGCTGAATGACAATGCATATGCTTTTATACCCTCATTTAAATGTGGTCACAATCTGTTCCATGTGGTTTCAGCGATCCGATCATATTCCAGACACAATGCTTTCGGCGTAATGTACGCTTTCGGCGTAATGTAATGTGATCCCAACCTGATCTTCGAGGGGTCATAATATTGTTGTACTCTAAATAATGTCAGTTGATGATTTGGAGAGAGGCTCTTTCACATGATGGATGCATTGGAAGAGAGATGAGAACATTTTTGGCTCAATACTACGCCTCAAATAAATGGATATTTATTTAAATGGAGAAGTAAAAATGTGCTAGCTAGTTCCAGGCTGGAGAAGAGTCCCCTGTTTATTATGCCTATTCTCCAGCTGTGTAGAAGCACATTCTCTCCAAGAGTGTCTACAGCAGCTTATAAAATACCCTACAGTGTAATTCTGTTGAGTGCATATGAGCATTAAAACAAAATACCCCATGATATATCTTCTCTTCATGTCTGCAGGGTCAGAGGTCATTTCCAGCTACAGCAGCAGTAGCAGCAGTTGTAGCAGCATGGCAGAGTCTGTCATACCAGAGATGCCCCCAGCCATGTGCCTGGAGAAGCCCAGCGTCGACTTCAGCTATGTGGGCATCGATGCCATCCTGGAGCAGATGAGGAGGAAGGCCATGAAACAGGGCTTTGAGCTCAACATCATGGTAGTGGGTGAGTCAACATTTCCAGCATTGATCTCTGAGAAATCAGTCCGATACATTTCTATTAAATGCTTGCACTATTATGTGGTACCGGATCAGTCGATGGTTCTTTTTTCTTATAACCCAGTAGCTTTATTTCAGACATTTTAAAGTCTAAAATTGTATTTTAATCAGATTTTGTAATTTCCCCCCGCATTGGTAATTTCAGTTATATTCAGTTCTGCTATAAAAATACTCTGTAA
This sequence comes from Ptychobarbus kaznakovi, assembly GCA_027422405.1. NCBI lineage: Eukaryota > Metazoa > Chordata > Actinopteri > Cypriniformes > Cyprinidae > Ptychobarbus > Ptychobarbus kaznakovi. The sequence goes on along the minus strand of CM049807.1, from coordinate 9,723,028 downwards.
TTTAGGCATTTGGTGAAACCATTTTTTTATTTTATTAAGTGAAAGTGCCATACATTATAATTGTAGAGAAGCATTTAAGTAATTCAACCTTTAATAAAACAATCTTATGGTAATCAAAGCTTCAAATTTCCATAACGCTTACAACCACACACCTACGCAAGGCAATTACACGCAGGCTTTCATAAGCAGTGCTCAATTAAATGCCATCAGTCAGGCTGTGTTATTTCATGTGCATTTTTATGTTCGTTTTTACATGTTAGTATGTTCCTGTGTGCGCTTGTTTATGTTTTATCTTTAGGCTCATGAGGTTGCATATCTGTTGCAGTTTCTGTTTTAGTCTGTTAGATGCATAAGTCTGTTAATGTGTTTAATTACATTCGCATCTTCAGAAGACGAAGAATAAAACCTGCTGTAATTAAACTGACATTCATGAACTGGCATATTCAATGATTACATAATCGTTCTAGTACACTGAATGTGATATTTAGTGTTGGCTTACAGTACATTCTCAGAAATGGTAATAGTCTGCAATACTTGACATGCCACATACAGTACTTAAGGAGACTGAAATATTTGTACTTTGAGATGATGGTTTGATGTGGTGCATTGATTAATAGTGGTATGACTCTTGTGTTGTTTTTGCAAATCACGCTCGCAGCCAATTTCATTGGTCTACTCACTCACATAGTCACCTGTCAAGAGAGGTTCAGACTTCATGAATTCAGCTAAGAGTTCAGAGTGACAAACAGTAATGCTGTCAATCAGGATGGGCTACCAATTCTATACTAACTAGGTTAGGGTTTATTATTTGTTTCCGCATTGAGTAGGCAAGTAGCACTGTGATAGACACAACCAATGCAATCTTTAGAATCGGCTGCAGTTTCCATTTAAATAGTTTGGGGAAAAATATCATGCATATGTGACCCATGCTGGCAAAATGAGTCTGAATGCGCACATCCTCACCTGTATCCTACTTTTTTCATGTGCATGAATTCGCTGGATTCGGCGGCACTTTATAAACAAATGCATAAACACTGATTTCAGTGGTCTTCATATCATTTACCTCCGTGTGACAGCATGCTGTGTACCATCTTTCTTATTTTTCTTTTGCACATAGGAGTCAGTTCAGGATCGTGATCAGTTTACGCTCGAATCTGATATTGGCCCAAAAAAAAGTGAACAGGCAAACATCCAGTTTGATTTTACAGAATTCTGTTGTTTAGCTTTTGAAATTAAGTTGAAGTCTTGCAGTTCGCTTGTGAAAATGGGTTAATAACTTGAGACAAGTGGAGTTTGGAATGAGGAAATAAGAATGTAAAGTAAGGAACAATGTGTGTTTTGAGTAATGTGATCGGGCAAAGTGTTTAGGGCATCACCTGGTGGTATTTTTCCATTTCAGCATTAGCATCCCAGAGGACGCAGTCCATGTATTAAACCTCAAATGATTTATGTGGTGTTTACAAGAGGACATAATTATGAACTCCATTAAAGACAGCCAAATGAACCTGTACTTGCGCAAGGCTGCAGCTGGTTTCTCACATGTGGCTCCCTGGGTCATTGTGGCCAAACCTGCTGTTGACTTAACCCAGTCAGAGCTGAGAGAACCAACCCTCGCCGTTCCCAGCTGCAGACCGTTTGTTCTGACTCCTGTCTCTCATTCCATTACATTTTCCTGATGCAAGTGTCAGAAAGTTGAAAAGTGCTGCCTTTGTAGGCAGTATACAGGGAAAGGAAGGCAGTAAGGCACATCTGAATCCAATGTCATCGGTGGGATTGGATGACAGGGTGTTTGGAGAGAGAGAATTAGCAGCCCTGCTCCGTGCAGTTTTTCGTGTTTTGTTGTTTTACATTGATTTATTTAGTCTTTTTGGCAGTGATCAAATAAATAATGTAACTATTTAAAAAAAAATTGCTTTACACTAGCTTGTGTACTAAGATTCTAATTTATACTTGCCGATTTTTACTAATTAATATTATTGGCTCAATTGTAAGTCTTGTACATTTACATTACACAGAAGATGATTTTTTACATTGGTTCATGTCTAAGTGAAAAATTCTACAAATTTGTTAAGATTGATTGCATTTTTTAAAAACAAAAAAATATATGCATTAGTATTCACGCCCTTTTAGTCAATATAGACATCCAACCATAAATTCTAAATTAGATTGAGATCTAGACTCTGACTTGGCTCATTAATGTTGTTTGTAAGCCATTATTATGTACTGTAGCTTTATGTTAATGTGCAGGCATCTTCTTTCATCCCCACAGAATGATATCGCCACCACTGCACTTCACAGTGGGACGGTGTGTTTGTGATGATGGACAGCATTTGGCTTTCTCCAAACGGGGTGTTTAGTCTGACAGCCAAAAAATGGCTCAATTTTGGTCTCATGAAACATAGAAGCTTCTTCCAGCTGGCTGTAGATTCTCCCACATGCCTTCTGGCACTCTGTAGCCGAGATGCCATGTGACATTTTTGAACAGTGGCTTTCTCTTTGCCACTCTCCCATAAAGCTGTAAAGCTGTCTCAGCCACTGAAGCTGAACTCTTTTCAGAGTCTCATTAGTCTCAGTTTTTGGAGAAGATTTGCAGCTCTGCCATGCTCTTTCTGTTTCTTAATGATTGATTTACTGATATACTCAAAGGATATTTAATTTGGTTTGCCAAATGTAAGTATTTTTGTAATTATTTTAGATATTATTGTATAGATATGTTTTCACTGTGACATTAAAGATCAGTAATTCGTCAAATGCTAGTGCCATTTTGAAATTTGTGAATATTATTTTATCTGTTTCTCACAGTCTGTGCTCTCATGCATCCATCTTAGGGTTGGAATAGTACACTACATGACTTTTAAAATCTGAACAGATTTTAAAACACTGGCCATCATGCACTTTCCTACTGTAACAAAAATGTGGGCATCATACACTAAACGATCAAGAATCACAGACTACCAGACTTTTAAGTTGTTCATAACACATCAAACTAGAGCAGAAACGCACCTCTTTGCTGTGAGACAAATTAACAAATGAAAACAATGTGTTATCAAATTGGCCAAAAAATATCAAACATGTTTGTTTTCCTCCAACAAAGTCTGAAGTTCAGAAACGATCAGAGTCTGTTCCCATCATACATTGTGATTTCTGTGAAATCTGTCAATTCTGACTGACAAAAATCTGTAGATTGGCTCTGACTTTTCAGCAACTAACATTGACTCATCTAGATCTGGGCAGAATTACTGTTGTGTATTCCAACCTTATGTTGATATGATTGTTGTACATGTGTACAGGTCAGAGTGGTTTGGGGAAGTCCACACTGATGAACACGCTCTTCAAGTCTAAGGTGAGCCGTAAGTCTTTCCTGGGCACGGCTGAGGAAAAGATTCCCAAAACCATCGAGATCAAGTCCATCAGTCATGGTAAAGCTGCACAGCTAGATCCATTTTCATTTATACATTAATGCATGGCCATCACCCATACTGATATACTGACCTTGAGTTCAAAGAGACTAAAATTCACTAGAATTCAATACAATCTTACTTTCATCAAGCTTAAGTGGACGTGCTTTATTGTGTGTGTGTGTGTGTGTGTGTGTGTGTGTGTGTGTGTGTGTGTGTGTGTGTGTGTGTGTGTGTGTGTGTGTGTGTGTGTGTGTGTGTGTGTGTGTGTGTGTGTGTGTGTGTGTGTGTGTGTGTGTGTGTGTGTGTGTTAGTTATTTGATTTAATATCGTCTGCCATCTTTTACACAGATATCGAGGAGAAAGGAGTTCGAATGAAGCTGACGGTCATAGACACACCAGGGTTTGGTGACCAAATCAACAACAAGAATTGGTAAAGTAGCCTCCAGTTTTGATATGGAGTATCAAATGTGCTTAGTTCGGTCAGGTCCTATTCTGTGAAATATAAATGACCAGTTCTGTGAGTGTTGGCCGGTATAGTTGTTCTGGGCATGCTCTGCGCCCGTCTGTGAAGCAATGCTTGGAGAACAGCAATCAAACTCTCCAAAATAAACCCGCATGCCGACATCCCCTATCTGATCTGGATCAACACTTCATTGACTGGAAAATCAAGTCAATGAATATCAATCATTGATCAATGTGGATCAATATAGTGATAAACACTCTTAGTCTAAAGATATTTTGAGGATTATATTTCTCTCTCATTCTATCTCCTTTCAACAGTTGGCAGCCCATAATGAAGTTCATCAATGACCAGTATGAGCAGTACTTGCAGGAAGAGATCAATATTGACAGGAAGAAGAGGATCCCAGACTCACGAGTGCACTGCTGCATATACTTCATACCACCCACAGGACACTGGTTAGTAAATGTACTTCGAAGTGACTTGAAACAGATATGTATTTACCCAAACACTCATGTGAAGATAAGTACACTTTGGATCCCTCTAAAGGGCTTGTGCTGGATATATACCTCAAGTCTAGCAACTAATATCAGCTCTGTCAGCATGAAGTGTTGTACATTTCCTGTCTAATGATTATGTACATGAAAGGGGTAAAACTAGGAATGTCAGGGCCTCCAGAGGGCAGTACAGTTCCTCCTGCAGAATGAGGCGATGTTCAGTGTATAGAAAATCAAGACAAGCTGTCTTGATTTCTCATTTTTGCACATTCAATTTACACTTGAACACACTAAATGTGACCAGATATAAATACCTCCTAAGACTTGTTCTCATGACCTTTTTTAGAAAAAGGAACTGTCTGGGCATTGTTCATTTTAATAATTTTAGCTTTAAAACCTGACCTGCTTGTAAAATTGGTTTTGAGTAGAGTCGCCACACTTATTTTAACAATGCCTTAGAACCCATTACTGCTTGACCTTTGGCTGGAAGGCCAGGCTTTTAACGATGTGACTCTTACAGAAACATTTAGCAAGTCAAAAAGCATTTTTTCCTTAATTTCAGTATATAGTTCTTTGGGATTTTAAAACATTTTATAGATTGAAATGCGCTTTGCCCTCCTGAGCAGCTACTGTTTACATCAGGGATTTGTATTAACTGTTTACCATTAGCACATTTCCTTGCACATTACATTTAATAATATCTTAGTGCCAGATTAGGTGGGTGGTCTGTGCTGTTGTTTCTCTCTGATGGAGAATCATTGTGTACGCTTGTGTTTTTATAGCTGCTGTTGGCCAGCATGAGTTTCCAGGCTTTCTGCATTCTTCTTCACATACTGCAGGATAGTTTTTAGTGGCCTTTACAATAAAATGTGTATATGCACACATTTACACATACTCCGTTATCCTGACAGAGGCACGACACACATTAGCTGAGATGCTTTCTGTCTGTCTAACATCTGATAGCGCAGAGTAAATATTAAGAGACTTCTGGACTAAGACGTGTAAAGCAGACTACCTAAATAGGTTTATTCCACAATATTGGTCTACTCCGGGCTTAATTTGTGTCAGCAGAAATACTGTGTAGTATACAACCTGTGCATAAGTTTAATAAAAGGGGGGGATCAAGTATGAATATATGAATTGATTATTATATACACTCTATAGGTCTCTTATGCTCACTAGGGCTGTGTTTATTTGATGAAAAATACAATAAAACAGTAATATTATGAAATATTATTACAATTCAATTGTAATAATTACAAAATAAATGTTTTCTATTTGAATACCTGTCTATCTATATGTGACCCTGGTCCACAAAACCAGTCATAAGGGTAAATTTTCCAAATTTCAGATTTATACATAACTGAAAGCTGAATAAATAAGCTTTCCATTGATGTATGGATTGTTTGGATAGGACAATATGTGGCCGAGATACAACTATTTGAAAATCTGGAATCAAAATATTGAGAAAATAACCTTTAAAGTGCCCCTATTATGGGTTATGAAAGGTTCATATTTAGTTTTTGGAGTGCCCAACAATAGGTTGACATGCGTGCAAGGTCAAAAAACACTTTAATTGTCTTAAAATGTGCATTTATTTTTTCCTTTTTTGCTCACGTTTGTTCAACGATTCATTTTTCCAAACCCCTCCTTTGCTCGACGTTAAACTGCAGTGATTGGTCTGATGATTCAGTCTGTTGTGATTGGTCTACTGCATGCAGCAGATGTCAATAACGGAAAGCCCATCACCATTACTGAGCCCACAGTTCGGTGGTAAACACCCAAACAGCCATGGTATATGCATTAGCCCAAAGCAGAAACGTATTGATAAAGCACTGCAGTTTGTACACCAACGTATTGCTCTATTCTTTATCAGAACTCCAAGTAATAACATTGACAAACATTCACTATGCATCGACACATTTCTAGACAACTGCGAAGTGAACAGATATTGCTGTTAGACAGAGACCTACAAGCTGCGCGGAGCAAACACAACACACACAACTAAATAAGTTTATTGCATGCTATAGTAACAGAGTACATGACAGCAATAGTTTTTAAAATAATTACTCCACTTCTAGAATACAAATTTCCTGATAATTTACTCACCCCCATGTAGTCCAAGGTGTTCATGTCTCCCTTTCTTTAGTCGCAAATAATTTATCAGTCGCAACTTATCTAGCGAAAACGTCAGTCATTGTCTTTAAAAAAATGTATATATGTTTACACTTTAACCACAAAAGCTCTTCTTGTCTAGCTCTGCGAGGCACTTGCGTGCATATTCTGTGTATAACGGTTCAAGACAGGGTATGTCTAAAAACTCTGAACACTTTTCTCCTACAACTTCAAAATCGTACTACATTATTATTTGACCTTTTTTATATTATTTTTTGAATCGGGTGTTTGAGCCTCCTTGCACGTTCCACTTTGTAAACACTGGGTTGGTGTTTCTGCAGAGATGTAGGATGATTTTGAAATCGGAGGAGAAAATAAGTTGGGGTTTTTTCTACAGACCCTAACAGATTTCCCCTCACAGTGCAGAGCACAGCGTCTTCTCCACAGGAATCAGCTGTATTTGAGGGAGCGGAAGTTCAAGTTTTTCCGGGTCTGCACGTGCAACAAGTGGGCGGGCATAAATATGCTAATGTTTCACTTTGAAGTCACCTTTAAACAGCTAAAGATCCGTTTAAAAAACGACTCGTTTTCATGACTGAGTTGACTCTTTTGAAAGACTAACTTTATACAAGGTGCACTTTTAGATTTCAAACTTTGCAGGATGTTTTCATTCTCTTAGAGCTTTTACACACTGCATGAAAGGTCATTTTCAAAAATCGATAATAGGGGCACTTTAAAGTAGGGCTAGGTAGTGAGTTTGATACTTTTTAGGCACTGACCGAATTGCCTCGATACCATCGAGTATTTAAAAATGTCTTGTCGTTCGGTACCAAATTTGGATACCTAAGGGGTTAATCTCCTCAATGTCAGTGCCTGCAGCACTAGGTGTGTTCGACTAGAAGTGATGCGGCGCAGATTGACCAGTGTTTGACTTCCGCAAGAGCGATTTGAAAGCGTACGGAGCAGTCTGCTCTCTATATCGCACGCTTTTGTTTACAACATACTAGTGTTGGGGCGATATGGTCATTTTTCATATCGCCAGCCTGTGAGATCGCCGATACACGATATTATCGTGCACGGGTGGGTGGGGGCAAGAGAGAGACTCTCTGTGCTTGTCATAGGCTATTTCATAACTATTTGGTAATTTTAAACCGTGCATGCATGAGAGAGAGCCTGGAAGTACCAATAACCGAAATAATATACTTTCAAACATACTGAAAAACTATCATGTTAAATATAAAAATATTTAAAACGGCTAATTCATATTCGGATACAGCAGTCATACATCGCTATTAGGACCGCACGTCCTACTGGGACAAGAATGCCGCATCGGCACGGAAGTTATCGGTCTAAAAATCAGTCAAGGTGAAAATCAAAAGTAGATTTATTTTAAAGACCAACAGTTTAACACTAATTATTGGACATAAACGAACACTAAATACAAAAAGTACAAAAGTCTTTTCAGGTAAGATCATATTTTTGGAGTAAAGTTAAGTTAAACTGACAGGCTGCATCAGTCATACAGCGCTCCGGACCGTGTGCCCCATGACGAGCCCAGTTTTAGACTGATAACTTATTAACTTAAGTTAAGGAGGAGAAGTCTATATACTTCACTTTCTGCGTTCCGTTCCGTCTTGTGCACAGCCGCGCCCGCGCAGCATTCAAAGTATACTCAACCGCAGAAGAGTGCAGACGGACGAGCTCAACACATGTGCAGGACCACCAACTTGACTTGCACGGTCTCAAACACTTGCCTGCACTCGGACAGGTGCGCAGCTGTCCGTGAGCCCTCTTGATGACGAAAATGATGTAGTGCGGATGGTGCGGACGGCCAAAGTATACTTTGGCCTTAAATCCTCATTTGCGCGTGTGTGTGAAGTGCGGCACTGAGGTGAAATGACGGGGCAATTGGATAGCCCAATAATAATAGGCCGCCTAATAATAATAATATTTTTATACATTAATAGGAGAATGAGCCTAATATCGTCTTGACTATCGACAAAGACATTTGCTATCGTCGATACACGATACTATCGCCTATCGGCACAACCCTACTACACACAGACTGAAGCGCGTGATGCTCGCGGTGACTTCAGCGTCTGCTGTTTCACTAAATGAGGACATACATGAACAACATCTCCAGAACTGAGTCACTTCAAGAGCATTTTACCATTTGATTTGAGCAAAACTAGCATCATATCATATACACACAGAACTGTAAAGGTATTCACGGCAACCCGTCAAAATAAAAGTTTGGTTCATATTAATGATGTTTTATGCCCTCATTTGAAAACCAGATACACAACACCGAATTTTAGGAAAAAGAAAAAAATGAATTAGCCTATTTGTAAGAATAAGTTTGTTTTTATGCTTTCAAATAATTAGACATACTACAACACAGAATTTAATAATAATACATATGGTGAAAGAAAATAAAACACCCACTTATGAAAGTGGATAGAGATTTTTAATTTCTTGAAATCTTTAACAACCAAGAATAAATGAATAGAAATGATGATTCTGTCTGAGCTATGTGTAAAGGGAGCCTAACAGATGTGTAAACTGAAAACTATTTGAACTTTATTAAAACTATTTGCACTGATTTATTGTGTTGGATATATTCTGTTCCTTTGTGCAGTGGCTCAGGAGATGAGGCTTTGAGTCTCTATAAATGTCAACAAGCTGAAAAAATAAAAACACAATTTTTGAGATAAAGTAATCTTGTTAAAACTGATTTCATAAAATTGGTATCGAAAAAAGTTTCGTTCAGGAACCGGTATCGAAATCAAGGTATTGGTATCCGTATCGAAAATTTTTGAACGATACACAGCCCTACTTTAAAGTTGTCCAAATGAAGATCTTAGCAATGCATATTAATAAACAAAAATGAAGTTTTGATATATTTACAGTAGGAAATTTGCAAAATATCTTCATGGAACATGATCTTTACTTAATGTCCTAATGGTTTTTGGCATAAAAGAAAAATCTAATAATTTTGACCCATACAATGTATTTTTGGCTATTGCTACAAATATACCCCAGCGACTTAACTGATTTTGTGGTCCAGGGTCACATATTTTAAAATATTATTTATTTCTGTGATGTTAAAGCTGTCAGCATCATTACTCCAGTCTTCAGTGTCACATGATCCTTCAGAAATCATTCTAATATGCTGATTTGCTGCTCAAGAAACATATTATTATGAATCTGAAAACAGTTGTTCTGCTTAATATTTGTATGGACACTTTGATACATTGTTTTAGGATTTTTTTTTTTTTTTTTGATGAACAGAAATGTCAACATTATTTATTTGCAAAATAAATATTTTGATATTTTGTAATAAATACCTTTACTGTCACATCTGATAAATTTGAGACATCAATGTACGAGACATTACACTATCCATCTCTCCAACCTATTTTGAAAAAAAATCTAAGGACCCTGAGCACACATGCCAACCACACACCCATGGATTCGGTGTCGTGATGCTCCCAGAGCGTGTGGTGCAGGCCTTTCTGTGGGCCGCTGTGAATGACTGACTGTTTCATGTCCATCCAGCTCTGCAGATGTCACTGCTCAGCAGCTGCATTCTGACTTTGAACAGCTCGGCTAATTAGAGTCAAGCAGTCAGCCACAGAGACCACAGACTGGGTCTGCTGCAGTCACGCTGGCAGGACATTTGTTCACTCCTAAAAATCTGTGCCTTTTCTTTTTCACTTTTCTGTTTCACTTTCAAAGGTCTCCTTACACCTCTGTAAAAGCATTGTGTGAATAATCTTTCCATGCCCAAGCATCTTCAGAGTGTGTGTGTCACATCATGTGTATTTTTAGTGGGTTTTTGCCCTCTGGTGGTACTAACAGGTTTCACTGCAGTGCTTTTAAGAAGTCCACTCCATCACATCTCTTTCTCCTTTGTAATTTTCCTCAGTCTTAGGCCTTTGGATGTGGAGTTCATGAGACGTCTTAGTAAGGTGGTGAACATCGTTCCTGTCATCGCTAAGGCTGACACTCTGACTCTGGAGGAGAGGGACTTCTTCAAAAAGAAGGTGAGCTAAAGTTTGACTTACAAATTAACAATTGTTGTTGCTTCTTTACAGAGTTCAAGTTAATGTGCTGCTATACTTTTTTTGACAAAATATTGTAGAATAAGTAGTTAATTTAACTGACTGCCATGTTGTGTTGCTGGTCTTTGTTTAGATGGCTCAGTGGCATGACTTTATTGTCATGATTTATTAATTTATTTTAAAAAACATTTTCTAATTCCATTCATACATAAAAAGTGACTGGTTTGCTAAATATTTTTGTAGTCAAAAATGTCAGGATGGTACAACTGTCCTAATATCATAAAATCGAAAGAAAAAAAACTTAATTGAATGAAATTCTTAAAAATAAATCCTTATGCAGTTTGACATATTCTTTTCTTCTTTGTATGAATATCCTTTTAGCATATTATTGTTTCTCAAAAATGAAAAGCTTCAACAGAACCGCTTCACTGCGAATATTTTAAAAAAAAAACTTTCAAATCAAATTGAAGTGGTGCAGAGTATATTTAAATGACATTTTTATGATAAGACGAGGTTAGTTCAGGTTTTAAAGTGTCACATAGTGTGGCCAACATACCAACCAAATCATGACATTTTTCAAAATGGCATTAATGTTTTTCAAAACTTCAATTCGGTGTGCATTTCTAAAAACTTTTTATTTTTAAAGCCACATATATTTTTAAAAGATTATTAATTTCCTTTATCGTGGACACTCATATTTAATTTTTGTGCCAGATATGTTAAAATACAATGTGGATCTTTGTGCGGGAAGCCCCGGTGGAATAAAGTGAATACCACAAACCGGTGCATTGATGTGTGGAGGAACTAGTACATGCTGGCCTGCTGTTATTCTAGCTGTAGCTGGCAAACCGAGTCTTTTTCTTCCCTAAGAGATTTCCAAGACTGCAGATGGTGGTGTCTCGACAGCTACAGAAACACTACTGCCCTGTCTAAGCACTAATGCAGTTTTATTTAACGATAAGATGGTGTATTACTTAAGAAATTATTTAAGGGCATGGCAAAAAAAACAAGGACTGTCTTGAAAGTCTCAAATGTATTCTTTGCTTTTGATTATTTTGAAACAAAGCCGCAGTGGACTTGTTTATGCCGTTGTAGAGCACTGGTATGAGTCTAAGACACATGGCATGATGAAGTGTAGGTAAGCAACATCTGTTCTGGGGTTGTTAGTTGCGTTTCACATAGCAGTAAGGAAGCACTCGCCAACCTCAACGGCTCCTTGTGCTTGTGCTGGCGTGCCTCTTAAAGGAGGAACACATGCTGTTTGGAGCACAGACATAGATCTCTCTCAGTTTTGGAAAAAGCTCCTGACAGATTCCAAAAGCATTTCTTCTCTAACTAGTTAGGGACAAAAAGCCACACTTATTTTTCAGGACAAGTATTACATTGATGTCACTTCCAGTATTGCACAGAATTGATGCATTCAAAATAAATTTGTTTCTGTTGCTATTTGAAATATGTTATCGATGAATGATTCAAAAGAAGTGTTTCTAAAGATAACTTGATTTTTAATTATTTATCCTTAATAAATATATATATATATACACACACACACGTTACTTTGCTCCTGAAGGACCGTGTCATTTTTGTATAGATCAGGGAAGAGCTTCGAGCCAATGGGATTGACGTCTATCCACAGAAAGAGTTTGATGAGGATGCAGAGGACAGAACAATCAATGAGAAAATAAGAGTGAGTTTGCAGTACATTCAGAAAAAACATCCGTAGTTCATTAAAGAACAGGCTGATATTATCTGTTTCTTTCCTCTGTCCATTAGGAGATGATTCCTTTCGCAGTAGTAGGAAGTGACCAGGAGTATCAGGTCAATGGGAGAAGACTATTGGGAAGGAAAACAAAGTGGGGAACCATTGAAGGTATTGTGACTCATTGCTCTCTAAACCTCTTTAGAGAAGAGAGAGAGAAAGTGATTAGAGGACTATGCAGACAGCAACATTCCAGAAGCGCATCAAGGGAGCTCATTAACCGCACGCAGATGCACGGCTATGAGTCAAACATCAGAAAGCCTTATCCTCGGTAAATGAGGACCCACTCAGAAGACCATTATGAGTGCGTCATTATGCCTGTGAGTCAGCGTGCTGCTGAACAGTTAAATGTCTTTATCACCGAGCTTCATTGATGAGGACTTCACCATTTCCCCAGTTCCTCAAGTAAAAGTACATATAATAATATTAGAGCTGCCACTAACGACTATTTTTATTGCGATTAATCTATCGACTAATTTATCGATTAATCTAAACAATTACTTTCCCACGAAAAAATCAACCATTTTACTAAAGAAAATTTTATTAAACTATTTTATTAGACCGAATGAAATCCAAACTTAAAATTTGGATACAATTTTGATAATGCTTTTGATTATAAAAAATGTAATGGAACCATTAAAATGGAATGCAGAAAATAATGGAAAACAGAATTTGGTAAAGATAAAACTGTAAACCTCAATTAGTTAGACTGGCTTTTTTATTAATACAATTTAATTTAACCATTAAAACGGAGTATAAAAAAAATGAAAATGGAAAAAAAAATGATTTTGGAAATTAAACTCATTTCATAGGGCCCTATAATTATAATACTTTTTTGTGGTAATAAAAATAGATGTAAGTGAACAATAGCTTTTAAAATTACTTAAAATACATATATAATAGCAATAATAATTAGTTCAAATAAAGAATCAAAAGCAAGAAATCGAATGGTTTTATTGAACAAATCTGATAAAATACATAATGTATTAAAAACAATAGAGCTAATGTACATTACGCATTTAAGGGAAGTCGTGGCCAAATGGTTAGAGAGTCGGATTTGTAATTGAAAGGTTGCGAGTTCAAGTCTCGGGCCGGTAGGGATAGTAGGTGGAGGGAGTGAATGTACAGCGCTCTCTTCACCTTCAATACCACGACTGAGGTGCCCTTGAGCAAGGAACCGAACCCTCAACTGCTCTCCGGACGCCGCAGCAATATGGCTGCCCACTGCTCCAGGTGTGTGTTCACTGCTCCAGGTGTGTGTTCACTGCTCCAGGTGTGTGTTCACTGCTCCAGGTGTGTGTTCACTGCTGTGTGTGTGTGCACTTTGGATGGATTAATTGTAGAGCACAAATTCCGAGTATGGGTAACCATACTTGGCCACATGTCACGTCACTTTACAACAAATGCCTGACGATTGTTTTTACACATCACTGCGAGATCTAATCCTTGTTTAATATTGACCAAGCACCATTTAATTCAAATGTCCACTTAATCTTTAATATTTGGTAATTTCTTATGGACAGAAATGCTATAGCCGCTGTAATTAGATGAATATGTGGACATCAAAACGTGTAAACTCAAAGTGAGGGTTTGAACTTTTATTTTGAAATCGCGATGTATTCTCCTGTGTTTGCTTGACTTTATAAATTATTTACCTTACAAATCTGATGAAATGGCACATGCTGCATTCCCAGATGAACATTATAATAAACAAAACTCACAACAACACGCAGAGATGGAGTTTGAGACGATTTAAAAAAATAAAATAGTTTAAATAATATTATTCCTATTACCTCAGAATTTTTTGATGTATAGAAAGATGAAAAAAGCATTTATTTGCAATATAAATCTTTTGTAACATTATAAATGTTGAATTTTAGATACTAGTATTGTAAAATTATGTATTATGTTATATAATTTATACAGACTAAAGTCTTAGTTATTGTCTGTTATAATCAACATTATGCCACTGAAGCTGTCAGAAGCTTGCTTCTTGTTGACTTGCCGTTCTAGAGTAACATACAGCCTTGTTTGAATAGTAACTATGTGGGCGGTTGATGTACTTAGAAGCTCACGGTGTAAAAACTCTTTAATATTTGGTGAGAAGTTTTGAGAGTAAAATGACTCCGTAATTATCCTGTAATCTTTCTGAAGGGCTTGACTCCTCTTATTAAAGTCTCTCTTTAAAAACCTTTCATTTCCTGCGCTGGATGTCTACTCCGTGGTGGCTTTCTTGTTCTCTTTCATGGAGTTTGACGTAATCTATAATTCATAAACATTTTTTCAGATCCCTGCAGCTGTGGATTTGTCACAGCGAATTTGTCAGGCTCTCAGGGTTATCTTTCTGGAAGGCTTTGGTTTAAATTGAATTATTAGAGATTGAGGTGATTATGTCTCATCTCTGTCCACCTCCCCCTGAGTATACCTGCAACAGCTCCACCTAGTGAACAAGTGGTTATTGCTTTATGCGGCTCCAAATGGCTAGAGAGGAAGAACTGAATTGATCTGTTTATTGCTCTTTGCCTTCTGTTTGTAACTCATGTTTCTGCTGTGTTTTGGTGTCTATAGTTGAGAATATTGCCCACTGTGAGTTTGCCTTCCTGCGGGACCTCCTCATAAGGTCAGTATGTGTCTGTGGTTAACAAACAGTATTACAAGTATTCACTTGTGGAAAAAAAGTGTTGTTAATTGTCAAATGTGCAATTTGTAACATACTTTAGATCTTAAAAGTATATATATTTTTTTTAAACTGTACTTTAATTAAAAGACCACTTAGGTTTAATTAAGGAGTACAGGTTCATGACTGTTTCTTCATACACTTAAAGGGATAGTTCACCCAAAAATCAAAAAGCTGTCATCATTTACTCAAGTAGTTCCAAACCTGTATGAATTAATTTGTTCTGCCGAACACAAAGGAAGATATTTTGAAGAAAGTTTGTAACCAAGCTGTTTTGGGGCACCATTGACTCCCATAGTAGAGAAAGAAATACTATGGAAGTCAATGGTGCCCCAGAACTGCTCTGTTTCCACATTCTTCAGAATATCCTTTGTGTTCAGCAGAACAAATACATTCATACAGGTTTGGAACTACTTGAGGGTAGTTGTTTGCAGTTTGTAGTTAATGATACATTGTATGCAAAAAAGACTAAAGTAGGTTAAAATTGGGTGTGGACCATTTTAAGGCTCAGTAAATGATGATTGTCATTTTTGGGCGAACTGTCACTTTAATTCTAATTGAATGTGTTCGTGACATCTGCATTATTCATTACCCATCATGCTGAGCTTGTTTTTGGCATTCTAACATGTGATTGGCTCATATCCTGCAGAACCCACATGCAGAACATTAAAGACATTGCCAGCAGCATCCACTACGAGATGTACCGCGTCCGTCGGCTCAACGAGAACAACACCCAGGCCAACGGCCTCGTCGAGCACCACCCAGCCTGCCACGAAATCTAGCTCCCCATCCAACCGACCCCTCTACCCTCATTCCTCACTCCTCTCCAATCCCCAACCCTCCATTCACCTCGCGCTCTGTCCCGCCCCCTTCCATCAGCCATGGACTGAGGTGAAGTGGTCCATCTAGAGAAGCACATAATGACTTTACCTCCCAGAAACTCCAGCACAGTGCCCTTAAACCCTCACGCCCACTACATGGGCACTGGAGGGCCGAAGAAGTCAGAAATACAACCGCTAAAGAGCTTCTCCATATACTGCATGCGTTTGACTCGCTCTGCTGATGCTCCAGGTCTGTGTCTGTGTGCAGAGGTTGATTATGAGGCAGGTTCTGATTGGTCAAGCTGTGCGAAAAGCTCTTCACATGCATCACTCTTCCTTTTGAATTTTACAGGAGATTGCACAGAAGGCTCCTTTTTATGTGATTTGTTGAATGCTCTCTTAATATTTATGCTTAATTTTGAGCAAGACCGATAAGAAACAAGGATGAGTCATCTTCTGAAACCAGAGCTGATGTGGCAGTACCATTATAAAACTACAGGTTATCTGATGTCTTTCCCTCCAAAATGAATACTGGTTGCCTACGGCATTGTAGAGGACCTGGTGTGCCATTTTTCCTGCTATTTGTTTGATCACATATGTGCAAATAATTACAGGAAAACTGACTCATTGGATCCCTGGTATCATATAAAAACCGCAATGATTGAAATTACAGCTTTGGGATTTGTGTTGGAAAGATTATCCAAACTGAATAGTATTTAGTAGTATTTAATAGTATAGTATTGATTAAATGGGATCGTTATGTACTTTATACAAACAATCTTATTTATTGCGGAATGTGACCTGAACTGGAAAGAGAATCGCAGTGGGTTCAATAGACTTTTAAAGAATCATTTAATTGTGTGTATAAACCCGGTACACCATTTTTATCAGGCAGTATTCAGTGCCGTTTATCTTAAACCTTCCAGACCGCCTCATTCTCTTCCAGTCATGCCAAATTTGTGGAAATCTGCACCATCTTGTGTCAGTTGAAGTGTCTTGTTTTGTCTTATCCTCGAGGAAAGGGCTCACAGGAGAGGGGACTTTAAAGTGCCTTGAAGCTTCCTGCCACATCTGATGAGGAGCCACTTTTAAGAACGGTGAAATTCCTCAGGCTTTGTTCTTGTCTGCAAGCCCCTTTATAAATGCTCGTCATTGGGAAAATATATTTTTGTCCTGTGCTGTATATTCATAGTGATTACATTTTTGTATTGGTATTCAGAGTAACACAAATAACTTTGATATCCTGTTATTTTAAAGAAATAAAGATTTAAATGGTAAATAATGATTTAGATTTTTTATATATATATAAATGATTAATTGACTCCTAAATGTGTCTAGACTTAATTGCACACATTTTGTGGTAATGGGAAACATTTAATAATGAGTCCAGTTTTCCACTCCATGATTCATGACTGTTTTCATGTAACTTTTTCCATTTAGGTGCTAAATTAAATTGTCATCCAGGTTAAATGAACTGATTTTATTAAACGCATTGAATTTTGACAATCATTTGACATTTGTTCTAATTCTATTAACAAGGATATTGTGTATTACAGTAAGTACATCAGAGATACTAATTTGGCTTTCAGCTAATTTTATTTGTATCTGTACAAATATATAATGAGTACTGAGTATGATCATATATATTGCAATGCTCTTTATACCGTGATGATGATTTTTAAACAGCTGCTTCATAATTTTTTTTAGGATTGTAAGATTTACACAACCTCAGACACTTATCTTCTGAGACAAACAATACACACACAGTGCATTAACATACAGACATCTGTTTCCACATCCCACTGAGAGAACATGTGGGAAAACGCCTCTCACATATGCATCCGTTCCTTTTCATCCACTTCCTTCCCCTCACCCATCCTCCCTCCACTCGGTTCACTCAGAATGATCAATACATGAATGCAAGTAATATTTGCAAATGTTTGGTATCATTTGAATAGTCTCAGGGTGAGTGGTACAATGGCCTCAATCTTACAAAAGTAGACTAAAAGATAATTCATATCATAAGAGTTCTGAGATATTTTGATTACTGTAAAGGGTGTGTCATTCCATGCAAATTACCATCTGTCCCAAAAGGTGTTAATTCGACTTGATCAATACAAAGTCAAACTGTTAGTTCCTGTCTCCGTTTTGGGGAATGTTTTGTCTTGAGTACTTAAGGAAATCTCGCAAGAAGATCAGGGCAATTCTGCAGCCAGAATGAGTCCATAGTATGAAGTGTGTCCGCATATTTCATACTATGTATTTTTTTCTAAAAGTCAGGTATGCATCTTACTCTTAGATTCATCTTTGAGAATTTGATGTCTTGTATTGATTTAATATCTTTGAATTGGCTATGTAATTGGCATAGCCTAATACATATTTACTTGATTTATAATAAATTGTTACATCAGATTTTATTCTGAGATTGACTCTAATTAAGTGTTAAGTCTATAACACCGCAAATCTGCGCTAAGTTTAGTAACAAACTAAAATTATGTTTTAGAGCTCCGGCTAACATTAACATTTTTACCCCACACACTATGTTTGCGAACAAGATTGTCATTCTGAAAATATAATTATATTTTTAGTAAATAACACATACTCCCTATCTACAGGCCCCACTGTTCTCAATTCATATATAACTGATGTTCTACAAAACGTCTCTGGTTACTCGCGTAACCCTTGTTCTCTGAATAGGTAATGAGATGCTGGGTAGCTATGATACATTGGGAACACCCTCTGGGTGTGCTGATTGTCTGAAGCCCTATAGAATCATGCCAATTCATTGGTTGATGACGCGAATGCCGTCCTCGACGTTCTTGCATCGCCATCCTTATACTGGTGAACGCACCATCTGCTCCTCAGATTTCTCTGTCTTCATGTGAATGTTTTTGTTATGCTCATTTAGATTCATTGATTTTATCCTAATTACCCAGGCTTTTCTAACAAATGTTTTGTACACTGAGGCTGATGATTCACAGGGCAAGTTTTTGAGCTATGTTGTTACCGTCAATGGGCAACCAGGTGAGACACCGGTCCCATGACCGATCTAAATTATCCAGATAGAAATTAGCTACCCATTTTCAGTGGGCAAGTGCCCAAGAAACATTGATCAAAAAAGTTGGCCCAGCATGTATCATCAGCCTAAAGGAATGCCCTCATTAATATCTTTGTCATTGTGTTGCATGTCTGTATTTACTGTATCTCCCTCGCCTTCATCTCAAAATGGAGATGAGTTCTTTTCACTTAAAATGGCGCCCTGTTTTCTCACCTTTAAAGAAACAGATGGTGCCCTGTTTTGCTTGAACCTTGTCTACACCACTGCTTCTCAGCTCACAAAGCTCTCTTTCCCAGATTCCTTATCTCCTGTTTCCCAGGGAATGAGATGGCGAGGACTGTGTCTGTTTGCTCTCACTCCCTTCTGCTCCTCCCTTTATGTGTGCTCCCTTTAGCATGTTGCTGTAGCCTAATTAAATTAATTTGCCATTTGAATAAGCTTAGTTTGTCTCTGGATGCCCTCTTCATGAGGACGAGAGAGCGCTTGGAGTGCACTTATTAGTGGGCAAAGCCCCCACTGTTTACATGGCACTAAGCTCTAAAGGTGGCATGTTTATTTCACCCTTGATAACTAGCTCCTGTCTCTCTCTGCATGATCACGCATGTTTGTATTTGCTGTCACTCTAATTATATGCGGTCTCATCTACATTTTGGAAAATAATAAATTAATATAAAAATCTGCTTAGCAACTACTGTCATCTGACCTACTCTAGCAGTTGAAGATGATTCATTTTTGCTCTCTGTGTTGATGTCAAACACTGCAGCACTATAGAGCAGTGGTCAGCAACAGGTGGCCCGCGGGTCAAAACTGGCCCGCACCCGCAGCCAGATTATTTTGATAGCGGCTTGATAGAGAAGGATCACTCAAATCAGAAGAATGTGAAGGCTATATGATGTCGGCAATGGACATGAGCGCTAAGTTATAGTTCTCCGGGAATTAGTTCGTTCTATCTAGGCTACTGAATATTTTAAGATGAAAGCATGATTTAAACAAGTACTACAAGACTTGTTCACACGCAGTCACTCTCTCAATAATGCATCAAACATAATCTTACAGTGCTACTTCATCTGTATCTGATTTCGAATAAGCAGAAATCTGTAAGAAATGCATCGATTCATAGGTAAAATAACTGACAAAAACGTAGTTATTTTCATCATAAACTAAAATTTGCACCGCAAAAAGCAGCTATTATAATGCTGACAACCATGTTATTAGCTTGTCAGGTGGACGGTGTAGGCAATAAAGTTTGCACACTAATGTTCCGATAAGTCACTTTGAAACCCGATGCCAAACTTACTTGCCGACCCCTGCTTTAGAGGAAATGTCATTAATTGAAATAAAAGATAAATATTAGATTAAAAAAACTTTGTTTTGGCAATTAACTAAAACAAGTATTAAAATTGCTAAAACTGAAATGAAAATAAATGAAACCTAAATGGAAATAAAAAAGGTAAAAATCACAAAATATTGTACAATAAATTACTATATGAAATGAAAATAAAAGCTAATTCAATATATGAATAGATACTAGTATACTGTATAAATGATAATAAAATAACACTGCCCATATCTATTGTTGAGGTCGAATGCCATCAAACTCTTACCATGATGCTAAATTCATGTCATTTGCTAATCCATCTGTGGCTAATGCTACCATAATATTCATATTTGTGTTAATGCTAATGAAATGCTAGTAATTTAGCATATCGTTGGGCTTATTAAGGCCACTGTAACTGGCCTATTAAGGATGAGCTCATAGAAAAATTCTGTACAGTCCCAATAAAAGTTACATTAATTTAATTGTATGGCTGATAACCAATAAAATGCTGTCCAAAATTAAAAATAGAATAATCTAAAATAAATGTGACCAGTGAACTTAGGCATCATAACATAATCTTCGGTATGAAAAAAGATTTGCTAAAGGTCACACTTAACAGTGTTATTACATTTGTGTTTTTGTTAATATTACGTGATGGCAAAGGTGATCTAACAAAATAAATATGAACAATTACATATGGTAGGCTACTGATAGGCTTATAATTGTGCATCTATTAATACATTACATAGCTGATTTTAAGTAGACAGTGTGTGTGCTATATAGGTCATGAAGCCAAACCTGTTGAGAACCATATAGACTCAAGTAACTCCACTTGTTTGTCTTCTACTTTCGTCTAGAGCATGAAGGTGAGGTCTTACGAATTTATGAATGAACCGCTCGTTTTAAAACACCTAATCACCAACTAATTACTCCTCAAAAGTGATGCTAGAGCTACCGCAATTAAACGAAAGTTCAAAGAGAATTAAATAAATAAACAAAGATGGCTGCGCGCGCTTGTTTCTGTGATGCATGCGATGCAATGTGCTGTGATGCAATCTAATCGTTTCCCCCCAAATGTCCATTTTGAATAGAAAATATAATTTGACAACAGAATGTGACAAGACTAGAAAGATTTTGCGCTTTTCACATAATACGAATACAAATATGAGTGAATGTGCATATTTCAAAATATTACTAGAATTAGACATTCACCTTTCTACTTTTACTGTTTCCCCTAAACTTACTCCATGTTGTCATCAGCATCAGTCATGTTGTATGTCTGTTTGATTAACTGTGGGGAAAAAGCATCAGTCATGTTGTAGGCAGCCAACATTTGTTTGGACCACACTAATGAACTGCAACACTCAAACTGAATCATGCAAACAGTTTGATATATTTAGTGTAATTATTAATGTAAATGCCAAATATACAGAATGTAGCCTATAGAAGGGGTGCAGGTAATAGTCATAACGTAGAGTAACTACAGTCATATGCCAGCATAACCTTTATTCAACTGTCCTCTTTAATGTATGCTTCCTTGCCAGCATCTTCAACTGTCCTCTTAGACACAATTCAGCATCCACCGTGTTGATTAAAACTGCTTATTTCAAAAGAGCTTTTTGTAGGACTCCACTTTAATGTTGAGAAAACTTATTTTTGTTTTAAAAGAGCTTGCTCAGTGCTGGTATGGTTACCTTGCCCCTTGATTAGAAGCATTGCAGGCATCTGTGTGATTTTGTTTTAGATCAGTGCTCAGCGCTGGTATGGTCGTGGCCACCTTGCCCCTTGATTACCTCTGCAGGCATCTGTGTGATTTGTTTCAAATTTGTTTTTCATCTCTCAACCTTAGTTGCTGCCCATGTGCAAATCATTTCATAGCTCTCAGAAGATGCATCAATATGCAATCATAATTTTTTGACACATAAATTTTAAAGAAACAAGTTTGGATTTTTGTGCTGTGTCAAGTCAAGTGCAATCCTTTTGACACATAACATTTTAAAGAAACAGAGAGTTTTTTATTTCAATGCTATTATTTTTAGCATTTTATTTGAATTATTTATTAGAACATTTATCATTGTATCATGTTAGATTTATCAATTATTTTATTTGTTTTTATTATCAATATTGTCATTTGATTTGTTGCATTTCCATTCACAGTTATTTCATTTTTTTATTTTATTTTGTTTTACACACAATTTTTAAATATAACATAATTTGTAAACAATTGTTGTGCACTTTATTCTGTTATAATAAGGTATCATAATTTGTAAACAATTGTTGTGCATTTTATTTTATTTCATTTTACATTATCATTTTTTATTTGATTTGAAGTCAATTAGATGTGGTGCATTTCCATTGCACGTACAATGGTTTATTATAGACGTAAAACAGCAGAGCAAGAGATTGAGAAACACAGAGAGAGAGAGAGAGATAAAGGTAGAGAAAGATAGGATCTTCCCTCATTTTCTTTTGATGCAATGTTTTTTTTTCCTGATGCTATTGGCTGTGAGTAGTTATTACGCCAATCAGTGCAGTGTTCTTGCTGTCGTAGCATTGAGTGAGGCAATGTTGGGGTGTTGTACATGTATACTAATTGTGCGCATGAATTTGTCGGTAAAGGGGGGCATTCAGGAAAGAGGGTTTATGCAGCTACGAAAGATCAAATACGCTTGCAATGTACCAACCTGACAGCATCCTTGTTCGTCTATCTTAGCCGTTGTTTGGACTTTGACATTACATTTTTGCAGGACCGCTCGGGGGTCTGGTGCGCTGCATCATGACATGTCTTTTAGTAAAGATTGAAAAGTAAACAGAAAGAAAAGGGGACAGGTAACTGAGTGCATGTGACACATTGAAAGGCTGTCGATGTCTGATTTTCTCTCTTTCTGGCGGAGTGCCTGGGTTACCCTACCTCTTTTTACACTCTTGGCCAAATTAACAGATGTCTGATGATGATGATGATTGGTGGTGTGGGCAGAGTCTAATGATGGGCATTTCTCTTTAGTAAAGCGCACATGGGCTTTGTTCCGAAATGTAGTGAGCTGCATCATAGTTGTTGCCAACTGCTACTATACTATGCTGCCTTAACATATCAAGTTTTTTACAAAATTCTAAGGGAACGTCACATTTGTCCGTCACAAAGAAGGCAATTCCAGAATTCAGTGCAGTGAGCTCAGTAAAGATCTGTATGGCCTGCATGTGAATACACAGACCTGCTTATATTTCATTCAATACTATAAAAGAAGTATTGATAAAATGCTAAAACTGTTCAGTGCAGTGTCATTGTTAACTGATTAACTGAAATAAGTTGAAGTACTAAAATTACTAAAACTGAAATCAATATAAATGACAGCTAAATAGATATTTAAAACAAAAACTATTAAAAAGACAAAATCACATAACGTAATCACTAAAACGAAAAATTGTATATAAACAATAAATATAATAACAGCTAATTTGAAATAGTAATACTATTATTTATGTAAGCGACATAAATAATACAAAACAAAATGTTTAGTATATGCATATGAACATAGACCTATATATTTAATTTAATACTTAGGGTTAATTTATTTAAAACATTTATATTTTAACCAAATAGGTAATTTTATCCTGTCTGAACCTATGTATTCAAATTAAACCAAAGTTCAAAGTATCTTTTCTTGCCTAAACAACCCAGTGCTAATTGATACAATTTTACTTAAAAAGCAGCTTCAAAAACAAGTTTGACGTATGACACAAATTTTGAAGTACAGCAAAACATGTAAGTCTTTTGAAGTAATGTTAACCACAGATCTAAATGTTTTATAATTCAAAAAGCGTCATTCTAAAACCCACAGATTGCCCTTTTGGCCTAAAAAGGAAGGTCATGATAAGTTGCGAGATTCGTCTGTACGTGATGGCGACACCCAGTGTTCAGAATATGAATTTCATGTAATTTCTTAAAAGCAATACCTCAATTTATTTTCTGTTTTTAAGTTAAGTCACAATTACAAACCACATCCAGGATAGGCGGTAATCTGCAAATGTACATGTTTGGGCATCCCTGCCTTATAGAGGACTTCTGCAACTGACTGCATTCAATATTTTCAGCTGTCTTCTAGATGGCTCTCCGATCTCCATTTATAGACAAGACCCAGTGAAGCTCAGTATGCTTACTCAGTATGCTCGGTATGTGTGATGTAGTGTGAGCAGTTCTCTCTATAATCAGAGTGACTGTTTGCACTCAGGAGTAAACACAGCACTCGCTGCACAGCAGATTTATTTGCTTCAGCAGTTTCGTTGATTGAGAAGAAAATACTACAACAAAATGCAAGTTTGATGTCAGATAGTCATGCATGTGCTTCGATATTTTACACAATGGGGCTTATGTGTCAGAGTGGGCTTGATTGTATTTTCTTATAAATTGTTAATTGTGGTTTTCTAAAATGTAAAAATCTATCCCTAACCAAAAAACGCTCAACGATAAGTATGTTGTTGAGCTATTAACAGAGCTCTCTCAGACCCACACCAATTTCAAGACGATGCAATTCAATTTTGTGAGAGTTTTGTCTGAAAATCAATTAGGTATCACAGGAGAATATTTCCATCTTGCATCAGGCGAGTCAGTGGCCTGTTTCCTTCTCAGACAGGATGTTGTTGTGCTGTGCTGTGTGCGTGCCTGCTGTTGCTCCGCTGGAGTTAATTATCTGCATTAATGAGAGCAGCTCACTCATTTATCATTGTCTCATTCACTCTGCAAGTGCCTGACTAGAGCTGCACTGCCCCCTATCAGTAGCCTGAGGTGTGTGTGTGATGCCTCTGAACGATTTTGTTGTGCATTGCACTCATGCAGTGTTGATTTCCATATGAGTCTCCACTCAGCATTCATATTCAGAATAAATTTGAATGTTAAAAATATACATCCGTTCATGCTCTCGTTTATGTATTCAGTCTCCATGCACCACAGGTTTTATTTATTTTGAACGTGTTATTTTCATCCGTCCAGGGCGAGATGAAGGCCTCTTTGACTCTTGGTTGAATCACATTTCTCATATATCATCTGCTGTCCGGTCTGCCGGTGGCTATGTAACTTTACATTTAAGAAGTAACTGGCCAACCCTAGCCTCACAAGAGCTACTCAACATCAGGAACCATAAAACCAGTGTTCGTCTTCTCGCTGGGGAGCGAGTGTATATTCCATCTGGGTGGCAAGGTGACGTTTGGGGTGTTAACACAATCAGGGCACCTCTTTAACCTCCACACCGTCTCTGTGGATCTTTAGATCTCTCGTTTTTCCTTCAATCTGCTCCTTCTGTGTAAAATATAGAGGGTTTGCAGAGATGGTTTGATGTATTCAATCAGATGCACTCGATGTGGGACAGATGATGCGTGGCCGCAGGATAGCTGGAGAATGAGTTTCGGGATGAAAAAAAGAGAGGAGGGCGTGACGGAGGAGATGATGAGTGGTCTTACGGTTGTAAAGAAGAGGCTGAAGGGGCTTCCACCCAGGTAAATTGCCCTTTACTAGCATATTGCAGAAGCCAGTCTTTATTTCATGCAGTCGTGGAGTCACATCTGCAGTCCATTACTGTCTCCATGTCATCCCGTATGGTGACAGTGCTGATATGGGACATTGGATGGACACGTCGGAGCTAAGGCTAATAGTATAATCAGGTACTAAGGAATTCATTTTCTCCTCGGCTGCACTCTGCGGGTGTTGGGGATGCAAAGATGAGTCGAGAGAGATGTGTGGGTTAACCTGTGCCCGTTAACCCACAGTAACCCCCCCCCCCCCTCTGTGGAAGGTCAAAGGTCAAGAGCGAAGCTCATTTAATGCTCATGCCACTCATAGAGATTAGGAAGCTTTCTTTACACATAGCGCCATCAAAACATATTATTTAATGTAACAATAGATGCAGAAAAAAACTTGAATGCCATCCTGTTAATACACACAGATGCTGAGTGTGTCGTGCATAATGTGATCAGGTTTTTATTCTGCAGAATGTCACAGAAACATTGGCTCACTTTTGACATGAAAGAGTGAAAATATGACGAATTATTTTAAACAAAGCCTATTTTTGGCTTAATACACGCATTTTACACACACACACACACACAAACAAATATTATTTGCATATTATTTGTATATATATATATATTACTACTGTACTATTATTTGCATTTTTTATAACTTTTTTCTTTAAAAGTGAGAAATATCTTTTTTTATAAAGAAAACTACTAATTTTGGCTTAGTGTATGTATATTTTCATGACAATTAAGCATTATTTCAAGTTTATACTTATGTATGCATGTGTATACTGTATGTGTTTGATTTTATATGTACTGTATGTGCTTATTTGTCATAATAATACAAAATAGAAAAAAAATATTAATATTTTATTTTTGAATAATGACATGTTTTGTGAGATGTTCTCATTGGTTAATGAATGGCGTATTGCTTTTGGCTGTTGTGCCAGGGTGCAACCCCACAGACTGATCCTAAACCAGCTTATTCTGCCAGCACAGGCCCCTCCACCTCCCAGAGCCACACGTGTCTGTGCCGCCAACCTTCTCCCTCCCCCTCCAGCCTTATCTTCCTCTCCTGTTTACCACTGGCTCACTAATGGAAAGAATTTGCAGCAATATGCAAAAAAGCCGCTAAGGCAAATGCAGGTTGCCCAGGCAACAAGGAGGTTATATTCCTGGACGCTGATGGAAATCAGTGTAGCGCGCCGAGCTCTCGCATCCTGCTGAAAATTAGATAGGAGAGGAGAGAATACAAAGAAAGAGACTGGAAGGAGCGAGAGTAGGAAGCGTCCCAGGGGCCAATTCTACTTCAAGCCATATTTAGTTTTCATCAGCGGCCCTGGCAGACGTGCTGGCTCTCAGTACTGTATATGTGTTTCTGTGGAAATAGAAGAAGAAACATGGCAACAAATATAACTTTACTAAAGCGATGCTGTTATATTGCATATTGTAAATAAAGTGTCCATATTCACATGTAGCTACTTCAATTGTTCAGTATTATTCAATTTTGGAAAACTGTACTAACAGTACGAGATGAATTCTGTTGCAGCCATTTGTGGGTTTAACCTGCTCAGCTTTGAATGTAATATAACAAATCCAGTCTCCATATCAATCTTGTTTCGTTAACTAGCAGGATACGGGATATGCCATCAGGCATCTAAACACGGTGGACCACAAGCATGTCATTGAAAAATCTAGTCAAGTAAAGTTATGGAAGGTAGTGAATGAATTAAAATGAGAAATGAAGGAGTTGAATTTCTTCAACATTAAGAGATAATGATTTCGCCTCCAGATATTCTTGAAATGTCCTTTCATGTGTATTTGTTTAGCTACGTTCTCCTGGCACAGCTCCAGGAAGGTTCATATTCAACAAGCTTTTTGATTTAAAAATATAAAATTGATGGTTTCAATTCCACTATTGAAACTAAATACTTCAACCTGAAGCTATTAAATGTCAGGTCCAGTGTAATGATATCTCCAAAATAATATCAATGTATCTTATTATTTGCACCTATTTAGAGAAATGTGCAATTACACCCACTGAAAAGCAGTTCAAGGCGAAAGCATCTGTAGTGAAAGAGAATTATATTTAGAATAATTCTTCTCCTCTGGCAGAGAGCTTTCATTTAGTTTCATGTATTACTCTGAGCAATTCAGTATTTCATTACTTTTACTGTATGTATGAGCCTTTAGCTTTCATCACTTCTTATTTAGTTATATTTACATTTTCATACAATCTAAAGTATTTCATTTTTGTATTCATTGTATTCGTGTGCTCTTGTGGCATTATAGTTAATATCTTTGAGAACAGCAACTTTAACCAATGTAACCCTGCTCTTCATATAAAAATATATACATTTTTTTGATTAACTCTCTATATTTGATTTTTCTTTTTCTTACAGCTTAATCGAACTTTAATAAAATTTCCAATTGGCTCTGAACAGCGCAGCTCTTTTCCTCCGCTGGAGTTTTCCTGCGGGAACGAGGAGATTGCTAAACTTCAATCTGCTTGCCTCCTGATATTAAACAATAAAGGGAAGCAGCATTGCCTGTAGAAGTGCAGTGTTTATTAAAGGGGAATGAAGGTATATGGGCATCTGAACTGTGAATGTGTTGCTTTATTTCTGTCTTTACTCCCTCCGTTTATTTGTTGGTTTACCTTCTTTCCATTTATAGTGCAGTTTAATGTTGGATTTCTGTTGACATGTTAAGGTAGTGACTTTTTCTCTTCATGAAACATCATTCTTTAATTAGCGGCAGATATGTGCAGCATGACGGAAATCTATTCATTAACTGAATATGTATATCCCTGTTGACCGCAGGAAAGATAGAAGCTGGCAGACACGGTAAACAAAGACATAGGAGCCTGGGAAAGTGTATTGCGAGCAGAGAGGAAACTGTGTGAGGTCCGCTCTTCCAAAGCTCTGACATTTCTAATTATGTATTTCATATTCCTTTTTCCCTCTCTGTTTGTGATTTACACAGTATAATTTTAGATGTTTGCAATCAGTTTGTCATTCTCTTCTATCTTCATTGTCCTCTTCCTGATCTTGTTCTCTTTCCTGTTTGTCTCGCGATGACTGTATTGTGATCATGATAGCAGGGATGATGCTTGACCAAGCACATCAATCTAACACAGGGCTGTAATTGGGTTTATTTTCCTTGAATGGTCTTTCTGCTCTGACATGCATTTAGAGTTCTTTGTTATGCTTTTTCCAAACATAAACACACTGTTCATGCTCATGTAAATGTGTATTACATTTGATCCCTATATAGGCTACTGTATATATATATATATATATATATATATATATATATATATATTCAAATTGGGGTCTTAATTCTGAAAGTCGTGTCTGCTATATATATATATATATATATATATATATATATATATAATTTTTAAATGTCTTATTATTATACATGTTGAAAGCTTAAAGTTTTGTGCAAAATAAGTTTTTTTATGTGCAAGTCTTTACATCTTTAAATTAGTCTTGTCAGAAATACTGATGAAACTGGAACTTTATGTAAATGAAGGAGGGATCAAATATGATAAACTGGATAAGCAGATAGTCTCAATTAAGACCTTTTGAACTATATGTCTTACACATAGTGCTCTTAAAATTAAAACTTTGAGGAATCTCCTTTGATAGGCTGTGTCTCTGCTCTGTCCTTTGACTGCTCTGACAGCCCGTGTTCCTCTGTCTTGTGCCACACTCACTCCATTAGAGGAAATGAAAGCCCTCATAGCTGGACTGAGCCACAATTACAGGCACAATTACTTCCTCTACAAATCGCCCCAGATCCCTATGCCTGATTATCAAATTAGAGCTTTTAATAAGCTTCCCGCTGTGTGCATGTGCGATAGAGAGTGCTTCCTCCAGTACTCCAATACACGTTAGCATAAATCCATCCATCCATCCAATGACGAGCTCTAGTGAGAGGAGTCGTTTGAGGAGGATGTGATTATAAGCAAAGAAATACTCAGAATTACTTAAACCCAGAAGTTTGATTATTTGTGTTCATATGTTACTTTTAATAAAGTCTACTAATTCAGTGTCTCTTAATTCAAACGATAGCTAAACGTTGTTTGGTCTTCACTAATGTGGCGTTACATATTGCTCCGTTCAGGTGGCACAGAGAGAGCGAACGCGAGTAAACCATCCATCTCTTCCTCTGTACTAGTTATCAAACAAACAAAAACAATAATGAATATCAGATGGGGTTGAAAGATTTAGTACAGCTTACTGAACTGCATCATCTCTAGACTAGTCTAATCTCCCAATTAATGTTTTATTCACGAAAAATAGTAAATACAACAGCTTGTGAATTTACATACACTGATATTGAAAACATACACTGATATTGCCAGACATTTCACATAGCTAACATTACAATACCCCAGGAAAGTCATTCAGTGTCCATAATGCTATTACGTCCATAATTAACTATTATACGTTCATTGTATTTATACTTAACCTGTTTTTGTTTTATTTAATGTAGCCTACTGTTTGAATAAATGTCCCAAAAAATGAATGTGCTAAACTCAAATGCACAAAATTTGATAGAGCAGGCAGCAGTCAGGCAGTCTTTACTTTCATTCTTTCTAATTTTTTTTGTGTGCTATAAACATACTAAATGTGTCTCTCTTCAACTAAAACAGAAAGAGTAAGCCTGAATGAATTTACCTCAGAGAAAATGGGAATAGACATGGCCAAAACTTCTGAATTAAATCTGATATTAGGCAATGCTGGCTCGATTCAGGCCTCAAAGCAGCGAGTCTGTATATTGAAAGTGTCACCTAAATGAAATTGATTTAGGGCCCTGGCCTGCTTTGGCTGGCAGTGCATATATAAATTCAGTCCTGACAGCCACTCGAAAGTCTCCCGTATTAACATTATGAGAGATTTGCATGGCAGAGCCTTGGAGATTATGCACCATGCAAATGATGTAGCTCGCTGGATGAGGTGATTTCAGTTCTCCCCGCACCCATCCTCGCCCTCACGCCCGAGGGGATAGGAGCTCCGCCTTTGTTCGCATATTCATTTTTCCCCCCTTGTTTTGCATGTCCCTGGTTTTATATGCCCACCTGCTTGGGCAGGCGAAAGGCATCAGCGCTCATAGGCTCCTGGGACACAGAAAGACATTTTTCATTTAAGATGCGTGGCAGCCCACCACTTGGCCCAACCCCCCATTGTACCTTTTAATAATGCCCTCTTGGATATTTTGAGTTTCTTTTTTATATTGGAGTGGTTTTGTAGAAGATGCTGTTACAATGGCTGAATAGATCGACCATGGGATATTTCTATAATATTGCATCTTTATCTTGTGCTATTGGCCTACACTGTAACAGTCTCAAAACTGTAATGAGAATTATGCATTTCCTGATATTTTCTATTTTACATGCAGTGTCCCATAATGTGTAAGGATGGTTTTGTACACTTAGAGTAAAATCACACTTAAAATGTTTGAATTTAATTGCATGATATGCAAAATATCAAACAAAATGGCATCCGTAAAAAACTTTAACACTTCGGTATAGGGACCAATTCTCACTGTTAACTAGTTGCTTTATTAGCATGCATATTATTCACATATTGGCTGTTTATAAGTACTTAAGCAGCACATATTCTGCGTGACCATATTCTACATCTCTAATCCAACAGTAAACTTAACAACTACCTTACTACCAAGCAGCCTCTTGAGGCAAAAGTTGTAGTTAATGGTTTGTTAATGGTGAGAATTGGACCTTAAAATAAAGTGACCCAAACTTTTTTTTAATGACCTTTAGCTAACTGGTTCCAAGGTGATTTTAACTGGATGTATAATGTCCAACTCAATATTGATGTCCTAGCAAAGTGATCACGACTTGAACATATTTCACTTACATTTGGCAACCAGAATAATAAACCTAATAAACTTTTTGTTAAAGCTTTTACATTTTTTATATTATATAAAACATTTTATATTTATATTTACCTTTCAAAAAGGTACTTCCTCAGTGACAGCTTTTGCACCTTTTTTCTGAGAGTTTATATAAATTACATTATATATATATATATATATATAACAAATTCTATCACAGATGTTTTAGTTAATCTTTTTTTCTCTTTGTTTTGCACAGAGCACTATTTTTATAAGTTTTTATGGTCTTAGGTGTTGTGAACTTTGGCTGTGGGCTCAGAGAGTGACCGTTTCCTGGCCTGCCCCACAAGATGGTTCCTGAAACCTGTGTGTTTGACTACAAATGGCAGCGCTTCATTCACGGTGCATTAGTCTGTCGCTAATCTATCTACTGCTGAAACAAGTGGATTAAGACTTATCATCCAGACAGGCAATAGCATCTGATGGATGACACCCTTCACTCGGCCCTGACAAGGGCTTCCCTCATCGCAACAGAAAATAGAATCAGAAACAGCTCTTCTAGTGTAATGACATTTTTTCTCTCTGTGTAATAGGATTTTCAGCACAGTCCACATCTATACCTGTGTTCAACAGCAGAGGCAGGAATGCTCTGTTGTTTGCGTGCATTACTGATCGTGGTGGTGGCTCTTACCTGTGTAAGTTCAAAATTCATTCCTGTCTAGACCTGAATATACTGGTTTGTTAACATTGATTGAAGCATCTAATGGAGAACAGAATATAACAGGATTACATTAACTTCAGGATAAGATGATGAAGAAATATAGAACTATATACACCACTGTTCAAAGTTTTAGAGTCAGAAAGATTTTTTATATTTTTGAAAGAAGTCTCTTATACTCACCATGGCTGCATTTATTTGATGAAGAAGAAAAAATGAAGTAAAAACAGTAATATTGTGAAGTAATATTAGAATTTAAAATATATATATTTTATGTTTTGCTAAATGTAATTTATTCCTGTGATGCAAAGCTGAATTTTCAGCATCATTGCTCCAGTCTTGAGTGTCACATGATCCTTCAAATATTATTCTAATATGTTTATTTGCTGCTCAAGAAACATTCATTATTATTACCAATAATTGTGTTGTTTAATTTTGTGGACATTTTTTTCAGGATTCTCTGATGAATAGAAAGTTATATGAAACATTATAAATGTCTTTTGCCACTTTGGATCAATTGAATGCATCCTTACTGAATAAAAGTATTAATTAAAATATTTGAACTGTATTGTGGGTCAAAGACGTTAAGATGTCCGCATCAAAAGAAATATACAAAAGTGATTTTATGTCCATAGAAAGCACATTAATGTAAGTAAAGTGTCCACTTTTAAGGTTTCAAATAAGTTTTTGGAGAATAAAATATCAAAATTTGGTTGAAATAATGTTACATTGTCATTCCGTGTAACACAATATTTATGTAAAAATTCAAAAATGTTTATTCTGACTTGTAAATATTAAAATATATAAAAGAATATGGGAGCATATTACATTTTATTGTGTTTTAAATGAGTACAAAATTATTATTGAAAAATGGGCGAAGCCTAGAATAGTGGCAAATTATTAAAATGTAAAATTACAACTAATTAATATCTGGAGTGAAAGTAATTAGTCTTTTAATATGTCATAAATTGATTTTTGTTGTAAATATGCCTGACAACAGTGTTACACTGAATTAAATTTTAGTGGGTGTTTTCTGTACATCAGGGGAAAATGTATTATATTTATTTTTTGCACAGAAAAACAAAAACAAAATTGCAATTAAATTAAACCGAAAACTTTTACATTTTTTTGGGGGGGGAACAACAACAATTTAAAGCAGTATTACACTTGTTGTTTTTATGCTTAAACCCTTTTTCATCTTTGACCTACTGTACACAACTAAACTATTAATATTTATTTATTAATAAAATACTAAAAACACCTTGTAGTCACTTCTAAAATTAATAATTCTGAAATAATAAGGACATCAATATCAGATCACATTATACTGAATCAGCTCTTTCATTGCTTGTTTTGACTAGAGGACTAGCTATAAGAAGCTATAGACAGATGCTTCGTTTCCACTTTGTAAAAGCAAAGCTAATGGAGCTCGAAGTGTTCTTTAAGAGCAGATTCGGGGTCATGATGACCCAGGCCTGCTGTGTGTTTGATTAAACGGCTTGAGTTCACTCAGAAACAACAGGATGCTAATCGCAGCAAAGAGATGGGAGATCGCCTCCATTTCCCCTCAGCACCAGGACTTTGATGATGGGTGGAGGGAGCGGAACATGGAGAGGAAAGAGAAAGTTGAAGGAAAAGAGATGAATCACCGAGAGCAAGAGAGACGTCTTTGATTAATTAAGCCTCCTACACTCATCAGGCTCCTCACATGGGTGAGTGCTTGACCTGATCAGACGTGAATACCTCCGGGAGCTCAGACAGAGCAAGCTGGATGGAAAAGGATGAATATTAATGCTTGCCTAACACCCAGTTTACTCCCAAATGGGCCATGCGTTTGTTCGGCCTAAACAGGATTGTTGACAAGACAGGAAATATGTACCCCGCTAATACTAAACAAAATTCTGCATGCTGAATGTGCTGTGAATTCAGTGCAGGGGGTCAAGCAATGACAGTTTTGGAGGAACAGAAGTTTTCATATGCTCCCGTAACACTCGGCTAATTATTTAGCATTTATTAAATTATGCACCTTGATTATATACAGAGAAGCAGTGAAGATTTTTCCTCAAATGCATCTGAATGCATGCACTCCTTATCAAAATTATAATGTTATAGAGAGAATGCAGTGACTTTTTTATGATAGGTGTTTTTTCAAAGACAATTTCTGTATAGGTTATGTTATTGCACAGAAAAAAAGAGACGGTTCATTTAACACATATATGCTTTGTGAAAAAACGGCACAAGAAATACATGTTGTCCCACTGCGTTAAGCTAAAAGCACTCGATGCTTATATGCACAGTGTGAGTACCTGCTGATATGAAATAATTATGCTGCTTTCATGCACTCTAAAAAATGCTGTGTTAAATAACCCAGCGCTGGGTAGAATATGGAGGAACCCAGCGATTGGGTTGTTTAGACCCAGCGGTTGGGTTACTGCTCAGAGGGTTGGGTTAAACATTTAACTCAACTGTTGGTTGAAAACAACCCAGCATGTGTTCTGTCCAATATTTACCCTGCACTGGGTTGTATTTAACCCGGCATCTAGTAATATTCTATAAAATTAACAGTCAAAGAGCATGTTGTTTAAATGAAGCATTTTAATATAAATTGTGTATGTTAGAATTTAAATAAATAAATATAATAATATTATGGCCTAAAATAAACACATAGTATTTGAATTTCATCTGACATCGACAGATAGGCTACACAGCCTCAGTGCTGTGCGTCAGAGATACACGAAACTGAGTCTGAGACAAGACCATGAAGCACTAATCAAATCTGTGAAAACATGTTTGCCCAGCATCCTCAGTTAAAGGATAACCCCATCTAACTCCAAATTAGTGGCAGCAATAACTTTATCACGGCCATAAATAATTCACTTGGGCCATCTGTAAAAGTGCCTGATTTAATTCCAGTGAATGCAGAGCCAGGCCAGTGAGTCTGTCTGGATCCAAGATCCTGTTCAGACACTCATCCAGCCGTGAATATTCACTGCATAAAGGCCATCAGAGGCAGAAAGCTGCCGTTGAATCTCATAATTAATATTCTCACGAGCACTTTCGAATTCCTTGCATACAAAATACTTTGAAATGCTATAAATACTTTGAAATGCTTGGTGGTTCAAAATAGACAACTAACAAGCTAAATAAAATGTTATATATATTTTAAATGTACACTGCTGGTCAAACGTTTGGGATTAGTAAGATTTTTCATGTTTGTTTGTTTAAAAAAATAAGTTTCTTCTGCTCATCAAGGCTGCATTTATTTGATCAAAAGCACAGAAAAAACGAACATTGTGAAATAGTATTGCAATTTAAAACAATGGTTTTGTATTTACTTTAAATAATGTATTCCTGTGATAGCGAAGCTGAATTTTCATGAACTATTACCATCATTCAGTGTCACATGATCAGAAATCACTCTAATATGCTGATTTATTATCAGTGTTGGAAACAGCTGTGCTGCTGTTGAACCTGTAGTACATGTTTCAGGGGTTTTTGATGAATAAAAAAGTTACAAAAGAACTGCATTGATTTAAAATAGAAATCCTTTGTAACAATATACACTACTCTTCAAAGGTTTGGGGTCAGTCAATTTTTTTCTTTCTTTTTTGAAAGAAGTTAATACTTTTATTCAGCAAGGATATGTTAAATGAATAAAAAGTGATAGTAAAGAATTGTATTGTTAGAAAAGATTTCTATTTTGAATAAATGTTATTTTTATCTTTTGAAAGGCGGTGTATTTATTTTAGGTCACATCTGGGTTCAAACTAATGTTTAATCTTTACATATCGTGGGGAAAAGTATTTTTTCTGGTTTATTATTGCTGCAGTATAATACTATTTATAATACTCCAGTACATATATAATTTTATTTTGTATTTATTTACTTAGTAATTTATAATTTATATCTGATAATTTATAACTTAATTCAAATTTGCATCAAGTTTATGAGGTTTATAAAAAAAAATTATAATGCTTTAAAAATTATTTTAATAAAACAGCAACAATATATTGAAATAGTAAGCTTCTTTTCGATCATTGATATCTAACCCTAACAATTTGGTTAAACTTGAATTTAGCCAAACTGATTTTGCACAAAACCTCCTTCACATATTTCATATTAATTTCAAATGGTTTGTGGTTTGGACGTGACTGCATTAGCTTGACTCATTCACGTGGATTTGCATTGACACGCTAATCACAATGATCATATCGAGTGTTTGCTTGTATTTCACTATCACAATTTTTATCGACAACTACAATAACCATTATGACTACAGTGTGATTACAACCACAGACACTTATTTCAGCGTTATACGCTTCAAAATCATCAGATGCTAGTCAGTCTAGTTGACTTTTTTCCAAATATCTTGCAATTCAGCAGCATTGTGCCTGTAGTGAGAGACAGAATAATCTCAGTGCTTGAAATCTTGTGTCATAAACAAT
Source organism: Ptychobarbus kaznakovi (assembly GCA_027422405.1). Classification (NCBI taxonomy): domain Eukaryota; kingdom Metazoa; phylum Chordata; class Actinopteri; order Cypriniformes; family Cyprinidae; genus Ptychobarbus; species Ptychobarbus kaznakovi. The sequence continues at coordinate 9,686,322 of CM049807.1, read as the reverse complement.
CAGGTTGTGCTAGTCTGTCTTTGAATATACGTGCAAGAACAACAGGGATGCTAAAGCGGGTCTGTTGTTAGGCAGAACGAGGCTCTGGGGAGCGGCAGATCTGTTATTACACCTGAAGCCCTGCAGCTCCAATTATTTGCCCCCCTTCTCTGCCCTTACTCACGTTTTTCCAGCTCAAACGGCACTGGAGTGACAGGCCAATATAACCTGGCTTCGAATGAGATCAGTCCTCTGTCAGCACACAATGAACTCTCGTTCTGGACACACAGAGCAGGTGCTCAGATGAGGCGCACTGATAAAGAGACTGGCTGAGAGAGAATGAGTCTGGATTGGATGTTATGGGAGATTATTTACTTCTGTATTAAGTTTAAATTGTACTCTTATCAAGACACAGATAAAGAGAGAAGAGAAGATATGCAAAGAAAACCAATGGAATCATCAGTTTTTGTCTGCTGGGGAGCTGACAAATGGACTGTGACATGATTTTTTTCAGTAGTAAAATTTTAGGTTACAATTTCTATACTGGCATATGGGAAAGTATGTTTTAGATTCTATAATTGGCAATTTTTAAAACCGTTTATCACCGCTATTAATCAGCTGTTAGATTTTACTTGCTCATATCACAGTGTGACACGATTTTTGTTAAAGTTAAAATATTGATAATGTAATGATACACTCAACTCATGATGCGATACTAGTCAATATACTGATTTCACCATACGATTTCTAACTATTTTTTACAAATTAGATTTAAGACAAATTATAAATGAAAAAGTGTCCTTTTATTATTTCTCAGACAAAAATGCTGCTCATTTCTTTGTGAAATTGAGAAATGTCAACTAACAAAACAAATGCCAAATCAAATAAATAAATAATACAATTAAAATAAATATTTGCCTGTGCTCTGTCATTTTAAAATTAGAGATAACACTGCATTTTAGTCAAAATCCAAACAAAGATACTGCACACATGTAGTTTTTGATTTAAATTAGATTAAGTAATTTCGAAATTTGAAGCAATGATCTGACTTTAGCTTTGTGAAACTATAGGCCTACTTCATAAAACATCTGAACGAAACAAAAACAGCAGATGGGCTGAATGAGACGCAAATCACTCTTTGCCAGCAGGTGGCGCTAATGAACAGCAACAATATAGTGTATCCTAGCCTAGGTTATTGCAGTAAACAAAGCAGCGCTGCGCATATGAACACTGCCCTGCGTCCCAATGTTCATACAATCCATCCTACATAGTATGTGAGATTAGAATAAGTGTGTCCCAAAAGCATAGCATGTTGAAAAGAGTATGCCAAAAGTCCCCGGAATGGTCTACTATTTCATGTCGATTTATGAAGTAGGGATCGGTGCCAAAGCCACTAGAAGGCAAGCATGCAACCTTTAGCCAAAAAGTGTTGAAGGGATAGTTCACCCAAAAATGAAAATTCTGTCATTATTACTCACCCTCATGTTGTTCCAAACCCGTGAGACCTCCGTTCATCTTCAGAACACAAATTAAGATATTTTTTTATTAAATCTGAGAGCTCTCAGGCCCTGCATAGACAGCAAGGGTCCTTACACGATCAAGGTTCCAGAAACGTAGCAAGGAGATCGGTAAATTCATCCATGTGACATCAGTGGATCAACTGTAATTTTACGAAGCTACGAGAATACTTTTTGTGCGCCAAAGAAAAAATATAACGACTTTATTCAAATTTGTCTCCTCCGCGTCTTGGAGAGTATCCACTGGACGAAAACTGCGTACGCTCTTCTGTGTTAACCGCAAACCAGATGCGCTGTTGCCGTTCAAATCAAAGCATAAATATACATAGAAGACGTATCCGCACTGTGCGGCTGACACAGAAGAGAACTACAAACACAAATAAAACATGTTAAAAAACTACAAACATGGCGACCGAGAGAGGTTTAGGTAAAGAGGTTTGAGTTACTAATTAACATTTTACCTGGTAAAACATATTTATTTAATGTTATCTGCATTGTATTTCATCCGCAACAGAGATGTAAACTTTTATAAACAACTGTTTGCTCATTACCTTTTAAATGCATCATTATGCAGAAAATATGAGCAGAGTTCTCGGCATGAAAGACCCGTGGCTGGCAGTTTTATACTATTACAACTAATTTAACATGTTATTTGCATCTGCACAAATAATTTTTCCCTATTAATCATATTTAAAGAAGAGTCTTCTTAAGATGACAGATACTGTTTTGTTTTTTACAAAAATATTTTTCTCTCAAAATTTCATGATTAAATTGAAGGATGCTAAAAATTTAAAATGTAAAATAAAAATAAAAATATTTTGATGGTTTGATCATGGTTTGATGCTTTAATTACTTCTTTTCTTACATGTTATCCTCATTTTGACAATTAATCAAATTAAAAATACACAGTTTAAGATTTTTAGTACTAATAGATATTCATGTGAAGCCATGAATGTATGCAAGATTACAGTGTGGTAGTGCTCTTTACACACACACACACACACACACACACACACACACACACACACACACACGCTCATCAGCAGAGAACCCAGTGACTTAATTAGCAAAACCTCATTGGCATAATTAGTGATTAAAAAGCACAGCCTCCCACACACTTTACTGTGTTTTGTTTAGAGCTGTGCTTTAGAGCTTTTTGTTTGCATGCGTTAACTTACTTAACTGTCCCTGAGCGAGCTGATTACAAGATGAGCAGAGCAAAATGAAAGAGGTCAAATTAGGCTGCTGAAAAAACAGTATTAAAATATCAATAGTGGTTCAATTTGCAGCAACTCTTAAAGAGTGGCCTTTTTTCACCCAGCATGAATTAGTGTAATGAAGCTAACATCTTAACCTCCAGCTGAAGACTGTGTTTATTTTGTCTGAACAGTGCAGGGCTGGTCAATTAGAAAATAACTCTGCCCTGGAGCCTGTATGACGGAGACCTCTTCTCAGCAGAATTGGGCCATTAGGCCATAGAGGATAGAGTATTAGGTTAGGAGAGCATAATTCTCTCTTAAATGCATACTATTTGCACAGTTAAATCCACAGAACCCCCTACTGCTTCTGTAATGAAGCTGCTTAGTGCAGTTGAATCCACACACACACACACACACACACACACACACACACACACACACTCAAAGCAAATAATGAAAATGACAAATGCACATAAATAAATTACAAAACTTTACATTAAACAATAAAATATTAAATAATACAATTCAAAATATTAATAAATACTATAATATTATAGCCTATAAATTACACTATAATAACACTATGTAGTTTTTGTAATGAACCAATGAAATTATTAGCACTTATTTTTTAGATTATAATTATTTTTGCAAACATGTTGAGACTGTGCACTATGCTTCATCTCCTAAAGATATTTTTCATATATTTTTTTTTAGTATTCCTCTGAAAATTAACCACACAGACTAGTCATAACACTAAATGTGCCTCTTAGCCAACAGTTATTTAGTTCTAAAAATAATCTGCATCAGGCTTTTCTGAGCCCTTGCCAATGACCCACTTATTATAAAACGAGAAAGAGAGTGAGAGATAGGGAGCTAATTAAGCTGAATAAACATGAATTGTGGCGCCGGGACTGAACACAAGTGAGATCTACACGTCTGTCTTAGCAGCTGCTTTGACATCACAGGGAAATGGACGATCTGGATGATAAATATCTCGTTTTGGTAATTTTTTGTATTTCTCCAAGGAGGTCCATAAAAAAGCTAGCCATTAGCATTTCAGTTCATCTCAATGGTAGTTGCTTGGCTGCTGCATAAACCTTCCTGTATGTGCTTCCTATGATGAATAGCACATACAAACTGCTCTGTTTTGTTTTATCCATTAATTGCAGTTGCTGGTTCTGCAACTGATTATTTTATTTTTTATCTTATTTTATTTAAATAAAATAAAATATTTCCTTATATAATTTTTTCTAAATAAATAATTGAATGTGTTTATTTACATTATTTTAAGTCACTATCAGAAAAAAATGTCTTAATGAATCTTAATAATTATATAATCACGCATCTTTTCACTTCACAAGATGTTAATTGATGGACTGGAGTTGTGTGGATTGCTTGTGGATAATTGTGATGTTTATCCAGGCTCTAAAACATTACACTTGGTGAACATCATCTGGTGTTGGAGATGCTAGACTGACCTGACTGAGGTCAGTGTTGAGGATCACGCCAGGCACCATCTGTTTACAAGACTGTAAGCTCAATTTTTCATCCGGGCGCTCTGCCAAACCCCAGGAGCTGCAGGACTGTGACACTCACCTGCACCACGCACACATCCAATATGCTTCACTTCATTAAGTGACCCATCACATCATCATCATCATCATCACTGTGCTGCAGTGGTCAGCTGCTCGCCAGCGTCTGCGGTGACTTTATTGTCCCCTGTGGAGGAGTGGATCAGATGCGGTGTGTCTGATGAAGCGGTGCCCTGTGGTGAGCCCGTGTGTCAGCCTGAGATCAGCACTGATGAGCAGCGTACATGTGTGATAACAGCAGATCGTGCTGGAGAGGCTCCAGGACTTATGTTAGGATTTATGCTTGTCAATTACTGGAGAGAGAGAAACTGAAACGTGAAAGCAAGAAATAGTCTAATAACAAAGCCTGTGCTTGATGGGTTGTGTTTTATGTATTTTTTGTCATTTAAGTCAATTAAATTGGCGAAAAAGAATAAGAACCCTTTTCCTTATTTATAGACTGTGAGGGGTTGTTACGTAACTCTTTCTGCAGGTTATATCATTACGCCAGTAGGTGGCGACAAGTTACTGTCTTTATGAATGAGTAAGTTGAATCATTGACTCAATCGATTCATTCAAACACAATGAATCATTCCAGAATGAATGGGTCAATGAATGAGTCATTGAATCATTTACGCAATCGTTTTGTTCATAATACTGATTCAATCATTTCAGTCAGAGTGATGTAAAATGTTATATTTTCAACAGCTATGTCCCACTACCTATGTATTAAATGTTATATTTTCACATCAACTACCTATGCAATAAGAAAATACTTACCCTATAATGCAGCCAAATGAATGAAAAATACTGCAATGTACTGCTATTATGCCAATGATAATTGTACTGTATTGCTTAACTGTGATTATGACTAAGAAGAACGTGTGTACTGTTATGCAACACACTCTTGCTCATTTATCGTGATTACTAGTCCTCCATACTTATGCATTCTGTTGATCTATTTGTGTGTTGAGGGTTGTGCTCTTGGTTGAATCGCAGAGTTCTGTGTCATCCTGTGAACATTGGTTATGGATTGCTGCTTCAAACAGCTAACATGGGATTGGTAAGCAGGGATAATTGTGTAGCTTCACTAATCAGCTCCAAAGAGGCTATAACCTCACATGCAGACATGCACGTACGTAGCAGTTGCATGTTATTGAAGAAGGTACATTATCTATCTATCTATCTATCTATCTATCTATCTATCTATCTATCTATCTATCTATCTATCTATCTATCTATCTATCTATCTATCTATCTATCTATCTATCTATCTATCTATCTATCTATCTATCTATCTATCTATCTATCTATCTGTAATGTTGCTTATTGATGTAGTGCTGTTGTCAGGTAGAAGTCAAGTATATGTAAGCTAGTGCACAGTTGTTGAGTTTGTCACAGTAAGCAGAGACTTGCTCCTGTGAATGATGTGGGTTGCCAAGGAAACAGCCTCATTTTTAGGTAAATTACTCTACTTGGCACTCGACAAAAGTGCAATTAGCTCACCAGTGGCCTGAGCCGAAGCACAATTAAAACCCAGAGGAGATTTGAAGGAGCAAAGAGGATCATGGGTCTCTGACAGCTTGCTTGTTCCTAATCTCCTTGTTGCAGGGGGGGTCCTTCTTTGTGTAGTTCCCTCTGAACACATGCGGCGAGGAGGAGATGGCTTTAATTTTATTTTAATTTTATTTATTTAATCAGGGACAATGCACATTAATAACACATATAATATGTAAAATGCACCATATTTAGCCAACACTGGCTAATTTTCATCCGCAGTCCCTTTTGGGGAATTACGCGGTTTGATCCAGAATATTCTGCAAAGAACCATTTGGGACTTACCTTTTTAAATAATGACTTCAGAAAGCAAAAATCACTTGCATTCCTTAGTCCTGGCACTTTTCAGTATGTTTGCAATTATCTTGTCATCCTCTCTTCCTTTCTGTTTAATGTGCCCTTTTCCACGTCCCATCACTGCTTTCGTTTTTTTGTTACTTGCAGCTTTATGATGTAAATTGACACATTTGTTTGGCTGTGTTGCATTAATTGTTTTTTTCCCACTTTAAACAAGATTTTGACAGAAACATTGGCTAGTGGAATTGATGATCATATAGCATAGTGGTGCAGTAGTGATGTGTTTATATATTATTGCATATTCATAGAGGATATTTGACTGTGGTGTTTCCCTACCATGTATTAAGAAGAGAAAGTACAGTAAACCCAAGTGTGATGAAGAGTAATTGTGTAGAATTTAATCATACGGGTGTCAAAAGCAGCAGTAAACAGATGGAGGAATTCCTCCTGCGTGGAATTGCCATCTCAGCAAGATTTCGCTGTTCTGGTTTTTTTCATGTGTTTTTTCTCTGTGAAGGAGGTGGAGTGGTGAAGGCAAAGAAAAAACAAAGCCAGAAAAAGAGACCTGTAAGAAATCTCTGGAGTCCTGATTATAAAGAGCTCACAGACAATCCTGTTACTACTGAAGACGCGTCTGCCAACTCACATATGTTACAAAACCGCCTCACAAGGACAGAAACAGTCTGAGTTCTTCCCATAATACACCTCTAAATCAGAATCAGAAACAGAAGAGCTTTATTGCCAAGTGTGTTTGCACACACAAGGAATTTGTCTTGGTGTTAGGAGCTTCCAGTACAGAAAGTACAAAATAGTGCAGACAACATATAATTAAGGTACATGAAAGAATGACTTTCTTAGCCCTTTTCCTCACTCTGGAGGTGTAAAGTTCTTGGAGGCTGGGCAGAAGAGGCACCGATAATCCTCTCAGCAGTCCTGACTGTCCGTTGTAGTCTTCTGATGTCTGTTTTGGTAGCTGAACCAAACCAAACAGTTATAGATGAACACAGGACAGTCTCGGTTATGGCAGAGTATAACTGTTTCAGCAGCTCCTGTGGCAGGTTGAACTTCCTTAGCTGACAGAGGAAATGCAGCCTCTGCTGGGCCTTTTTCGCAAAAGAGTCAATGTGATTGTCCCACTTCAGGTCCTGAGAGATGGTGGTTCCCAGGAATTCAATGTCTCTACTGCAGCCACAGTGCTGTCCATGATGGTGAGTGGGTGGATAGCAGGGGGGTTCCTCCTGAAGTCTACTATCATCTCCACAGTTTTGAGAGTGTTTAGCTCCAGGTTGTTAAGACTGCACCAGACAGCCAGCTGCTCCAACCGCCTGTCTGTAAACAGACTCGTCTCCGTCCTTGATGAGGCCGATGACTGTAGTGTCGTCCGCAAACTTCAGGAGCTTGACAGAGGGGTCCTTTGAAGTGCAGTCATTTGTGTAGAGGGAGAAGAGCAGTGGGGAGAGAACGCAACCCTGAGGGGTGCCAGTGCTGATGGTGAGAGTTCTGGATGTAAGCCTCACTAGCAGGAAGCTGGTGATGATCCCATGACAGATGGAGGTGGGCACAGAGACCTGTGTCAGTTTGTCTGAGAGAAGGTCAGGCATGATGGTATTGAAGGCCAAGAGCTGAAGTCCACAAATAAGATCCTTGCATAATTCCCAGATTTGTCGAGGTGTTGCAGGATGTAATGCAGTCCCATATTGACAGCGTAATACACAGACCTGTTTGCTCTGTAGGCAAACTGAAGAGGATCCAGCAAGGGTCTAGTGATGTCCTTCAGGTAGTCCAGGACCAACTCTCAAGTGTTCAGACCACAGATGTGAGAGCCTTTTCAAATCGGCAGGTTGTACACAGCATTTCTTTTTTTATTAAGGCAATGAAGTCCTTTTGGGGTTTCTGACCGCAAACATACAGTGTCCTCCACTAATGATGATAAATATGACCAAAGGCGGCTGTGAAAATAAATCTGCATTGTTTAGCCTTTTTATCTTTCACAAAAATTCACAAAATTCCAGACCTATCTGTAAAACAATGAATGGGGGAAATCTCATTGTGTAAAGTGTTGGCAGTTGAAATGTCCTTTTCACCAGCACAGCTCTGAGTTTTCGAGTTTGGAGAACAGATAAGAGATCAGAGACCATTTCTTCATACAGAAGTCCATGACGGTCCTCCTCTTCAGTTCACCTCACTCATTTTCTACAGGGTTCAGGTCAGAGGACTGGAATGGCCATAGATTTTTTGTGCTGTGACCCATTTTTGTGTTGTTTTTGAGGTTTGTGTTTGGATTATTGTCAAGTTATAAGATTTCAACAGGGTCAGTCACTTATTGATTTTTTATATGTTGGTATTTAATAGAATCCATTGCCGTGTGTCTACAGATGTTCCTCCAGCAGAAAAATAGGCCCACACATTAAAAATACAGCAGTTATTTCATTGTACACATGGGGTACTTTTTTATCCTGGCACCAAACACATCTTGAAAAAGCTCATTTTTTAGTTTCATCTGAGCATTTTGTTTTTGGATGTGAATTTTTCTTGAAACCCTCCCAAACAACATGTGGTGATGTAGGGACTGTTTGACAGTTTTCTGATCAGAGCTGTGTCAGTCAGGCATTAGGACTTAGACACACGTCAAGTTTCGTATCGTTGATTGGAACAGTATGGTGGAATGTTTGTAGCTCTTTTCTTATACACAGCTGCATTTATTCTTTTTTTTCTCATTGTATGATTGTTTTTCAGACCATACTGTGAAGTATTCAGTTGTTGCTAAAAAATGTAAATATGAATGGGAATATACCAGGTTTTTACTCACAAGAATTTCTAGGGGTTTCTGAGACCGCAAACATAAGTAATGTAAATTTTGTATTTTTTGAGGGAAAGATCTCATTTTTATTTTCATGGAGGACATTTGAATTATATTATTAGGGTCTAATTTTGATTATAAACAGCCCTTATAAAATTCTGTGATTTCTGTGATTTCATATTGAAAGCAAAATATAATTGTAACAGCATTTTTTTCTTATGATTAATTCATTTTTAGGTTCATTTTTAGCCAGTAGGGCTGATCTATATGACATTTTAGAATAATGGCATACCAGTATTTTGGATCATTACCAAAACAGTGTTGCTAATTGAAACAGCCGAAATAAAATATTAATATTAAATGAAAAACTTAAAAATGAAATTTTGCCTTGTCAACTGACTGAACTAAAATAAGTTAAAAAAATTGCAAATTGATAAACTAAATTTGAAATAAAAACAACACTAAATAGACTTAAATTAAAACTATAAATACAAATTAAAAACAAACAAATAAAATAATAAGAATAGATACAATAATAATATATTATTATTATAGTACAATATACAAATAATATATTAATGTTACCCTGGTCACATTGAGCAGTTGATTTCAGTGTACAGTTTATATTGAAGTTGCAAGCTAGTATATGTTCACCCAGTCCTGCTCCTTGAGATCTATTTTGCTGCGAGTTAAAGTTTGATTATAGTAAACTCTGCTGTGAGGTAAATGCAACTGTAGGATTGATATGAATTGGACTATAGTTAGTTTACAGCTGAAGTGTTGCTTTCAGATACCAGTCACATTATACAGCTGTTTCCATTGGAAACAAGTACAAATTCCATCCAGAAAACGTTCCCAGTCAAAGTGTTGCTCTGCATGATTTAATACTGTCAACTGTAGAGAAGAAAATGTCTAAGAAAGTTAGATAAGCAGTGACTGCTGGGCTAGTGGCATGGATTCTGTAGTGACACACATTCTTTAAAGGCTTACCTGTAGTTCAACATGGCTGTTTTCCTACTGAGAAACATTAAGGTCTGTTTTCTGACTCTTTCAGTGAATTTTCAGTGAATAACAGCTTAAATTTTCTTCTGGTCCACACAAAAATCTATCATATGACTTCAGAAGCCTTGGACTGTCATGCATGAGTTGTATTGAGCAGTTTTATAGTGAGCCTATAGTGTTTAAGATAGCATATGCCTTTGCCTACTGCATCTGTATATTAGTAACTGCAATGCAGTCTAAAGAAAGTTCATTCTCTGCCTACGTTTTCTTGCGGATGTGGGTTTGTGTCTTTGCACCCTGCACACCCTGTTCACGCTTGTGTGTATGTGAGAAAACGCCTCTACTCATTTGAAAGTCAGAAATAGGTTTGTGTGTCCGTGTGCTAGAGCAGTGAGATCTCATTAACGGAGAGAGTAAGGCAGACTGGTCGAGGCACTCATCCAAACAGTCTCAGAGCAATCATCCTCCCACGACTGCCTGCAGAAGCTCACAGCAAATTAAAACTGTGATGGATATCGATCAGATACCTTCTAATAAACCCACTGCTATCATCACCTTCTTTTGCCTTTCTCACACATGCAAGTGTTTGTGTGGCTTCCAGACGTACAGTGTTGCTTTACCGTAAATGTTTTGGAGAAAAAGGACAGCAAAAGCAGAAATCTCTGCTGTCAGTTCAAATAACAGTTGTATCGTTTCCTTTCCCGTCTGCAGGCTTGATGTCAGTTTGAGAGACTGTTTTGTTTTGTTTCTTTGTTTTTTATCTCGTCTACCATTGTATCGACCATTATATGCAGAGTTTAGCAACAATCTTGGAAAAGAGAGAAAATGCTGGGAGAGAAAGAGGTAAAAATAGATATTTTTATCTGAACAAAGACTGGAGTGGTTTATAAAAGTCTGGTAGGTTTCTAAAGGTCTCCATCTGGTATTCACAATAGGAGAATCAGTTTGAATGGGGGATTCAGATTTCCTCATTTTTCCATTCAGTCAGCCGAGCGTACAGCCGCTAATGATTTTCAGAAGCGTGATGAGTCATGAATTTTCTGTCTGCGTGCATTATTCCTGTGAGAGCTTTGAAGGCCGCTTTGATCAGATTACGATCAGAGAGCCATTAACCAGGTAAGAGGGCTGCTTGGGTCAACTTGGTCAGCCAGAAGCCTTGACCTTTGACCTCTGGCTTATAGGAGTTCCCTGAGGGGTCTGGAGGACCAGCCGAGCATAAATCCCACACATCAGTGTCTAGCCCGCGAGTTTAGTAGGTCAGGATGCTTTGACCTGTTCTGTCCCATCTGGACACACAGATGACATGCAGCTCTGTGGACCGAATGGTCATTATTGAGAGATTAAAAGAGATTTTGTGATGTATGATTCATGTTTAGCCACATCCAGGTAAAGGTCAGTGAACTAAAGGGAAGCTGTGATGTAATCCCAGGGTCAGTAGAAAGAAGCAGACAGACATGGGAGAAGTTCACTGTCCCTTGCAACGTAATGAGTATGTCCATTCACTGCCATCACTACGGCATACAGGCTTTTATGACGCTGTCTGTCTCAGCTATATTGAAATCATTTACTAAAAGGTAAGGAGGAAAAATAAGTATTTAATTTGGCATATTTTCCACATGATATTGTATCAACATTATCAGAGCATGTTTACTAAATTGTGGTTGGTAAGATTTTTGAATGTTTTTAAAAGAAGTATCTGATGCTCACCAAGGCTGCATTTATTTGATCAAAAATACAGTAAAAACTGTAATATTGTGAAATTACAATGCAAAAAAAAAATATTAGAATTTTTTTTAAATTAATGTTTTTAAGCGAGCCTACTCCAGTCTTCAGTGTCACATGATCCTCCAGAAATCATTATAATATCCTGATTTGCTGCTCAATAAACATTCATTTTCATTATCAATGTTGAAAAAACTAGTGTTGCTTAATATATTTGTGGAACCCCTGATATTTTTCAGGATTTCAGCATTTATTTGGCTCAAATGCATACGCAATTGGACTTACTACGGGCTCAGCAGCCTTTTAAAGTTTGCCTTCCTCCATTTCAAAACAAGTGTGTTCAAAAAGTAAAGAAATGCTTATATTACTTCACCCCGTCACGACACACTGTGGTATTGCAAGATGGCATCACCCTTGCTCCAAAAGCTGTAACAAAACATCCTATTTTCTTTAAAAATGATTACATTAATCATATTTGTTGTATATTTTTTAATCAGTTTACTAAATAATGTAAACGTAACTGACTGCTTCACTTCGACTTTAACTTCTCCCCTGCACCAAGACAAGAATCTGTATTTTTAGTGGGGACCACCATTCAGAGCAAATCAACTACCACTGAGGTGGATTGTAATTGCTAACATTGTATTTAGATTGAACAGAAATAAGTCTCTATTTTCTATATATACTGTGTATATACAGTAGAAAACCCAGAGAAAGCTATGCATTAACACAAAGTGAAAATGTTCCTCAGCACAAGCCTGTATTGGAGAACACAATTGTTTAGTGAGAGGCCAATGAACAATCAGATTTAGTGTTGCAATCAGTCCAAACCTCATAAAACTGACATGTTTTGAGGTGGAGATTTCTAGTTGGCTCTGAGCATATGTTATAAATGAAAGCTACAGGGATGATTACTGTAGTAAGTGTTAACTGATATTAAATAGAAACCTGAATGGGGTAATTTCTCAGCAGTATGGGATTGAAATCTAATGAGAGATTGGCACATCTGCCTGTGCCGCTGCCTGCAGTCTCGTCAACTTTAAAGAAGACTCCCTACCAGGCTGGAATAAGGCTCTTTGATTGGCATCTTTGAAAATATAGCTTCATCTGATTGATTTGATGGCTGCAGGTTTGTTCAGGCATCAATTGCCAATCAGAGCATTGATGCTTGATATGCTGCAACCAGAGGGTTGTGCTCCTTACCCTCAGGGGTCACACTCGAGACAGATAGGAGAGAAATAGCAAGGGCTCCCATTTGCCTCTCCCTCCTTTAGAAGCTCCTTAAAGCTATGTGTTGATGATGGATAGTCACTTCAGATGTGGACGACAGCCAATTCACAAATGTGTTATTGTTTAAGCTCCAGCTAATGAACCCTGGCAAGTGTTTTTAGTTAAATGGGTCTGTAAAAGTGCAATTTAGATTGTCTTAAAACGAACAGTTAGTAGGCCATGAAAATGTTAGCCTGATTGTAAATCGCTCTGCATTTGCACCTAACATTTTTGCAAGTCTTGGCTCATTATTCAGATTTACATAGCTTTAAGAGGAATCATTTATCTTCAATGTTTTAGTTTGTTGTGGTTCCCTAACCACTAAAATGGTGCAGCACACAGATTCTAACGTCACAGCTACACTGAAGGCTTTTGTGGGGCAAAAACTGCCAAATAAGTAAAATAACTATTCATAGGTAACTGCCTATTTTTATCCAAAATCCTGCATCATAAAGTTTTTAAATCAAACATGTTTGTTTTAGGATTACAATTGCATAAAATGAAGGGATTTTACATTTCTGTCGATGAAATGCACATGCTTTCTGTGTACAAAAGTAGGCCTATAACTGTATTTTGGGATGAAATACTCGATTTCATGTCATTCATATGTCATTCAGTCCATAAATTTAGTCTGGTTACACCTGAGACATGCTTGCAGCGTCTCAGTGGTCTTGTCTCTGTAGCAAACCGCTTTTGGTTTAATGTATCTCCTGGAGGCCTGTTGCTGCATTGTGTTAATTGGATTATCTGAGACAGGAGCACTGTACCAGGGTTTACATGGACCAGCTAATACAATTGTGTGCATGAATTAGGCATATCATTTGCAAGGGAAGATTAAATGATATTATGTCTTAATGAAGTAAGCACTGCCCCACGAGAGCTAATACAGGTCTTTTCTATGCCTCATATCAGTTACGTCAGCTGCTCCACTCTTCAGCAATGGCTTATGTGAGAAACCCCAATGTTGTCCATGCCAAATACCAAAATATATGGGTTTTAACCAGTATTGGGGAGTACATAACTAAAAGAAGGAGCACATATGGATGTTATGGGGTAGGCATGGGGTGATTCATGGCGTAGTAGGTGGGGATGCCATGAAAAAAACGGGTGTAAGGGCCAAACCCTTAATGTTTGTAAATGTGACATATTTAGTTGATATGCATAAGTACATGTAGGCTTAACAAGGGCACTGCTAATTTTTATGACATTTTAAGGTAATGTCATTTTGTCGAAAAAAAACAAACGATTCAAAGCTCTGTTTTCATAAAACAAAACTAATTTAATACGCATATTTTAGATGTATTGAACACACACAATTTATTTTTTTATTCTGTTTAAGAGGAGTAAGTGCAAGTATATTTAATTTAGTAAACAAGACTCAGACCATCACCGGATAAGTGTAGTATTTTTGGTGGCCCCAGGATTTCAACCCAGTGGACCAGTAGTGTTTCCTTTCTCGTTGGTGTGATTGTGGCCCAATGCCGGTGGTGTCGCTCATGACCCAGACTCGGGCCTGTGGCCCAGTGTAGTATTTTTGGTGGCATGATTGTGGCCCAGTGCCAGCACAGTTTCAGTACCCAGTCTTGGACCAGTACTGGCTAAGTGTTTCATTTCTCGTTGGTGTGATTGTGGCCCAATGCCGGTGGTGTCGACTCAGTTTTAGTACCCAGATTCGGGCCTGTACCGGCTAAGTGTAGTATATTTGGTGGCATGATTGTGGCCCAGTGCCAGCACAGTTTCAGTACCCAGTCTTGGACCAGTACTGGCTAGTGCCGGCACAGTTTCAGTTTCATTTCTCGTCTTGAGTGTGATTGTGGCCCAATGTACTGGCTAAGTGTTTCCTTTCTCGTCGGTGTGATTGTGGCCCAATGCCGGCAGTTTTGGCAACCGCAGCCAGGCCGAGTTATTTCTTCCGGCCTGCCGGATCTGGGCCATTATCGGGCCAAATGTTTTGGCTACCTGGGATGTTGCTACTTATCTACATTTTCAGTAGCAGACAGTAGTTCAGTTGTGTTTAAAATTCTGTAGCTTTTCCAGAAACAAATTACTTTTTCTAACAGATAGGTGGCATGACACTGTTTATATAATAACTTTTTTCATAGTGATGCCACCCACTGTTATTAGTATATTTAAAATTTGTTTACTTATTTACACCACCAAGCAAATGTTTGGGGTCAGTAACTTTTTATGTTTTTGACCATTTTAAATAACTTTTTTCTGTTGTAATACATTTTCAGATGTAATTTATTTCCATGACATCAAAATTGTATTTTCAGCATCATTACTCGAATATTCAATGTCACACAATGCTTCAGAAAGATGCTGATTTACTGCTCAAGATTACATTTTTTTATTGTTATTGTTTTATTGTTGTCTTTGATAAATATAAGATTTGGAAGATTATCATCTATTTGAAATATTATAAAAGTTTTACTGTCACCATTGATCAGTTTACTTCATTCTTTGCCAAATAAAGGTATTCAGTTTACTGACCTCTAACCTTTCAATGTAGTTTATGCTAATGTTTTTTGTTTGTTTGTTTAGTTATTTTTTTAGGACTAAATTATACATGTACTAATATATTTGTTTATTTTTAATAGTTTCACTGTAATTTATATTTATTCAGCAACTTTTGAGTCAGAAAACTTGGCTCTCATTAAATTGTATCATATATGTATTAAATAAAAACATTGCCCCTGTGTAGTTAGTGTATCTTTGTATTGGTATCTTTTAATGTAGTGTAACTAAATATTTTTCACATTTTTGTAGCTGGTTAGCTGGTTAAATTAGCTGGTTAAGTCAGCTGGTTAAATTAACAGGAAGCACAATTAGTACCTTAGTGGTGACATTTTAGCTCTGAAAATGAAAATAAAGTGAGAAATATTGATTGTGAGGTTATTGTCAGATCAGCCAATCACAATACTCTTGATGCATGTTTACTACTGCACTTTAACTGTTACGCAACAAAACATCTTGAGCATCCTGATTTTTGATGCTGGTTTTAGTCACCCTGAGGCCTTGGCAGTAATTATGTGGCCAACTGTGTACATTAGAGGTATGAAATGCTAGCTGTGTGTAGCATTCTTTATGCCAGGAGGGCATTTTGTATAATAGCAGTCAGCAGTAGGTCATCAGTTGCAGAAATGCCTTGCTGCAGATATGTTAAATCACCCCAACTGTTCTGTGTGCGGTGTGATAGAGCTTTAATTACACACTCGCACTGCCTGAGGGGGTGGATAGGTATCACTCCTGGAAAACCACAAATGGCTGATGCCTGAAGAGGCAGGTGTCACGAGCATGAAAACGCACAAACCGAAACCTTTCGCACATGTATACACAATCACATAAGCTAGGGTTCTCTTCTATTTTACGTTCTATACACAGTGGTGAACGTTTCTTCCACACATTCCTCTCCGTTCTCCTTGACCTGTTCTTTTTGCCTTTGGCAGAGCTGCAGTCAGACTGGGAGCCACGGCTGCAGCACACTCTTGCTATCGTTCCATGATTTATTCACCAGCCTGCCTCTGTCTGCACAGCCCCCAACCTCACACACACTCTACAGCATGCTGTCCCCAAGGGCCTCACGTACACAAAAACACAAATGGACAAACACCGCGCAACATCTCTCCCCTCCTCCTCTCTCAGCAGCAGAGCATAGATCACGTCACTGCTGCTCTCGGCTTGGGTTGTTTGCATTTCATTAGCTCTGCCGGGGAGCAAGCACCACATACACCATATGCAATCACAAACACACAGGCTAAGTCTACACAAACCAACACGAGTAAACACATGGATGTGCGAGGACATGCAATTTAACATTCAAAGCAAACATAATCTGATTCATGTTACTGTATGCAATATATTACTGATATTGTTATTATTTACTCACCTTCATGTCATTCCAAACCTTCATGACTTTCTTTCGAAACACTAAAGATATTTTGATACAATGAAAGTCAGCAGGATCTTTTTAAAAACATCTTAAAATCTGTCAATTTAAAGGGATTGTGTCATTTGGTGTCATCTGTCATTTGGTTTTGTTTCCTGAAAAAAAAGATAAAATGTGGTGAATTTATGCTTAAAACAAGGGTGAAAAAAATCTGCAAGTGAAAGTGACGTGACATAGAACCAAGGAACCATACTTGGAAATCGTGCTCTGCATTTACCCATCCAAGTGCACACACACAGCAGTGAACACACACACACCGTGAACACACACTCATATCGGGAGCAGCAAATGAGGTAATAATTAAAAATATTACTAAAAATGAATAGATTTAAGTATAAAGCAAAAAAATTTTCTTGACTTTTTTCAAGACTAGATGTATACATTTGTTTCTCAAGTACATGTATATTAAATTAAGAATATTTATAGATGTTATACTTGAAAACAAGACAAAAATCCACAGGACAAAAAAAAACATGTTTTTGCTTTTAAAAATGTGATAAGCAGGGCAATACAATGGAATTCAGTTGGAACCATCCCTACCCTAGTGAAAAATAAATATACTAACTACAATGTACTAAAATGCCTTTTAAATATATTTATTTCATGCTATACTACAAATTCATTTACATATTTATGTTAATACAAATACCCTGAAATAATATTTGTATCATACTACACTGGAATACTTAAAGTCTGCTAAATTGGAACAACTAATTTGGCATGTAGTGCACTTTAATTATGCGAAAGTAGTGCTGAAGTCCAGCTAAAGATATACTGAAGTACATTTGATTGTGCTAAATTGGAATTACTGCAAGTATACTCCAGGTACACTTGAAATATATTGCATTTGAAGACTGGTGTTATTCAAAGATCATACACCCCTCATCAATAGTGACATTAAAACATTTTATGCTTAAGAAGAAATGTGCATTGTGCACAAGAAGTAATTAGTCTCGAGTGGTATGTCTATGGTATGAGTGGTATGAGTGGTAGAAGCTTTGGTTTCTGTATGACATCACAGTCATCAGCTGTGTGACCTTAGCACACAACCCCAAGCCATAATGAATAACCACGAGTCTTATTGGATAAGATAGAAGGCAGTGAGCCAGCAGGATCTAACTGTAATGCTTCTGAGAAATGTATTTGCTTATGGTCAAACATTGATTTGGGCTGGAAGAGTCCCCTGAGGATTTTTTTTTTGTTTTGTAATATCTTGTAAACATCCTTAATTGAACTGTAGATGGCAGTACCTCTTTTGTAACTTCACTGTGTGTTTTAAAACCTCCAGAGAGGTCATTCAAGGGCACATTAGAGGCAGTGATGAGTGTGATTTTAGTCTGTCCGTTGGGCTGATCCTCTCCTCATCAGGTCATTTAAATCAATCACCCAAGACTCTGGTTCAAAGAATTTCACTGACTTTAAGGTTTTATTAAGCAAATACAAGTTAAAAAAACAAACTTGGTTACAGAAATACAGTCATATATTACAAACATACAAAGTCAAATATTATTATATTAATGATATGTCCATATCATGACCATTAGACAGTGACAGATGAGCATAGCATGGCTTTAACAGCCTCATGCCCTGAAGATACAGTAGATGTTGTTTTGCAGCCTGTTGGTTTTTTGAGTGGATGCTCCTGAAAGCGGTTGAGATGATTGAGGTGCTTGAGGTTAGACCTGGTCTTATGAAGACATCTAGCTGAGTAGATAGTAGCCTGGATATTTTGTAGCTCACAGCCAATAATGAGCTTCTCTAAATTCACCGGCCTTTGTGGTGAATCATCTCATCACATTGCGCTCCGGGGCGGAGCGGCTCCTTTACCGGTCTGTGATAGAGTTCTTGTGGAAGTTGGCCAGGTTGTGTGATTGCATGCCAGCCAGGATAGTCTGCGGCTATCCATTTAGATCGCAGTTCTGGTGTGATGTTAACTGCCTGACCTCCTCAGTTTAAGTCCCACTGATGTAGTTTGTGATGTTTCCTGTAGTCTACATGTTCGTGATGTTCAGAGAGGCACCATGCTGTTTTTCAACTTCCTCTCTGTTTGCCTAATGTCTATAAATTTGTCAGTGGTGTCATAAAAATCATGTTAGCAGCTGCATTTTCTAAAGAAAATGTGAGCAGTTGTCAAGCCAAGAATGTACAATAAAAACTGAACAATTATGTAATTTACTCACCCTCAAGTTGTTCCAAACCTGTATGAGTTTCTTTATTCTGTTGAACACAAAATAATATTTTTTTAAGAATGTTGGTAACCAAACAGTTCATGTCTTTCTTTCTTCAGTCGAAAAGAAATTAAGGGTTTTGAGGAAAACCCTGTTTCCTTATATGAGATTGCTCATATAGTGGGCTTCAATGGGGATCAGTGAGTTGAAGGTCCAAATTGCAGTTTCAGTGCAGCTTCAAAGGGCTCTACACGATCCCAGCTGAGGAATAAGGGTCTTATCTAGCAAAACCATTGGTCATTTTCTTAAAAAGTAGTAAAGAAGACAAAATAGTAAAAAATTAGTAAAGAAGACAAAGTCACTGTGTCTATCTAGTCTTGAAGATGTTATACATTTCCATTTCAGCAGGCAACTGTTTTTACAGGTAAGCTACATTATTATTCCAGCCACAATTAATCACAACAATGAATTACTAATGATTAAGCTTATAAATCGTCAGTTTTTTGTTTTAAACACATGCACACAGACATTATTTCATGCACAACATATTAGTGATATGCATAAGAAATCTTTAGACGCACACATAACAAAAAAAAGACAATACATTATTGAACTTTCTCTGATAAGAAGTGTGCGCTGCAAACACGAGCAGTTTTGACGATCATTTCTGTCCAGTCTGCTAGTTTTATCTCGTTGAACCACAGCTGTTGTAGTTTTTTTTGTTTTTGTCAGGCAGTGACAGCAGTTAAGCGATAAAAATTCAAATTGGAGCCTGTACGATGTCGATTCTAGCACCCAACATCCAGGGGTGTGAAGTAACGAATTACAAATACTCACGTTACAGTAATTAAGTAGTTTTTATCAGTAATTGTACTTTTTTGAGTAGTTTAAAAATTGTGCACTTTTACTTGAGTAACTGTTACATTTTAAGTGATGTATCGGTACTTTTACTCTGCTATTTTCCTCCGTTTGTGGTCGTTACTTGCTTATTTTTAATTATCTTTATCCATCAACGTGATTGGATAGAGAGAGAGTAATCGGTCTCGTAACTTTCATCAAATCAAATTGTGCATAGAAAACTTTAACCGCCAACTGCTTTTTATCATGGCTGCTCAGGCATCAATCCAGTCGAGTTATCAGCATCTTCCTCTGATACGTTAAGGTAAATTTCGGATTTATGCTTACTAAATGATTTGTATATATGCTTGCCTATCTACAAGGCCTGACATTTGGTGTGACGTTGCGGGGATTGCATAGAGTCCCGCAAGTGCCAAGTTCGGTATAATTCTCACTTAGAGACGCGCAATGTGCGCTGCCTCGTTTCTCCATCGCATGCGTTTTGCAGCAGTCACTTGGATAACTCGTTGTTGCTTGTTGACTTTTTATGAGTTTGAGCGCATGATGCGCGCTGTGAAAAGGTGTTTTGGAAACACTAAAACGCTTGGAAATAATGTACTCAAACTGAGGACCAATATGCATGCACCTTATTGATGACCCGTGGCGTTAATATAGGCTACTGCATCTTTGTCAGCGCGTGTTGTAATAAAACTGCAGCTCCTTAATACATATTTTTTTGCAAGGGAACTGACACGTTCAAGACCCGGAAAGGCAGTGAGGACATTGTTAAAACAGCCCATGTGACATCAGTGTTTCAACATCCATTTTATGAAGCTACGAGAATACTTTTTGTGTGCAAGAAAAAAAAAAAAACTTTGTTCAACAGTTTCTTCTCTTACTAGTCAGAATTAATTTTTTGAGTGAACTATCCCTTTATGCTTTCTAGAGACTTTCACCAGCCGTTTGCAATGGACACATTAGTCTTCACTGTTCTGTAACTTCAGAGCCTACTAACAAGTACTTGAAAGTTGACCAATGACTCTTTTGGGTTGTCATTTACATCTTATTTCAGTTTGGGGAAACAGCTGAGAGGAACCTACTGTTGTTATATAGCTACACAAATCAGCCTTTGATGGAGATCTTCACCATGTGGTTCACCACAGATCGTTGCCTGTGAGACATAGAGGCCTAATCGTCTGGTTTTGGTGATGAATGTTAAGGTTTCCAGCCATTGATGTGTGAAATGTGGGGATGTGCAGTGAAGCCCTCAGCTCCGTATCCCCCCTTGGGCAATTAAATGTGTGTGTCTGTGAGTGTGTGGTTTTGGTGCTGCTCTATATTTGTGTAATGTCTCCTTTGAGATCATATCCAGGTAGTAAACACTGTGCTGCCTCCTTCAGAGTCCCAGTCAAGTCCCTAGATGGTTTGTAGGAGAGGGCCACGGATATTGTAATGTACATCATCTCTCCTCTCAAGTCTCCCGAGAGGTTAAAGCCTGGATCTCATTGTCTGCATTGATCTACGGACTGCACAAGGATGATGATCAATATCTGGTTTAGTGGAGGCAGGTGTATCTTGGTCTGTCTCTGCTTGGCTTCAGCTTCATCGCCAAAACGCCAATCCAGTCCCAAGCCGCAGAGGAGAGATCTGAACGCATACTGATGTCTCGCTGTGAGACAAGGCAAGCAGTCCTTCACTCTTTCTGTCACTGCTGAATGCTACTGCCAGGACATTAACAGAATCTGCTTCAATATGTCTCTGCTCACATGCACTACACTTTATCTACATGTCTGTGTTAATTGACGTTTGCTGTTTGCCAGGTTCTGGAGCTCCTACCTGCTGTTGCCATGGCAGCAGTCACAGGGCCTCAGCTGGCGAGTTAGTGCTGCCCCATAGACTGTCTGTCTCAGCGCTCGTTTCTCCAAACCCGACAGCCGCCTCGCCTCGGCAGGCTTTTTAACAGCTATTTAATAAGGCAAATAGTAATCCCACTTGTATTACGGAAACATTCTTAATTATTGAACATTAATAAACATTAAAAATGACTAATCATTCCCTTAAATTAATAAATGTATTGTTAAATTTTTTTATTTTGGGCATTTTCCAACATTGTTTATTTTAATTTGGCATTTTGGGCATTCTTCAAAGTTAATAATTGTATATTATTTTTTTATATTTAATTATATTACTTTTTAATAATTCGTTTCTTATTTAATTTAAATGTAAGTATTTTAGGCATTCCCTTATTTTATTTTATTTTATTTTTAAAATAAATTATTTTATAATAATTATAAAAATCGAAGCATTTTAGGCATTCTCCAATTTTAATTATTTTTTTATGTAAATTGAATAATTTTAGTTGTTCCCTTATTTTATTTATTGTATTATTTATTTTATTTTGAGGCATGTTGAAGTCTTTCTTCATGAAGTCTTTATTTATTTTTTTAAGCAATGAGGGCTTCCAGGTTTCTCTCTTTGACAGGGAAACAACACAGTACTGGATGCTATCACAATACTATAGCCATGCTTTCCTCTCTGTTGAGCATCTACTTCTCTCTCTCTCTCTCAATTAGAGACTAATGTGCTGTCACCTTCCTAACTGATGAGTTCAGGGTGCAATTGCACAAGGTAAAAGCCATTAATACCATATTCAGGTAATATGTGTTTTTGTGAAGAGGTTGTGAAAATGTGATATGTGAAGGTGAAATAATTTTGAATTTATGAGAGATGAAGTCGCACACTTCAGGTGAGAATGTGCAAAGAATTGACTTTCATATCATGCTATAAAAAAGATTGCTGTGACTCTTTTGCAGCTGTCATGTATCAGTTTCGAATGGATCATTAGATTAACTGAAAATACTAAAGCGTACAGTTTGTTGAGTATATAAAATATAAAGATATTATAGCTGTGAAGTTTGGGTTCTTCTACATTTAGACCATTTAGCCAATACCCCCCCCCCCCCAGACACACACACACACACACTCAGTCACACACAATGGCCATAAGCCTCATTTGTCATCTGATTATCCAGTAGGGAGAGCTGTTCAAGCAGGGTCCCACACTGAGAGAGCCTGAGGCATGGGAGGGGCAGAGGCGGCCTCATCTCTCCCAGCATATGGCCGGCTAAACGTTCCTCTGACCTGAACTGACCTCGGATTAGAACACTGAGACTCAAACCTCCAGCCTCCTGACTGCTAATGCAATAATTACAATCTCTCTGCACCCAATACAGGAGATCTGTAACCGAATGATAATGTAGAACCTTGTCATCATGTACATAGACATTTCTAGAAGTGGTTTTTGCAAAGATAGTAAGTAATTTTTATTTATAGAGCACATTTAAATTCAGCTTACACTGACCAAAGTGCTGTACAAAACAATCATAAAATAAAATACAAATTAAAATCCAAGATAACAATACTAATCCATAAATTTAAATTCAGGAAACGCCATAGAATAAAGATGCGTTTTAAGTCTAGGCTTAAAAGCCGAAATAGACGGAGCACTCTTAACGTCAGGTACTGCAACTCTTAATGAGCAGCTACTGCAAAGGCTCTGTCACCTTTAAACTGAAGTCGTGACCGTGGGACATATAAAAGAGCTTTATTAGCAGATCTGAGGGACTTAGGAGAAGAATTAAACCAGATAATATCAGAAATGTAAGATGGGCTTGTCCACGAAGTGCCTTAAAAACAATCAACACATTTTTGAAGTGAATTCTAAAAGAGACAGGAAGCCAGTGGAGCAACAAGATATACACTTTTTTGTGTATTTCACTCCCCCCCCCCCCCTCAAAACGGTTGCAATAGACGTGTCTTAAAAATATATTTGTATATGATTTAAGATTTTTTTCTATCTTATGTATCAGTTCTACTAACAAAAAAATACTTATGAATTAAAAATGCATATTTATTATTTGAAAACTATAAATATGACATAGTTTACAAAAATGGGCTTTGTGTGTGTTACTGTTAGATTTTTTTCTTTTCTTTTCAGTTTTAGATTTAACTTGAGTTTAAGCTTTAGCAATTTTGCTTATAGTCTTGTCATTCTTCTTAATTAAAAAAATATATAATAATTTAAGAATGACAAAAGACTAACACAATTTCTAAAACTTAAATATAGTTTTAAATGTAGTTTTAGCACTTTAACTGCAACTTATTTATTTCAGTTAGTTGCCAAAGCAACATGTATAAATATATTTTAAGATATCTTATGTGCTTTTGTCTTTTGTCTTTTGATTTTAGTTTTTTAATATTTCTGCTAATTATTTATTCTGTTATAGTTTTACTCATTTTAGTTTTTTAACTAAAATGAGTAAATTATACTGAAAAGGAGCATTTCAAACCACTGTAGTTGGTGTATTGAGGTTTGAATTATTCATGTATTCATATACATCGCGCTCATTGCTGATAATGTTTCCTTACGGTCACCCTCCATGTTCTGCATCTTTCGCCGACTAGTTTGATTACAGTAATTGGTTAACAAAGCGAGTAAAAGTTGGGGCATGACGGGAAGAGGAGAGACAGAGAAGGAGACAAGCAAACTGAAATGCTTTACATGGGCATAGTGGCGAAAGAGACTCCGAATTTGCCCAGCTCTTTCTTGGAGTTTGAGCTCTCCTTTCTTTCTCTATCTCTGTGTAGAAAACACTCAGAGGGAGGCAGAGGAGGCCGGCCCCGTCCCTCATCCTCCTCTGTGCTGATGTGCAATTACGAGCTGGAGTGCTCATCACACACACAAAGCACACAGACGCTCATGCGCTCTGCCTGTCTGCTGTCCATTTTAAGGACACTTTTCTTTATGCAGCGCTCCCCATTCAAATAAAGACATCAAAGATGGAAGGATGAACAAAGAGAGAAATATGCAGAGTTTTTCTGGGTGTAAGGACAGCCTTTGCTTTTATGAGAAGAGGATGAAACTGGCTGACATTTTCACATCCGCCGAGTTGATGTGATTTTTTTGGCCTGAGCAGTCTAGCTTCAGGGAGAAGGTTCCTGTGAGTACTTAAAGACATAGTTCACTCAAAAATTCTCAACTTTGATTAGATAAACCACAAAAAAAAACAGTTGAAATATTCTTTAAAATATATGTTGTGGTGCTTTGCACAAGAAGGAAATTCATACAGGTTTGGAACAATATGAGGTTGAGTAATTTCACACAGAGAGTCAGGAACTATCCCTCGGTTAAGTTCAGGTGTCTTCATCCAATCTTGAAGATGGTGCTTTTTTACAGTCATTGTCCCTATTATGAAGACAAAGCCTTTCAAAGTAACAAAATATACAAAAGTATGGCAGGGGTGGGAGAACACGTCACTTTGGGTGAGACCCCCTGCTGGATACTCACTTACACCTACAAGCAACAGCAACCTAGTTTTCCCAGGAGGTCTCCCATATTTAGCCATTCAAGAACTGTACTGACCAGCTCAATACCCTATATAGATTGATTCCTATAGCTTCAGTCAAGAGTGATGTGCAACAAATACTGAAAAAAAAGAAAAAAATCCAAACTTTCTCTCTTTTCTATATTCGTTCATAAATTATATTACTTTGTAAGTGTCATATTTAGCAGTTGGTATTATATTACTAATAACAGTTGCATATGAAATGTTTAATACCACAGAATAAAAAAAGTCAAATATGCCTTTTTCGAAGCTGCTGTATATAAAAAACTGATAGCTTAAGTTCAGGCGTTCATATAATTACTTTCTCTCAATTTAATATATTTTTTAGCACCCCTTCTGAACTGTTAAGCCCCACCTTAGCACCTCCTTACATAAGATGATAAGCCAATTTGAGGTGGATGAATGATAGTCAATGTCCTGCCTTAAAAAAAGACTCCTGCTGCTGGCCTACATGACTAAATGATTTTGGTCGACAAGCATCGACTAACGATTAGTCCTTGCTTCACTTAAACAAAAGTTTAAAAAAATACCTTTTATTTTGACAGAAGGGAGCGCGGGAAGATGATCGGTGCATGTTGTGTCCTCAAATGCATATAAGTGGCCCAAACTCAGAACAGAAGCAAAGATGAGTTTGTTTGGAGCAGCTATGAGGCTACTGAGAATTGCTTATGCAGCTGCCATGTATGAACATGCCTTGCTTCACTCAAAAACAAGCAGCACATATGTTTTATTCTGATTGCTTATGCAGCCCAATGCATCATAGCTTATTTTGCTCTTCACTTGTCATTGTGATTTTTGCATATTTTCCCCCGTATAAAAGAGCACAGAGGAAGACAATGGCTCTAGCAGCGCTGACAGCAGGAGAACGCACACCTCTGGACCTCCACCCTGTAAACTGCCATGCTAATTAGATGCACATTAAATCAAAGCAGCATGCCACTGAAGTTAATTGATTTTTATCCAGTGCCTCTGTAATTACATTGTTGTTTTTAAGTGGATAAACCTCCCCTGTATCAGTGAGCAGTGCACAGACCCAGTATCACAGAGCCAGACCAGAATGTACTTCAAGAGTGTTATTAACCGAACAGGGGTTGGGGGAGATTGTGTCGCCACGCCACTGTAATCAAACTCATAGATGCCTTCATTAAAGTATAATTGCTTTGTCAAAGAGCTGCTATTTATGTGGTTTTTCATTACAACCCCATGCAATTGAAATTCATATTTTGTAGCTTTAACTCATGTCTATATGAAGGCACGCCTATTAACATTTAATGTCTGACAAGACAACAAGATTGACTCAACCAGTGATGCGAGTTTGAGGTGTGATTACCTGATTGTTCAACCAGCAGACCGAGAAAGTGTTTAAAACATAATCATATTTTCATAAACTATTAGGATATAATCCGATTCATTATTTAGATTACATTGTATATATATATTCTTTAATAATTGAAATGAATAAATTATTACTGCATACAAATACTTTTGCAGTTGTGTTTGGTACTGTTAGTGGTAAGAAATTTCACACTTCACCTCTGAGCATAAAAGATATGAGTGTGTTATAATTGCAGGTGAATATATGACATTGAGTGGTACTTTAAGAAACCTGTGTGTTCTTGCTGGATGAGGAGAGGTGGGTGTGCAGGAGGAGAGGGTGCATAAGTGCAGTTCCTCTGCTGATAGTGATTCATATCTACAGGCACTGTGAAGGTAGAGGACAAGAGCAATGGCCAACACTCCAGCTCAGTAATTGTGTGGACTGTGTGCACTTTTTCCTTCTCTCTCTCTGACATACGCTTTTTTCACACTACCAACACACACACACACACACACACACACCACCACACACACATGCTACACACCTACACACACACACGCACACACTTTCTCACTACACATCACTCTACATATGCTCATACACTGGCAGTGTTTTTTATGCATGTTTTTCTCATATAGGGAGAGGAGAAGATACAGAAATATGCTCATTTAGGTAAGCATGATTAACTTTTGTTTATATAGAGTACAGTGCAGGAATTGGTTACCTGATGCTGTAAATTTGATTTTAATTTAATTTTAGAAAGGCAAAGGGAGAGGAATTAAGTGAGGGAAGACAGCAGACATTAAAATGAATAACTATCAGACTGCAGTCCAAATACAGGAAAGCATTAAAATAAATGAGAGAGAGGGGGTAATATAAAGGGGAAAGGGAAGTAAAGTCTGATAAAATGACTAATCCTTCCACTTGCAATGTATTATCAGCTCAGCTAAAGGCCAACCGGGAGCTCAGAGATTCATCAGTCACTGATCTCTGAACTATGTCACTTCACTTTTTCAGTCTCCTTCTGCCCTAACTTCACCTCCATCACCTCGTTGCTAGAAAACCAGACGCTCCTCAGTTCCCCTCTCTGAGTCTCAGAAGCTTTAGTAAAAGCAGAAGCAGCTACTATTACTGAAACTGGCTTTCTGTAAACCTTTCTTTAAACTGGCTTTCTTCTTTTTCTTTGAATTTATTATACATTTAGTCTCCCCTTGTTTATTACATAAAGCAGAACATTAGTAATTTTGTTTAAATACTATACTTTTATTTATTCTTGCATTTCTATAAAAAAATATTATTTAATAATATTTGTATTAATGCATTTTTTTATCATAAGCACTAAGCAGTATGAGTTGGTATGTCACTAATTTGGTCATGTAGGAATAGTGACCAAGAATGGCTTTATTATTTAATGTGTTTTTTTTGTTTGTTTGTTGTTTGTTTTTTGCTTAGTTTTAGTATTTTATAATCTGTAACTAATTTATGCGCTGTATTAAATCAGCTCATTTATTCTGTAATCTTCAGGAAAAACAACCTCAAGACTGCAAACGCCACTGTCCAAAAGCCATCAGACATTAACATTCTGTCCTGTTCCTGCAATGCAATTTGAATTATGCAGTCATTGAATACTCATTAGAGGAAATGCACAGCCCCACGCTTGACATTTTTAGCTGAACTACATTTAATATGGAAAAATGAATATAAGGGAAGATGCAATCGCGTTTGCTAATTGTTAGACTTAAAGTGTCCCCTGTTAATGGCTGAACAGCACATACACACAAAGAGCCGTGACCTGGCATTTTGTCACATAATTCCTCTCTCGCCAAAGAAGAAAGCACTAAATATAGGTCTATTGGAGATGTTTGGACTCAGTGAATCATTACAAATGTGTGGTTTATTATATCAAGACACTAATGACATGTAACAGTTTAGCCGCAGGGAATGAAGTGGAAAGCACCGAACTCACAAAGGGTGTATTTCGTTCCGCAAAGACAACAAAGAACTGGACTATGCTGCAGAATTTACCGAAAATTCTCATTATACCTTAGACTGCTTACGCAGATATTGGCTCTGTTGCTAAATCAGGATGCAAAGCTACTTAAAGAAATAGTTCAGATAAAAATGAAAATTTTACTCACCCTCATGTTGTTCCAAAACTGTCTGACTTTCTTATTGCGTATAACACATTTTAAAGAACTGTTTGTGTGCGTACAATGAAAGTCATAAACAATTTGATCCCAATTATTTTGTATTATTTTTTTTAACTGTCCGAATTCACTTACTGTCTAGTGCAGGGGTAGGCAACGTCGGTCCTAGAGTGCCGCTGTCCTGTAGAGTTTAGCTCCAACCCTAATCAAACACACCTGAACAAGCTAATCAAGATCTTCAGAATTACTAGGGCTCCAGGCAGGTGAGGTTTATTTCAGGGTTGAGCTAAACTCTGCAGGACATCGGCACTCCAGGACCGACGTTGCCTACCCCTGGCCTAGTAGGTACTAAATTTGGTTTGAAACTAAAAATGTATGTACTATATAATGAATATGCGCAGTATGTACTATAATCTGCCATTTTGTTATTGTCATGTAACCTACACTGTAAAAAATTGCCAGGAATTCACATGATTAAAGAGTATTGTTTTACAGTATATTACTGTAGTCAGAAAGTTACTGTGAAATTGATTCCACAGTAAATGTCTGACTGACATCATGCTGAACTGCATTGCTGGGTCATTTTCTTACAAATGACAGTGCAGTAAAATGATGCTAACAACACAGTAATTTACTGCTCTTGTTTTACTGTGAATTCACATAATAAAGTTGTCTTTAAATGTGCCACTGTGTGTTTTGAAGTCACCATAATGGTGATTAATGTTTAGTATTTGTTTGGGCTCTTTGGCCTTGCATATTCATATTCAAATTTCTGATCCAGCCATGTCATTGTGACAACTGAAATCATTTGTCAAGCTAGAGTATGAAATAATATAATTGCCTGACTCTAATTTAGTCTAAATATTCTGAACATGAAGATTTTTTAGTATTATTTAAACAAGGAAATTAACCAGTAACTTATTTCATATTCACAACTGTTTGTGGATGGATCTTTCACAATAGTGAAGCGATTGCTGATAAACGTCTTTTAAATATGCAGCACAACAATGGCAACACTCAACAAATAAAAACAACACTTATAGCATCAACCAATATTAGGAAATAAACCAACAACACAAACTGCTAAAAGTGAACCAAAAACAAGTTCAATAGCACAAATAAAACCAACAAGAATGAAAAAACTCTACTGCATGATCTATTAATGCTGCATTGCATGCTGGGTGCCTATAAACACAGTACGATGCTGTTTGTATACAATACATTTCTGAGAGATACAAGAGAAGCCGAAATTTACAAAATTACTGTGAAATTACTGTTATTAACCTGCAATATACAGTAATTTCACACACAAAAATGAACAGTGTAGCTGTGTCACTTCACTGGCATTTATAAATCCCCTCCTGTGGCCTTACGGGATAGTTAAGAGTCCATCGAATGCAGCACTTCAGAATCTTGGCAAGTAGTAGTAGTAGTAGGTCATTCTCTGTACATTTGCCTACTATGGAAGTAGGCATATTCGGACACAATGTGAGGCATTTTTCTAAATATCTTCTTTTGTGTTCCACAGGAAAAAATACAGTCACACAGGTTTGAAAATGATATGAGGGTGAATGAATGATGACAGATATTTGATGTTTGGATGAACTATCTTTATTAGTTGAACTATCTTTAAGATATTAATATCTTTATTAACCTGAACTGATATAGATTCACTGGAAGTCCATGTTGCATGCCAAAACCACACCACCTCAAATTAGGTCACCACAGCTGGAAGTCATTTGTTTTTGTTCTGTCAAGAACATCCTCTCAATTGCAGGCTGTGCTATGATTAAAAACTGATCTACAAAATGACAGTCCTCAAGCTCCATGAGACGTTCGTTAATTAGAAGGAAGGAAATGATGCGGGCTGGTGTGAGAATGAGTCTGTAGCAGTACTGGTTAGTAGAAGAGTTACTGCAGTGGTGGTTCTGCATGTATATGTGCTTCTGGAGGTTAGTAGTCAGTTTTGTGAGGAAGACGGCAGCCGTGAGCGGTTTTGCCACATTTTTTACTAACTCCGTGTAACGGCTCATTGGAAGGAGGCTGAAAAGGAGAGTGTTTGTCAGAGGCGTGCTGTGCTGATTTGGCAGAACTATGCAGGTCAACACAGCAGGCCAAATGCACACATGCAGCAGAAACACACACGCAAAGACACCGGAAATTGATTCGTTCAGGGTCTCTCTCTCATGTAATTCATGGAAAATCTCTTTTCAAGCTTTGGTAGCTGGCAACTAGCAACCTTTGTCATTAGCTGTGTTTGCTAGGTGCTAATTACAGTGCTAAACAGCCACTGACAATGCTAATTGGTTCATTACGTCACTTGATACCTCGTTTATAGCATTTATAGACAAACCAGGTAGGACCTTTAATTTTGGCGAGCAAGCTAACATAGAAATGCCTTGGAAACTACCCAGAACAACCTAGTGGCAGTGAGTTCTGCACTGGAATTTTCTCAGAGAATGTAATACAAATCCACTTTTATTTTTCAACCCTAGTGTGAATTGTGATAGCTGTAATTTTCACAAGTTCAGAAGCTGATGACTAATGTGACTAGATAAGGCAATCGGGGGTTATTTTGCAGGATAAATACAGTTTGACTGAACACATTCTTAATGATCAAAATGTGTCACAGGATACAAATGTATAAATAAATATAACATTTAATCTGTTGCTTTAAAAGTCCAAAAGTCTGAGACCTAATTGGAAATATTTAACTCAAAATCGGATTTGTGTCTTTAAGTTAATATAGGGAAAAAGTAGGATTTGGGGGAAAAACTAAACTAAAATAGATGTTATGAGGTAAAATAATATTGAATATTTTAAAGTTTAGGTGAATTTGTGACATTAATCATGTGGCTCTTTATACAGACGGTTAGATATTCTAATTTCCATTGAAGCACATTGAAGCTCTTTGGATCTCAAATCATGCACAATATTGCCAAAATGCTTTCAGTGCTGTATTTATTTTATTTTATCTGTTGGTGGACTTTTTATCTTTATTTTATCCATATTCAATCACCCTCATGGTTTTAGTCTGTCTTTTTTTGTGCAGCCTTAGGACCATTTGAATGTTCTCTCTCTCTCTCTCTCTCTCTCTCTCTCTATGGTTTAAGGTGGCAGAGGTGCATGTGGATCAAGAGAAAGCACATCTGGGGATTATCTGGACCCCTTTAAATTATTCATTGCTCTCTGTAGAATATATATCCTGACTAGAAAAGGGGAGAAGGGAAACAATCAGTGAGAGCAAGTGAAAAATAAAGACATGTACACTAGAAATACATTGTGTACTCTGTAGAGGTGAACTCACAAAACAATTCTGTCACTTTGGTGTGGAAGTTCAGGGCAAAAACCTTTAGCACCCACGATCCTGTTTAAGCAGGCACTGGTTTAGCACTGCACCAGGCACATTTAAATTAAGTCACTTTCACGCTTGTCATTGCAAACATGCCTACTTATCCTAATTAGGCTCATTCTAGATACAACTTTCTCACAAAATTCACTATAAAGTTTAACTTCCTTCATCTCTTACGGATGTAAACCTATCTGTAAACAGTTCCATCTGCTGCTCATGACTGTAGCTCCTTTTCCTCCACAGTTCTGCAGTCTCATGTTCACCTTCTTTTTACTGCCTACATTTGAAATGCAGACCATTTAAGATGGTCTGAAGACATAATTGATGACATGATGATTAACCCCAGCTGAACCGAGCAAATGATGTTGCTCATGTGAGCCTCTGAATGTTAATCTGAAATCTTAAGCCCTGTTTCCACCACAGGAACTTTCTCCATGATCGAGGAACTTTGGGATGATACTCGGTATGTTTCCACCACAGGAACCAGGATCTAAATAAAGTTCCGGGCAAAAATGTGCCCCTCAGAAAGTCCCTGCTTGCGAAGTAATACTTTTTCTAAGGTTCGGAACTTTCGGGGGCGGGACTTGGGTGCTGAGCATGCTGATTGGTTGAGTTCATACAGCATTGTATTTCAAACACCATATGCGCATAATTATTTAAAATATTACTGTTATTGTCATTAAATGTAGTTTTGTCTCTGTTTTGTTGGCGATCTGCGCTCAAGTGCTCGTCACTCTTTAGCTCTTCTTTGTGTTTTATAAAGTTCTCAAGTCCATGCACTCAGTAATACTATAGGCTCCCACAACCGTGGTTTCATTAGTTTCTGTATCAGACAGCTAATTATGGAACTGATAATGAACAGGATGCAACATCAGTCAGCAGCATTTAGGAAAAGGATACAGCAGGACAAAGAAATCTGACTTTGATTGAGCTGCTATCGACAGGATTGTTGTTTGTGACAATCACGCATCGTCAGGTTTATGACAAGCATCTACAATCCTCCAGAGCAGATCCATTCAAATTGCAATGTTATAGTTGACACTGCTGGGAATGAATAAGAATCCTTGCGAACACAGTTGTGGGAGCATAGGACCAGAGTAGTATCAACCATTGTTTCCTGCCTGGCACATTTTCTTCCCATCATGGTCAGTCGTGCTATTGTGCTCCTGTTGTCAGCTCATTAATATACGCTCCTGTTCTCTTCTCCTGCCAGCCTTCCCCTTTCTCCTCCCATCCCTCCTCTCCCTCCTCCACTTCTTTAAGCCAAGGTCAGACAATTTTACCTTTGGCTTTTCAAATGCGAAAACAGATTCATATCACCCTTCCCCCCGATTCCATTTCCCCGGCCATTGAGTGTGTGTGTGCGCGCATGTGTGTCGTCTTGCATGGCCAGTGGAGAAGTTTAATAAATGTGGTGTCACTCTGCAGTGTGGCATGTGAGATTGTTTGGCCTGCAGTCTGAGACACATGGGAACGCTTTTGAATGGCAGACCTCTGTAATAAGGCTGCAGAGGGTCTGAGAACAATACAGCATGGCATATGGAAACTGTTAATGACGTTGCCCGGAAAGCTTGTTTTCATTCAAACTGCTGTCAGATTGCATTAGTGAGATATTGATTCCACTGTTCTGATTTATGATCAAATTTGTTGCCTTTTTGCATGCTTACATACTAATGTGTTCATGCCTTTGAGTGTGTTTTGAGTTATTGAAATCTTTAATGGCCAATGCAGTTGTGGTAACATTCAGTTGTTGCCTTGATGAGCTCATGCCTGAAATTTAATTTTGTTGGTGTAACCTAATGTATTTATGTTGATTCAGATGTTATTGCATGAAACATATTTTTAAAGTTATCATTGTGATGTGTGATGGGCGTTAATAAACATGCATAATACAAATGAATGATGTAGGATCAGAACAAGTCAGACAAATTAAGATTCGATCAGAACAGACTGACATTGTTTTCCCTCACTACATGATCAAATAAATTAGAGAGACAAATCTCTAAATTGTGTTAGATTAGTTTATATCTTAGGTTTTTATAAATAAAGTCTTATTTATATTGAAAAGAGAAGTATCTTGTGTTTTGTGCTTACAAGTTAATGTCTTAAACTGCCGATCTTGCTACTGTGCTATTTAATAGTGTTTTTTCACTCTATTTTGGATTTTAATATCAAATCAAATCCAGTTGATGTTATACGGCTCGTTCAGTGAATCACTGCCGACTCAGTGATCAGCCGTGAAACAGTGAGTCTATTCAAATTCCCTATAAAATCATAAATGATTCCCTTTGAGCTAAATTAACCTGTTTCCCTTACATTTACATATTACCTTAGAATGATGATAAAACAAGATTATATAATTGTATTATATTATAATTGGCAAATAATATGACTGATATTTAATACAAAAAAATATTAAATATCAGTCATATTATTTGCCAATTATAATATAATACAATTATATTATATTTTTGTACAAATCAGATTTTTATATTCAGATTGTTGGAAGATTTTGTTACAAGTGAAATATTAAATATATTTTTTTAAATGATTTTCAGTATTTCTTTTGCGTTTATCTCCCTGTTTCTTTTAATGACAGCAGCATTTAAGCTGCATCAACACCACAAGTTTGTGCAAAAATGTATTATCATGATTTGGGAACTATGCATAAAGCATCTTGAGCTTCATTTCATTTGGAAGAATATCTGACCGTCTGTACAAAGAGTAACATGTTTGTCATGCACTTAACTTGCATATGTTATAAGTGGCCTAGAATCAGATCAAAATTTTAGTTCTTGTCCATTTTACATAACACATTTTACATAATAATAATTGTATTAAGATGCATACACTTCTAAACTGTTTGTTTCATTTCAAGGTTGAAATGAAAACATCCCAGATATTCAATGCAATCTCAGATATTTCAGTCTACTTTATTTGTGAACTGTAAATGCCCTTCAATCTTCAAAACACAATCCAGCTTGAGAACACTGCATTAAAGCCAGTTTGATTGCATTTGAGATTAGAGCAAGGTGGGAGGTGTGAGCCTGATGTCTGGCAGTAAGAGTGAGTTATGCTATTGTTACCTGAGTGGGTTGGGAGCGTGTCGCATGGTACAGAGGCTGTACTCTACTGCTCTGTTCCTGTGACCTTGGGGGTCATTGAGCGGAGGGATGCATTCATCACTGTGATGCTGGGGATGGGGGAAGGGGAAAGGGGAGCTGTAGGCATGTAACTGTGGCATGCTCATTACAAACCTTAACCCAGCGCTCTGCTTCTCTTTATGAGCAGCTATGTAATAATGTGTAATAATGTGTGTTCATATGTGAATAGGGTGAGTTGTTTGAGTGTATCCTTTGTTACTGGTTCTAGTCTTTTAATGGATTCATTTTTTATTTACCACCATAGTTTCCTTTGCCCCCACAAACAAGATCAATTTAGAATATTTTTAAGTCACATTCAATCAGATAAAGTGGGGTTTAAAAATGTACAGGAAATTCACAAAAGAAAATCATGGAGTCAAAGTCTGGAAAAAATAGAAAGGTTTTTAAAAAATAAACTGAAAAATAAAGACAAATATGTAGGATTCTGCACTACTTATAAGCCACAAGAAACTTATTATGAAAATGTATCATATGCTTAATAAAGGTAACATGAAAACAGCAAAGATCCTAAAACAAACCCCTGTGGGTCTCCTCTAGAAATTGTATTTATTTTACTTCTCATATAACTGAAAACACACTGTTCTGTATCAAGAACACAAAATGTGCTTTTCTAAATTGAAATGTAACTATTATGAACATATATGGTTCAAAAGTTAAAATCTTTTTTTTTTATCTAAACATGAAAATATTTTAAATATATAGAATAATAGACCTTAAAGTAAACAGTGCATTTTAAGATGCTGCAATATTATTAGCTCACAAATCTGATTTTTTGACATTGATTATGTGGCTCTAGATTATTGTGACATTGAAATTATCAGATGTTTTTGCTCCCATTGAAGCACAAAATGTTTTCTGGGTCATTCTCAAATCTTCAAAGATCATCATCAGTCAGTAAATCAAAAGAGGGACAAACCAAATACTAAGGCATTATGAAATTCATGAAAACATTTCAGTTAAGCTTCTTACTCTAATTGATATGCTAAATATTGTGTCATTTGTAATGACATGTTGCATTTAATTAGAAAAATTGGGACCCTACTGTGCATCCCTGCATGTCTCTCTCTCTGCATTCACGTTACAATATACACACTATCCTCCATCCATCTCCATCAATAAAGTGTAATGAATACAAAATGGTGAAAAGGATGCCTCCTCCCCATTTACTATGTAAGAGTATTGATCAGAGAGAGCTAAGGTCATGCTCTTTCTCTGTGTATTGTCTGCCTTTCGAGCTCAAATAACTCATCTTCCGTTGAACATAACAACTACTGAATAATGACAGAGATAATGGTGAAGAAAGGCTGAAGAATTATGCGGTCAAAATAACCAATTGTTCCCATTGCTGAACAAAGGCTCCATCGACATTTCAAGTATGTCAGCGCAAACTGAATTCAAAGATTTCATTTCCACTCTGGTTCTCTGTATGTTTGAAAAGCTGTTGTGATTAATCGTTGCTCTCTTTGAACATGGTTTCCCTGCTGAAAGCCTGAAAGCTTGTGCCACTTTCAGACAACTTGCTCTTATGGCAGACTCCAGTCTCAAGGAAACACAGCATCCAAGCTATATGAGTGAAGCTTCCCTTGACACATGTATGTATCATAAACGCAGCATGACAGCTGTCACTGCTGCTCATGTCAATGCATGGCTGAGGTTTTTTCTCTATCCTGTGCTATTGGCGGGGCTCTTCAGCATTATATTGATGAATGTGACTAGAGGGTTTGCTTCTGTCATTTATGAACTAGGACCAAATTTGATTTGGTTGATATGAACAGATTTGTTTTGAGTGCTGATGGTTCTACTTTTTAAAGAAACTAAATGCATCTTAGAATCTGATTTTAAAGCCTGTATTGATCTGCTTTGCTCCTTCACTACAGAGATAGATAAAAAATACACCATGTATGAGTATAAATAGTCTAATAGCATATTCTTTGAATACAGTTTTAAGGAACAGTGCATAGTCAGTCAGGCATTAATGCAAAACTAAAATGATCTTAAAAATGTCCATTACATTATTCAAAATAATCAGCCGAGAAATAAAACAAACACTGCTGCAATATTACAGTAATATTAATACTGAAGTCATCTGAGGTCATTGTTATTACAACTGATATCTAAAGTGTTGTATAAAACGAGACCAGATTGTGGTTTTGTACAAGAGACATGAAAGTAGCGCCAGTTTCAGTTACTAAAATGACTGGTCTAACATGCCACTGCTATTGTCATGGTGAATCCATGGTGAATTTTAATAAATATGAGATTGCTGAATGCGACAATGGACCAATCAGAGTTAAGTATTCTAAAGAGCTGTGGGTAAATCTGTTTTTGAGGTTTTAGAGGAAGCTCTGATTGCCTCTGTGGACTTCTTCTCAAGACTATTATAGCAGCACATTCACAGGTTTCCAATGAAAGTGTAACACAGACTGCTTTTAGTAAATTGCTCATTTGAATCTATCAAGGCAGCCAATTATGGTTATGTGTGCTGTAAATCGTATTAACCTCTCTACACTGCTCCCCTAATGCCATGAAGACCACAGAGGTCTAATGCTTGTTCAACAAGCGTGTGTGATTATAACATTAGTAAAACCAACCAGTGATGGTGTACCTAATATAAACATTAACAAATTAGCTGAAGAACCGAGATGGATAATTTGTTAGCTGAACAGTTAAAGAGAGGTCCAAATGGAATTTGTGGATGTTTGTTTTACTCTTTCTAAGTAAAATGCTGCCTAAGATGCCTTATCCATTACAAAGGTCTCAAGGGAAATAATCCAGACCAGAGATGCCCTGCCCATAATTGTGGTACTCATGTCATCGTACTGTAAATCAACACACATCGCCAATACATGCACACACTAAAGGTTATTATATCAGTGCCTTAACTTGCTCCCAAAGACGAGACTTTATACACTTTTCATTGGGTAAGTCTGGGTTTTCCGTTTTGCAACTCTGTGATGCTGCTTCTACACTGAAGAGGTGACATGGAGAATAATGGACATGAATTATCACGACAAGCAAGATTAATTGCCAAGAGCTGTGATTAGCCCTCGCTGCCAAGCTGAGCTTTTATGCCTCTATACATACTTCATCATTAAATGCACTCAGTAATCACGTTTCTCCACTGTCACTGCATCACATATCTCAGCCGTAATCCATATGCAGATGACATTAGGGCGGATTGTTATTTAATTGGCCCCTTGAAGGTCTGTCAGCACGTCTTTATCGGCAAGCCCTTGTCTTTTAACTACTTAAAGCAACCCAGCCATCCCCTCATATTCACCTGGCCAACAGAAGGGCTCTGGCTGTCACTGGGTGGATGAATGCTAATGAGAGCGAGAGAGATGAGTCTTTAGTGAGATTGGGTTTTGGCTCATTGCTCAGCGAAATGTTTGGCCAGCTCTCTGATCATATTTGTCTTCCTCAGTCCATGCTGTGATAAAGCTGTAAGCAGGAGCGGGACAGAGGGGGATCTCCATTGCAGTGTTACAAATGCACTCAGAAATTTGGGTGGAGACTAGAGATCTGCATTCGAATCCCGCGGCTTTCCCGCGGGAACTATGGGACCTGACCAGATTTATTGAGCCGCGGGATTAGATTCCCCAAATAAAACGCGGTAGCAGTCGGTAACTCTGGTGTAATTTGAACAGGATCGGACGGTCTAATAATATCCCGTTCCAGACTTACATTCAGAACAGCATATCTGCGCTTTATTCTTATTGACAACTGGTACAACCTGCACTCAGGACTTAAGACGTCAGGACGTTACACACGCGATGCATGCATGGTTTCTGCGTCACGCGTTTTATTTGCGGGTTTGTGTGCAGAAAGTGCATAATGGTTCTCGGAGCAGGCTGTAGCATACCGGTGGTAAATATACGTCCCTCAGACAGAATTCTGTGGCAGGTTGGCGAAGAGTGACAAAGCAGAATAAGAAAGGAGCAAAGTGTGGATGCGCTGTCCTTGAAGGATATTCAACTCAGGTTTGTTTATATTTTGCTTAGCAATTTCAAACTACCGATGTCATATTTATTTATTTTTGTCTACAACACTTTCACAGAAAAATGTCAAACGAATTCAGTATTTTGACAAGAAGAATAAAATAGCTAATAGGGTTTTTTGTACAACCAACTTTTTTTTCTCTCTGCGACACTTTTTCCTATTGTGTTGTAACGTTAGACATAAAAAATTGTATGCTGACAAGACGAGACTTTTTTTCCAAAAATTATGAACGAATTTTGTGTTTTAAGATGTGGTCATGAAGACGTTCTTCATTTAAATAAACCCTGCGATAATTGCGTTAAATATTTTAACGCGTTAAGGCCCGTACACACCTGGACGAATTTTGCGTGCGATATTCGCCAACGTCTAACGCCTCGTAACTAAACAAAGGGCGCCAATGTGAGTGTGCACACCGACGCGAAAAACGCCACGCGTAAATGCAATTTTTTTTAAAAACGCCTCGGGTTCGTTTTTTTTTGTTTGATGCGCCGCGTCAAAAACTATCCGACCAATGAGATTGGCGCTTTTGCTCACGTGTCTGGAGCTGCTGAAGTTACAGTAAAACACAACTTGGGGGCGCTCAAACACAAAACAGTCTTGCCGAGCACACATACGTAACGACGAAGAAGATATACGCCAAGTAGCGTCTACACTGCCGGGAAGAAATAAGAAGACAAAGAAGATGCAAGGCAAGATGAATGTAGAGCTGCTGGTCTCGTTGGTGTCTGAACGCAAAGAACTTTATGACATGTTTTCTTTGTATGATTTTGACAAGCGCGTAAATACTTGCTCTCTTCTTCTGAGTGACAAGCGAGTGTCAGAAGCGTAAAGTTGCGCAGCGCCACCTTGTGTACCGGGGTATTTCTGTTTTACATTAAGCGCCATCTAATGTCAGGGAATGAATTTGCATGTTCACTCGGCTCATCGTCAGCGAAAATCGCTTGGGTGTGAACACAAAAAACGCGTTGAAAAACGCTGGCGAATAATGCGCGCCGATATTCGTCCCGGTGTGTACGGGCCTTTAATAAAAAAAAAATCATTGCCTGCGTTAACGTGCTAATTTTGACACCACTAGTAAAAACATAAGGATTTATGGGAGGAAAAAAACTATTACATATTGTGTGTACAACATGGGTGTGGTTCCAACAGTTTTTGGGGGAAAACATTTTTTTATTTCTAAACGATACATTTTCAGCAGACAATATGTCAGACTTTCTGAGATGTAAAAATTACTGGGTTGCAGATAACATTTTAAAATAGTCCACGTTCTTACCTACTTATATATGATAATATATTATATATAAAAAAGTGGTTTATAAATACACATTCTCATTCAGAGAATTGCATATGAAATAGTACAAAAGTTAGAAAATATAGGGCTTTTTAAATACTAAATTTTGTGTGAGTGCCTGGATGTGAAATTTTGTCTCTTCTATGTGATCCACCTACAATCGTTTGCACAACATTTTGTGTAGGCTCTGTAACAATGATCAAACTCTACAAATAATGGTGCACAGAATTTTAAAGCAGTAATTGTTTTGTTTGGTTAATGTTTGTTCTGTAAGAGAAAAAATGTGCTTGAAAATGCAAATAAAAACATGTTTGCTTCTAGCTGTGCATTTAACATGGAGCTGGTGAGCCTTGTAGAAGATAACTCGTGCTGAGATCTGTCTCGCCTTATAAACCAGAAATGACAGAACAAAGCTGCAAGTCTATGCCACTTCCCATGTCAGCGAGCGGGGAAAAAATTGGGTATGCACTAAATTATTTTCTATTCATTTGTTTTTAATGTTCAGTTCATAAGTTAAGTCATAATTAAGAGATGATTTTCAACTGATGTCTGGTGGGTTGTTGAAATTGCGCCCCCTGCCGGTGGAAAGGTGGACAAAAACAGCTTTGAGACTGGATGTTAAACCTAGTAACGTTATCTAAAATGGAAGCAAGCGCTTTCTAGAACAACTGCGTTTTATATATTTTAAAGTATTGCTGAGAAAGCCCGAGTAATGATTAATACAATGAGAGCTACACAAGGGATGGCTGGCTATTCGTCAGTGTGTGTTGTTGGGGGAGGGAGGTGATTCCTCGACCCTCGTTGTCATAGCAACAACAAAGGTGGAGCGCTATTTTAACAGTGGGGTTGGATTGTTTGTTAGTTGAAGTCACGTGACGTGTCGCTGGGGAATGGGGGGCACTTCCTGAGACTCTGCTGTTGTCAGTTTCAACAAAATGGCTGCTGGAGCGCCACAAACGAAAACCTAGTGAACGCTTCATGTCAGTGCAGTATCACTTTAAATGGATGCATTGGAATTTCCTTACCTTCCGAGCGTCGGGACATTTACTCTTGTGGACTCGTTTACATACGTATAAGCGAACTAAGTTAAAGGCATGCTGAAATATTGCCTTTACGCACTTTATTTACATCCAAAAGCATACAAAAGCTCAAACTGCCAGTGCGCGCGCGTCTGTGTGGGTGTGCGCGTGTAGCTGCTCCTAAGAATCGCCGAAATGTTACAGCTGATCAACCTTACGCTTTCTTGCTGACGTGCAAAACTGTCGTTTAGTGTCATTTTCACTGTTTGCACGGGTGTTTTAGAGTTTGTGCACCACCTCTGGATAAATTCCGCTGCAGATTGAGAGGTGAATTCCTCAACTGGAAAGTCGGGCTCGCCATTGCAGCTCAGTGTCTGACTGCGACTGAAAAATATCTGATCTGTGTCAGTAACGTTACGGGTGTCGACAACATCCTCCTTCAAAATGTAGCTCATGCATTGCATTTGAACAGCAGACCGCAGTTGCTCCGTGTGCGAAAGAAAGGTAAGATGATGCATTTTTAAAAACTTATACTATTTCAGTGGGCGGGGTGCGATAATTTTGGAATAGAGTGACAATGCGTCATTTTAGCATTTTCCTTTGTGCTATTTTCTTTTCTGACAGCCAGCGACATTGCGAAGGGACGCCGGATTATTGAAATCACCTGGTATACGGCGTTTATACGGCGGTTTATTTAATACCATGTGCTTTTTGTTCTGTTTTGATGGCTAAGAATAGCTTGCGTGTGCAAATTGTTTACTCCCCCAAATATCAACATTGGCCCTTTTTCTAAACAGACGAGAGATAAGCTTTCTTGTCTGATTTCAGCAGTATTTAAGATTTATACGTATGCCAATGTGAGCAATGTTGTGATTTGCCCGTTGCGTTTAGTTAACCCCGGAGTTTGGCCCTCGAATGGTGTGTGTTTTGTAAATAAATACATGTATCCAGTATTTGATGGGAGTCCCGTCGCGACGATTCTCACTCGATTTTTCAGCTTTGACTCTAGCCCTGGGCGGAGAACGATAAACAAACAACCGCTGTGGTGTTTATATTTCTATGTGGTTTGATTAGAGAGATCGCACTTTGTGTTGCTTTTATTTCTGGTTAAAGCTCTTTCATTCACTGTGTGCTCGATGCTGTCATTTGCCCTTGAATAAAACATTCAGATCCCTCAAAACAATTTTACTTTAGTTATAATAAAATACTGTTCAGGTTTCTTTATATATATATATATATATATATATATATATTTGTATGTTAGCGTGTGGTTTTATTCCAAGGTAGAATGCTAGAGGTTTTAGTGGCGAAATGGTGTCTGTAGCAATTGAGAGTAACCATGTTTACTAAACTTGTGAATAGTTTTCAGCAAGATGTAAGTTATTACGTTGGTATTATTGTGAAATTGTAGTGAATTATTCAAACAACGTAAGCTGTCAGAATGTTTCATCTATTGGGGAGAGTGTTTGGCACTGCCAAATTACTACCGTTTTGTTGTAGTAACGGCAACTGATATTTAGACGGATACTATGGTTACTGTGGCAAATTTTCGTAAGGGCTCTTCTTTGAATAGCTCTTCTTGGTAGTGCAGGATAATGCTAACGTGCTTAGCGTCTGAGGACAGCACCAATGTCAAACGTCCCCTTGGCTGTTCATGTGGTGCAGTTTGCTAATTTGGCAGGGAAAGTTTCGGCTCCCCTTACACAGGGTCAGGGGCCCCCTGTCAGAGCCAGACCTTTGAAAAAGGCTGTGTTCTCCAGGAGCGAAAAAGGGTCAGACAAAAAGAGGCCACTTAATGCTCAGATTATCATAAAGCTTAGGTCACATTGCCCCTCTCAGCTTGTTCTTATAGCCTTACCAGCATTACAGTGGCTTGGGATTTGCACCATGCGGCTTCATGTTTGGTCATTTGTAGCTGTTGTTGGTTATTGAAGTGGAATCATTGTTGCTGAGTCTGGTGTGTGATTCTCTTATGCGACTCGGTTCCTGTAACTGTGGCATTTTAAGTGATATCATAGTAACCACAGATACCCCTTTTCCACCAAAGCAGTTCCAGTGCTGGTTCAGAGCCAGAGCCTATTTCAAACCGGTTCTTTGTTTTTCGACACCCTAAGCACAGCTCCGAACCAGGAAAAGCGGTTCGCAAGTAGCACCAAAAACATTGCTGGCTAGAAGGAAGAACCGCTTGCGTCAGGGGCTAGGGGCGGGGTTACCGTGAACAACAAGACGAAAGAAACTGTGGACCGCCATATTTGAAATAGCAGCTAAACACGGACACGTTGGATTCGCCGTGTTTGGATGCCGATGTAGATTTGCAAAGCCATGAACGTCAATAACAACACAACGTCCGCCATTGTTGATAGTTTGTTTAGGCTTGTTCGGGATGGATCGGCGCTGCGCGGACCGTTCGGTGCGAGGCATCGGGGTGCTGCAGGAGCGACTGGAAAGCTGACGGCTCTTTATGCTTTTGGATCGCTCTCGCGGTGCTTTAGTGTGTTGTGTGCCGATCGATCTGCGTGGCGCGATGCACCTCGAACAAGTCTGTTGTGTTTGGCGCTGCCGCGCTAGTGAAACGAAACATGAAATGTATTCAGTGACG
Source organism: Ptychobarbus kaznakovi (assembly GCA_027422405.1). Taxonomy (NCBI): domain Eukaryota; kingdom Metazoa; phylum Chordata; class Actinopteri; order Cypriniformes; family Cyprinidae; genus Ptychobarbus; species Ptychobarbus kaznakovi. Next base: position 9,642,161 of record CM049807.1, on the reverse strand, counting down.
TAAGTCCTGGCTCTGTATTGGCTCTCTAGCCTGTGGAAAAGCAACCGGTTCTTAAAGGGCTCGCCAGTCGAACCAACTAAGAACTGGCAGTAGCACTGGCTCTGAACTAGCACCTGGTTCCTGCTGGTGGAAAGGGGGTAAGATAAAACCATGGAGTTAGTTCTCATTTTAATGGTTAGATTTAACTGGTTTCTGTACAAACCAAAAAACTTTTATTTGTTACAAAAATAGAATCAACATACTGTCATAATTGTAATAAATTACTTTCCTGTACAAATACCACATTATAGTGTTTTGTTAAAGTAAATGGATGGCAGTTTCTTCAAACGAATAATCTCAAGGCAGCATTAGCTTGCAGGTGTTTATCTCTTTGCCTAAATTCTGCGAACAGCTGTCGTTTTCTTCTTCTTCATTGTGTGTAGCCTACTTCATTTTCCAGTGTGCACATTTTAGATTTTCAAGTTTGTTGCTATTTAGTATTTACTATTGCTATTTTCTACACTTGGTGGTGATATGCCAAAGGCCTCTGTTGGCACATGTATCAGTTTAGCATTTGTATTCAAATCCAAAATAGAGGCGCCCATCTGAGCTTCTCACAGTCATTGGTGTGAAACTAGTAATGCTTAAGGAATCACTCTGCAGTTTATAGCTGATTTATTGTGTCCTATTAATTCCCACATTCCCTTCTGAGCCACCTTGACACTAGTTTTGAGTGTTATTGACCCAGAGGTCTTTTGTCTGTTATGCTAAGTCCAAAATCATTTTTGGTTTTTACTGTCTTTGACTATGTAGTCATTAGGAATGTGCGACAGCGATCGAGTACTCGGCAGGGACAGCGATGCTCGTTCATGAAAACGATGATCGTGGGGAAAAAAATTCTGATTGGCTATAGCAGCACTGTGGGATCAGCAAACTGTTTGGTTTTCCTTGTTCCTCAAAATAGCATTTACGTTCAGCAGAAGAAAAAAACTCACTTAGGTTTAAAACAACTTTTGAGTAAATGATGGTATAAAAATAAAACACCATGACAGAATCGACAGACAGATGGCATATTTTTTTGGGGGGTGAACAATTCCTTTAAAGTTAATACATTTACATTTATGCATTAAGCAGACGCTTTTATCCAAAGCGACTTACAGTGCATTCAGGCTATACATTTTTGTCAGTATGTGTGTTCCCTGGGAATTGAACCCACAACCTTTTGCGCTGCTAATGCAATGCTCTACCACTGAGCCACAGGAACACTAATAAAACAACAAAACACAGAGAAAAATCACTCACTATTCTTGACTGAAGAACTTTAATACAGTCTCTTTAGGAATCAGTCTATATACATTTTTACTTTTACATTTGTTCATTCAGTTTCTTGAAAGCTCCTGCTAAATACTTCTATTGTACCTGGAAATAAAGCACTGTTTGTTTTACTTGTATATTATGTGTATTTGTAATCTGTATCTTTGTTCTTATTTTTTAATGAGAAAGATAATTTTTTATTTATCTTTGCCCACTTTGGCCTAAATTGGCCTTTGACCATCATGGCCTCCTAATCATCCCCATACACTGATTGGCTTCATCTCTCTGTCTCCTCTCCACCAGTAAGCTGTTGTGTGGTGGGCGCTCTGGCGCACTATGGCTGCCGTCGCATCATCCAGGTGGATGCTGCACATTGGTGGTGGTTGAGGAGATTCCCCCTTCTATGTAAAGCGCTTTGAGTACCCAGAAAAGCGCTATATAAATGTAACAAATTATTATTATTATAAATATCTGCCGTTCTTTTTTTCTCCTTTTTTTTGTTACCTGAAAGGCTTTATAATAGGGAAATTAGTTTGGCTGTACTGCTCAGACAACTTGCAAAATAGTAAAACCAACATGACAAAGAATCGTTATAAAATCGTGATATTTCTAAAAAATATATTTTTTCCATATCGCCCACCCCTATTTTACTGTTATTTCCTATTTCCCTGATCATTTGTAATGAGGATAAAAAGACAAAAAAACAACCATTCAATATCTATTATTTCCTGAATATTACTGATGAACTGATCAAAAAGTAGGCTACTGTTCACATGCGTTTTACTATAGTATAGTAATAATTTGTACTTTCTCCTGTTTTATTGTTGGTTTCCTCTTTTCTGATCATTTGTAATGAGGATAAAAAGACAAAAAAAAACAAATAAACATGCAAATAATAGTGCTGGGCGGTATACCGGTTCGTACCGTATACCGGTGTTTATTTTTCTTATTATATGAATTTTTAAAATACCGCAATACCGGTGTCATTTAAATAACGTTCGGAACGCGACACTGTTAGAGAGGGGTCTCTTATCACTGTTGCATTTTGGCGAGGATACAGCTTTATGTGTTACTAAGCGTGAAATTTCCGAAACTGAAGCACTAGTAGAATGTGATGAGAGAGAAGTCATCCACAATATCCACATCGACCGCACCACATATCCACCGACGCGTGCCATCAGCTCCCGCGTCTCTCACACACAAAAGTTCTCCGTCGTTAAGACGGATTCCCGTCAATTGCAGGGTTCCCGCCTTCTTAAATTCACTTTTCATAATTTTAAGACCGTAAATACGCTTACACTTCTGAAATAGTGTTATAACTGTCTTGATTTTAGCTTGAATAGGTCTTAAATTAAGGAAAGACGAGGTGCATTCAGTCTGCTGAGGGGGATGTGATCAAAGCCTGGAGTGGATTAAAGCACGTTCCTCTCTCCACTCTAAGCGTGCTGTAATCACTCCGCTCTGGATCCACTCCGGGTTTTACATTCCCGCTCACGGAAAAACTGCTCCGTGTTCACTCCATTTAAATGCTATCAGGGATTACTGGGGTGAAAGAAACATGTAGGAAACATGTAGCGCACTGTTGTTGTTCTGCCAGCACACCAAAAATCATCCCGCCTCGGCTGCAGATTCTCACTGACAACATAACGCCGCTCGCATCATTCACAGTCGGGTTTTTAGCAGAGACACAGAGCAGAACTTGAATTTCAGCGCGGGATTGTGGCTATTAATAATTATACTCATTCCGCAGGTTCCGACAGAATGTATCACATTTGCACGTGCTTTGAGTCTTGAGAACTCACTCACGCGCTCTCAATTTCTGTGCGCCCACAGATCGCGATAAGGAGAGGGACAGCTATTAATCATTATAAGGGAGTTTGCAAATGTGATATATTGATTAATACAACAGATCAATAAACAAGTACTGCATGATTTTGCTCTATATCATCAACAAAAAAATAGTTCAAAATAAAGTAACAGCTGAGCCGTTGTGCATCTCTAAAAGCAAATGTATATTTAAAACATTATGTCCACATGATTCTACTTTAATATAATTTCACTCATGCCACCTTTGAACCTCATTAGCCTCATTTTTCTACAATATTCACTTATCATGACACTAAAATATGGCATTCTAAGTCAATCTACTGCAGTTTTTCCTCAGTCAGTAGAAAATGTGGTTAACACCCGGTCATATACGAAAAAAAATACCGTCATATACCATGAAACCGGTATAATTTAGAAAAATACTGTGATATTAATTTTTGCTCATACCGCCCAGCACTAGCAAATAAGTTCAAACATCAATTCATTTTCTACTATTTCCTGAATATTATGAAATTCAAGAGGGCCGCCCCATGATGACGTCATAATATGCAAATTAGATGAGTATATTTACACCCCACATAAACTTTTGGTCATGCCCAACATTTTTCTAATTTACAGTAGATCTCTATCTTTAAGCCCTTTCAAGCCACAAGCTTTTGAAATCTTGATGTCAAAATCCAGCATTTTTTCCAAAAAACTCTGGCGCCTAAAGGGTTAATGACCACAGAGAGTCAGGACCAGTGTTAGGGAAAGTTACTTTTAAAAGTAATGCATTACAATATTGCGTTACTCCCTAAAAAAGTAATTAATTATGTTACTTTTTATGGAAAGTAATGCATTACATTACTTTTGCGTTACTTCCACGTTACTTTTTAATATGAGCAGGACTTGATTGTTAGTTTTTAATATAAGAATTCTATTTATAGCAAATGTAAAAGTCCTTTTCACACCAAAAAGTGTAATGAATAAACCTCAGATGAAGGAAGAGTGAATTCACGCCTGTACAGTAGAACGCAGGAGAAGATTCAACACTCTTGAAACAATGAAGCACAATTGTTTATCTAAAGTCATTTTTTCTTATTAGTATGGTTGAACTGGATCATCAAAGGTCAGCAGCAAACACATTGGTTAATAAAATGGGATTAGGTACATTTGTGTTATTTAACATATTTAATTATTGCAGGTTTGCTTCATATTCTGAGTTTGCATTTCACTGTTTTAATTCATTTTGATGAACACTGAATCTGTTTTTTGTGAGTGGGATGAATTAATGCACATTGACATTTAGTCTAGATTAGAACTACAGTAAGATCATGTTCACACAGCGCACTGTCAGTCAATAAATGGAAAAAAGTAACTCAGATATTTCCTTGTAAATTATAAAGTAATGCGTTACTTTACTAGTTACTTGAAAAAAGTAATATTATTACATAACTCGCGTTACTTGTAATGCGTTACCCCCAACACTGGTCAGGACCTCGGTTTAACGTCTCATCTGAAAGACGGTGCTTTTTGACAGTATAGTGTCCCCATCACTATACTGGGGCGTTAGGACCCACACAGACCACAGGGTGAGCACCCCCTGCTGGTCTCACTAACACCTCTTCCAGCAGCAACCTTTATACATTTTTGTTTTCTCAACCCACAACCTTTTGTGCTCCTGAGGTCTCCCATCCTAACACTCTCCCTGGGTACAACCCTGCTTAGCTTCAGTGGGCAACCGGTCTTGGGCTGCAGGGTGTTATGGCTGCCGGCTCATAGGTCGTAAGACATGGGAAATACAGTTGCAAATGGACTTTGCATTTGCATTTGAAATGTGGTAGTCACTGTGCGTTCGCGTAAGCTAAAACGCAAACGGCAATGCAAGATTTGCAATTGCATTTGGATTGTCACAATTTATGCATCCACATATGGAAAATGCAATTGAAAATACAATTTGCAATTCCTTTTGAAAAAAGTCCTGAATATTCTTCTATACATGGGTTTGTAGTATAGCATGAAATAAATATATTTTAGTATTTATTTTTCACTAGGAAATTAATTCTTGATGAATGAAAGCATTAATTTCTTAAAAAAAAGAATAAAAACTGTATAGCGGTCTCCAGTCTGATTGGAGCTTGTGACTTTCAGATGTTTTGTGTACAGTATACATCAGATGGTCAGTGAATGTATTGTGGGTAGTGATGGCGAAGTGAGGCGTTCTGAACCAGTGAAGCTTTAAACCCAATTGTATCGGGAAAAGGTTCATTACTCAAATCTTTTTAAAACGGTTCATGCTGTGGCCATCTAGTGGTCTTAAAAACGAACAACGCCTTCCAAAGTGCTGTGATTCATTACAGCTGCTGGTTCTACTACTGATTCCTTGTTTTAATTTTTTGTTTAAAATAATGGCCATTGTCAAAGCCATTCATTTGTGTCGGTGTACTGCCATAATTCAAATAAATCAAACATAAACTCATTAATTAAATCTCTGATCTGTCAATGTTAACTCTGCCTCAGTTCTTGGACTGTTATTTCATGGGCAAAGTTAATTTGACCATAAAATGTGAATTAGGATAAAAAGAAAATAATGCTAACGCATTATAATGTGTTATTATGTAAAGGAAACAGCGCTGAGGTTCGCTTCGTTTGAAGCAGATAATGAAGCAGTCACGTGGTTTTCAGGTGAATGAAGCTTCAGACGTCATAGATCACGTGCTTTTGGCAAAACGAATCAAGATCCGATACAGTGCTTCGATGTGAAATGTTTTTTTTTTTTGATACAAGCTTCGAAGCCTCGGTGTCGAACGTCACATCACTAAGTGTGGGCGGTCAGTGGACACGTCTGAGGCTGAAACTAGCTAAACATCGACTTTGGCCTGTTTGAAGGGATAGTTCACATTTTGTTTAGATATTTTGAAGAAAGTCAGAGTCCAAACAACCTTGAATATTGAGTTGACTTTCATTGAATATAAAAAAAATAAACGATCTTCCAAATATCTTGTGTTCCACTGAAGAAAGAAAGTCATTCAGCTATAGAAGGACATGAGGGTGATTATTTTTGGGAGAGCTGTAATGTGATAACTCGACGTGATTTCTTGCGATGCGGGATTAAACTCTCGAATAAAACACGGTAGCGGTCGGTAACTCTGGTGTAATTTGAATGGGAGCGGGCGGTCTAACAATATCCCGTTCCCGACATCCTTTCAGAACATCTGCGCTTTTTTTTTCACTCACGGTGCGTGAAGACCACTTTTTTTCTCGGTGATGGCTTTTTTTTTTCTGCGACACTTTTCCGTGTTGACAGCAAAAGGTTAAATAAATGTAGTATTTTGACAAGACGAATAAAAATAAATATGCTATTTTTAAATGTTTGTACAAACTGGCCTACATTATCTTATTTTTTTTCTCTCTGTGACACTTTTTATTGTGTTGGCAACAAAATGTCAAACTAATTTGATTCTGGACAAGACGCATAAAATAAATAGCCTACAGGGCTCTAGACTAACTTTTTGCACTGGTGCGCCTTTTTTTCTTAGGTGCACCAGCACAAAAGTTAGGTGCACCCAAATTTTCATGTAGTTAATATTGACTAGTAAACGATTAACTAATAATCTGGTCAACATAAAGTTCTTTATTTGAAGAACAATTCTGCAAGAAAGGTAACTTACTGAAAAAGTGTTGGTGCTTAAAGTGCTTCACTGAGCTGAGATTTAAACTTAAAACATCTGAAGAAAAGTGAAATAAAAAGAAAATCTAAATTTAAGCGTTTTAAGGGCGTCAAATGGAACATCTCATGGCTTATGGACTATCCTCCATTGCAGTCACATGCCCCTCGGATGGCCAACTCCTGTAGTTTAGTCTTCTTGATCTTTGGCCTTGGCTAAACCAGCTGGCCACACTCTCTAGCATCACAATCTTCCAGACTTGACCCTCTACACTGAGTCTTATCAGATCTTCCACTGTGTCTGAATGAAGGGATGCTCTAGTGCAGTGGCTCTCAAACTACTTTGGTTGCGCCCCCCCCTTAAACCTAAATCCGGCTCCCCTATCCCACCTCAGACTACCAAATATTTTCACTAAACAATATGAAAAAGTCTTTACAGAAAAAAAAACTGTTGTGTTCTCTCTAATTGTCTCTCTGTGCTCATACTGTATTTTAATGCAGCCAAATTCTCAATAAACCTGTTTTACTTTATATATTTTACTGTTTCTTTTGTCAGTCAACGGGATGAATATGAAATAGTGACTGAAACACAGCCCTTTAAGAATACATAACCAGCTCTCCCTTCCAAGAAGCTAGTCTGCACAAAAATAATTTTATAATTTTATTGAGCCGTTGTCTGATGAAATCAAATAATACACACAAGACAAGACTGTGCTGTGATTTCGGCTATATTTGCATATAAACTTCGAAGAAATAATATCTCTTTTAACTGAAACTGCTGCTCTTCTCAGACGCTCACTGAACAGAGCAGATGCAGAGAAAGAGCTGCTTGCGTGCTGATCTCGCGCTGTTGCGGCAGTACCAACGATCACTCGCTAAAGTTTGTCCAAGAAGTCGCTAGATTTGTCACTAGTTGCTTTTTTGGGAAAAAGTCGCTGTGGGGGTCTGAAAAGGCGTTAAATCTAGCCCAAAATATGATCTTATCGACTAAATCTAGTCACTAAGTTGGCAACACTGCGCGCATCTCTATTACTCACCTCTCTCTCTGTCTGACTGCAGCAGCACACGCATTTTCACACACGTACAGGAATATCTGGACCACGGCCAATCAGAGGGGGGGTCCGCCCTTCACTATCTCTGATTGTTTGGACCACGAAATGAGCCTAATGTGTGTCTGTTGTTGAACCACAGGGAGACTTTCAGAGTCGCGGAGACTTTTTTTTTTTTTCTTTCTTGAAAGGCTGGTCACACATGCGACCAAATTGATCGCACTCTAGAGCCCTGGAGCCTACAATAAAATACATTTTTTGCAGAATTTTTGTTATCTCTCTCTCTTTCAGTAGTGGGAATTTAAATGTGAGATTTTGGAAACGAGATCTATATTTAGTGGGAACGGCCAGCTCATGAAGAAAATTATTATAAGCGGACAGTTATGTTGTACTTTGAAAAACCCAAATCAGAAAAAAAGCCTCTTTTATGTTGCACTTTAAAAAGGTTATTATAAATGTGGCCTAATTAATCGTTAAATAATATTAATGACATCCTAATTTGCTATTACAAACGATGTGCTTCAACAAACACATTTTTCAATAAGTTGCGCTTGGACAAGTGCATTTATATCCAATAAATGATAAAATATACTGTTACCCGAAAAAACAATGTTTAAAGAAATAGGAATCGAAGTTTAGCACAACTCACCAGAACTAAGCACGGGGCATGTTGAGCTCGACTTGTTGTTTCTGCAGCTTGCTCAGGTTGTTATTATTTTAATAATTTATTGTACGAAGAATGGGTTACAAACGATGACAAAGACTGTTCCATAATTCCTATTAAACTCGGAAGATAGAGAAAAAAAATCAAAGTTAAAGAAAATATTATTATTTTGTTATTATTGTTAATATAATGTGCTGTTTTAAGAATAAAGACGACGACTTTATTTGTATTCATTTCCATGTTCGTTTACAAGCTGCATGCGTTCTTGATCACTGCGATTAACCGCCAAACCGCGATATTTGTTGCTGCTTCACCGCGGTAAAAATAAATCCCATACTATCACAGCCCTAGGTCCAACGTAAAGCTCTCTGGAGACTGAAAAAATGAAGAATGAAAAGCCCTGGCCGATTACAGGGGTTGTTCTAATCTCACTAAATTTGACTTGACAACTTTTTTCCAACAATACACAAAGCGCTATATAAATGCATCATTCAACTTTTTTTTCCCTTTAAATGTCACTTGACAACTTTTTTTTTTCTCCCTTGATGCATCACTAATAACCTCAGAACTGATCACTCTCAATTTAGCCTCCATTACATGAGTTTCCTCTCATGCTATGTCCATTAGCGTGCTGAACTGTTGGATATGTTGCATTTTATTGAGACAAATGTGCAATCGCTGAAAGACCTATGTGATGTGAGTATAATGACAGGAGTCTTTATGGCAGGCATTTGTGTGATCTATTTGGGTAATAAATTGTCAGCAGAGCTTGTGAAAGTGCTTTCATTTGTGACTTTGCAGGAAGATGAAAGTCATCGGACTGCTATGACGGCGAGTCAGTCCAGTGAAAGCTATTTTTAGTGGCTGTTTGCCCAGCAGGAACCGAACATATGAAAAATCACCTTTTGCTGTTTTTCATTGGCATTGAGGATGTTTTCTTTTCCTGAATTAAAAAGGTGCTGGCACAGTGTCTGGAATTCATAAAACAGGATTTCACGCCGCACTTTCACCGCTGTTTCGTCGCCTGTGGAAATAAAATCAGACTCTAAAGGTTCTTTCACCCCATCTTTTGTCTGTTATTTGTTGAGTGTGGCTGGGTGACTAAAGGAGATTTTCGTGTTATCCAGGGGTTTACTGGCATGTCAGGTCTGGTCTTCTCAAATGGCTCGGAAGTTATGGGTTTCTAATGCGTGATTGTGTCGGATGGAGGGGCTGCAGATTTCTTCCTCTGTAGGCTGCTGTTGCTAGCCAGCGGGTTCCCAAGGGCTCTCTTGTTTGTCTTGCAGCGTTGACATTTTTTGGCTCTGTGCCCAGAGAGCGTCTAGTCCCCCCACCCCCTATCAGACTCGCTCATCCCCCTCCCTTCTTCCACCTACCGCTATTTCCTACAGTACGTCACACTGACTGTGACTTGGACCGCATCACTTATAAATGCATATTAATTGGCCAACAAACATGCCATCACCTGTTTTCAAATGGAGCGGCAGTTAATACATAGAGCCGTAGTTCACTGACAAGCTGGGCAGTATCGCGTTCATAATCGTATGCGATTCATCTGCGATAGTGAACGTGATATTGCCTAGCTTTTCAGTGAACTACGGTTCTGTGTATTAAGTGCCACTCCATTTGAAAACGGGTGATGGTGATTTAGTGCCAATCACGGAACCGGCTTCACTGACGAGAAGCGCATGACAGTCGCATGCGATTAATTGCACAGCTCTAATAGTTATGCACTGATAATGAGAATAATTTTATATACATGTTCAAAAAATGGCCAGTAATACATTTTGTACTATTGTTTGAATAAACATTTAAAAAATTGTCACTTAAATTAATCGTTTTAAATGGTACAAGTGAATTTATGAGTCACAAAATCGGTATGAAAAGTATGTACAGTATAGGGTTGTGCCGATAGTATCGTGTATCAACGATAGTCAGAGATATCGACTGTGGCTGATGCCTTTGACGATAACAAGATGATTATTATCATTATTATTATTAGGCTAGTATCTAATTAGTATTAGGGCTTATTTGTTCCATCATATTTCTTTTTCCCTGTTTTTACAGTGTAGCACATTATAACCAATCATACACAATATTTTGCGTTCTCTCGCAAAACTTTTGTTCTCTCGCAATGATATTGGCGTTCTCTCACAAAACCAGTTGAGTTCGGACGAACTATTCCTGTTTACTTTAGAGCTTGCAGTGGTTCATACAGCTCCGTATGTTCACAATGGATCGGTTCATAACGTTTTATTTTGAACTTGGACTCTATAAAGAAACACAGTCAGTGCTTAGTTCAAGGCATGGATTTGGGATATTCTAAAATGCTTAATGTTTTAAAAAAATTACATTGGAGGACTAAATTCGATATAAATGCTGATAAAATTATTAGGCTACTATTAATAACCTTATTGATAATATTACTGTTAATAAAGCAGAATAACCCCCTTTGAACGCAATGCCCAGCACGTTACGCTTTTTCTCCCCCATAGAAAACACTTAAGGTAGGCGTATGAATGAAGATGTTACACGCAGCCAAGAGCGGAACGAGCAGTGTTTTCTCCTCTGCAGACCAAATATAAAAAACTCTTAGCATGTTGCTTTTCTGTGCATAGCGTATATTTTTAATAAAATATAAAAATTGGGCTTTTAATCACTCTATTTTTTTATTAAGCCATGTTAAGTGTGCTTTTCTATGAGGGAGAAAATGCTTATCGTGCAATTAAGCTCATATTTTGGGCTTGCATGTACACGTATATATTTTAATACATACATAGCATATTTGTTTTTTATTATCTTTATTAGGCCACGTTAAGCGTTTTATGAACCACTGCAAGCTGTTCCATTCTGGGCTCATCTGCTTTTCTGTGCGTAAACTGTAAACAGATTTGGTATTTTTAAATCACTAGATTCGTTCTATGTTTTTATTCCTAAAAGTAGTGTCCCTCTGAATCCCAAGCACATCCTTTTTTTCCTGTTAATTTCTTGTTAACGTTATTTTCTGGCCGTTGTTAACAAAGATTCAGACCCGCTCTTATACAATTCATCTCTGTTCACAAGGGGATTTTTTTAACTAGAACTTTTAACTCAATGCTGTTGTTCATTTATTTTGCAAGTCTAGTGATTGAATTCTGCTTTTTTATGTCTTAAAGCAGATTGGTTTGTATTATCAAATAATAATGGGGAGAGAGAGTTTTCTATTTTGAGCTGTTTGGTGTTTTTCCTCAATACTAGAGAATAGCTTGTCTTTTGTTAAAATATTTTAGCTTTTTGTGGTTTAGTTTTATTGGTAGTAAACCAGACTATTTCCATATGTTTATGTTTTGTTATATTCATGAGAATGTGGTTACCTTGAACTGTCCTTAGGTGGTAACGTGATGTGAAAGATATGAATCAGCCATTAGAAAAAAAAATTCCAAAAAAAATGTCCTGAAATTATTTATCAAGAGTAGAGCATTATATGCATTTATTATGTGATTTAGAGTTACTTTGTCAGTTGTCTGTATTTATTTTAAAGACTGGGACTACATAACTCACAGCTGATCTATTTTCCACAGCCTTGGCACAAAACACGTCACACAAGAGGAGAACCATTTGATGGAAGAAAAGAAAAAGAAAAAGCAAGAGGAAAAGAAAAAGAAGGAAGCTGCTCAGAAAAAGGTCAGTTTATTTCGTGTAACCCACAAGCTTTCACACAGAATCTTTTGCTTGTATCCTTATAAAAGCCGTTTAACGGACCCCTTACTGAGTCTGTCATAAGCTTCTGAGACATCTTTACCAATGTAAACCACAGGTACCAAACTGTACACCTAGAGCTCACAACAATCTGTTTAGCATCTGCCTTTGAAGCTCTGTTCAAACACACATCGTCTTGGAGTTACAAATCTCATCTTTTACTAATGCAACATTCACCGTGGTTACACAGGCTACATCCTGCTGCTCTTTGGATTGATTAAGCACCAAGTAGTCAGCTAGATCTCTATTAAGCACAATACTTAAATAGACAATCAATCAGTTATAAACAATCTAATGTTTTCCAAGATTTATGTTCCACTTGTCACTTTTACTCAGTTTTGTTCTTCCAGAAGAGATGCTTTCTTTGTTAAAAAGCTTTTGTACGTTGGACCTGTGAAAGTGTTCATCTCTGTCTACCTTTGTTCTTCCTTTACAGGCTACTGAACAGAAAACCAAAGGTCAGTTATGATTTTCTTTGCAATGCTGCTCTAAAACATTCAAAATTAAGGATCTTCTCCATATACGTATGTTCGTACTACATGCATCTCAAACACTACTTGAGTGGCTAAAGAAAAAAGTTGCATGTGCCGCAGAATTTTTCAATGCTAACTGGCTAGTGTGTCTTTATCACTTGAGAGAAGAGAAGATGTGAAGACAGAGTAGGTTCTGTGCAGTTATTTACTGTATGTGGGTGAACTGAATGACTGGCACAAGACAGCGCAACAGTTGGTAGAGAAAAATCGGCCATGTTTAGTAAGTGCTGAAGGAATTTGTGCATTTTAAACATTTAAAAGCAGTTGTATTGAGCAGGTGTTACTGGTCATGCAGTAAATAAGGATTATATTCCTTAAAGGGTTAGTTCACGCAAAATAGAAAATTCTGTCATTAATTACTCGCCCTCAAATCATTCCAAATTCATAAGACCTTCGTTCATCTTCTGAACAGAAATTAAGATTTTTTTTATGAAATCAGAAGAGCTTTCTGATCCTCCATAAAGAGCAACACAACTGACACGATCAAGGCCCAGAAAGGCAATAAGGACATCATTAAAATAGTCCATGTTGTTAATACACTTTGAAGACTGATACAGAAGAGAAGATATTGTTGAATAAAGTCATAATTTTGGTTCCTTTGTGCACAAAAAGTATTCTCATATCTTCGTAAAATTACGGTTGGACCACAGATGTCACATGGACTATTTTAACGATGTCCTTATTGCCTTTCTGGGTCTTAAATGTGTCAGTTGTGTTGCTGTCTATGAAGGGTCAGAAAGCTCTCGGATTTCATAAAAAATATCTTAACTTGTGTTCAGAAGAGAAACGGCGGTCTTACGGGTTTGGAACAACATGAGGGTGAGTAATTAATGACATCATTTTCATTTTTGAGTAAACTTTCCCTGAGCTAACTACTTTGTCTTGCACAGCTCGTGTTTTACTCATCATGAATGCACACAAATAATATTTTTATACTTTTTATTTTATTACATTTTTTACTTATTATTGTTATTATTATTATTTAATGGACATAACATTTCATAAAATTTTCAATACATTTTCACAGAGTTAATTTTCTAATATTTGTTTTGCTCCTTTTGTAGATTATCATAGTTTTAAACGGGTAATAAAATTATAATTTTTTCTAATAAAATCTGTCTGGGACATGTACAAAACTATAAAATCTATACATTGAAAGAATTTGTAGTTAAATGGAGAAAAGTTTGGTGTAATTTGAAGATAACAGAAAGATGTTAATTTTCAAAGTTGTTTGTTGTGTTAAGACGACTGAAAAAAAAACCAAAGTGAAGAATGACAACCACTAGGTCATACGAACATAGTTCTTATAGTCGATCACTAATTTCAATATATTTTCACAGAAATTTTCTAATATTTGTTTGCTTTTGTAATTATCCAGTTTTAAACGGGTATACAATTATAATTCATTCTGTCTGGGACATGTACAAAACTATAAAATCTATACATTGAAAGAATTTGTAATTAAATGGAGAAAAGTTTGGTGTTACAGAAAGAAAAAAGCTGAAAAAAAAATCAACCACTTTCTTGTAGTTGAAGAACCCATTCATTCAAAGTTATCTGTCCTGTGTTAGTCTGGTTGTTAGTAGATCTGCTGCTTAACAATGATTTAACCAAGACATTATCCAAATTAACAGAGAAGGGAGAGTGACAGCACTGGAAGAGAGACAGTGAGAGCAAGAGAGGAAAGTATGTGCTGACGTGTTTGGTTCAGGACACCTCGCGCCATAGGACAGGTTACACCCCCTTCATTGAAAGGAGTGAGGTATGAGGCAGTCAATTTTAGACCGCAGAAAGGGCTTGTTGAGGGCTGTCGTGGGGCATATGGGAGAGGGGCTTATGTCATGTGAGGGATAGACAGTCATAAATCTCATTAGAGCATCTGCTAGTCATCTGCTAATGCTAGAACTCTCAAACATCAGACTTGACGCAGGAAGAAGTGCTGGTTTTAATGCTCACAGGGACCTTCTATTGCAAAATACTCTGGAGAACTGAGTCGTCTTTGTCCTTTTTTCACACTTTCATCCTCCGAATCTCTGTATCACCGCATGAGTCAATGCTGAGAATCCCTCATTTCTTTAATCAGGGTGCACTAGGGGGTATTCACAGAGTTCTTCTAATTAGATCTAATCTGGTTTTGCTTTGTTTCGCATCTTTCTTTATCCCCTGTTGAGCCACGGTTCCTAAGGACACACATTATCTTCAGCTGATAAGGATATGTCTCTTTCTTCCTGTTAGATCTTGAATTTGGCTGACTGGTTGCTGGGTGGTTCGACATGTTACATTTCTTGTGCGTAAAGAGAAATTAAGATAGACCAAAGTACTTGTTTGTTGAAAATGATTTGTTGAAGGTGATAGTATAGCATAACCCTTTTGATCGATGTTGACTTTTTATATGTCTAAGCCTTCAAAATCCTTTACCCAAGATACCGTCTGTGTGACAGATCTCTTATAATCTGACAAATGTGATGCAAACAAATAGATAAAGTGATGTTAAAACTGTGCCAAATGGTTTAATTTGTTAATGTGTAGGGGTGCAACGGATCGTAGATGATCCGTGATCCGTACGGACCAGTCCCCACGGTTCGGCACGCATGTGATTCGCGGATTAACTGATAAGTTTAACTACCATAGAGTGAAAGTTTATAATTTGCACGCGTTTCGGGACTCGCGCTCCGTTTTCTGCGCTCAGACGCTGGCACACACAGAAGCGCTCACACGCAGAGAGAGAGAGAGAGAGGCGCGTTTCAGATACATACACACACACACACACACACAACACACACACACTAGGGGTTGAACGACTTCAGATTTTTTATAGTCGACTTTTATGTGATTCAAGTCGAAGTCGACTAGTCACTGATGGCGTCGTTAATGAACAAATAAGTTTGGAGCTGTGACAAACGCCTTGTGCACAGCTATGAAATATGACACAGCACTGCCCACATGACTATTGCACCTATAACAGCTTATTTTTATCAGTTCTTTGGTCGTTATATTTCGTCACAGATTCCTACTCGTTCTAAATCAGATACAGATAAGTAGTACAGTAACGATTACATTCATATGAATGAATGCATTAGTGAGAGCGGTTGCGTGTGAATTAATTCTATCTGGCAGCGTCTCTCTACTAGTAGTGAAGCTGTGGGATTTAGTTATTAAGAAATATATGCTTGAACTTTTCAGTTTCTAAGCTATTTTACAGAGAAATCACAGAACTGTGTTGACAATAAATTTTTGCGCTGAATGATTCTGTGCGCGATCTGCGCGTGATGTATTGTACGCGCTACTGTCTGTAGCCTACGTGTGTGCGTTACAGTGCAGCAGCGCATTAGATTAGAACGTGATTAACTTACCTGTACAATAAGCTGTTTAAAACATGCATTCTGCCGTTCATTTCCAGCATCCAGTAATATAATCACACATGTCTTGTGGAGCGCATTCAGAGTATGAAATTAGTTTGTAATTGTTTGGAAACGGAGCGTAAATGTGGATTTATTATCCTATTGCGCCCTCTATAGGACCAGCGACTAGTCAACTTCAAGCTTAAAGCATCATGGCAGAGCACTGAAGTCGACTAGTCTGTGCAACCCCTAACACACACACACACACAAAGTTATGTTAAAATACCTGTTTTGGCAAGTATTCTGGTAAACGCAGTCGGTTATGTCTTAAAGTTAACGTACAGTATACAGCTGAGAAAGAAACCGGATGTGTGTCAGTATTTGGTCCATGCATTTAGTCTTAAAGAGACAGCAGCCTATAAAACCTGCTTCTGTCTGCTAATCATCTGTATTTAACTTATGCAGTAAGCATTATTTTGTTGTTTTAATTTCTGCACCTGAATACTACTGTTACTGTCTTTATTTATAATTGTATGTTGTAGGCTGTTCATCTATGCTTGTAATTTGTATAATTGTTCTTGTTTTATTACGGACTTTAATAGTTAAGCTAGTAGTGTACACAACTTTTTTTTGCTGATCCGAAAAATGATCCGATCCATGACTCAAAATCCGTAGTATGATTCAAACCGTGAGTTTTGTGATCCGTTGCACCACTATTAATGTGGGTTTTGCTGATTAAAGTTTTAAGTTTGCATTGTTTGGACAGTTATTTGGTCTTAAAGGGATAGTGCCCACAAAAATGCATATTTGGTCTTCATTTACTCACGTGTGGAGTTATTTAAAAGCAGTTTGGCTTTTTTTTTCTTCTGTAGACATAAAATATATCCATATAATCCATCCATACAATTTTATCCATACAATGGAAATAAATAGTTTGGTTTCCAACATTCTTCAAAATATACATTTCATTCGTCAAAATATCAATTCAAAATATATGACAGCATTTTAATTTTTGGGTTAACTATGCCTATAAGGAAGCTCTATATATCTAGTCTGGTTGAGGGCATGTCTATCAGAAGCCAGATGTGTTTTCAAAGATGTATGCTAATCTCAATTGTTCAGTGGGGTAACAGACAGCTATTAAACAAACAGAATTACCTTTTAGCAAACAAAATCATCAGTCATTATAAATACAGAGACCTACGCGTTAATAACAGCAAGTGACTTGAAGACTAACAATTATTGTTGTGAAATGTGTGTAAAAGTTTGAAGGCTTGACACAACTTATTTTAGTCTTTCTGCATGTTCAAACACTCTCTGTGAAGTTGTGTTCTCTTTAAAGCACTCCCACTAAAAATATTAAAGCCACGTAAATAGAAAAAAAAGTAGTTGACCTCACTTGTCATGTACTAGTTGACCATTCTGACCGTGCTTCCTTCTAGGATCAGGCATATATGTGATGTTCTCTGAGTGTTAAATTGACATTTTATATTCAGCATGGTGTCACCTAAAGAGCGTTTGTGTCATTAGAGAAAGGTGAAGGTGAGCTCTGAGGCGTGAAGCTCTGGAGAGACTGCTGGAGGAAGCAGCGCTCTGGTTTGGTACAGAGTGAGCAGTAGATGACTGCCGAACCATCTTTTTCTTTTCAAGAGAGGCCCAGGAGGCCCCACGCAGGGGCACATCCACACACACAACCTGGAGAAATTCACAGGGAAGTGCTCTTGCCAAACCGACAGAGTATTTTTGTGGAATGAAGAGAGAGAGGGAGAAAAAAGTGAAATAACAGAAGAAAAAAGTTTGATGGAAAGCCGCTGTTGGTGTCTGTGTAAGTGGAGGAAGAGAGCGATGGAACCGTGTGAAAGAAAAGAGTGAGAACCTGCTTAAGTTTCCTGTCAGCTCAAGTCTCTTGGTTTTGGCCGCAGAGAAACTCAAAGGCCTCGGCAGATATTCAGGCAACTGAAAAAAAACATCCCCCTTTCACCTCTCCTAATTCTCCCAAGCTATTTCTTTCTCTTTCACTTTCTAACTCATTGTCTTAACTCAATCTCACAAACACAAACCTCATGGACTAATCGGGCTTTGCTGATGTTTTATGATTTTCCAGTTGTTTCTGCTCTTTTTTTTTTTTTTTTTTTTTTTTTTTTTTTTGGTTCAGGCACCACTTCAGCCACAGGTACTTTCTGTCTTATAAACTTATTATAAACTTTTGGTTGTTTTTAACAAGCCCTGCTTTTCAGTAATAAAAAAGTTGGTTGTCTAAATAAGCATAAACTCTGAGATGTTATTTTAGTGTGCTCTGCTTGACTGGTCAGCTTTGGTTTGGATTTATTTATGATAATTTGATGCATTGGAATGTATTGGATTTTTACATATGTATTATGTGATGGTTAGCACTCTTCATGTCATCAAATCTTGAAAGCTTCTAAAAAGATTTTTGTTGGAATCACACAGTAGCAAGAAAACAGCTCAGTCTCATTCACAAGTTTATATTATGCTTTTCCGTTGAGCCATGTCCATCAACATTTAACTTTATGTATTTTAGTGTCGACCGTAAGACGTGTATGTATCTCTAATTGTATCTCAACTAGGAATGGTGGTAGCAACACTTGGATCATGGGTACTTCTCAGAAAACTCACATATTGATAAACAATATCTTTTAGTTAGTTACTGAGAGTTGCGAAATATTTTAATTTTGTCAGTAATCAATTACATTGTTTTACCGAGACTGTTGTGCCACTATTTTAATCACATTTTATTGATTTCTAGATTGACTTACTCCTAAACATCAGGAAAGCATGTACAGAAACTGTTTTTTATTGTCAGACAGCCGTGTTTATATTGCAGCCAATTCACATTGTTAACTGTTATGATAACTGTAAAGTAAAGTTTTCTTAATGATAATGACAAAGAGGAACACTATAGTTGGAATCACTTCAGAATTATTGTTTTCTCCAGCTAATGAATGATAAAAACATTGACAGCCAAACACAGTCCACCTGATTTAAAACAGCTCATGCATTTAAAGTGGCAGACGACAGGCCTGCAGCGTGGCTTTATAGTAAATTGAACTTTGTTCTCTGTTGGTGTGGATGCTAATATTGCAGTAGCTATCGTTCTTTGTATAAACATCCTTTAGTCTGTTTGATATGGCAGTCAGGGGCTGTTCTAGCGGGGTCCATTACCCAGCAGGCCTGCGTCAGGCTGAACAGCTCACACAGGTTGTTTGTAAGTTAACACCTGCTCTGCTTTAAGGACCTGCTCATTACAGCGCTTTCCTATGCCATATTTGCCGAGTTAGGGCATCGTTAATTACGGCTAATGACTCAGTCTGGCTGTTCGTCCTTGAGTTCCTCCTTTCGTAAGGATGAGCTTGATCCCCTGAGACCTTGGCATCCACTGTACGAGCAGAGTACATGCTGCTGCTCCTCGAGTCTATAGCCAGACAGCCCATCTGAGAGGGCAGCCACTACCCACTGTGTGCATGCAGGGCAGCGAGCAGAGCGATGACTCATGGCCTAGTGAAGCATGCTTTTTTGGATGTTTTTTTTTAAGCTCTGAACTTGCTTTTTAGAAATTCATTTGTTTTGTTACTAATATGTCTCTTGGCAGAAATACAGGCACAAAATAAAGTGCCACTTTTCCCCCGGCAGGGGCCTGGTGCTATAGCTGGCATCCCATTTCAGTTTTGTGCTTTTCTGTTATTGAATAATGTATAGCCTGTGCACTGTAAGTTGCTTTAGATAAAAGCATCTGCTAAATGCGTAAATGTAAATGAATAAACATTGTGATTTATTTGTTATATATTTGCTTTAATTGTAACTGGTTGATTCAACTCGCTGTAATCAAATGACTTAGGATTGTGGAATATTCTCAAAACTTGATATGAAAACAAAGACCTTGATGAAATGTTTATTTGTTGTAACATAATCTTGTTTATCTGCATCTAGTATAGGTGTATTTTATTTTTCAGCGTCCTCTTAGAGCAGGATCCATTTACATAAGTTGTTAAAGATAGGACTTTTTCATTGCTCTGTGTGAGTCTTTTTAATAACAGATTATTTAGCCTTTTCTCATTTAGGTAATTAAACCAACACTATGTGTTATATGGTAAATTATAGCATAATAATGGGGCTTTATTTTACTGATATACACTCATGGAGTCAGTGGGATGAAATGGGGTTTGTTTCTTAAAATGTCACTCTTTTGAGTTGAATCTGTAAGGCAAAGATCCCCAAATATAATGAGACCTTTACCAAGAATAACACGTATAGGAATATGTGGCATATATTATAGATCCATGTATTTCCCTCAGTTGGAAAACGACTATACTTTTAATTCTGGAAAATGTGAACATCACCTGCATGACATGTAGTTTTCTGTGGTTTGCTTTGACCCCTCTTCACGTTTAGCTTCCCATAGCAAGAGTTTTTGATTGTGTGTTTGTTGTCTTGTACAAATCATGGAAACGCATATATGTGATGAGCATGTTAATATCCTGTAAAATGTCATTAAACTTGTCGTCAAAGTCTCTTCTATGTAACAACAGACAGTTTTCAGACCCTCTACGTTCACATGTAAGTCAGTAGTGTTCTGGGAGAGTCAGTGTTTCTCTGAGAAGCATCAGGCTCTCAAAAGAAGCTTCGTTGATTTGCATAGAGAACCAAAGACACTGGTTGAGTCGGTGTGCTTTTACATAGGTAACTATTTTTATGCAAATCCTCACTAATATGCTGATGTCTTCCTGCTTTCTTTTCTTTAAGTCTTTGCACTGATGCGTGTATGTGTGCATAAATGGATAGCACAGTTTACTTTGCCTGATTGGAGTTTTTTAAATAAAAATAGACTGACTAGAAGGAGAGTTGCAGATCAAGCAGCCAATCTCACATATGTGTAGGCATTTTTGTTTTGTCTTTCCATCAAAATATATCATATATTTTTTTCAGGTGCATATCATTTTTTTGTCAAATGTTTAGTTTAACTTGGCTCTGTGTGAAAAGACGTGACCATTTTTGGTTAATAAGCGGCTTTGTTCAACTGGATTTTAGGCCAATGAGATTTGACTGGGGTACCAAGTGTGACAGGACAGAAATGGAAACCAAGAAATCGATAAAATGCCACGCTGCTTGTTGTGCTTAGTTAACACAGAAGAGAACGTTTTATCACATGCTATTTTATCATATTGTGACTGGTCAGGACACAGCGTGAGACATGTTGCCTTTACTGAATTTCTCACATGGTTGAAAGAGGCTTTGGTGTTTTTTTGATTTGGAGTGCGTGTGTGTATATGTGTTTGAACCGCTGGAGGTCGTGTGTGTGTGTGAATGTGTTCTCTGACTGGGTCAGTATTTAAAGCCTGCCTCAGGCATTGCAGCCTAACGCCATCTTGTCTTTTTGCCTGCCGTGTGTGTGTGCGTGCGTGTGTGCGTGTGTGTGTGTGTGTGTGTGTGTGTGTAATCCTTTAAAGGAGCATGTGGTTGCAAACATTGCTCTGTATGTAGTTACAGTAAATGGTAAACAGTGCTCTGTATGTAGTTACAGTAAATGGTAGGGATGCACTGAAATGAAAATTCTGAGCCGAAACAGAGAATTCCGGATGTGCTTGGTCGAAAACGCTTTGTAATAATTAATTATTTATTTTATTAAAAACTATAAAGTAATTGTGTAAGACTTTTAATTTAATTCAATTTTAATGACATGGATTTTAAAAAACACAAGCCAATAAAATAACCACACCTTTATTGAAAGAAAATTGGACAGAAAATATATTAATATTAAATATCAATATATTATTTTTATTCAGTTCTATGCAACAGAATCAGACATAATTAGCAGCGTGCGGTGCGGTAGGTAGGTAGGTAAAGGAAAACGCGCGTCTCTGTCATCCATTCATACAGAGATATGATCGCGTAATAGGAGTTAATGCTCATCACATCAGATTGCGTAAACCAGTGGGAAATGAATAGAAATTATTATTCTGTGTAAAGAAACATCAAGTAAGCATGTATTATCAGCGAATGTGAGCAGAGCATAAGTGGGAGCAGATCAGTGAAGGAGATTTATACCAGCGTTGCCCAGATCAGCTATACCGCACGTCACAGCACAGCAGCTCTACTACAAACAGCAACAAGTACAAGTATACTAACGTTACATAGACCTTTCTTGGCGGCACGTTATTTGAGCGGACTCTGCTTTTCCAGTGAGCATGAGCGGTAACTGAGCAGAATGATAGAATGGAGCATCACGCGGCGCAGTGATGACGGCTGAGTGAGAGGGGAAACCTGGACACAGCTGGGTGGTGCGGCGCGGTATATATTATATATATTCGGTAAATATTCAGTGCATCCCTAGTAAATGGACAAAACGATTCTTCGAGGCACATCATTTGCCTCGAGGATTTTTTGTATTCGAGTTACTCGAGGAATCGTTTCAGCCCTAGTGTGTATGTGTGCGCGTGTGTGTGTGTGTTCACACGAGCTTAATGTCCCTTTAAAAACATACAGTCTTCGAGTTGCGTGTTTTGAAATGTGGCTCATCACTTACTGTGTAAAAGCCCCACTATAGCAGTAATAGTAGAACAAAGGGATGGTGGGAAAAGCACAGAATGGCTTATAATAGAGCTGTCTGTCTTCATAACGTTCCTGTCTGAATATCAAACTGTTTGGTGCAATGTGGAGTGAAAGAACGCAGACACATACGTACCGGTAGCGCAGGTCCGGTGAGCCGAGCTCCGGTATCTGCTCCACAGGCTGTACCTGCTCGTCTTCATGCATCTTCCTTTGATCATGAAGCTCTGGCTCATAAGACCTGGCCTGGACTAGTTCCAGCCTAGGGTGTCAGACGCGGCAGGTTACTGTGTGGTTCCTCAGTGTTTAGCAGTTAGTGGTGCTTCATCCCAGATTAGAGGCTTGTGCAAATTGCTTCGGCCTCAGTCCAGAGATAGCAGATTCCCTATTGAAAATGTGGCATCATTGTTATGACGCAATGTTGGGAAAGTTGCTTTGTGATGATTTACTTTGCTAATCATAATTTAAAGTATTTAAACTACAGTCTTCATGAGCCTCTTTATGAAGTAGCTAGCTACACTTACAAGCAACTAAATGCTTTTTGTTTTTACCCAACTACATTTAAGCCATTTAAGAGGACAATATTATATAATATTTTATAAGTATGACATTCATATTTTTATATAATACAAATAAACACAAATTTCAGATACGATTAATCATTTTTACAGCCCTATGATATGCAGATAAACTACTAGTCAAAAGTTTGGGGTTTGGTTTTTTGTTTATTTCTGTTGAATAATAATTTTTTTATGTTTTGTTTATTTGATCAAAAATAGTTAAAAACACTAATATTGTGGACTAGTTCTTTAATTTTCAGCAGTCATTACTCTAGTCTTCAGTGTCACATGATACTTTAAAGTAATACTTTTAATATGCTTATTTTTGTAGTAACTAGGGCTGTTGCAATTATCGCAATGTATTGACAAGCATAACTGCAGAGGAATGCAGCAACCGCAATATTTGCATATTTTCTTTTTTTGTAAGGTTATGCCCTTCTCGTTTTACACTTCGTGCATGTGTACTGAATATTAAATCCGATTTGTACAGAGGCACAGTAGATTTGCACTTAACAAGCCTAAACAGACAGCGAATGAGAGAGATCGACTGGTCTCGTGCGATTACCTGCGTCTGGCCTTCAGGCTAAGTAATGTATATTTGAGAAAATAGGTTATCATGACCAAGGAAAGCTAAATCTGTCTGAGGATCGACGCTCTGCTGGTCAGCTGAGCCTTTAAAAGTGACGCTCAAAGTTAAAATGATTTCAACAGTGTGTGTCCTTACATCTCTCTTTGAATGAATCAGCGTTTTTGAACTTGTAGTTGAATGAACGGTTAAAGACTCACTCAAAGACAGTCTCTCACCGCTACCTTGTGGCGAAACAATGAAACTGCACTGACTGACAGCCCTTCAAGAACACGCAGGTGAAATATCAACAAAGTCTGATCTTGTCAGTCAGATTCAAGGATCAGCACTAACTGTTATATAGGCTAACAATAGACTACCGATCTTATTATCAGGTTTATGTTCTGTTATGTGGACCGTTATTTTGTCATTTTCTTCTGTTTACTTCAACGCGATTTAGTTTCGGTTTCTGTATTCCTTACATCGTAACATCGTATATATATGTATGGCGAATCGGCGATAATACCGCATACCATGCTTTTGAGCCACTCAAAATTACCGCAAGGGAAATTCCTTTATCGTGACAGCCCTAGTAGAAACCATGATACATGTTACAGGATTCTTTGCATTTATTTGAAATAAAAATCTTTTGCAACAATTATAAATGTCCTTACTGCCACTTGTGATCATCAAAATGCATGCTTGCTGAATAAAAATATGAATTTCTTTCAAAACTGACCAAATATTACGATTCTGATCCCAGAAGTCTCTATGTAGTGTGTTGACTCATCTTTTTGTTAACCAATAAAACTAACTAAATAATCTGAATAAACTATTTCACTAAAATGAATTAGACTTTCCAGTGTTTCTTTAGAGAGATGAGGGGCATTATAAAGTACCTTGAGAATTGTGTGCAATACAATAATATTTGTCACAATGTACTACTGCTTTTCATTGGAAAAGTGACACAATTTTGAAATCAAATGAGCTGTTGTCATAGTAGTAAACAAAGTTGCATAACAATGGAAAGAATGGTTTTTGGAACGATTCAGTTGATTCTGACAATATTAATGCATTTGTACAGTGTCAGTGATACGACAATCCGCTCATGTTCGCTATTACTCTGTTTTATTGCATGTGTCGGGGGGGGTTCATATGAAGTGCAGTTAATTGAGGGTGACTATGGTAAGGATTTCTCTCTGCTCTGTGCTCGTCCCATGAGGCACGTCCCCAGTCGCTCCAGTTGTCATGTAGAGCAGCTCCCAGTCTTCCTCTCATGTGGGTCTTTTTATCTCTCTGTTAGAAACCGCAGGACTTAAATACAGCTGCATATTTAAACGCCGCTAATTAAGATCTCCAGACTCTTCTCGTTCCTGCAAGGTTAAACATGGAAAACGATGACATTATCATGATTGGCGAGCGTTATGATGATTTCCTTGCTATGGCTTCCACTGATTCATGATCTTATGCGTGAAGCCTTTGAAACGTGTCTATTGTCAGGGTCAGGTCACACGTCACTCTCGGTTGTGTAGATCGTATCAGAGCTAATCTCACTGCTGCTGCAGGGTATTGAACTCACTGACCACGAGCTGCCTATTTTGTTTGACATCTAGAGTTTGATACTGTAAAAACAAAAGATTATTCGCTTGTGCTAGTCCACACGCAGACCTCAAGCCATTTCTATGTGGCCCGCTTGTTGATATTCTGTTATATCGTGGTTTATCTGACACCCGAGCGGAAAACTCAGTAGCTTAAGTCATGACTAGTCATGCTTATAATTTAATAATGTTTTGAGTCTTTTGATTTTAACTTGTGCTACATAATATGAAGCTGTCTTTGCACTAACACTACACTTGTTTAATTTGTTTCCATCAGTATCCAAATAAAAAAGGAAAATATTCAACAGAGATCAAGTACACTACTGATCAACAGTTTAGGTTTGCTAAGATTTTTGAATGTTTTTGAAAGATGTTTCATGCTCACTAAAGCTGTATTTATTTGAAAAAATATAGTAGTGAGTGAGAGTAATATTGTGAAATAGTATTTCATTTAAAAATAATTTTGATTTAAATATATTTTAAGTGTAATTTTTTCGTGTGATACAAAGCTGAATTTTCAGTAGTCATTACTCCAGTCTTCAGTGTCACATGATCCCTCAAAATTAATTATATTTGCTGCTCAAAAAACTATACATTTATATGATACATTTATATAACTTATAATAAATCATCATAAGTTCATAATACATCTGTAGTATAATAAAAAAAAATAAAATTAAAACCTGACCACTGAACTTTTGAATGGTAGTCTACACATCATTTGTAAAGTATTTAATTATCTTATAAAAAGGCTATGCTATGTGGTTAATATCGCTTTAAATATATTATTTCAAATAATGTTAGACTGTAAGCCGATCACTGGCCTTTGTTGTATCCCATTTTCTTGTTTCTATTGTTGCTGTATATAATCATACAGAAGAATGTGTTTAGTTATTGCATCTTCTCTCGCTGACAAAGCACAAAATGTGATGTCCCCATAGTCTTTCAAATTACATAGCTCCTTACATAGCAGTTATCATGAAGAGCAGTACCCATCATTTCCTTTGTCAACCTCCTGGTTAACTGCCTCCCTTAAAACTGTATTATCTCTTAACATCTGCTCACTCATACCTGTATTTTGACCTGTCAGTATATTACATTTTGTGAGTCCTGTAGCAGCCTAAGCGAGGTCTGTTTGTGTTGTGAGGAAGTGACAGATGCTCTGCTGTGATGAGATCTGGGAGAGGCGGAGAGAAAACATAACTGCAAGGTGTGTATCTCCATAGCAACAAGCATAGTCTGGGACCTGGGGATGCACACGGCATCACAAGGTGTCTGTGTAATAAGTGCCACCCTAAGGAGAGTCGCTCGTGTGTCTGGCTCCAGAGGACATGCACAGATACCCTCTGTACACTGAAGAAAATGCTCCCTCATTTACTGAACTTAAAAAACATGATTTCTCTCATTTTGACATAAAAAATTTGAGCTCTGATTTGTTTCCTACTTTAGGAGGAAAGAATTTAAATAGAGGTTAGTAATTTTGAAACGGAATTGTGGAAAATCATGAAAATTGACTTGAAGAAATATATAAGAATCCATACATGAGAGTAAGAATTAAGATTGATTGCAAGATTTCTATTGGAGATTAGGCGAGTGGTTTTTTAGGGGGCCTCAAGATTACTTAAAATGATTTAAAAGCAAAACAATTTCAGATGTTTTAGCATATAAATCGTCAGTTTGTTGTTTTACTCACATGCACACATACATTATTTCATACACATAAACATATTTGTGAGATGCAAAAGACACGCCCATAACAACAAAAGACAATACTTTATTGAACCTTTTCTGATAAGAAGTGTGCGCTGCAAACGCGATCATGTTTGACGATGCTTTCTGTGCAGTCCGCTCGTTTTATCTCGTTTCATCATCGTTTTTTTGTCTGGCAGTGGCAGCAGGTATGCATTAAAATTTCAAATTGAAGCCTCTACTACATCGATTCTGGCACCCAACATCACAACAAGATGATGTTTTAAGCTTCTTGTGTAGATGAATCTGCGCTGTTTTGAATTGGCCGCCTCCAGATTTCGCTTTGTTTTGCCTCCAGCTAGCGCTGTGACGTAATTGTGACATCGACCCTAAAAGGATCTATAGTGTACTTGGCATGAAATAAGTGTATTTCAAATACATTTTAGTATATTTATTTTTCCTTAGGGGAACCTGGTCAGAAAGTCTGGGAACCATGACAGGTGATATTATCATGGAAATTTGAGTTTAATGACTGAATGAATAGAACTTTCTGTTTTCTCCAAACTCGCGCTTAAATGATTTTAGTTTCTTAGCTTTCAGTGTAACCTATGTTTTATAAACACTATATATTTTTCTGGAAAACAAGGATGGTTTAAAATAGATCATGGCAAAACATTTACAACCGAGTCTGTCAAAGTGACACTGACAGATGATGATTTGGTAGTACAAACACTGCCTGTGCTCTCCTCCACAGATGGCCACTAACATGCCGTTGAGAGCAAGTGCCGTTCAATTATATTGACCTCAAAAACCTGTTCTCTCTGTGAGGTCTGATTCACATCTCCACATTACAGTGTCTTTGCCTTGTCTCTTAACTCACTCACAGTCTGAAAACAGGGCCGGAAAGTGCTTTTGATCAAAATAAACCCACTCAGCGTTTTCTGGCCTCCGTTTGAAGTCATGGCTCATCTTGGAAAGCCTGTCATTACGCTTTAGCAGCATGTGCTGTTGTAGGAGGCACAGTCAGTGTACTGTAATTACATTTAAGGTATCTCCTCTGCACTTAGACTGGGCTCAGGTCCTGTAATTTCAGCCTACCATGACGTGTTATACCATTCTCGTACCTTTAGTGCTTTCATCTGTCCTGTGTAGTCGAAGAATTGAACGTTTAATGCAGGATGTAATTTCCCATCAGTCAGTAAATGAAGACGTCTTTGTGAAAGTGAGAAAGATCTGTGGCACAGCGTGAGATGGAAAATACTCCCTAGGGCTGATGTATAATATGCCTTTTTTCTTTTTCTATTTGTAATGAAGTGCTTCTTAATTCACTGGGAATGCAGTGTGCGTTTGAGCGGTTTCGCAAACAGACGAGTTTAATATCTAATGCGGCCTCCATAAAAAGCTGATGTTTGCTCTTTTCCCTGTCAGTCTTTCTTCCTGCTCTAGAACAGTGCCTGGGTTTTTGTTGAGACAGCATCCCATGAACGTCCCAGGCAGTTTTTCTTTTAATGATTTATCTAAGTGTCTGTTTAATAAAACAATTTTCAGTGGATGAACTTTTGCATGTCCGATCAAGTTGCATTGGCTCACTGTTGCAGTTGCATACTGTAGAAGAATGGTGATTTAAAATAATTTTCCATGATCAATAAGTTAATGTATGTCGACAGCATTAATGGAATAATGTCCATTACCACAGACAATCATTTATTTTCTTTTTTTTTGTGACAGTAAGGCACTTACAGTGGAAGTACATGGGTTCATGCACTTGCACAATCAAAAATATGCAAAAACAAAGCAGAAATATGGAACACATTAATTATGCAGTCATAAAAATACATTTATTTTTTGGTGGAAAATTGTCTAATCATTACTCTTGGAGGGCCGGTGAATTAGTTATTCATCACTGCAATTCATTTAAAAAGTTGTCTTATCCTTATCATGTGAAAAATATTTTGTGGTTTATTGTGTACATGCAGGGCTCTAGAGTGCGACCTAATTTCTCAATGGTGCAACTAAAAAAAAATCTGAGGCTGCACCTGTGCGACCAGCTGTAAAAAAAACAAAAAAAAAAAGTCTCCCTATGGTTCAACAACCGACACACATTAGGCCCATGTCGTGGTCTAAACCAATCAGAGATGGTGAAGGGCGGACCCCCCCTCTGATTGGTCGTGGTCCAGATATTCCTGTACGTGTGTGTACGTTTGATGCGTGTGCTGCTGCAGTCAGACCGAGAGAGAGGTGAGATGCGCGCTGTGGTGCCAATTTAGCGATTTTGTCGTTAGATTTAGCGACTTTTCAGACCCCCCTAGCGACTTTTTTTCCAAAAAAGCGACTAGTGACAAATCTAGCGACTTCTTGGACAAACTTTAGCGAGTCTCTGTGATCGTTGGTACTGCCGCAACAGCGCGAGATCAGCGCGCACGCAGCTCTTTCTCTGCATCTGCTCTGTTCAGTGAGCGTCTGAGAGGAGCAGCATGTTCAGTTAAAAGAGATATTATTGCTTCTCTAAGTTTACATGCAAATATAGCCGAAATCACAGCACAGGAATTGTCTTGACTTGTCTTGTGTGTATTATTTAATTTCATCAGACAACGGCTCAATAAAATTATAAATTAGGATTTTTGTGCAGACTAGCTTCTTGGAAGGGAGAGCTGGTTATGTATTCTTAAAGGGCTGTGTTTCAGTCACTATTTCATATTTATCCCATTGACTGACAAAAGAAACAGTAAAATATATAAAGTAAAACAGTTTTATTGAGAATTTGGCTGCATTAAAATACAGTCTGAGCACAGAGAGACAATTAGACAGAACAGGTTTTTTTCTGTAAATACTTATTATATTTTTTTTTCATAATGTTTAGTGAAATTATTTGGTAGTCTGAGGTGGGATAGGGGCGCTGGATTTTTTTTATAGGTTTAAGGGGGGTGCAACCAAAGAAGTTTGAGAACCACTGCACTAGAGCATCCCTTCATTCAGACACAGTGGAAGATCTGATAAGAATCAGTGTAGAGGGTCAAGTCTGGAAGATTTTGATGCTAGAGAGAGTGTGGCCAGCTGGTTTAGCCAAGGCCAAAGATCAAGAAGACTAAACTACAGGAGTTGGCCATCCGAGGGGCATGTGACTGCAATGGAGGATAGTCCATAAGACATTGAGCCATGAGATGTTCAGTTTGACGCCCTTAAAACACTTAATTTAGATTTTATTTTTATTTAATTTATCTTGAGATGTTTTAAGTTTAAATCTCAGCTCAGTGAAGCACTTTAAGCACCAACACTTTTTCAGTAAGTTACCTTTCTTGCAGAATTGTTCTTCAAATAAAGAACTTTATGTTGACCAGATTGTTAGTTAATCGTTTACTAGTCAATATTGCCTATATGAAAATTTGGGTGCACCTAACTTTTGTGCTGGTGCGCCTAAGACATTTTTTTTTCCTTAGGCGCAACCAGTGCAAAAAGTTAGTCTAGAGCCCTGACATGTGTGCTTGCATTTTAAGTGCCAGAATGTTACATACATTATATAAATAGCTATTTCTAGCTGTTTTTGCAAAAACCTAAAAATGTCAAAACGTTCAAATAAAAACATAACATTTATTATTTTTATTTTTTATTTATAGTATATTGTTATTATTATTACTCATTTATTTGTAGTATATATTATTATCATTAAATTACATGTTGTGGTAGTCAGCATTATGCCACAAATGCTGTTTGCTAGAGCTTACCTTGTATTGAACCCATATCTTTGTTTTAACTGATCCTGTGTAGTGTCTCTCTATCAGAGCTCTGGCGAGTGGCTTTAATGCGTTTACACGTAAGAGTGTGTATTAGAACAACAAAGCTTTAAAATAAGCCTTAGTAAACTGGTTTGCAATTAAAGCGTTTCAGTTCACATGAATCTCATAACTGCATAATTGGTTGAGGATTTGCGTTTTGTATCTGTGTCCAGTGCTCAGAGAGCTGGATTTAGATGCATACGCACACATACACACTCCTTTTCTCTTCTCCCATTCGAGAGCTCAATGCATCTCCCTCCCCTTTGACTCTCAAACCTCCCCTCGCCAGGGCTGTGTTGTGATTGGACGGGCGCTGACAGTGCCCACTGAAGCTTCTAGAATACCTTTCATTAAAGGCCCTGACTGCAGTCATTTTTCACGGCCCCTGGAAAAAAGTGTGAAAGACAGAATATGCAAGTACTTCCAGGGTAATCAAGAGAAAGTAGCCATGCACTTAGGAGTCCATATGCTTCCTCTAACACGTTCATAATCGCTATTACAATGGACTGACTCTGATGCGAGAAAAGTGGAGGAAGACGGGAAAACTGTAGCGATTGGTCGGCCCAGCTCGTGGCAGGCAGGTTGAGCTGGACTTAATCAGGGATTGGCGTCACTGATTCCAGCTTAGCACTGCGACTGCGCCACTGGAGAGCGAGCGTCTGTGCTGCGAACATGGCATGAAAGAGAGCAAGGGGCCACAACTGGGGGAGGGACGTGCGGGTGAGGGAGAGAGAAAGGGAGCAATTGAAAGGACATGTTAACACTAGTTCAGGATTCATGTTTTCATATAGCGTTAAGGCTGCGTCACATTGGGCCTCGACAGTACATAATCTTATGTGAGCCTCTTTTTCAGCCAATAGGAATGAAGCAGTACATTCAGGAAGGTGTAGTTCACCTCAGTGATTTAAAAGATGTCTGTGGTAACAATTACACATACTAGCAAGCTAAATATAACTTTACACATTGAACTGGTTGTATTTGTTGCATTCCCATAGTTACTGCTTTTTTATTAAAGTAACTTAAATTCTTGTTAGCAGATCCTCAACCCAAGCACATGCTCAATACTTCATCACAATGGTAATCTCCCCTTTTCTCATCTTGCTAAAACTGCATAAAATAAAACTATTTCAAAATGTACTCTCCCTATCCAGTTCCATGCAAAGCATGAATGTGGAAATCCTGTTTCCGGTTCTTACAATGCTACATTAACACAACTAAAATAATTCATATATTGTAGTCCCAAATTCATGTTTGGGAAAAAGTAAATTGGTTGAACATGATACAAATAGAACAGATAAAATCTTGAAGAAATGTATGCTTTTTAAGTAATCAAGCAGAAAACAAATCATTTCAATCTTCAAATTCAGTATTCTTTCAATCTTTTGTTGGGTCAACGATTAACACCAAAAGTAGACAAGTGTAACCTATTAAACAGACTGTACCAAGTGATGAACACATCTTTGAATCAGTCTGCCCATCCTCTCAAATGACTTGTTCATTTGAATATACATGAATATTTTGCAGTTTTATGTGTAACAAATGTATAAATAATGACTGTTTGTCAGTAGCTGTTTGTATTATTGTTGGGTGATATGCTTCATAGTCACAATGTCCTGTTGTCAATCTGTGATTTTGTTCCTTTTTTTTTTTTTACTTTTACTTAGTTTCATAGACTGAGATTGAACTGACTCCAGCCAGGGTATGGCGAAAAGCAGCCTAATGTTAGTGTAATCTATTAACTACACATTATATCATTTTGGTCTTGTAGCATATGGATTTAATTTTTTATTTTTAAATGACTGAATTTGTGTTTACATAATCAGAATTTAATAAAAACATTGTAAGTTACTAATTTTAATGCTTAAATTTCCTCAGTTATTCAAACAGCAGCTACAGAAAA
This sequence comes from Ptychobarbus kaznakovi, assembly GCA_027422405.1. Classification (NCBI taxonomy): domain Eukaryota; kingdom Metazoa; phylum Chordata; class Actinopteri; order Cypriniformes; family Cyprinidae; genus Ptychobarbus; species Ptychobarbus kaznakovi. Next base: position 9,609,421 of record CM049807.1, on the reverse strand, counting down.
CAAGCAAAGAACATTTACATTATCAAAGAACTTCTTTCTAACGTGAGTTTATGCACTTTAAAAAAAAACACTCCCGTTATAATCAGTGAAGCTGGTTACACTGCATGATCAATAAATTCTTTATACATCGCACATATATCTACTCTTTTCTGTTTATGATAAGAGAATTCGTGAGGGCACAATTCAGGCAGCAAGAGCGCACGCAACAACAAAACTCTGCTGTTTCAGCGATGACTCATCTGAACGCATCTGATTGGTCATTGCATTCATAAACTCAACACATTTTTGTGTGATTGGTTATATATAAACACTTTTTTATTTAAACCATTTTTTGTGTATATTGGCAACACTGTAAAAACACACAAAAAGAGATATAATGGAAGAAATAAGGCCTAATATTAATTATATAATAATTAGTGGTGTCAAAATTAGCGCATTAACGCAGGAGATAATTTTTTTCAGATGAATGCGTAAAAAATATTTAACTCTATTAATGCAGGGGCGAGGCTTGGGTTGGCCACCCCATCCACAACTCTCTTTTTTCTTGAAAAGGATTGCATTTATTTAGATGCACAATGTCTTCATGACCACATCAAACGGGAGACGTTTCAGACGCGCGCTCTAATGTCGCCTCCGCGAGTCAAACGAGCACGGAAAAGATACTGTGCTCGTAGCGCACGCTCTTCATATACAATCACAAAGGTGCCGGCGCGCATTGTAGCCTGTATCATTTCATATCAAACAGCGAAAGAAACTACGTGCATGCAATGTCCTAGTAATGCTGTCACTTAAGGCATGAAGTTACCAAAAATGTGATTAAAGCTGCCTTAAAACTATGTGCATGCATGCAATGTTATATATGCATCATATTTAAGAACATGTCTCTGAAATGGTTTTAAAAACTGTCCTGAGGCACTCCCTCATCTAAAACACCCGATTCAACTCGTCCGCTCATTAGTAGAGACTTTAAGACCTGAAGTGGGTCAGAAAATGTAAAGAGAGTTGAGAGAAAATGATGCGTGTCAGATCCGCGTCACGTTCACCAGCAGCAGCTTTTAAAGCAATAGCAGGCAAATAAGCTAATAACCAGCTGCTGTGATGTCTATTAATCCAAGATCAAAAGAAAAAAGAGGAAATCAATAACTTTTATAGCTTTAAGGGGTTTATTTATATTTAATTTAGTGTTGGGTTACTATACATTTTCTGTATATTTCTGCTGAAGGGCACAAGTAGCTAAATATGCTATTTATTATAATGGGTTCATGTGAAGATTGTTTTAAGTTCACTTAAGTCATGGCCTAATGGTTAATTAGACTGAATTGATTGGTACTCGTAATTGGGTTGCGAGTTAGTCCGGCAGGAATTGTAGGTGGCCAGCGCTGACCCTCTAATACAACGCTCTGCCGTGCCCCTAAATACTGCAAAGACGGTGCCCATATAAGTGTGTTTATGCAAAGTGGCATTATAGGTGTCGGCGCACACATATAGCTCTGTGTGTGTGATTTTCACGGCTTAAAATGTTGTTTTAAAACTGCAGTGCTTAAAAATGGATGTAGGTTTATGGTATTCTAGCTGGTCGTTCTCATCTCATGCTTCACTACAGTCACTCCTCGGTATTACCGCTGAATGTATTTTGCTACAGATATTAATATGGGGAAAATAGACTCAGATAGTATTGTCATATCTGATGCTGGCTTCAATCATAAAAAAGATGCCATTAAAGAAACATTTCAAAATATACTGTCTTTATGTTGTTTGTACATTGTACATTTGAAGATTGAATGTGAAATTATTGCAATTTAAAAGTATATTTAAAAACTTTAATGTTAGGTGGGATTAATCGCGATTAATAAAAAAAAAAGTGCGATTAATTAGTTATTTTTTTAATCGATCGACAGCACTAATAATAATACTAGCATAATAATGATATTAATAATAATCATCGTCTTGATATCGTGTGACTATCGTCTATCGGCACAACCCTAGTTTGCATATATCATCATTTGATTTGTCATTCGCAAAGCTTTATCGGATGTGTAGATCATTCCCTCATTAAGTCATATGTACACAGTCTTGTACCTTTTGTCTGTTTTCCTTTTTATATACTTTCACATACTTCAAAGCAAAGATTTGGAGTGGTTTGGTTTGATTCGTGGCTTAGACATTTTTATTGACATTTTCTACACAGAAAATAAAAGCAGGGTGAGCGTTCACAGTGTGTTTTAATCAAAACCAGCAATTTGTATTAACCAGTTGCAGAGCTATTTTGTGGTCTGTTCGATGAGGACCTCCTGTGAATAATTTCAGTGCATTAGTGTAGACCTATCTTTGTATACATTTTGATATTTTACCCTCTGTCACTGTCTAAAAATTCTGAAGCTACTAAAATCAATAAAAGCCTAGAAACCCAAGTGTTTTTTTTCTCCTCCAAGCTCCTTCTGCTCCACCAGACGGTGGTTTTTCCCCCAGCAGAATAAGCATCTCCCTTGTCTGCGTTACGTAAGTCCGGCACTCATTCCCGCAGATGTTTGCACTCCCTCTGCTTCATCTTTGCCTCTGCCTCAGGCGGAGATCTGCCTGGATCAGGCTCTCTGATGGCTAATTGTGTAACCGTTTCTGCCTCCCCCACAACACGGATGTGTTAAGATAAACGTCACTTTCGTTTCCTTTCGTCGCCCTCCCTGAGAGCCCCTGTGCGTCTAGACCAGCTGTGATAGGAAGAGACAGGCAAACGCCACCCGCTCATCCCTCCCAAATCCTTGCATAGTCGTCCCTATAAAGACACTTCCTGTTTGCTTTCATTATGGCATGTGCTAAAATTAATTTTATCCTTCCCTCTCCCCCTTCTCTCTCTGTCTCTCTCTCTTTCTGTCATTCTTTCATCTCTGTGTCCACAGTGCCAGACTCTGCCAAGCCCAGCCCCACCCCTCCTCCCCCCACCAACCCGTCTGTGCCCTCAGCCAGCAGCAGTACTGGTGGCAATGGCAAGCGCACACCCTCCGGCAACCAACAGCAGCAGCCAGCAGCTCCTCGCTACCCACCCCGAGAGGTGCCCCCTCGTTTCCGTCAACACGAACACAAGCAGCTACTGAAGCGGGGTCAACCTCTGCCCACTGGAAGTACGGCTCTCGTGCAGCCAGTGTCTGCCAACCCTTCGTCTCAGCCCTTCTCCTGCCAAACCCACCCAGGTCAGCCTCGCCTCCATGATGTATACAGGGTGGCCTGTTGAGTCAGGGTGCAGCCCAGGAAACACTTAACGCCCATAGTTGGTGGTCTGTTTTGTGGTTTTGTTATGTAATATTGCAGGAAGGTAGAAGAGCTGGTTGTGGCAGGGGGTGTTTGGATGGTTTATACAGACTATCATCCCGTTCTCATGTGGTACAACAATGTAAAACTTCTTTCTTGTGTACATCTTTTGTTCGCTGGGGTTGGCAACCATCGGCATGGTTGATAAGAGCAAGAGAGATTAATATTCAAGTGACTATTAAATATTGCAGTTTTTATTATTGATTTGTCTGTGCACATCTTTTTTTTTTTTTTTGCTCTTGTAACTTTTGCTCTCCCCTTGCAATGGCATCTCTGCAGAAGAGCTGGGCAATAAGGTTGTCCAGTAGATGAATTCCCCTAGAGCAGTCTGTCAATCACATCAAACGATTACAACAAACGGCAACAATGTCAATTTCACCTTTCTTGTGCACTGGTTCACCTTGAATGATCGCCAGTTCAGAATGATCAGATGGCCCGACTGACTGATGAGCTCCGACGCTGATTCAACATGTCGAATCAGCCCCCCAAAAAAGCAGACGAGGACCAACTTCAGACGACGGTATGGAACACACTGAGAAAACTTAGTCGGCCGACCGTCGGCTTGGTGTGTTCCGGGCTTAAGACCTTTGTTCATCAAGATATTTTTGATGGAATCTGAGAGCTCTCTGACCCTCCATAGACAGCAATGATATTACCACAATCAATCCACAGAAACATGGCAAGGACATCAGTAAAATAGTCCATGTGACATCAGGGGTTCAACCTTAATTTTATGAAACTACGAGATTACTTTTTGTGTGCAAAGAAAACAATAATATCGTAATTTATTCAGCAATTCTTCTCCCCGAATTACTGTCTTCCGCCATTTTGGAGAGTACCCCAGAACGTAATCAACGTAATGAGTGTTGTTTACGGTTAGCATGCGTGTGCGGTCTACTGAACGTAAACAGCGCTCATTACGCAAAAAAACTGAAATTAAAAAAAATGTATTCAAATTACAATTCTTCATGTAAGTCAAAAATATACCCAAGAACCAAATCAGAATGGTATTGAAATTGTGAATTGAAATTTGAATTGTATTGGGAAATTTGTATTTTAATTTAGCCCTAATAAAGAGATTTTAATATAAAACTAAACTTGCAGGTTAAAAGAAAATGTATAATAAAGTTTAAAAAAAATTGTCTTAAGAAACATTCCCCCACCCTGCGTCAAGCTGCGTTTAAAGCTGTGTTTTTATGTATAAGGGAAAAAAGTGAGTTTTTTTTTTGGTAAAGTTGAACTTGAGCGTTGCATTTTTAGAACGCCGTGTCAAAGATGTCTGTCTCGTGCTTGTTTACATAGAAAAACAATGGAAAGTAGCACAGTGAAATGAAAAATCACATTTTATGTGAACAGCCCTTATGAGTGTGGTGCAATAGATGTGGTTCAATAGGTAGTAAATGGCCTAATTTGTTCATCACTGACAGGGTCTTGTTGAAATCTCCTGTTGACATTTAATCAGGGTCGTTTTGTTATGTAGTGTTGTTTGCGCTTATTCATGTGTGCTTGTGCAGTAGGTAGTTGTGAATGCTGTTTTTTTCTCTTCTTTTTTCTTGTCTCTATTTTGCAGGTGAAGAAAGCTAGATGGAGAGAAATGTTCTTGCTGAGTTGTGCTTTGCTACTTCCTGTGTTTGGAGGCGTGTGGGTGTGCCAAGATTGTTGTAGTTTGTACGTGGACTTGGCATTCTTCTGCTGTGTGTCTGTGGCTTCTTGATTGCAGTGGCAGAGCAAAAGACGAGTTAGAAAGGAAAAGGGAGAGATGGCAGACGATCAGCTCTGTGGGCAGGGGTGATTCACAGCTTACAGTAAATGTGCGTGATTCAGGAGGAGTCTCCTTTGATTGGCATGGCACAAAAATGGGCTGGCTCATGGACTGTTCTTCTCTCCTCCCAGAGTATTGATTGGCTCTTATCTGTGGTCTGAAGGAATCATGTGTTCTTCTCAGCTCTGGAGTCCTAGTTAAGAGCAATACCAGAGCCCTGTTCAAATTTCTAGCAAACTGTCTTAGATCATATTTTTAGGAATCATAGGCACTCAATGAAGAATCTTCTTGGTAGTGAATCAAAACCACAGAAACAATCAGTGTAGTCTGATTCCGAACAAATGACTCCTTTTTATAGTGAATCAGAACAATACAGTCTGACTAGTGTAGTCCAATTCCTAAATGTGTGAATCTTTTGAGTCAGTTATTTTTATTGAATCAACCACTTACAACTTATCTCGTACTGTGAGACTTAAATCAGGATAGTTACTGTCTGGTTGTTCACAAAGCAGTGTGTAATTAAAGATACACAGTTGTGACAGTAATATTAATGAAAATAATTGAATAAAGTTAAAACCTTTTTTGCGTAGTGCTCTTATTTTATACATAAACTAATGCAAAACTGAAGTCATCAAGAAGTCTGTAAATAAAGACACCTTTTGAAGACACCATTTATTTTTGTAATTTCATTATTTAGTAATGCAGTGACATTTCTTTTTCCCAAATAATTGTTCCTCAAAGAACTACTAGCTGATAATGAAGCCGTTAAGGAAGTAGAAATGTTAAGCATAATGGTAAGTGGAACAGGAATCTTTAAAATCCTTGTGATTAGCACCCCTAAGGGTTAGGGAGCAATGATAGCATTATTATTTAAGATGGCTTATTTATGTTAAAACAGCATTGCATGTATGGCAGTCCCAAAATGCATTTTGATGGTTTTAAAAAATCTACATACACTTGCATTTATTTTCATGCTGCCTTCTCTCACTCTCTCTCTCTCTCTCCTGGTTGAGTTTGCTTTTGGGTATGTTTTGAACCAGCACGTGCACTGAGCTGTGGTTCCACTGGATGTTACTTAACGCGCATTGGAAGCCCAATGAGTAATAAGAGCTCCTAGCTTTTTGTGTGAGTGTGTGTTTTTACAGGAAGCCGCTGGAATGCAGCCGAATGGCCCACAGCTCTGCTTTAAGCAGCAGCAGCAACAGCACAGAGGCTGTATTCATTTAGCTTGTCTCTTTTGCTCCCTCCGTCTTTCCTATAGTCGCCACATGGATATCTAATGTAAAACAGCCCAAGGGACAGAAACACTTTGCCTCCTATCTTCAGAACCTGTAGGAGACAATACTTTTTTACGTTTGCGTGGCCTGATGCCCCATTTCCATGTGTCTGTGTATATATTGGATTGCAACTTAAATTAATGATGATGTGTGCTATTTTCGATGTGCTATTTTGTGTCATTCTTCTATGTCAAAATAGAGGAGAATTCTAGAACAGCTATACATAATATACTGTTCAATAGTTTGGGGTAAGTAAGAATTTTTATGGAAAGTATTATGTTTATTTAGCAAGGATACATTAAATTGATCAAAAGTGGACGTAAAAACTTAAAATGTTATTTGTTTTTTTTAAATAATAAATGCTCTTTTTATTTAATTTTTTCAGTATCCTGAAAAAAAGTTGTTTTCCACAAAAACTTTAGGAAGCACAGCTGTTCTCAACATTAATAATAATATTTTTTCTTGAGCACCAAATCAGCATTTTAGAGTAGTTCTAATAATAGATGAATAATAATAATAATAATAGAATGTCAAAACAACATTTTTTGGCGATTTGTTACAATTAAAGTCAAGTCAATTAAGGCCAGTCAGTTTTCTCAGTGGCCATATTATAAGCATAAACACATAAGCTTGGCCATGCAAGTGCATGTGCGTTCTAAATCCAAACAAACTGTAAGGCAGGAACATTGTCATATTTAGTGTTGTGATTTCTTTCATTCATAAATGTAGCAGTGGAGCATCTCAGCGTTATAGAGTCTCTTATCACATCATTTCTGTCCTTGTGGTGTGATTCATCAGACAGCAGTTTGCGTCAGCAGTATTCAGTGTCTTTCAGTCCAGGGCAGCGCTCAGTATGCCGGTTTGGAGTATTAGAGGACTTATGGGGCATCCTTTCAAACAGCTAGTCTGTGCATATCTGAATACAGTTGTTATTTTGCAGTAGCGTTTGTTGATGCTAGAGGCACATGCATTACACACTTCACCTAAGGTCTAGTGTATTCGTTTCTGCATGTCGTTTTAAGGTTTACATTGCTCAGTATGGTCAGCTGCTCTGTAGAGTGCATTACAGTGTCCAGGCCTGCTGTTGCAGGGGAATTATCTGCTCATTATGGGCCTGTTTGCCTCAGTGAGTCCTGTATTCTCTTCCCTCGAGCTGCCAAACAGACCTGAGTGCTGGCACTGGTCCCAGCCACAAAAACGTTTGCTCTTTCTCTTTTCCTGTCACACCCACACACACTTACATGCATCCTATCAACGCCAACACTGTTGTGACCAGGAAGTAAAGTTGAGAGGGCCCAGTTCAGGGAATAATAATGAGGACTTCCCCAAGTACAATGGTGTGAAGCCTCTCTCTTTTCCCAAAGTAAGAAAAAAAAGAATCTTGCAGACTAGTTTCCTTCAAGCCAAAATGGCTAACTTTCATTTTCTTTGGTTTGCAGATACAGGCATTGAGATCCAGAAAATAGGATGCTAATTGTTGGTCTTATGCCTGTTTAAGTTTTGCTATCATCTGTTGAAGTCGCCCCCTGCTGTCCAGTGCAGGTGGTCGCCCAGTGTCTGCCTGTTCCTGATGTCACATCCTGCCCTGAATGAGCGGGAGCGTGGTGTAGTACATAAAGACTGATGGTTGTTGCATAAGACCCTCATGTTTGCGGTCTCCTCCCCGCATTCTCCCACCAAGCGTCTTTGCAACTGACAAACAGCAACGTCAGCAAAGCCCCCTGTTCTTCGCCCCACGGTAACACTGCTGTTTATTTGTACATGAATGCATATACAAACATAGGCAGCATATGGTGCTGTTCTCTTGGATATAGTTTATGCTTCTATTCATACAGGATACTTTTGTTTTGTTTTGTTGAAACAGTGAGGCGATTTGCAGTGGTAAGAAATAGAAAACATGGGTTAAGAGACATGAGATTTATCTCTGAAAATCTAGTAAAATGCATTGCAATATTTAACTCTGCATTATCATAACTAAAAGTCTCCTATTGTTATTTTTTTATCTTTTGAGAAATCTATAATCAAAAGTTGAGCCAAAAGAGAGAGGTGTAGATCTAAACATTCCAATGTATTAGCTGTGCTAATCTTAAGAATGTCTAAAAAAGCTTTTGTTAATTGAAATTCATCTGAAATAAAATTAATGTTATATAAAAGTAAATAAAATGAGAATTAGAAATGTTGCCTTGGCAACTAACTAAAAGCTTCTAAATAACTGACATAAAAATAAGACTCTTAAAATAAATATTTAAAAACCAAAACGAAGCTAAATGGAAAAATATTTCTAAGGTTTATTAAATTAAAACAAAAGCTTAAATTATAAAAATGCAAGCTATTTTTAATATAAAAACTATAAGCATATATAAATAATACTAAAACAACACTGATTCAAACTACGGATGGATATTTTAAGCAAAAATAATATTCGAAGATAGCTGGGAATTATTCAATTATTCGAAAATCGCACCCCTCCATCTCTATTATATTTTGATATTATTATTTTAAATCAGTGCTATTGGTAATTGTTCTGTCTGTTTGTGGGTTTTACAAATATTTCACCTATGAAAAGCACTCAAAAGAGCTTGTGACTAAACCTCGTAACGCCATTGGATTCTCAAATAGTCAGTGAAACCTCATAACCCCACCGCCATTCAGAATTAATGCCGCGACACGCAGTTTGAAGACAGACGTCTACTTTCTTCACAATGCAAGGGTAAATAAAGAATGGATTGAATAAGTACAGCGTTTCCTTTACTCAAGAAACGCTGTCTATAAATGCTAATGTTTTTGTGTGTTTAAAGAGCAGAGAAAAAGTCTTAGCATTTGCGTTCTAGTTGTAGCCAGTGCACTTTCTTTCATACGGTTTAAATATCCTGTGCATAGCGGTTTGTCTTTTATATCGTGAGATTTTGGCCAAATGTATTAAACAACAAGAGAATCTGAGTGCCCATATAGCTACAATAAACTTTATAACCTGCAAACTGATGAAAACGTCGTAATTCAATAATTAGCTGATCTCGGACGGCATTTAAGATCAAAACGCTGGAAAAGGTATCTCGTTCAGAGTCCCAATAAGAGAGAGACTGCATTCCAGTCCTTACACTGAATACGTAAAAAAAAGTAAAAATAAAAAAATACACTCCTTTTTTATTAAAAAATGCACTTTGTGAAACTTTTACCCATGTGTGTTATCTTACTGATTCCTTCAGTCTTTTTGTCAGATTAAATGTCAACAGGGCCTAGACACATGTGCACGAATGTCTGTTGAAGATAAGAAACAATTTAATATATAGTATAAATTGATACAAAACACAAATAAAAACCTTGTTAACTCATTTTGAGTATGATTTTCAGGCAAATCGCCAAAATACAAACTGATGACGTAATGTTTAATTAAGAAAAGTTTATAATACTCACATTTTTACATATGCCATTCACACTTTCAATCTGTAGATAACAAAATTTTAATTCACTATAGGCTGAAACATGCTTTATAGCCTATAATAAACATTACGCTGTTTGCATAAGTCCGTTGATTAGCACAAACCAACTGGCTACATAAGGCTAGAACATTTCCATTTAAAAAAAATGTAACCCCTAAAGTTAATAAATAGTCGATTATCAAAATAATTGTTTGTTGCAGCCCTAGTGGTAAGTGAACTTTTATGTATTGTATTGAAACAGGCTACCGCGAGCAAACGGCTAACCATGTCCCTCCATAGAACACGTTATTTGTTTTCCGTGCCTTCTCAAATACAGATTCAGCACACCTCTAACCCAGTTGGGGGTGTTTGCGGTCCGCACCAAACTCTTATTTGACATCGTTCCCAAGTTACCTTAACCGTTATATGCCACGCACAGTCTACAGTGTGTGCGTGAGACAATGTGTTCTTCTGTTGTCTTTGACAGCTTTTAGGTGCATTATTGGCAGCGCCACCCTGAGCTCACATGAACGCGTCACCACCGCATCAGCACTGAAAACACAGGGATTTTTTTAGACCATAATCGCACAACCTATTCGATATTCAATTATTAAATCAACTAATCGAATATTCAAAAATCGCGACCCATTCCTAGTTCAAACATGTTTAGTGCATATTTATATAGACCAAAAATTGAATAATAGTGAAGATGCCATTTTTATAAGACATGAATAGAGTAGTTTTAGGTCATTATATTATTTGGTGAATTATTACACTTATACACCTTGATATGTTCAGTTGTATTTGAGATTAGCACAACTAACTTTTAGCCTCAACTTTTAATTGTATATTTCTCACACGATTTAAAAATAATAATGGTTGTAAAGGATGTTCGTCAGTGTTTTCAAGCACGTTCTGCTGTTTTAGATAGAAATCTGAGTATAGTTGGTGTCGCTGTGTCCTTGGATGTTTGTAGTGCTCAATATTTACTGGGCATAAATTGGTCCAGCATTTGTCTGGACTACGAAACCAACAAATAACTGTTTAGGTAGTGAAACCCAAAGCCAGCATTTAGATGTACTTGTTTGAAGTTTTCATTAAAGGGTCATTTGCAGGCAAGGGAATAATCAATAATGAGGCTTTTATTACATCATTGCATATTTGGCTGGAAAAAGCGGGGTTGAGTTGGAGTATAATAAGAGTCTGTTCTCTTTGGACTTTGGTGTATTGTGTGTATGGGAGGCGCTGGGATCATTTGTAAACAATGCCTTCCTTGATGCCAAGAGCTAGTGTGCTTTTGTAAGTGTTCATCTCGTTTTCTGTGTTTCTATCTCTCCAATACTGGAGCCATTCCTTCTTTCCTCCCAGCATGCATGCTTTCCGGTCATCTTTCTATCTCCTCTGCATCATTAAAGCACAGGCACACTATACGCAGATATTTAGCCCTTGGCCACCTGCCCGCCTCCATGTGAGCCTCATTTGGTGTGTTTATCCTGTTTCCCATTCAGCCATTGAAGTGTTGTTTTCCTCTAAACGTGGGTCCACACCTCTGGTATGCAGAGCTTCAACTTCACACACCCACTGTACTTTTAATATTACAAGAAAATCGTGTCCTTAAAATCAGCCAGTATGACTGGGAGCTGTGTGTGTGTTTCTGGGTATGCACATTCCTTGCAGTGCAGCCTATGCTCTGAGGCTGGCTTGCTTTTGTGCATCTATTCAGCTCGCTCTATTGTGAGCAGCGGTGCTAATTGCAGCCTGAATGGTTTCTGCTAAATGTTTTGTGACAGTTTGAAAGCATGAAAGAGAAGAGGTGCACACAAGAAAAGGAATCCCTCTTTTTTTCTTTTTTCTCCCTCCTAATGGCACAACGGAATGCTCTTGGCTTTAACCTTCAACTCCCATGCAACCCCATTTCCCCTCCCTCACTAGAGAGCCTCCTCTCCGAATCAGGAATAGAGGTAGATATAAATAAAGCCCGGGTAAGGGAAGAGAGATTGGATCCTGCCAAAGCCGTGTGGGATGAACAGGGCGGTCGCTCGCGTTCTGAGCTGCAGCTCCTTGGCAGCATTACAAATATGAGCTTCAGAAGCCTCGCGAGCAGCAGACATATTGTAATGGGGATGGCCAGAGCTCTGCACGCAGCTTAGCCCTTCTCTCAGGATGGTCGGGCGACATCTCTCTTCAGGTACTTTTCCACTTCTCTGCGACCCCACCCCCTCCAACCTCATAGTACGATCCTCCACGCGCTGATAACAGGCTTTTCCCTTGCTTTGCTCTCTGCTGTACTGCTGCTGTTTGATCTGGAAGCGTAGCATTCATATAACTGCAAATAAAACGCAAATCCCTAAAGCTATTGCTTTGCATGTTAGAGATTAATGCAGGGCAGAGGTTTACTGCGCTCATCTGATAAGCTTTCTTCAGCGAGACACTGTAAGATGTTGACGGCAGCTCTAAGCTTTTTTGGCTTCAGTACAGATTTGATAAAATGGCGTCCTTTACTACGCAGTGACTCTACAGAAGGACAGCTTTTGTGTTGGAAACACACTATCCTCTCTTTCATAGACTCCTTTTTTCTTGTCTTTAGTTGAAAGTGCTTTTTTCTGTGGTTGGTGACAGAAATCCTGATGTGCACAGGCACTGCCGCTTTGCGCAGATCTGACACCGACTGAGCCGTGCCTGCGCATGTAAAGCCACACAAAACAACAACAACAGAGTTGAGCGAGTGCCAAGAGGCTGGGCAGCATTGCCAACTAATTAACACAACAGGATCCTGGTAGCATATGTGGGCATTTGCGCTGCTTTCAATGTTGTTATTAATGTGTCATATTTAGAATTAACATATTTCTTTGAAAGCAAAGTATGTGGTTGTAATCTGTCAGTCCAGCAGAGGGAGATGGTTGTGGTTGGGAGAAGCAAGGCTTTGCGTTGACAGCAGTGAAAAGTAATGACTCCAGACTAGCATATACACATGAACCAACACATGCTGTTATTGCTGCATTTTTATTATATTATACATTTTTATTTACATAAGTTTTGACTAAAGCTACTGTGCTGATGTAAAGCATAATTTGTCTTAGAGCAAGCTATGAAAATTATATTTTGATCGATCTAGCCAAATCTTTCAGTAAATGGTCATTTAGTTGAATGATTCTTTTTTTCAAGTGAAATGTAAATCTTCTGAGAACTTTGCATTTGTCTGTATTTGTATAGATTTAATTAATTTCTTAAATATCAACCTTTTTTGTAATCTAATAAAAATCTATTGCATTTTATATATATATATATATATATATATATGTATTTTATTATAACATGTATAAAAGCTAAATTTCTTTGAGAGACCATGTGTGCATAAAATTAATATAGGTCATATGCACGTTATTTCAATAGTTTCTCTTTCTTTTTCTCTTTCTTTCTGTAGAGCTGCCCCCACAGAGTGGCCCGGCAGCCCAGTATGAGAATATATCCCCCAACCGCAGTGCCACTACAGCCTCTACCAACAGCTGCAGCGACTGGGATCCACTGATTATTGACGAGCGTGATACGGAGACGTGGCCTTCCATTTCATGCAAAGAAAGCCACGCCCCTGCAGGATGCCCTTTGGAAACTGAAAGTATCAGTGACATCAGCAGCATGAGCATGGCCACAGGAGCTGGCCAGCAAGGCCATTTCTCCGCCAATCACCCCAGCAAAGCCAATGCCAGCCACTCAGGAGGTATACTCTCTAGTCAGGGTGGGGCCAGCAGAGGCTGGGGCTCTGGCCCATCTCCTGCCAGTGGAGGAGAAGGGAAGAATGAAGTATCCAGCACATCAGTGGGAGCCAGGGGTTGGGGCTCCTCTAACTTTAACTTGAACTTAAACCCCAACGCCAACCCCTCTGCCTGGCCAGTTCTGGGACATGAAGGGACCGGCATGGGTGGTGGCAGCTCTGGAGGAAGCAACCCTCCTCCTCCTAATCTCTGTAGCCCACCGGGCACTCTGCCCAGTCAGGGCCCTGGCAGCAGTGGGCCTATAGGTGGTGCCAATGGAAATTCTGCAGGTAATGGTGGCAGTGGCAATGGCAGCACCACATGGGGTAACATTGTGCCCAGTGACTCCTCAGAGCCACATTCCACCCCATCCATGAATGTGTCTTTCAGCTCCGAACCTCAGAACCTTAACACTGATGGACCAAATCACACTAAGCAAGAGCCCAGAAGCCCTGGCCACAGCCTGCCTAACTGGGGGGTTGGACCTGCAGGCATGGGCTCATTTATTAAAAAACAAGGAGGAGCCTCGCAGGTCAACGGGGATGAAGAACCTGTGTGGGGTAATGGAGATGCCAAATCTGGTGGTGGCTCAAAAGACTCTGGTTGGGACTCAGGGAGCAGCTGGGGGCAAGGAGGGGCCTCGGGCACTTCTGGATGGGGAAAAGCTGCCTCAACTGGAGACTGGGGTAAGCATTCCAACAGTGAGGCCAAAGGATGGGATTCCTCAGGCTCTCCCACCCAAGAGCAGAAGCTCAACTCTTGGGTCCGTGGGGCCAATGCCCCAGCCAGCGAGGGAAGCAGTGACAGCATGGAATGTCATCCTCACAGGATGGTCTGCTCATCAAGAGATGAGGATCCCCCTATTCTGCCTGCCCAGGATATGGACTCTCGGGTTCTGTGTAACACAGGCTGGGGTCAAACACCAGTGCGTCAGCACACCGCTTGGGAGACCGAAGAAGCTGCACGCTCCAACCATAAGAATGACATTGGAACTGAAGCCTGGGGCTCGTCCTCAAATGTAGCCAATGTAGGACCAACACCCATTTCTGGCAGTGCCAACCCAAACTCTGGCACTACATCCAGACCTGACTCTGGGGGCAAGAATGAGGGCCCCTGCCCTAGTACTGGAGCTGCGCCTGGATGGGGCACAGCCATGCCATCACCCCAAGTTAACTCTGGTTGGGCAGATCCTACCAGCAACAAGAAACCTCCCAGTGGTCCTGGAAGTTGGGGCAGTACTCCAGCTGGAGGTCAAGGTGGCAATCTGCAGAAAAGTGGTCAGACTTGGGGTTCAGAGGAGAAGTCTCCTACATGGGAAGACAGTCACGCTAAAGCCAAACCACAGGGCTGGACTGAGGTGCCCAAAACTTCCCACGGATGGGGCAATGGACCTGGTGGAGAAAGCAGGTCTGGAGGAGAATGGGGTGAACCTGGAGATAGAAAGAAAAATGGTCCCTCCAGCTCTACCTGGGAGGGAGAGGGTACCAGCTGGAACGAGAGCTCCAGAGGATGGGGAAAGCCTGTTCCAGGAGTAGGAGGAAACTGGGGAGATGCACAACACTCCAGTGTGCCATCACAAGGATGGAATAACAAGCCCCAAGAGGGCAACAATGGCAATAGTGTCAGTGGAAGCATGGGGTCTTGGGGCGCTCCTAACACTGTAAAGCAGAGTGGCTCTGGATGGGCAGGAGGAAGTGGTGGAGGTCCTAAACCTGACCACATTGGAGAGCCCACTGGATGGGAGGAGTCCTCTCCACACTCCATCCGACGTAAGATGGAGATTGATGACGGTACCTCAGCTTGGGGTGACCCAAGCAGTTACAACAAGACAGTCAATCTCTGGGACAGGAATAACCCTGGGATGCAAGGCAAACCAGGGCCTGGCAATGCCAACAATGCACCCAACAACCATCATCATCATCCCCAGCATAACCAGCCTCCCATGCAGACCCACAGCCATGGAGGGCCAAATTCAAACAATAATCACATTTCCCCTGATAACACTGGCCCACATCAAACAGGGCAACCTCAGAATAGAACAACCCTTATGAATCCAGGTAAGAAACAAGACTTTTACTTTAACATACACTGTCAATGACCTTTGCCTGGTTAAAATGTATCACTCTACTTTTGTTTGATAATTTCGGCATACAAGTGAAGAAAAATACTTACAGAGAACATGCTAGTAGAACAAATAGAAATGTTTACGTAAAGTAGTCAACAGAATAGTGTTTACATTTTGTCTGCAAGTGTAGTTCAGCATAGTGTTTGAGCAAGAAGGAAGTGTGTATTTAAAGTTGGGTCGCCATCTGTGGGGATCTCCCTTGTGCTAATAACTAAACAGACATTTAATATTGCTGCTTGTTATTCCATTTTAAGACAGAAGAACCTACAAAGTGACTTTTGTTTTTGGAAAAAAGTTATTATAAAAAAGTTATTATAAAATTCTCAAAATGAATACATTGGGAAATTCATCTTATTTTTTAATTCAACTTTGTACTTTAATTGCTATGCTAGTAGTAGTATTTTTAGAGGAAAAAACGCAAAATAGAAAATAAACTTTTGGACCAGACTGTATACGCTACATGTTGCCAGCCTCAGGCATTTAGTATATGGCTTATGGTGCAGTGAAAACTAAAGGCACATTTGTCCTGAGTTTTTCTGTATTTCTTTGCAGGATGGGGTGAGATGAAAAATGTCCATTCAAAACCTGAGCCCTCATGGGGAGAGCCAGCCGCCCCTGCAGCAAGTGTGGACAATGGCACTTCAGCATGGGGTAAAACCTCAGGTGGCTGTGGCAACTGGGGTGATAATGGCCCTGAGGCCTATGGTCGAGGCAACGGACCTCCTGGTTCTGCCCCCTGCAAACCTGGTTAGTTTTATGAATGTAAATTTATTAGTTCATTTAAATAAAAATATCTTTAGTTCATTTAAATGATTTTGTGATAAAAAAATAAATAAATCACATGCAGTTATTCGGTTGCAGTAGAATTGTTTTGGAAATCAATGTTGGTCAGGTGGTATTTCATAGCTTTGAAAGGTGTAACAACAGGGCCCCCTGTTGTTGTAAATAATGCACTACAGGATGATACATGTTTTGGTATCTCAGTAAGGATAAGTTAGTTATTTCTGTTGTTTGTAAACATAACCAATCGCTAATGTTTATCTCTGCTTCTACTATGGATACTTTCAATAATGTGAGTTTTTGTTCCTACAGCCCCCAAATCTATGCAAGATGGCTGGGGTGGTGGAGAGGACATGGGCCTGTCTGCAGGGCAGTGGGAGCAGGATGAGGGTGACATGTGGAACAGCACTGCATCTCAAGAGAGCAACTCCTCCTGCAGCTCCTGGGGCAACCCACCCAAAAAGGGCCCACCAAAGGTACAAAACAAAAAATACCTACTTACGTTTAATGTAGGTGTCATGCTGCAGCTCATCTTTCTCTGTTTTTCTTTAAAGGGAAAAGTCCCAAACAAACCGGATGATACTTGGATAATGAATCGTCTCATCAAGCAGCTGACTGACATGGGCTTCCCTGTGAGTACTGCTTATCTTTCATAAAAGAGCATTTCTCCCTCTGCTTATTTGACTGTTGTCCCTGGGGTTAGTTTTGCGATACTGACTGCCTAATTGTACATTATCCTTACAGTTATAAATATCCAATTGCAAATGTGATTCATGTTTGTAATAAGTATGAATTCAAATGGTGTTTACTCTGTGTTTTTGTTTCCCTTTGCAGAGAGACCCTGCAGAAGAGGCTCTCAAGAGCAACAACATGAGCTTGGATCAGGCCATGAGTAGGTGTTATGTCTGCAAAATCTTCAGTTTCTTCAGAGCTTTTTTGCTAGAATATTGTATTCAAATATTATTTGTGTGGTAGGCGCCCTGTTGGAGAAGAAGACCGAGCTAGATAAACGGGGGATGGGAATCTCTGACTACAATAACGGCCTAGTCAATAAACCAATGGGCTGCAGGCCTTCAGTCATCTCCAAAGAATCCTCCTCAGATCGTCCCCCCTTCTTGGACAAGGTATGTGCTTCTCACAATTAAAAGTCAGCATATTTAAGTTATTGCATCTAGAAAACTTCACATTGTGCTGGATTTTGTTTGTCTTATTTATTCATTTTTGTCATCTGCTCCTTAGGATGCTGGTCTAGCAGATGATGCCCAAACCTCACCGTTTATGCCTTCTCCGAGCCTAAAGCTCCAATTGGGTAGTGCTGCACTTCCTGGCCAGAGCCTTGGAGTTGCGATGCAGAACTTGAACAACAGACAGGTGGGTCTATGAGGATCTATGTGTATTTTGTATTTCAGTATTGTTAATCATCGACCATTTGGCTGTCAACATACTGATATCTTGACTGTTAAACTGGCAGTATGAGGGGATGACAGCTTTGAGCATGTCCTCATAGTCAGATCCCTAATGAGTTGTTTTGTGTGTGTTTGTGTAGATGCAGAGTGGAGTGTTTGGTAGTAGCGGAGCAGCACAAGCCCGGGCTCTGCAGCAGCAGCCTCCTCCCCAGCCGTCAGTGCCACCTCTCAACTCGTCCCAGCCTAGTCTACGCGCTCAAGTGCCTCAGTTTTTCAGCCCTCAGGTGTGCAAACAGTCACAGACGCATGTAGTTTAGCACCTTATTGTGACACTGACTTCATTTGGTGACGCATAGTTTTTCGCCACTTGAGTAAATGTGGGAGTGATGAAATCTGACAATTTATTTTCACTGACAGGTTCAAGCACAGCTTTTACAGTTCGCAGCAAAAAACATTGGTCTCAACCCTGCACTTTTAACCTCACCAATAAACCCTCAGCATATGACCCTGTTGAACCAACTTTATCAGCTGCAACTGGTAAGTGCCAGTCTTTCGACATCTTATTGATCTGTATTTTAAAGAGTATGTTTTTAATTATGTCAGAAAGCTATCGTTGTAATGAAAACTTGTCACTTTGATCTTGCAGGCGTACCAGCGTTTACAAATTCAGCAGCAGATGTTGCAGGCACAGCGCAGTGTTTCTGGCCCCATCCGACAGCAAGAGCAGCAAGTGAGCAGTTCCTTCCCACAGCTTAGGGTCACCCTGATGCCATTCAAATCTCACAATTCTCAATACTGATTTGTTTGTGTGTTTGTTTTTAAGTTCTAATATTACACTTCTATAAAGGTGTTCATGTGTTCACAGGTTGCACGTACAATCAATAACATGCAGCAACAGATCCAGCAGCACCAGCGGCAGCTGGCTCAGGCTCTGCTGATGAAACAACAACAGCAGCAGCCACCCGCCTCACACCTGGGCCTGCATCCCAGCGCAGGCAAATCAGCTCTGGACACATTTCCAGCCCATCACCAGGCCTCCAGCCTCTCTGTTTCCGACCTTCAGACCAAAGAGCCGCAGTCTTCTCCAAACTCCTTCTCACCCTACCCTATTTGTGAGTTACCAGCACTGTCTGTTATTGCATTCTTTCTGCTCAAGACCAGTGAAGATCCAAATATTCTTCTAAACATTGTTCCCACAGTCCTAGTAAACCTGGAATTGCCACAGAATTGTGCACAAACTTCATGCACATCTATATTGAATATATTTGTTCTAGTTGTCTCTAAAATGTATCATCAGCTAGATACTGATATAGATAAATTGGTTTGTGAGCAAATTTTTTTTTGCTTAATCTTTTCTTTCCAATGAGTCAGTCAAACTGGTTCACAAATCCAACCAAATTATTTATTGGAAAATAGGTCTGAATCATTATGATTTTTAAAAACCCCATTCGGTAAAAAAATATTCAAAAAGTTAAAGGATTAGTTCACTTTCAAATTAAAATGTCCTTATCTTGGATGACATGGGGTGAGTAAATTATGTTTATGTATTTCTTTCTTCAGTCAAAAAGAAATTAAGGTTTTTGATGAAAACATTCCACGAATTATAATACATATAGTGTACTTCAATGGACTCCAAACGGACCTTTGCAGAAGTCATTACATATTATGTGAAGTCTGGGACATGCATCGCAGACCAGGCGAGCATTTGTGTGTTTATAAAGCATATACATTTATGTAATTTTTTTAAATGATTGATCATTTCGCTAGATAAGACCCTTATTCATCGTCTGGTATCGTTTATAGGCCTTTGAAGCTGCACTAAAACTGTAATTTTGACCTTCAACCATTTGGAGTCCATTGAAGTTCACTATATGTATTATAATTCGTGGAATGTTTTCATCAAAAACCTTAATTTTTTTTCGACTGAAGAAATAAGTACATAAACATCTTAGATGACATGGGGGGGGGGGTAAATTATAAGGAAATTTTAATTTGAAAGTGAACTAATCCTTTAAGTTATTTTCTCAACCCCGCTGATTCTTGCATATGTGCTTCTCTGTAGCTGGATTTAACCCTAACATGAATGTAAACTGCATGGAGTTGGGTGGCCTGTCCATTAAGGACTCTCCTCAGCCTCAGTCACGCCTGTCACAGTGGACACACCCAAACTCCATGGAGAACCTCTCTGGCAACTCCTCTCCAATGGAGACCAACTACAGCAAGCATGGTACACATCACTTTTATTGTGAACATGTGGCATAGTAGTTAATATCAGGCCTGATACTGATCATTTTCCATATCACCAATATTATACAGGTGCCATCTCTGCAGGCTCCGGTCTGGGTCCCCCAAGTAAGCCCCCGCTGGATGACTCCTACAGTCCCTACAATCTGATTCCCAGCTCTGAGTCTCCTGCCAGCCCCCTGGCACCTCATGATAGCTGGGGTCAGGGGAAGAACTCCAATGACAAGATCTCCAATGGGACCCATGTCAACTGGCCTCCAGGTGACTAACTGGCATCTCTAAAATCTCTTTGGACTAGTAGGCTTATGAAAGCTTTAAGCAGATTTAAAATAGTTTGGGCATTTTTAAACTTATAAAACAACTGAATGTCATTGCACTAGATTAAAACAACATCAAACAAAGTAGCATTCCAAACAACGACATAATGGCACGCATGTGCCCTATTCACTCCAAAGTCCCCACTCCACGGGGATAGGCATGATCACTTCCATTTGGAATTTGCCTCGTGAACCGTTCGATACGTGTACCGTTCCTCCACTATTTTAATGTGTGTATTAGACAATGTCTCAAAGTTATCTGATTTGTATGAAATCCCTCAGAGTTTTGTCCGGGAGTGCCCTGGAAAGGACTGCAGAATATTGACCCTGAGACTGACCCCAATGTGACCCCAGGGAGCGTTCCCAGTGGGCCCACCATCAATACCAACATTCAGGATGTGAACCGCTATCTGCTGAGAGACAGGAGTGGAGGTAAGAGGACAAATCTCTTTTTCCCCTCGAAGAAAATATGTCAGATGACACTGGAAGCACAAAGCCTGGATAAATCCCATAACACCATGTCTAGCTAAATAGTTTTATATATTCTGAATGAAAGGTATTGCATATTGCAGTACTGTTTTTATTTAGAATGTCT
The DNA here is from genome assembly GCA_027422405.1 of Ptychobarbus kaznakovi. Classification (NCBI taxonomy): domain Eukaryota; kingdom Metazoa; phylum Chordata; class Actinopteri; order Cypriniformes; family Cyprinidae; genus Ptychobarbus; species Ptychobarbus kaznakovi. The sequence continues at coordinate 9,588,438 of CM049807.1, read as the reverse complement.
TAATGTTTTTCACATAATACAACCACTAAGAATGCCGTAGGTGTTTTTCTTTCATTTTCTTTCTTTGTATTTTCTACGTACATTATTTTTTTTCTGATTTCCACTTTGAATTCTTGCCTGCCTTGTTTGGGACACATCGAAGGTTCCACTCCAACCTCCTCACAGGGCGAGGCTCTGCCTCCCTCCAGCGATTGGGCAGTCTCTAGCTCTTTAAGTCTGTCCTCCCCTGAGACAGACAGCACAGGTACAACTCCCAGAAACCCCTTCCTGCCCTCAGTCCTGCTCATCACACTCTTTTCTACTACTTACTGTTCAGCCTAGCATGGGGCCTCAAACGGTGGTCGCATTCCTGGATATCTTGTGAATCCAACTCAAATATGACCCTGTACCCTATTGAACTCTGTCCCGCCTACATTCATCTGTACATCCCCTCAGTGGTGTTAGTCACACACTGTCCCTTTGTGCAGCATGGCCACCAGCTATCTGTGATTTATTTGAGGTGGAAGTGGTGAGAAGGCACCCTTTTATTTGTGAGACATAAACACTTACAGTGTAACACATGGCCCTGGGCCCTCTCTTTCCTGTTTGCGGTGGCACCTCAGTGACTGTGACTGCTGTGAGAACACCTTTCACCACTTGTATGTCTAATTGTGGGGCACATAGAATTAGAAACAGGAGATAAGATGTCAGTTATACTCTTTTAATGTTTCCTTCTCTGCTCTTTTTCACACATTTACATCTCTGATCTACAGGAAAGCTGTCAGACATGAAGTCCTCTTGGTCTTCGGGGCCCATCTCGCACACACAGGCTTCTCTCTCTCACGAGCTCTGGAAAGTCCCACAAGGACCCCGAAACAATATGGCTCCCTCACGGCCGCCTCCAGGACTGACCAACACCAAGCCCTCGTCCACATGGGGCGGAAACACCCTGGGCCTGGTGGCTGGATGGAGCAGCTCCTACTCTTCAGGTGTGTGTGTAAAAGGTGCAGTTGACTCCCAGGCGGATATGTGTGTTTGTGCAGCTATTCTTAGGCAAAGGTGTGGGTGTTTCAAAACGGCAGTTGAATTGTCAGTTGACTCTTTTATGTGGGTGTAAACGCTAGTCAAAAAGTGGGGGTGAGGTGAGGATTGGAGCGGTTGGAGCATTCGCGAGCATTGGCTCTGGTGGCGTAGCGAGCGTGCTGTTTTGTGGTCTTGCATATGTTAGTTAACATCCCCACGCTGTTGTTTGATAACTTTGATAACACTTTCATGACATTTAACTGTAGTGCAGTTGTTTACCAGACTTTTTATTTTTTATTTTAATAAAAATGTGATCGTGAAATATATGTTATTTTTTAATACAATCATAGGTCATGATGGTGATCATTGTTCATCTAAAAACGGATGAACCAGAAGTAAAATTCTGGTCAGTACTGATAAGCTGTTCAGGTTTAGGTTGATATTGAATGCACAGCTATTTAGTCTAAATAAATAGAGAGAAAATGTTAATAAAAACAAATGTTTAAAGTGGTGACCTTCTACATAAGAAACAATATTTTTGAAAGAGTCTCTTATGCTCATTAAGGCTGCATTTCTTTTAATCAAAAATACAGTAAAGACGTAGTATTGTGAAATACTATTACAGTTTAAAATAACTTTTTATTTACATATATTAAAATGTAATTTAATAATCCTGTGATGGCGAAATTGAATTTTCAGGAGCCATTACTCCAGTCTCCAGTGTCACATGATTCGGGGAATAGTTCAAAAGATATCTTTAGCAACATTACAAATGTCTTTACTGTCACTTTTAATCAGTTTAATACAATCTTGCTAAATAAAAGTATTAATTTCTTTTTGAATAATGGTGTGCATGGTACTTTGATGCTTAGACTATGTTGTAATGGTTCTTTCTCTCTCAGTAGGTACCACATGGAGTACAGACAGCTCCAGCAGGAGCACTAGCTGGTTGGTTCTGAGAAACCTCACTCCACAGGTATCCTTGTGGCTACTGTTATGTTCATTGACTTAATTTCTTGGTTAATCATGTGCAGTGTTATAAGACCCTTTGTTTTCGGTGTTGTTTAGATTGATGGTTCAACACTACGGACACTGTGCATGCAACACGGCCCGCTCATCACATTCCATCTCAACCTGACACAGGGCAACGCCGTGGTGCGCTACAGTTCTAAAGAGGAGGCTTCCAAAGCCCAAAAGTCTCTACACATGTACGTAAATGTTTCACTGATGTCGTCTTTTTAAAAAAACCAACTCAGCTATATCATCACTGAACTATGTCTCTGAATACCTGCTTTCCAGGTGTGTTCTGGGAAACACCACTATACTGGCAGAGTTTGCTGGAGAAGAGGAATTGAACCGCTTCTTTGCACAGGGTCAGTCCCTCACGCCCACCACCAGCTGGCAGGCCAACCCCGGCACCAATCAAACACGGCTGGGGGGCGGAGGGACGGTGGCCACACACTCCATCAGCCACTGGAACAGCAGCAGTCTGGGAGGAGGAGCAGGCGGGACGGGGTCCGGCGGTAAGGCGTGCAACGAGCTGCTGTGGGGGGGTGTACCGCAGTACTCCAGCCTGTGGGGGCCGCCCAGCGCCGAGGACGGCAGAGTTGTGGGCAGCCCCACCACAATCAATACGCTGCTTCCTGGAGACCTGCTGAGCGGAGAGTCCATGTGAGAGTGCCAAGCGCTCGAACCCCCGAACCGCAGCGAAATATGAAACTTAACGAGCAAAAACCAAGCAAATCATTTGGCGATAATCAACGTCAGTGGAACTGTGAAAAACCAAGAGACAGGAGGCTGAGGCCACACTTGCAAAGAGGCTGCTGACCTTCTTCCTCTACTTCTTTTTGTTTTGTTTTGCGTCTCTTCATCCGTGTTATTTTGATCATCAGGCTTGGGTTACAGTATTCTATAGACTTCTTACGAAGAACCGTAACTAAAAGAGAAGTGAACCTTTACCGAGACTTTTCTCTAATAACTGATACAGTGTGAAAGTGTATTTTACTACAAACCGATGAGACAAGCTGCCATTTTTTTTAATTCCTCTGGCACGAGCACATCCTGTCCACCCAATCGCAGCATATCGACCTCTCCCCGAAGAAACGTGCATCATTCCAAACCGACTTCTCCTATTCTGTCTTTTAGACTGGATCTATGGCTTTTTCAGTTGTCCTTGGGATCGTTTGGATTAATTAACAGCACTAAACTTTAGCCTTAACTGCTGATCAGTCCCACTCCATTTGTACTCTGAAGAAACTCATCTTGAGGATTGCACATTTACTCATTTCTGAGCCAGGGCTGTCATGGTTTCGATCTCAGCCGCAATGTATGCGCATTCGTCCTTCCTGTTTCCCTCGGTTGCCACCTGTCCTCGTAACTCTCGAAAGGACGGACAGGTATCTGACCCCTCTGCACATTTGAGGAATTTATTCTTAAGCTGAGAGGACACGTGGACAGCTGAGGAATATATTAACCACTGCTTACGAAAAACTGTACAGGAAATGTTTCAGATTAACTACTTTCTTTTCTCTCTTTCATTTCCTAAACGACCTCGGTCTCGCTCTAAAAAAACAAACTAAACATAAGCCCTCATTATCGTTCGTCTGAAGTGCAATATATGCCACAGACTCTTCCGTCCATCTTTACGCAGTGCTTTTTTGCCGGTGAAACGGTAGGAGCTCGCCTGGGGACGGGGGGGGGAATCAAAGACTCATCTCCTGCCGTGTCCACCAAGCGCGGGACTGAACAGAAGAGGACTCTCTCAGTGTGTAAGCCCATGGTGATGAAACATTCACAAGCACTTCCTCTACACACTCAAGGACAAGTGTGACTACAGGGGCAACAGGGGCTTCAAACCAAATAAGAGGTGTTTCTTGCAACCCAGTAGACAAAGTGCATTTTTTTTCGTTGTTGTTGTATTTGGTACAAAAGTATGGAACAAAGAAGGCGTGGTTTCTTCATAGCACTTAGCAAGAGCGTCAAGCTCCGATTCAATGCCAACAAATTACACATGGACGTGTGAAACTGACAAAAAGCAACGATGAAAAGCAATCTACCGAACTTCTCCTCCATACTCTAAACGGATTTTGCCGTTTCTTTTCTTCTTCGTCCTCGTCTTTCCACGGTCTTTAGACTTTGAAGTCAGACATTTCGAAAATGGTAGCAAAATGAAGGAATGTCTGATGAGAAAAAAAAAAACACCACCACAACAAGACTGAAGCGTTCACGTGTTTTTTTTTTTTTTTTTTTAAGATGATATATATCAAAGTAAATATCACTGTTACAGTACTCCAAAATCATTAGCCTTTTTGTCTGGAGATGCTAGACGTGTTGTAATGTTTCTAATGGATTCTGTGGGGCCCCTTGCCCTGGCGGCCCCGCCTACCTGTATGATAAGTGTGGCCATTGAGTGCCTATCTGCTGTGGCGCCTCAGGTGCCCACACTCTGACTTTTGACCCGCTGTGCCAGGCCGGCGCACCAGATGCCAGAACGGACCCGCCTGGGGCCGGAGCAGTGGCTCCTTCAGACCTGGCCAATCAGTACGTACTACTACTGCGCCAGCACTCGACCTCGTCTCAACTTCACTCTCATAGACTCTCTTTCTCCCTCTCATGCAAAGATCACTTTAGCTGGAAGTGGACAGGTTTGTTTTATGTACTTTTTACGATCGATTGGGTTTTTCCCTTCTGGAAATGCCAGTGTTGTTTTTTTTTTTGTTTTATGGTCAACATTGCTGTTGTTATCGTCGTTGCTGTTGTTGATGTTATATCGTTATTTTGCGCTTTTTCGGTTTATGTGTGTGTCAATGCAGTGGTCTCTATGGTAGCTGCTCTCACCAGCCCCTCTTGCTGCACATATGCAGAAACACTCTGATTAAGAGGCACACCTCAGCGTAAACGGCAGCGCCGATTGATCCGGAATCACTCGTAGTGACGGAAATGGTTGTTTTGAGGACAGAGCGCACGTAGTGGCGAAACGAAGAGTAGGTCGATGGTGCTCAGTTTGTCTTCTGCCTCTCCTCTGCACTTTCCTCCGCTCCGATGTCTCAGCCCCGCCAGGCCACTCACACTCGCACTGGTGCTTACGACAAAGGGCAGGCAGAGTACACTACTTTACCTGGTCGCCTCTTCTCACAGTAATAAAAGCAAATGATAACGGAGACTCAGTTCTCCACTTCTATGCAAAGACCGACAGTGTGCAGTTCACGGCCTTCAGTCTGTAGTTCTCTCCAAGCCCACTCTTCAGCTCACCAGGTGATTGTGAGAAGGCAGCTTCCTTACGGTGTGGCCTAAAGTAAGAAACCGGCCCGATGACCAGGCCCTCACTCTTTACTCTCTGAATGATCTCTTACATTATGTACATGCAGTCTCAGGGCAGCCTCAGAGAACCCCAAACGGTTTTATCGTTATGAGGAGGGCGCTTTTACATTATCCGATGTGGCTTTAAAGATGCTAAATGGGTGGGCGAGTGGACTCGGAGAAGGATTCACAGGAAGTCCCTCTGTTTTGTTTTTGTTTTTTCTAGATCCTAATATACCTATTCTCGATCGTAGACCTAACCTAGACATGAATCTATCAGAATGGAACAACTTCTTGAAATTAGTTTTGATGTTTGGTTTTGTAAAGAGCGCATGGAGATGGAGAGGTAGAATGCAGGTTGGCACCAAGACAGACGGATAGCACCTTGTCCCGGGTATCAAATGTATACGTCTGGGAGGACTGCTGAAAATTAAACAGGGAATCCAGAATGTTTAGGTGCACTGTAGATGGTTCACATTTGGGTACTTTTTCTGTATCTGTATCTCTTTTTTTTTTAAACCAAAAAAAGTTTTTTGTCCGATTATTATTAATATTGTTGAAAAAGGAAACTTTAATTCTGTATACTCTTGACTGAAGTGCTTCTCTCTGCAAGCCTTTGTCGCCCTGATGTGGCGCACAGATGACTCTGGGGTTGCTGTATTGATGGTATTAAATTCTGTCCTGACCTTATAGTAGGGGAACAGTGCAGATCTTTTTTATTTTTTTCAACAGGTCCAGGTCCATGTGGACCTATTGTATCAGGAGGCCTGGGGCACATGCCAGTTGATACCAAGTCTTAAAAGGGGAAAATCCCTTTCTGGAAGAATTTTTTTTTTTACTCACTCGAGTGACACTAGCAACAATCACTATTGCCTGTTTTTGAAGATATATTATTAACTGCCTTTCTCTAAGCTGTACTCGAGACCACGAAAAACAAATGTCCAAAAACCCAGAGGATTGCCTGGCAGACTAGCTAGCTTGCCAACAAGTGCCCACTGTGTCCTCCACTGTGGGCATATACTGGGTCTAATCGATAGGACTAATGTACCCCAGCTCCACGAGAACGGCTCAGATGCAACTTTGTTTTGATAAAAAGGCTGCTTCGATCATACAAAATAACCAGGCCTGGGTGGAGATGAGCTCTAAGAAACACAAATCCTCTTTCTTGGGGTCCTGGCTAGAATATGCACATGCTGGTTGATATACATGTACATCTGAAATCCTGTGTATGTATATAACTGGTTATCTTTTTAGTTTATTTACCATTAATTTGATTTTCAGGCCCGAGTAACCCTGTTTCCTTCTCTCCATAAATTTACCTAGACGATAAAGCATAAACATATCAAAATTATACAAATTTAAAAAACACAAATACTTGAATCATAAGAAGCGCCAATAATGTAATGTGAAATTCTTTTTGTAATTTTGTCATTCATACACTTCCAAGCTTTTTGATAACATCAGTTCAAACTGAAAAAAAGAAAATGTAAAAAAAACAAATGCAAAGTGACATCGGTTGTATGTGAGTGTTTGCACAAGATTGCGTGTACTGTATGACGGATGAATGTGTTCATTTGCCTGTGTGAGTGGGTTCAAACCAATGTATGCTAGTGATTACAGTGGATTTGTTTGCGCCTTTGTTTCATTTTATGCATCTTAGTTTTTTGTCTTTTGTTGGCTAGTCAAAAATATATTTGTGTGTATTGTTATCGTATTTGTTATTAGCTTTGCTATTAGAGTTGCACTGAGTGTCTGCTTCCCCTCATTCAGCTAATTGTACAACATGATATTAAAGTACTAAGGGGACAAGGTGACAATTCATGTGTTAATGTTTACTCAAGGACTTATTGAGAAAAATAACAAGTGTGTTTTTTTTATCTGTAATACGATTATCTACCTTATAGTGGCTTTTATTGTGGAATAATCCGTGATAAAGAAGGGGATTATTTTGAGTATTGCACCATTTTGTTTTTCAGATTATAAACAGAAAAATGCAAAATACTAACAAAAAAAAGTATCTAAATATAAAATGTGGGGATTTTTTTTTAAACTGTGGCCATAGATCGATGTAGAGGGTCTTGTAACTCCCCATGTTACACCATGATGAGCTGGATAGACATCTGTAGAAGAGTTTCTTACAAGACTCATTTCAAAGGTGCCTACCTTTCTGGTTTGTTTTTGTTTTTTGGTCGTTAATGTTCATACCTGTTCTAGGTTTTGTTCACTATCTTCTTTGTGCAAGGCCACCAACAGTTTACAAGCATTTCATGGTTTTCCGAAGTTCAAGGAAAATACATTTCGCAATGGAATTGTCATGAGAAGAGAAAAATCCTAAAGGACAGATACTTCCATCAAATGAATAACAAAAACACTTTACGGAATGAAGATTATTGTGCTACTTGCAGAACTCTGGGATTGATCAGTGTTGTCATGTTTTTGTTTTATGTTGGCTGTGTTACTTTCATAGATTATCAAAGCCTGTATTTTTTTTTCAAAGCAAAAAAACTATTCCTTTGTTGAAAAAAAGAGAAAAGAAGAAGACAAATGTTCACTATCTTGCACACACAAAAAGTGGATCATGTCTCAGGAAGGCAAGGGTTCCAGAGTACCAACTCCACGCCATGTAATGTTCGTTTTTAGAGAAAGAGGATAACAGAAGAAAAAAAAACATAAGCACTGAAGGTTATGGATTTCAGAAGAAGAAAATACCTTTGTTTCTAAATCCGTAGCAGTTACATATTTACCAAATAATGAACTCTTAATGAACTTTAAAAAATTGAGTGCTTTATATATAAATATATATTGAAATTGCTTTACATTTTAAACAAAATGATCAATGATTTTGATTGTTCAAAAGACGGTGAAAGAACATACAAATGCTGTATGTTTGAATCTTTATTGTATTTTCATAACATGAGGTCCCTTCCTGTTGAAATCAGGACCATTGTGCATTACTATTTCTTTCCTCTTTCTCATTCTGTCTCTTGTGGCGGGTATTACATAATGAGAAAAAAAGAGGGGTTGGGGGGGGGGGTTCTGTATCAAATTGATCGATTTCAAGAGAAGAAAAATGCTGGTTTATACGGATCATGATCTATGCACAAGGGGGTGGGCTTCTCAAAGCCTCTGTGACCCATCTCTCATTGGGATTAGAGGGATTCTTTCTGTGTCTTTTATTGTGCTCATTTGCTCTGTTGTCTCCCGACCCCATCTTATTTCACATTTATCATGTTTCTTACATACAGTACATCGCCATGCTGTGTATTCCTAAACCAATGAACGTCTCAATCTGAAGCACTGTGGGGTTTTTTGTAGCCCATGACTTTCAAGGTTGTCTGTTCTGCGTGTGCCCGTGTGTGTGTGTGTGCACTACCGAGTGTGTTTCTGGGATGAGTGTGGATGGAGATACTGGGTTGCTTTTGCCTTTTGATTTTAAATGTTAAGGAACATGTCTGTACTGAGATTAAAAAGTCAGTGGCTGAACTGGCTTTAAATGTTTGTTTTTTTCTCTCTCTTTCGCTCTCTTTTTCTCTCCTCATAGAATGTGATTGTTGACATGCAATGGAAAAAAAATGTTTTGAACTATGGAGCTTCTTTCAAACAATTAATAAATTGCATTTTTGTTCTTGGCTGTAATGAATTTGGTTTGGTAATTTCTTAGTAGTAGACATCAGTAACCTGCAGTTAGGGGCTATATAATCTAACGATTATTAGAACGATTAATCGACTAATCATCGATTATTCCACTGATTAATCGATAGACTTTGATTATTCAGCTTTTGCAATTAGTTAAAATGTCGAGTTATGCATTCTAACAAATAAATTAATGTAATCACTTCAGCTTTTGAAAATCATATGTGAACCTGGACCACAAAACCAGTCATAAGGGTCAATTTCTTTAAATTGAGATTTGAAAGAATTGAGATTTGAATAAAGAAGCTTTTCGTTGTTGTATGGTTTGTTAGGATCGGATAATAATTGGCTGAGATACAACTACTTAAAAATCTGGAATCTGAGGGTGCAAAAAAAATCTAAATATTGATAAAATCACCTTTAAAGTGGTCCAAATGAAGTTCTTAGCAATGCATATTAATAATAAAAAATTAAGCTTCAATGGAACTTGATCTTTACTTAATATCCTAATGATTTTTTGGCATAAAATAAATATTGATCATTTTAACCCATACAAGGTATTTTTGGCTATTGCTGCAAATATACCTGTGCTGTTTATGACTGGTTTTGTGCACAAGGGTCACATATGTATTAAATTACAATTATTACACAATAAATTGCTAATACTTTAAAATAAAGTTTCATTAGTTGACTAACATTAGTTAACACGATCTAAAAATGAACAATACTTCTACAGCATTTATTAATCTTAGTTAATGTTAATTTCAGCATGTACTAATGCATTATTAAAATCACAAGTTGTTTGTTTACATGCACTGTGAATGAATATGAACTAACAATGAACGACTATTAAATAACATTAACAAAGATTAATATTGTAATGTATTGTTCATTCATGTTAGGTAATACATTATAACACCTTACTATAAAAGCGTTACTAATTAATTTATATATATCGATATATTTGGCACACAAAATGAGATGACACCGAGAAACTCTTAATCACCATTTAATTAGCAATATGAAAAAATAACTGAATGACACATTCTGCCTAACATCTAATTTTGTAAGTCGTATGGATAAGAAACAAAATAAAGGTAAGTGATGAGATGCTTTATTTTTTGGATAAACTATTTTATTCACAACATATATCTCTCTTAAAATAACTCATATGGTTATTAATCAAAACAGTCCTGAGCTAGATCAATCTTTGATCTCTATAAACCGAACTGTCATTTTAATTAATTTACTTCTCCAACTAATAAAAATATATTAAATACACTACGTGATTTTTGCCCTGATTTCCCCCCGATTTTACAGTCTGAACAAGTTGACGTTACTGAAGAACTGAACTGAAAGCTCATGAATCATCACTTTCTCACCGCCAGTCTGTAGTTTGTTGTTTATTACAGCTTATTGACAGATTCCACAGAAAATCTCGTAGTGTATAATGGTCACAGACAATTTTTTGTCAAATCAAAGTCCGAAGCTAAAAAATCGTTTTTAGAGACCGTAATACACTACGCAATTTGGATCACACAAAAAAGGCCCATGACAAATGGAATCAGAAAGTCAGCTGTAATCTACAGACTGGCTCTGACTTTCCTCAACTAGCGTCAACTTGTTCAGAGCAAAAATCGCGTAGTGTATTCCAGGCTTAAGGGTGTGAATGGTGTGCCTGCTTTGTACTAAGCATGGTACATTCACACCCTTAAGCCTGGAATAACTTGCTGCTTATTATTAGTTAGTAAGTTAGTTGTTATACTTTTCAGTTGGCCAAGATTTCTAAAAATCCTTTCTTTGTATTGGTACTTAAGTAATATTCCAGTAATTTGCTGCTAGATACTGTTAATTTGTTTTCATTAGTTGTCACTTATAATCATCAAAATTAAAAGAAATAAACACTTGAAATATATCAGTCTGTGTGGAATGAATGTATACATTATACAAGTTTCACTTTTTGAATGGAATTTGTGAAATAAATCAACTTTTTGATGATATTCTAATTATATGACCAGCACCTGTATATACAAACACACACTCTTAAAAATAAAGGCGCTCCAAAAGGGTTCTTCACAGCAAAGCAATACAAGAACCATTTTTGGTTCCAAAAAAGAACAATTCAGTCAAAGGTTCTTTAAATAACCATCTCTTTCTACCTTTTTATAATCTGAAGAACCTTCTTTCACCACAAACAACCTTTTGTGAAACAGAAAGGTTCTTCAGATGTTAAAGGTTCTTCATGGAACCATTTAGACAAAAAAAGGTTATTCTATCTATGGCATTATGAAGTTCCTTTATTTTTAAGAGTATATATATATATATATATATATATATATATATGCACACAGAACAAAATTATAAATGCAACACATTTGTTTTTGCCCCCATTTTTCATGAGCTGAACTCAAAGATCTAAGACTTTTTCTATGTACACAAAAGGCCTTTTTCTCTCAAATATTGTTCACAAATCTGTGTTAAATCTGTGTTAGTGAGCACTTCTCCTTTGCCGAGATAATCCATCCACCTCACAGGTGTGGCATATCAAGATGCTGATTAGACAGCTAAAATCTTCATTGTTATTGATCATTTTTATCAGAGTACAGATGCAAAAGCCTCTAAGTGCCATCAAAATATTCTTCTAAAATGGCATTTTTATCAGGCTCCTATATTTATGTTCAGTTATTTCAATTAATTGCATGGCATACATTGTTTTGCTCAACCTGATAGATTTTAGCATGTCCCTGGAAATGGGTATGTTTCAATAATGTATTTCACAATTAAGCTGATTTTTATGATGATTCTTTTTCCTGATGCTGTTCCACATTTGTTGGTTTGGGGGATCCGTAGAGGTTCTCCAGCATAGCAGATGTTTCTGGGGCTGGTGGATAGATCCGATGACTGTTTGCACTGCTCCCTTTTCCTTTCACACTTGACATGTCTTCATAAATTGGAGCTGTGGTTTGACGCTCTGGCTGAGCATATGTTTTTTTCTGAGGACGAGTATTTTCAAATTAGGAATGAAACTGCATTGCTTGTTATATGTTAAATGAAGTATTCAGCTGTGTTGTTGGGGAACCTTACATAATGTGTCACAAAGAGAGCGATGGCCGAGAGTAGGAGCAGACTCACTCCTACTGTGATGGTATAGATGAGCAGAGAATACCTCCTACAGGAGCACGGCTCACCTGAAACAAACAGATTATGTGGTCAGATGTGGGCTTATTGTTCCATTGCTACTGCCAAACATATATAAGGGATCATAACAAGGCAGTTCAAAAAGACAACGGTGTCATTATTTAGTTCAATAACAGTGTAAAGTTCATTTATTTTGAAACAAGTTGAATTTAGATAGGCCTGTAAGCAGACATTCAGAAGTCAACAATGTGGTTATTGGGCTTGAGTTAGTTTAAAGGGATAGTTCACCCAGAAATGTACTAACCCTCATGTCATTCCAAACCTGTATAAGATTCTTTAGTTTGAATATAAAATAAGATATTTTGAAGAATACTGGTGATCAAACAGTTGATGATCCCCATTGACTTCCGTAATATTTCTTTCCCTACTATGAAAGTCAGTGGGGACTAACAACTGTCAAAATATGTTCTGTCGTGAGAGAGAAACAGACATAATTGGAAATCGTGCAAAATGTGTAAGGTTTTTATAGTCTGACACTTACTACATTTACTGTATTGTTATCTGTAACCATAATTTACGCTTTTGTGCACCTATGCCTCTGGTATCAACGCATTCACCAACCTGCCGCTTTTACCAGCAGAAAGAGAGTTGTGTTCGCCGAGAGCGGAAATGATGGATCTCCTGAGAAATCGCAGACATAAAGCCCCGTGTCTGTGGCTCGTAAATGAGATAGAGTCAGAGTAACTGTGCGTAAATTCAGCTGTCCAGAGATATTGATTCGTCCCTCAGTCTCTGGATCTGCTCTCACGACTTCTTCATCTTCAGAGATGTTCAGCGTACTTTCTGAACGAGCAAATCTTCGTCTCAGGAGCAGAAGCGGTGGCCGGGGTTCATTGGCCTCTGCGACACAATCTATGTCCACCGATTCTCCCTCCAGCCTTTGGATGTAATGAAAATCTTCAGATGCTGAAAAGTCTTGGTAAAAAAATTATAATAATAATTAAATCACGTAACGTTATCATTGTATGAAATATTTTGGAACTGGTTATGGTTCATTTGTGCATTGCTGCCCTTTCATAATATTAAGCATTTTTTTTATTCAACTCAATACAGATAAAATACATAGGTTCACTGATGTAGCCCACTGTTACTGAGATGCCATTATTTTATTTATTTGTTTATTTGTTTATTTATTTAACACGTGTCATAAGAATAACTTGAAATGTGTAATATACACACGTGGTCAGAATTGTTGGTACCCATGGTCATATGATCAAATAAGTCTCTGAAAAGAAATCTGCATTATTTTATCTTTTATTTTAAAAATTCACAAAAATCTAAGCTTTCATTGGAGAATAATAATTTAAAATGGGGGAAATGTAATTATGAAAAAATATATTTTTCTCTTATACACATTGGCTACAAATAACGGCACCCTTTTATTCAATACTTTTTGAAACCATTAGTCAAAATAACAGCTCTGAGTTTTCTCCTATAATGCCTGATGAGGTTAGAGAACACCTGACAAGAGATCAGAGACCATTCCTTCATCCAGAATCACTCCAGACCCTTTAGATTCACAGCTCCATGACGGTGGTGCTTCTCTTCAGTTCACCTCACTCATTTTCTACAGGGTTCGGGTCAGAGGACTGAAATGGCCATAGCAGAAGCTTGGTTTTGTTGGAAGATCCAAACATGGCCCATTATAAGATTTCTAACAGTGTCAGACAGTTATTGATGTTATATCTGTTGGTATGTGATACATCAAATATGCCATGTGTCTAAACAAGATGTCCAGGACCTCCAGAAGGAATACAGGCCCACAACATAAAAATACAGCAGTATATTTCATTGTACACATGGGGTAATTTTTATCCCTGTGTTCACCAAACTAATCTTGAGTTTTTGCTGCTAAAAAGATTTTTTTTTTGTTCCATCTGACCATAGATGTCAGTCCCATTTGAAGTTTCAGTCGTGTCTGATAACTGAATATGCTGATGTTTGTTTTGATTTTATTTTCTTGATTTTTTTTTCTTGAAACCCTCCCAAACAACATGTGGTGATGTAGGGACTGTTTGACCATTTTTTTTTAAGGTTTTCTGACCCCGAGACTCAACTATTTTCTGCAATTCTCCAGCTGTGGTCCTTGGAGAGTCTTTGGTCACTCAAACTCTCCTTCTCACCGTGCATTAGGATGATATAGACACACATCCTCTTCCAGGCAGATTCGTAACATTTTATGTTGATTGGAAATTATTAATTATTGCATTTTCCATCTTTTATGTGGCTCATTGTATGGATGATATTTTCCGGACTATTTTCAAATAGAATTGCAAATTATATTTTCAATTGCGTTTTCCATATGTGGACGCATAAATTGTGACAATTCAAATACAATTGCAAATCTTGCATTACCGTTTGCATTTTAGCTTTTTGCGAACTGCCACATTTCAAATGAAAAAGCAAAGTCCATTTGCAACTGTATTTCCCATGTCTTACAAGTTATGAGCCAGTCATATTTAAATAGCAATATTAATTACCACATCTGCTTTTTCACGCTCTCTGCGCTGCGCATATAACATGCCAAACTTTTGCATTTGAATTTCCGGTGATGTCACTCACAGACGGCCGTGTCGAACGCTCTGATAAATGGAGGTAATTAATAAAGGCTCTGCTAAAGACAGCTGCCAATCAGTTCCTGCCTGTGTTAACGAAGAGACAGTGCAACCTTCTTGGCACAATACATGGGACATTCTACCAGAAACGTACATTTCCACTTGTAAAAAAATCTTGGGATTTTTTTTTCTTATTATTAAATAAGAATGTTGAGTCATATGGAGGACTTGTTAAAGTATGAGGAACGCATATCGTGCCATCTAAGCATGTATTTATTATTGAATAAAATACATTTTATACCCATTTCGCACCTAAAATATCAGGCCCTGTCATTGACAAATTTGCATATGTTAGAATGGTTACCTAATACATTTATTTGATACAAATAGCATTTTCTTATTTGTCACATGTCCCTGATTGTATTTAACATGGTTTTGTAATTCCTATAAGAAATATAAGCAACTTTTTTGTCACCTGTAGTACACAAAAAAATCACAGAACCCGTCAGGCACTCATATAGTTGTAAACAAAAACTGTTTACGTAGGAGATTTTTGCAAAAAACATAGCAGTGTATATTTACCCCCACCTTTATCTACACAGTTAAATAGATTAATTAATCAATATTTCCTCAAATAGTACATTAATATATCATAATTTCCTGTGTGACAGGACTGACCGTGGCATGACAAGGCTGACTTTATGGATTTCTTTGATGCAGAAAAAGTTATGTTTTGTGTTCTTAAGTTTCGATAAGCATTACTGTTTTAAATTATTATTATAATCTTAATGTTAATGTAATATTAGACTGGTAAAGTTACTGTCACACAACCATTTTACAGTCATTAAAAGGATAAACTTCTCTATTCAATTACTGTGTATTTCTAAGCAAATATAACTATATTAAGTACATTTTACTATGATACAGCAAATGTAATCAATAGACATTTCACTGAATAGCACAATGTAAAGTAACTGTGGTGCCACATTCTATTACGGCTTAGTAACAACAGGGAAATATTATAGTAATATCTACATTATTACATAGGAAATTACATGTAATCGTGGAAATTGCATGTCATTTCCTAGGTAATAATGTAGATATTACCATGGTATAACTCTGTTATTACCAAGCTGTAATATGAAGTAATACTGTGATGGTAGCCCTTTGTAACCTTGAAGGCCCTGTCTCTGGAACAGCAACCTTTCTCTTAAGCCTAGATTTGTTCATTCTCTCCATAATTTGCACCTTTGTCTTTGGTCTTCGCTCATTGAACTCGTGAATACTTTTCCTTTTTTGCCTCCATCTCTCCCTTTCTTTTTGAAGATGTTTTTCCTTTCTCTCAGGGTCTGCATTTAGTCGTTCATGACATTGCCTTCGTCTCTCAGCTGCACTAACCAGAGCCATCTAACTGTATGAATTGGAATAATTACAGTCATCATTACTCAAAGCTAATATAGATGACAATTATATCTACAGTATATATCTATATAGGCCTAGGTAAAAGAGGTACAAAATAAAAATAAAATGTTGATATAAAAAAGCTTTAAATTTACTGTATAATATCAATTTATTCAGATAATGTTTTACAATGTCATGCGTTAAATACATATTTAATGCAATAAAGGTAATAAAAAAGAACACTGCCATTCATTTGTAAGGCTGTGTCACAGGACTGTCATGCTCCGTCACACAGGGATGGGACAGGGCCTGACGGTCGGCCACTTTAAACTGCTATTACTCAGCCTGTTAGCGTGCTAGCATAGAAACAGTTAACATGCAATCAAGGATTTTCAGTAACATTTTTAGACATGTTTTCGATTTAAAACATTTTAATTATTTTCTGGGATGTTTTACCATGACTCTAGCTCGTCCTCCTCAAAAAACATACAAAAGCAAGCTTAACATAACAAAAATCACATACAGAACTCATCCTTTATCAGTGTCAGCTTCACCTCAGTCAAATTATGTAATTTCCTCTGAATCATACCCCTTAACGGCTTATTGCACATATTTTATGTTGAGTTTCATGTGAACGTGACAGGGCTGACCGAAAACATGGGGACAGTTGTAAAATATAATTTATTTCTAAAATGTATGTTTCATTTCATGTGTTTGATCAATTGATGTGAATGGTAACAAATTAAACTTGCTATTGATGGAGATTTTTTTCTAAATAACAGTTTCTAAAACTATGAAAGATGTATGTCCACATTGGCTGAGGACAAGGACAAAGACGGGATATGTAATTTTCAAAAGTGTTTTTAATAAAGAAACAAATATCTGAGAACCTTTACACTTTATGCCCTAGCTTAACCTCTTGTCTAGACGACATTTGTCCTCTCTCCTCCAGGCCAGCACGGACTGCCCCTTCTAACCCCTGGTTATCTGATGTTCTTCGTGAACATCGGACCAGACTCCGAGCGGCAGAGAGAAAATGACGAAAATCAAATGATCCGTCGGACCGGAGTATGTATCAATCATTGCTTTCATCTTTCTCCGCTGAAGTCCACACTGCCAAATCCTCACATTTCCACAACAAGATCAACAGTGCTCCAGATATACGTAATCTCTTCAGAACATTTAATGATCTCCTCTGTCCCCCTTCACCACCTCCCACCACTTCTATAACAGCTGATAACTTTGCCACTTTTTTCACAGACAAAACTAAAACAATCAGTAGTCAGTTTTCACCTTCACTCACACAGGACCTCCAACCAACTAGATCCACTGCTCAACATCTTCTCCTTCTGTCCCCTCACTGAGGCGGAAGTATCCAAGCTTCTCCTCTCCAGCCATCCTACAACATGTCCTCTAGACCCAATCCCCTCACACCTTCTCCAAGCAATCTCTCCCACACTCTTACCAGCACTCACACACATTATCAACACATCTCTCCTCACAGGCATCTTCCCCACTGCGTTCAAGCAGGCTCGGGTTACCACACTGCTCAAAAAACCTACATTAAACACTTCTCTTATAGAAAACTACAGACCTGTCTCTCTCCTTCCATTAATAGCCAAAACACTCGAATAAGTTGTCTTCAACCAGGTCTCATTGTTTCTTTCACAGAGCAACAAACTGGATGCTAAACAGTCAGGTTTCAGGAGTGGCCATTCAACTGAGACTGCACTACTATCAGTCACTGAAGCCCTGCGAATTGCAAAAGCTGATTCCAAATCATCAGTCCTCATTCTGCTGGATCTGTCTGCCACTTTTGACACTGTCAATCATCAGATCCTCCTGTCCACCCTCTCATCACTGGACATCACTGGGATTCCACTTCGCTGGTTTGAATCCTATCTCACTGGTCGGTCTTTCGAGGTGGCTTGGGAAGGGGAGGTATCCAAAGCACATCAATTGGTCACTGGGGTTCCCCAGGGATCGGTTCTTGGACCCCTCCTCTTCTCCATTTACACTACATCACTGGGTCCCATCATACAGGCACATGGCTTCTCCTACCATTTGTGTAATGACACACAGCTCTATCTCTCATTTCGACCAGATGATCCAACGGTAGCTGCACGGATCTCAGGCTGCCTGGCAGACATCTCGGCATGGATGAAAGAACATCACCTACAGCTCAACTTGGCAAAGGCTGAGCTTCTTGTCTTCCCTGCCACTCAAACTCTACAGCATGACTTCACGATTCAGTTAGGTTCATCAACAATTACCCCATCAGCTTCGGTCAGAAATCTTGGTGTAATCTTTGATGACCAGCTGACCTTCAAAGAGCACATTGCAAAGACTGCTCGATCTTGCAGGTTTGCACTTCACAACATCAGAAAGACCAGGCTCTTTCTGACAGAGCATGCTGCACAACTTCTTGTCCAGGCCCTGGTCATTTCTAGCCTGGACTACTGCAATGCTCTTCTGGCTGGACTTCCATCAAACACAATCAAACCTCTACAAATGATTCAGAATGCAGCGGCACGACTGGCCTTCAACAAGCCCATGTTACACCTCTCTTTGTCTCCTTGCACTGGCTAGTTGCAGCTCACATCAAGTTCAAGACACTGATGCTTGCATATAGAACAACCACAGGGTCAGCACCCACCTACTTCCACTCACTATTACGAATCTACATCCCCTCCAGAAGTCTGAGATCTGCTAGTGAGCGACGCCTCGTGGTACCATCACAGAGAGGCTCAAAATCACTCTCCAGAACCTTCTCTTTCACCGTTCCTGGCTGGTGGAATGATCTTCCCACCCCCATCCGGAATGCTGGATCCCTGTCAATCTTCAAGCAACAACTGAAAACTCATCTCTTTCAACACTACTTGACTTCATCCTAAAAAATGAATAAATACTTTCCCTTTTTCTATATCTTCATCTTTCTCTTTCTCTCCTTCTCTTGCTAGCTTGTACGTATTTGAACAATGCCTGAGACTTGGTATTAGAGCACTTCCTCTGTCTGTTTGCCTCTTCAAGATTAATCGCTTTATGTATTCCCCAATTGTAAGTCGCTTTGATTAAAAGCGTCTGCAAAATGACAATGTAAATGTAGAATCTAATGAATGATATATTCATTTACAGAAAAACTCACATAAATCAACCATCAGACAGTTTTAGACATTTTTGGGATGAAATACTTTTTATTCACTGTAAGAATTCAAAGACAGATAATGTACGTTTCTGGTAGAATGTCCCACATAATTCTGTTTTTTTTTTACCCCAAATACAGCGATTATCCCCTGCTAACAGCGGGATCAACAACGGTACGCACAATAGGTCAAAATTCACTGTTACCCAAACGCTTTTCACCTGCCTCGACATCACTCACTGTTTCTCTGACTCCGATTGATGCAAATTTGTAATTTTAAATACAAAAGTTATTTTAAAATTGTAAAAATATTTCACATTATTACTGTTTTCATTTGAGTTTTGGCAGGTTATATGCGCAGCGCAGAGCGTGAAAAAGCAGATGTGGTAATTAATATTGCTATTTAAATATGACAGGTTCATAACTTGTAAGACATGGGAAATACAATTGCAAATGGACTTTGCTTTTTCATTTGAAATGTGGCAGTCACTGTGCGTTCGCGAAAAGCTAAAATGCAAATGGCAATGCAAAATTTGCAATTGTATTTGAATTGTCACAATTTATGCGTCCACATATGGAAAACGCAATTGAAAATACAATTTGCAATTCTATTTGAAAATAGTCCGGAAAATCCTTCCATAGGATGATTAAAGGGATTTTGGCTTTGTTTTCCCTCCTATTTATATTCCTGTGAAACAGGACACCATGGCTGGATTATTTTATGTTCATAATCACCCTGGTGTGCTCAAAATTTTAAAATATGAATGGTAATACACTTCACAGATATTTTACTCATAAGAATTTTTAGGGGTACCAATAATTTTCCAATGTATATTTGATAAAATCTTTATTTCACAATGAGATTTCCCCCATTTTCAATTGTTGTTTTAAACGTTAGTTGTTTTTAATAAAGATCAAAAGGATTAATAATGCAGGTTTATTTTCACATCTTTTTTTTGTCATATTTACCAAGGGTACCTACCAACAATTCTGACCACGCTGTCATGTAAAATATTAAGCCTACGTTTTTCCTATTTAACACTGTAAAAGTAATTTTGACAACTTGTTTTTTATAAAGCACTAACCCATAAATATGACGTTTATATATATATATATACACATTTATAAATGGTGTGACTTTTTTCTAGTAAATTGAACTAGTACTAACACAGCATACACTGTAAAAAGTGATAAGTTGACATCTTTTTTTTAAATGAAATTTTATTTATTCATTATTTTTTTACTTAATTTTAAGGCAACGGATTTCCTCGAAAACATTTAAGTCAACTCATCACTTTTTACACTGTAAACAAAACATTCCTACAGTCAGTGTCCAGTTCAATGTGACTTACCTAAAGTCTGCTCCCATAAAATCCAGAGGAATAAGCAGGCTCTCATGGTGTGCATATTTAATGTTTTTAAATATACAAGACAAGTGTCACATCTCTCCTCAAATCATTGCTTATGCTGCACTTGCTATCATCACCCTTTTCCTCTCCACAGAGCTCCACCCAATGCACAGGAAGTTCAGCAGACATGTCTGTATTTGTGTTTAGTGCTTAATAATAAAATTGAAAGTCCACATATACATATAACGGTTTCCGCATTAGCATGCCAAACGATTTCCTTCTCTGAATTTATTTCCAGCCCTGACTTGCAACAGGACTCCACACTACTCCCTCTCTATCTCTCTGTAGCGTATATTTGGTCATAAATTACACACACACAAAGAATACACAGCTCATTTGGTTTTATCTTAGCTTTTATTATATTTAAACAGGACAAAAAGAAGAGGAAACTTAGTGCTACACTCTACTACAAAGAAAAAAAAACATTAAAACAATAGACAGATCATAGGCCACTTCAAAGTCTGAAACGACTCAGAGAACAAGGACTACGATTCACATACAAGTTGTAAACTTACCAGGCAAAGAACTAGTTGACCGTGACCAGGAAAGCAATGACTCCTGTATATCTCTACCCATCAACAGAAGGTAAACAGATTTAC
Source organism: Ptychobarbus kaznakovi (assembly GCA_027422405.1). NCBI lineage: Eukaryota > Metazoa > Chordata > Actinopteri > Cypriniformes > Cyprinidae > Ptychobarbus > Ptychobarbus kaznakovi. The sequence continues at coordinate 9,567,200 of CM049807.1, read as the reverse complement.
AAATGAGGAATAATTATACTTGCTCCGTCTAACCTGTAAAGGGGGTCCTGGATTACATTTTCATTAAAAATCAAGAGTGAATGCATAGTAGCAACTGGGCAGATTAAAGAAACATAACCACAAACGACTTAGTGCTTTACAAAACAAACCATCCGATTCATATGGTCAGCTACATGCTAAATGAAACCTTGAAGTAGTTCTATGGATTGATATCAAAGCCAAACTGTGGACAGAAATTCATCAAATACACCATTAGTGCCAAGAAAAATACCAACCTTTTCCAAACCCAGTAGAAGAGCTAGTTAAACAAAATCACACATTACTCCCCAACTGCATCTTTTCTTATCAAGCTTCTATGATGTATCAAAAGCACACTATATACACACATATATAAATACCTTACCACATACTACTATGGATTTTCAACAATGCTCATGGAAAGAATCTGAAGCACACCGAATCATTTCACCTCATCTTTCAGTTTGTAAAAATAGTAAAGTAATAATCAAATATAAAGGTGATTAAGGTGGAAGAACTCTTCTTGTGTTTTATGTCATTCTTGTGGGGAAGTTTAAACCCTCAGCTCCATGTAACGGCACAAATACTGTTGGTTAGCACATCGAGTATAATGCTAACACATCATGTTTATGAGCAAGGTGCTATTTCTGGTTTGCATAACTGCTAATCTTTCTTCGTATTTACTGCATATCCATTTCCCATGTTTCTTACAAACTGAGAGATGAGTCAAAAATCACAGTCTGTGGTAATCAACAGCATGCCATAGATGTGGTTGAAAACTCAACAGATTACTTTAATAAGCACTTCCGTTCAAAAGATTGAGGCTGGTAAGATTGTTTTAATCATTCTGGAAAAGGTCTCATACTCGCCAAAACTGTATTTATTTCAAAATAAGCAATACTGTGAAACATTATTATAATTTAAAGCAACTTTTCAATGTGAACACAGGTTAAAATATAATGTATTCCTGTGACGCAAAGCTGAATTTTCTGCATCATAACTCCAGTCTTCAGTGTCACAATCCTTCAGAAATCATTCTAATATGTTGATTTGATTCTCAATTACTATTAATATCGCTGCTTAATAATTTTGTTAAAACAGTAACACACTTTTTCAGGATTCCTTGAAGACAAGGTTAAAAAACAGCAGTTATTCGATATAGAAATCCTGTAAAAACTATTTACGGTCACTTTTGATCAATTCAATGCATCTTTGCAACATTACAAATTTTACCGACCTCAAACTTTTGAAGCATGTGTATCTATTTTTAACATGTTAGCAAAAACTATGAGTTAGTTTAAGAGAACTCCCCTGATATTAATAAACCCGGGGGCCATCACCAAACTTGCTGAAAGTTTGGGGACATTTGTATCCAACAGCCAAACGGCTGCGAGGCCCCTGAATAAGAGAGGAAAGAGAGAAAATATGAGACTTGCCTCAGCCTGTGCAGGGCAACACTGAGACTCTGCCTCAGCCAGTCCCATGGCATTGCTACAAGGAGAAGAGAAATCCTCAGTTTAGGACAACAACCACAGTGAACTACAGTCACCTTCTTACCTGCCTCTTCCTGAAAATCACAAGTGATGAGCCTTAGCCTGGACATAAATGATTCTCAGGTTAACAGGTTATTTCAGTCTCTCAAGACTGTGATTTTCAGGAAACGGATATCTGAATGGTTGTTTTTCTTTTTGTCTGGCAGCCATAGGTCCTTGCATAAGAAGCTGAAAATTTAAAGGGGTCTTATACATGTCCATTCTATGATCATTTATCACCTTGTCACTTTCTGTTGCAGCACAAACTCTTATAGTGTTAGTTTGTCGTTAGACGTTGTGAGATGTTATGATGGTCTTTTTGGACTGAGGATGGATGTTTTGAGTTGTAACGTTACATCAAGTTGACATTGTACTAAACTGATTTAACTCAAAAGAGCAAGGAAAACGTGATTCCTCGTGATTTGACCCCTTTAAATCCAAGCTTTAATATGAAAGGACCGGTAGAAACATCAGAAGTGGATGCCAATGATTCCCTCTCACCCACAAACACTGCAATCACACAGCTTTCGTACAAATATACAACAGCCATCACGTTGAGCACTTGTAGTACAAACCTTGCGAGGTTGTCCTTTACTTGCTAATGAAAAAACAGCCGTTAGATTTCAATAGTTTATTACAGTTAACAGTGGAACAGTACAGATAGCATTCACAGGAGTCTTATGTTATTGGCCCTACAGAGAGAACACTGTAAATGTAGACAAGCAGACAGAAAAATAAATCCAACAGTGACAGCTATTTGAAGCCCTCACCAAGCAACGCTGGGGACTGGACGTCCAACAGCACCTATGGGTGCTGCGAAGGCTTCACACTTTTAGTACAGTAGTATATTTACAGTGACTTGCCTTGTTAAAGGTGCTGTACGAAACTCCAGCCGCTTCAAATTAATACGAACCATATTTACTACACTTCACTTCTAAAAACCTAAACAAAACATGAGAAAAAAGCCAGACTGTATGATCTGCAACAAAGGGTAGGTCCAAATAATAGACTTGGTCAAATCAAATGTCCCATGCGTTACACAGTTTGATTACTCCATCTCCTCATTGTAAGAAGGGTTACGGTTACTGATCTGGATTGTTAAGCACGCCACTAGATGGTAAAATGGTTGAATCACCAAACCTAATGAAGACAAGTGGTGACGCTTCAATATCGGCCTCCAGGAGACATTACAGGAGGTCTCATGCCAATGGCGGGCCGAGGGGGAGCGGCCTGGTAGGGAGGGACCATGGGCGGGGCTTGTCCGTAAGGAGGCATTCCTCCTGGGACGTACCCGGGCAATCCCTGCGGCAGAGCACCGAATGGCCCTACGTGAGAGGACATTGATTAGCTGCATTTGAAACAGGGATTCAAAAATCTGGTAATATTGTGAATTATTATTACTATTTTTTTAAATATGATTTTGTTTTTAGTATATTTTAAAATGTTATTTATTCCGGTGATGGAAAGCTGAATTTAAGCATCATTACTCCAGTCTTCTGTGTCACACGATCCCTCAGAAACAGTGTTAATTTTGACAGCAAATTTTGATTTAGTTTTAGTCATAGTCTTTTTAATCTAATGTAGATTAATTGACTAAAATCTTTAGTTAAATTGTAATGCATTATTTTTTTTTATTTCCGTTTTGGTTATTTTAGTACATCAGGTTAAACTAAACCTCTAACTAAATTAACTGTTTTTTAATATATGTAATTTATATATTTATTTGCATTTTTACAGATTATTTTTTTTATTTCAGTTAACATTTATTTTATTTCAATTAATGAAGAATATTTTTATGGTTTTAGTTTACTATAAAAACCTGATACTAGTCAAATGTATTTATTAAATAATATTTTGAATAATGTTCTTAGCCTGTCCATCCTGTGATGGGGAATCCCAGACATAAGCTACAATAGTTGTTATAAATTAAATTACAGTTTATGTACCCAAAATATCAACAATGACCAGGAAAAAAGCTTGAAATACGACTCTTATTTTGAAATGTCTGCACTGTGACCTGTACAGTTGCAGGCTGCTCATTCAAGTTCAGATGAGGGAAATAAAATATGCATTCTTACAAGCGTCTAAAACAGTACCATATAAACATTCTTAAACAGTCATAATTCATTAACATTAGTTCATAAGCAGAACTAGCATTGCTAGGCATAAATGTGTGCTATGCATTGATTGCTGCCTGCACTGAAGCAGTCTGAAAATAATTTGTCAATTAAATTAACACTGTTCAGAAATAATTCTAATATGCTGATTTGCTGCTCAAGAAACATTTCTTATCTTGAAAACAGTTGTAAGGTTTAATAATTTAATGGAAATTGATTATTTGATGAATAGAAAGATCAATCGAACAGCATTTATTTGAAATAAAAATCCTTTCTAACATCAATTAATTAACTCACTTTTGATCAATTTAATTGCATCCTTGCTGAAGGAAAGTGTTAAAAATCTCACTGCCCCCAAATTTTTAAACAGTAGTGTAAAATGACATTTCCTCTCTTATTTTGAAATCCAGGGGCCATTCGAAAAGTCTGAAAGCCCTCAAATGCACCCTACCTTGCATGGGATGCCTAACACCCGGCTGCTGTGCAGGAATGCCCTGCTGAGGGGGCAACACCCCCCCCATTGGTGCAACTGGTGGGGAAGTCACGTGGGCCTGTCCTGCACTAGGGACTTTACACTGGTAGCGAGGCATCTGTGCTCGCACCTCCTCCTGTAAAACACAATGCAAAAAACACACAAACTGGTAGAGACATAAATATGGGCTTTTTTGCTCTTTCCTCTGTGGAACAAAAGATTGTGTGACGTCAGTGTGATCTAGTGTTGTTTTTGTGGCATTGATTTTCAATGTATGGAAAAAAAGCATTATTCAAACTTCTGTCCGCAGAAGTAAAGTCTCAGATTTGGAACAAGACAGTCTGGAATAATGAAACGGGTGTTTAATCAAATGAAAGCATGCACCGTTTCAAAGCTGACCAGTTATTTCTGCAAAGGTTAAAGATCAAAGCACAGAAACACGTTCACTTACCAGTGATATATCTTCATCAGGGTGGATCAACTTACTGGTTGCACTGGTGGTGATGAGCGTGGCAGGCTTACTTGTGACTGGGGTGCCCGGTTTGGCCACAGTGCTGCTCGTGTTGGCCGCAGCAGTGGCGGAGGACTGGGTGTAAGCTGGGAATGTTGGTTTGGGAGCAGCAGAAGGTGGTGCAGAGGAGTTCACCGCTACACCAGAACCAGCCTGCTGGACCTGCAGAGAGAGACCAATTAGATACATTCAGTGATTCAACTAATTCTGCATTTAGGCCAATATACCACTTTACTTAATCTAAAAATAAAGAACAACCACATTTTTCAGGCAAAAATGTGAAATGCATTATATATAAATGCATTATATATGATATGCATCAGTTACAGGCCAATTTTAAATATTGAATCGTGCATACTAATTATTACCAGTGCTGTCTAATACTCAAAGTCAACATGTAAAAACATTAATAATTTCATAACACTATACATTTCATACAGTACATTGTAATGGTGTGATGTAAATTCACATGTAGCATTAAAAACTATTGATTAATGTTTTTAAAAAGCAGCTTGGAATTACTATCAGCCATAACATTCAGTCTGATCACAATTATCATTTTAACATCAGTCTGCCCCAACACAAAGCTAGGTTTGTTAGGCTTTAGGTGGATCATGATCAAGTGTCCAAATACTTTTTTGGTGCCAACATACAGTGACAACGTGATTATGAAGGTGGATTTTACACAACTAAAACCCAAAAGAGAGAAACAGACCGAGTTAAAATAAGATAATTAAGCAGTCTGTCATTTCTCAGCCTCAATTGAAATCAATCTCTTTCGAAGCCTTACAGACGTCCTCTAGTCTAGAGCAAAGTCAATTATTCTAAGAGGCAGTCTGAGGTCTGTCTGCTGTTACATGCCATCAATAGTTTTATGAAGCAACTCTTTCACCGAGTCAGCAAGCTACTGCATACTTGGGACAGCGGTTTAGAGGATGCTGAGAAACTGTCCAGACTGGAGGAGCCTGAGCTTGTGCTTGGAGCTCGAGTCCCCATCTGCAGCATGGAGAGAGAGAGCACACAATAAAGACCCTCAGCTGTTTGATTTTGGACATGACTGCTGCTCACAAACTATCATTAACACACTTAACACTGGACCTCAGTCTGTTTGATGCTCTCAAACTATCAGCTTTAAGTTTTTTTTTAATGGATACCTCAAGTGTTAAAAGTTAATGTATTAATACAGCCCACAATTGACCTATCGGTATTCTCGGTTTTGTTTGGGTTTAGGAAATAGAATAAAATGTATTATATTTCCCATCTTCTCAGTATACCTGGAATCAGTACCGAAGGCACATTGTTTTTTCATTTTTGTAGCATAAACACCATCAAACTGATGCAAGCTTCGGATCCTCCAGTGTTTCTCTATGGCACTGAAAACTAAAGATGTCTGAGTTCTGCTCCCCGTGCAACTGATACTCGACTGCCATTGGCTCATCTGCGTTCGTTTTTATGGCTTACTGATAGGTCAATTCAGTTTTCATAACCTGGTTTTATTGGTGTCATAGGTCTTCGTAGGTTTTAACTGTTTTTTTAACTGCTGGTCCAGTCAGGATAGTAGTTAAAAAAAAATGTAATTGGTCCAACATAAACAATAATCTTTATTTTTTTTATATATAAAGAAAGCAACATTTTATATATGCATCAGAAATTCAATGATTTTTAACAATATAATAATTAATACACTTATGGGAAACCAATGGCTAATCTCTGATGAGAACACAGCACTTCACCAGCAGCTCTTAGATCAGTGGTGTTCAATCCTGTTCCTGGGGACTCTGCATATTTTGTATGCCCCCCTTATCTGACACGATCAACTGAGTTTATTGAGCTCTCAAAACTCACTCCTCCACTGTGAATAAATCGCCATCCGAATCCATGAGTTTTATCACTGAGGTGAAATGTGGATTTAATTTACATTTATTTTTACAGACGTCCATATGAGAAACAATTACCATCCGAATCGGGCTTTAGACAATTCAAATGTAAAACCTCTGTATTGGAAGGAGCACATCTGTACACATCACTGTCGGTGGCGTGAAGAGACAACACTGGGCTTCTTTACATGCATTAATTATCATCAATCCAATTTCTGATTCTGAATGTTCTTTTTATGTGAACCGTAATGTTTTCAATCGACTTTACATGTTCATTTATGCATTAAAACAAAACTTGCTAAGCTGTAATGTCACCGGAGCTACTGTGAGTATAACCGTTGTTTCTGCTTTAATAACATAAGTTAAAGCTGACAAATATCAGCAGAGCTTAGCTCAAATATTTAGTAAATATTCTCCTCCATTGACGAGTTCATAAGACATAAATAAATATGCATTGTTCATAAAAAGTAACATGCATGTAAACAGAGATCTTATCATGAAAGGGCTCTGGAAAACATACACAATGGCACTTATGCACTCAGGTATTTTGAATCCTTTTGAGGAGACAGTCATATTCATCATTTACACACACAGTTTTTTTGTTGTGTTTTTTTTATTTAGATTATTTCAAGTCTTCACTGCACTTCACTTCCCTACTCTCTCTTTCTCTCCAAATAATTGATGTTTGATGAACAAAACTCGCATAGCAAAGAAAAAAATACTGCATAGCCAGTAGGGCTGTCAAATTGACTGAAAAACTAAATTCAAGTTTTGAAATAAAATATTATCAAAATACGAATTATATTCTAATTTAAAAGGAATAATTTCTGTTAGGGGGAAAAAAGCTTTTGGCTTCTCTCATGAGGGCACAAGAGGGCGCATCGAGCAAAATATTACCATACTAATGCACGTTTCTTCAAAGCAATAAAAAAACAAGACTATCATTGAAAAAAGTGCATAATGTTTATAAACACATATATAATTAATTACGTAGCTTAAACAATTAGAAACAACAAGCATCGAGTAGCCTACTTTTTTCCATTTAAAAACATGATGCAGTGGAATGCACAAAAACCACCATAAAGTCTCGAGAAGTATTTTTTTTTTTAGTTGAACTTACATTAATTTTACATGGCTTTCTAAACATGCGGCTCTCGTGTGAGACGCGAGTGCAACAGTGAAAGATGTCCCTCTAGAAAATGCGATAAAATGCGTTCTGTGTGAATGGCTTGGTTTCAGTTTTGAGGTATACAACATCTTCTCTGCATTGATTTTCTCTTTTTCCGCTATATTTTGAATGAGCAGCGCCACATCCAGTGTGTTCAACTGGATAGACTAAAAAAAGCATTAAAATGCAACGACACCAACATCGTCATTGCATCTTGTGTGCCACATATAAGGCTGCCTGACACGCATTTAAAATTCGAATGCAGCATTTTTGCATTTTAATTTTTAATTAGACGAATATTCAAAATTCGAGCAGCCCTAATAGCCAGAGTCTAATCAGTCCTTGAATGTGATGTAATAAGAAATATAGGCCCCTAAACCATTTCAATTTACTTCTGATGCCTTTCAAAATGATTTTTTAAAGTTGTAAATCCAACAAATATAACATTTTACAAGATAATACTTTTTCAGTCTTTCTATCTGAAAGTTTAACATTTAATTCAATGTGTTACTTGCCATTTCTTTGTTATTTGTGATATTTAATAGCAATTTCGTAGTGGAAAAAAGTTAATATACCAAGTTGTTTAATGTAGGGAGAAAGGGCATTGTACCTGTCCTGCACTGGGAAACAGTGGCTTGGAGACACTTGGCTGTGGCGTGGGCACTGTTGTGACGGGCACAGCCGGCCGGGTGGTAGGAGGGGCCTGAGCCATGTGGGGTATGCCAAGGTGGTGATGACCCATGGGAGGAGGTATTCCTGAGCAAAACAATGACATAATTATGAACAAATATTAAAGAAAAATAAATAAATATTGGTCTCATATGTAACGAGATGAAAGGTTCCTTTACCTGGGGGCATGCCTGGCATCATTGGGGGCATTCCATGTGTAGGTGGCATCATCCCACGCATTGGCATCATGCTATTAGTTAAAAACAACAGGAAGGAATTTTTTTATACAATAATCATGGATTAACCACAAACCTTTAACAAATAAAACTATTCCAATTCCATTAACTCTTACCCTGGAAGCATCCCGGGCATGACAGGAGGCATCCCTGGCATCATATGGGGGACACCAGGCATCATTGGGGGCATTCCTTTGAGAGAAACCATTTAAGAGACACATAAATATACTACTCATAACATTTTAAACTGGGTGTTTTGTATTATTACTAAAGCACACCTGAGTAGCTTCCAGGTGGCATCCCTGGCGCTGGGACAGGGGCCATTCCTGGCTGGGTCATAGGGGCATAGGCTGCCTGAGGCTGTACGGTTGTTGCTGGCTGCTGAAAGGAGGGACCAGCCTCTTCATCCTCGTCATCTTCATCGGAGTCATCTTGCTGTTTTTTCTTCTGATTTTCTGTCCCCATAAAAGGGAGAATATAGTTACTATGGGTTTAATTGGGTTACAAAAAGAACGTATGAGTAAACTGGAATTTAAATGTTCTACCCTGTGTTTTTTGTTCAAGCACACGTCTCCTCTCCTCAATGTCTTTGTCTGGAATACCCTCCATTCCATAGATCTCCAGTTCTATGTCAATCCTTCCCGGTATTGCATTAGGGACACCATCAATGGTTTCTTTGTGAACCTTAAATAAATCAAACAAAAACAGATTTGAAAAAACGGCAAATAACTCTTATTTAAATAAACACACACATATATATATATATATATATATATATATATATATATATATAAACATATGTAACACACACACACAGTTTATCAAATAACTAGCCTACTTACTTGCATACAGTGGATGGCCAGACCAGGACCAGTATATAACTTCTTGTGACATATGTGACACTTAAAGTGCTTGGCCTTCTGGTGCTGAATGAGAATCTTTTCATCATCAAAATCCCTGTTACAGTACCTGAGTTTGCAGTTAAAGTCATATAAACAAGAATCATAAAACAACAAGAACAGTAGAAGTGACATACATTACAACACTGTCGGCAGAAGGATGCTTAAATCTTTTTGCACATTTCTTTCACTATCATAACGTTACCCCCAAAAATATTCAGAGGCCCCATGACATTTCCAGTTTTAATGATTAAGGATTAGGATTAAGAATAAGGATTTTTTTCCCTCACAAACACAACTTCTAACGTTACCTGAAACATTTTTTAGAGCAAAATTTGTATATTCAAAAAAATGCTCATGAAGTTTATTGATTTCAATTTCACAAAACCTTATTAACGTTACTTTACGTGAATTTCTTTTAAAATAACTGTATTTAAAAACGACATTCGAAATCCTGGTTCTGCAAAGAAAAGAAAAAAAACAGTTGTTAAGGAGGTGAATTATTGATCTAATGGTTAAATTTAGCTGGTTAAATTGAGCAAAATATATTTATGGTTAGATTATTATTTTTTGTACTACTGGATATTTCCTTGCTAACGTTAAATGTTTTCAATATAACGTTAGTGGTCTATTTTGATAGTGGAAGCGTGACACTAATCCACATATATAGAGAGACAATAATTTAGTTTTCACTTAAATCTGATTCATTAAGTAACGTTAGGTCTTCGATTCGAAAAGCATTCGAAAGCTTCTATGTTGTACAGAGAGGCGGCTCAGTATGTTTAGAGACACGGTCTTGATATCAGAGAAAGAATACATTAGCCATTCCTAAACAGGAAGTGGGCCAATCCCTACTAATAAACGATTCGAAAAATGTTCAACAACGGTACAATCGCTTTTAAAGAAGGATACCAACACCAGGGCTTCATCTGCTTCTTCTTTTTTCTCCCCATGATTTATATAACACCCTATTCCGCGAGCAGCACACTGACGACTACCAAAATATTAGCAAGGCTAAAATGGAGTAAATGGGACATGACGACGGCTTTTTCCACGAGCTGACTACGCATCACAAGGAATACCGCCACCGACTGGAGAGGAGGTGCACAGCTTGGAGTCTGTTTGGTGTTTAAAGGTGCCATAGAATAAAAACTGTCTTTACTTTGGCATAGTTAAATAATAACAGTTATGTACATGTAAATGACATACAGTGAGCCTCAGACACCATAGTTACCTCCTTCTTATGTAAATCTCGTGATTAAAAAAGACCACTGAAAAACAGGCGAATCAGAACATAACACGACTGTGACACAACAGTCGGGATCACTACACACCATCATTCCATAAACCCGCCCTTGTTCTAGGCAAGCGCCAGCTGAACCATCAGAAGCTCTGCAGGTGTTGTAAACAAACAAGCGAGGACAACAGCGAAAATGGCAGATCATGGAAATAAATGTAATGTTCCAGGCTGTGCAGGGGATGTGAAGTGCAGGGATGGGTTGGTGTCTTTATTCAGAAAGGCACGGAAAGCAAATAACGCGTTCTAATAAAATAACGCGAGCCACTAAAGGGACATGCTTAGCTCCTTGTTAGCTGTAGCCTGTTACAGTACATAAGATTTCACTTACCACATAAACAGAGTAAGAAGAGATGAGGATGATGGCGAATGATTTACAGATCCTGAGCACCACTGACAAGCGTCTGATCTTGTGAAATGTGTGGTAAGTACTGTTGCTCCATAATATAAACAGAGTTTGTGCATCGCGTCTCTTGAAAGTGAAACTATAACACGATCGACTGATCGTTCCAAAGCAGTTTCAATGCCTCGCGTATTAATAACGGCTCCCTGATGCCCGCGTTTTATATACAGTATAATTACCCGACGATATAACTGAGAGAGAAAGTATTTAAATATATATATATATCTCCCTGTGTCTCCTTCTTGCTGATGAGTGGCACTGTGAATGAAACAGCCAATCAGAGCAGAGCTCAACATTAAGCAGCACTGTGAAACAGCCAATCAGAGTAGAGCTCATTATTATTCATGACCCTGCCAAATAAGCCAATAACAGGCCGTTTCATTGTAGAAATTCTAGGGTTGTAAATGGACATGTAAAATCGTTTCTGGAGATTTGTTGCCCTTACCTAAGCCACATACCTTCGATGTTGATATCAGAGAACAATTTAAAATACCGTATCAATGCATTCTATGGCACCTTTAAATGATAGCAACAGTTAAAATAAATAAATAAAATAATACACTTTAAAAAATAATTTTACTTAATTAATTTCTGCATAACTGCACATTAATCTTTATTTCACTTTCCTTTGTCATCACTTAGTCACCCTTTAACAAATTAGGAATAATATAGAACTTAAATATATAGTTCTGAGTTGACCTCACCATTGTTTTATTGCATTGTTTAGTCAATGTTATCTGTTTTAATAGCCTTTTGATTGTGATGACATCATCTGAAAACAAATATTGGTTCAGATAAAGTCAAATATGAGTAAAACATTTATTTTATTTTGTTAGACTTTAAAGCTCATTGTGTTTAACATTTTCTTAAAAACAAGCCTGATTTGAGAAAAAAATATAAATTAAAGTAAGATTTTTTTATTTATTTTTATTTGTAACACAAGATTCACAGAATAATGTTTTTATTATTAATAACCTTAAATGCATTTATTCTCTGTTAAACGTCAAGAAAGCAGGGAATCATTGGCAGACTGGCTCATTAAAACAGCATGCACATCTTATAAAGTCAATACAGCATGTCAAGGCACACTACTCTCAATGCAATGCATTCAAGCAAAACAAAAAGTCAATTCAGTTCCAAAATACAATCTTCAGAGGTAATTCTTTTCTAAAATAAGCCATAAATACATATCTCAAATAACTTCAAACAGTATTCATACCTAAAACTATATTTCATATTCAAATTTAAAGGCAGGCATTTTTATATTCCGACTCAACTTAATCTGCATTAGCTGCAACTAACCAGTTCAATTAATAAAAATAAAAAAAATGAATAAATAAAATATGTATAATGTGTTTCTGATAAACAGAGTCAGGTAACAGCAGTCATGATTTATGCTAAACACACATTTCTTGTCAGCTTTAAATATAACTGTGCTATGCATATTTCTTATATGGATTATTAGAGCTTTTGAAACACATAAAGCATGCAAATTGCGAAACCGCTGAAATCACTGACATGCACTACCTGTGGCTCAAAAGCCCTTTGCTTTGAGTATAGATTCATACATTACTTTCAGACACAATTTTTAGCATTCACCACAGCACATTACTTAATAAACACAAAGTACCCAAATGTAATATTATAAACTCCCTTTTGATCGAATACCCTTGTTGTTGCCCCATTTGCAAGTTGTTCAAGACAGTTATTTATACCATTTACTTCATTTTAACACCAAATCCTGTATTTCACCCTACACTGAAATAACAGAAAAGGCTAAAACTGTAAAAAGGTAGCAAAGCAGCAGAGATGTCATAAAAGAGCATCACAGGTCAGTTTAAGATATAAATTCAACAATCATTTGAAGAGTGCAAATCCTTTGATCATTAAAGTGTAGCAAATCACATGCTTATTTCTCACTGGTCTCTACAAAAATATATGAGCTGTACAACAGTGTAAATCCCTGCTGAAACATGCTTTACAAATCATTCGGAAATGTTATGAAACATCAGTCAGAAGAGGCTAATTCAAATATCCCATTCCCGTGTGTACAGTTAAAACACATTCTTAAACATTTTGGTCAATTTTAGGAGGGAAACTTTGGTTGTCATTTAAAAAAATTACTTTGTTAATCTTCCTACGAATACTGCAATAGGCCCAATATAGTGTATCCCCACCTCTCCCTGTCTTCAGGTGTTTTTCTCTTCACAATACCCCACATTTATCACCTTGTAAAATGAAGTACTATTCAGTGGTGTTCACCTTTGCAGATAAGAAGTTGTTTATGTGAAACTGCAGATGCGAATATATGTAATACAATAAACCTGAGATCTCCAAGCTGCCAGTCACAGAGAAACACTCTGAACACAACCTCAGCCCAAAAATATCTTTCCATCCTATTAAAGTATAAATTGCCATGGGAATGTGCTTGCGTACAATGTAGAGGTTTTTAGGTCATTCATTGACTATGTCTTCCTTATTCTGTTCTCTAGGGGTCCTCTGTGCCACCCTAATGCTCTTTGTACGAGGTTCAGAAGTTTCATCGTCCTCTTTTTAATACAGGTTCTCTTTCTTTTTCACTCTGACTCTGTCTTAGTTTAAGATCCCACTCCCAGTCCTTTCTTCATATGCTCATAAACCACATAAGAGATGCTAACAGCAGGAATGACTTTGAGGAAATTGGGGGCAATGCCACGGTAAAGTCCAGGAATGCCTTCATGGGACACAATGTGCTTGAACTGGCCAACCATTGACAGCTGAGGAGCGCCATCTGATGAGGCTTTTAGGAAGAAAGGAAGAGTGAGGTTATAATAAAAAAAATTGTGTGAGTATTTTCATTGCTTCTTAAAGAATCACAAAATAAGCAGATTGATATGTAATAATAATTCTGTGATTCTGTTTCGTCTCGCTCACCCTGAGCCTGCATGCGTGTGCGGATTAGAGCCAGCGGGTAACTAGCCAGCTGCCCACATGTGCTGGATACAGTGCCACATCCAAGAAGCACCAGGATGCCCGGATCAGCCGAGCCCATGCAGTACCGCTGAAGCCAAGCGTTCTTTAGAGTCTGTTAAAAACAGACAGAAAGAGTAATATAGATAGATTTTACATCGATGTTTAAATATTTTCTCAAAATATACAATTTATATATTGTTAAAATAGATGTCAGACCATATTTGCATACATTTATTTTGATACATTTTAGTTAATTACATTTCCTCATATTTTGACAATTTTTAAGAAAATATTTTCAATCTAAAAATATTTATATTGTCCAAAACACACACACACACACACACACACACACACACACACACACACACACACACACACACACACACACACACACACACACACACACACACACACACACACACACACACACACACACACACACACACACACACACATCACACACACACACACACACACACACACACACACACACACACACACACACACACACACACACACACACACACACACACACACACACACAATTTTTTTTGTATTTACTCAAAATATATTTTAAAATTGCAAATGTATGTTTTGTAATATATTCTGGCATTTGAAGATCTACACAAATAAACTGTATATTCAATATATACTTTCTTTTTCAAAATAAGTTTCTTATGCTCACCATGGCTGTATTACAGTAATTTGATTAATAAATAAATAAACAATAATGTGAACAATAATGTGAACTATTACAGTTTTGTTCAACTTCTTATACAAATCTTTAATTGTCACACATTTTCTAAAATCTGACACTCAAACAGCAGAAGCACACACCAAATCTGCAAAACCAGACACTAATTCTCGGTCTTTGACTCAGTTTTCAATTTCATTAAACACTTTTGGCAAAACACAACACACAATTCTCTATGTAACTCACATAAATCTAACAGGAATTAATATGATGGCAAAGATGTTTGCAAATTTGCTGTTTGAGATGTGTTTGTGATATTTTGAATGCAGTGCTTCATTTGCAAGAGATGTGATGCATTTTGCATTTTGTGGGTGCAATTCTTGGATTTGTGTGTAAAGTTTAAAAAAAGAGGCAAAGTTTTGAAAATGTGTGTAAGCAGCTAAAAAAACTGTATTCCAATTTTATATTATTACTTTTTTATTTTTGTGTATTTTACAGTAATATACTGTAGTATATTACTTTAGTGTACTTTATTTAATTTCATTGAATTCAGTTTTACATGATCCTTCAAAAATTCATTCTAATTTGCTGCCTTGTGCTGCTTAATATTTTTGTGGAAACCATGGCACTTTTTCAGGATTTTTTTATGAATTTAAAAAACAGCATTTATTTAAAATATAAATCTTTTGTAACTTTATAACTGTATTTACTTTCACTTTTAATCAATTCAGTGTATCTTTGGCCAAATAAAATGATTGCTTTTTTTGCCACATGGGAAAGAATGAAATGGGGTTAACAGATTTGTCAAGACCATCACCTGAAAAGATCTGAGTTGTAGGAGGATACCATAGAACACAACAACATAAATACATAACATATTATTTAACCAACCATAGCAACTGAGAATGATTCACAAACATTTAAATGTGTTAAAATACACACACAGCCTACCTCATACACAGCCAGATCAATGCCAGCATACGGGATGATGCCAAGTGTGTTGGGCACATAGCCTTTGTAGAACGCGCGCACTCCTTCTTTACGCAGTATCTGTTTGGCACAGTCTGCCATGCCAGAATATTGTCCTGTCTTCCGCAGGGTCAGACGCGTCTTCAACACCTGGGAAGCAAGGAAGAATAGAGTAACAACATAGAGATTTTTAAAAATTAAGAGTATAGAGCTGTATATACGTTTGGAGGTCACTGGTAACTTCAAGCTGCAGCAGCTCCTTCCAGCATAAATAAAGGGAGGACTTGGCTTCCAAAATGTGATGCTGATCTGCCTCATGAAATACATTTTAGAAGCCAGAAAAGAAGCTTGTTTTCTGTATTTAAACCTACCAGGAATAGAAAGACAATTTGTATGTGTATTTGTCAACCAGACCCAGTTCATTTTTTACTCTTTTTTGGGCATTTAGAACAACGTGTGTTAACAGGCAAACAGCAATTTTGAACAACTTGTGTTAAACAACTTCCCCTGTTACATGACTCTCTGGTATTTGTACTTTACCTTAGCAGCTATGCACATTATTGAGATATCAGATACTTTACAGCAAGATTACTAAAGGAATGTTCCAGGTCCAGTACAAGAATTCATTTGATAATCCAAATCATCCAGATATCAATATCACTACATAACATGCATATAATATTTAAGTTTTGTAGGCATGCTTTTAAAAGTGTTTATTTTGTTATTTGTTGCCTCACCAATTGAAAGTGTCTTACTCTACCCATTTTTGTAAAAATGCAAACCAAAGTTGAAATTAGAAGAAACACAATGCACTTAGACATACTGTATCTGTTATGTATTATATTTACACTACCGTTCTACAAGTTACAAGTCTGTTAGATTTTTTTTATATTCTTTTATTTTAAATGTTTTTATGAAGTCCCTTGTGCTTAACAAGGCTGCTTTTATTTGATACAGTAAATAGAGTAAAACATTAATATTGTGAAATACTATTACAATTTGAAATAACTATTTTCTTTTTTTAAATGTAAAAAAGCAAAGCTGAATTTTCAGCAGTCATTACTCCAGTTTTCAGTGTCACATGCTCCTTCAAAAACATTTGTATTATTATTATTAATGTTGAAAACAGTTGTGTTGCTTAATATTTTATCAACACAATGTTTTGTTTTTCAGGATTCTTTGATGAATAGAAACTTCAAAATAACAGCATTTATTTTAAATAGAAACCTTTGTAACATTATAATTATGAGTTCTATATCTATCTATAATTATATTTAAAACAGCTTATTCAGAAGTTTCTATATCCATTTCTAACACAGATCTTTCTGTTTATATCCATCTACTTCATACAATATCTGTAGAAGTGCTTATGATAAAAAAGATGATAAGTACAGAACTAAGGCAACTGAATTCTTCAGGTCTTGTTTTTATAGTGCTATTTAGTAATGACTTCAATTTGTAGGTTACTTATAGAGCTGAAAAGAGAAAGTCTCTTCATGTCTCTCTCTTCCTCCTCCTCTCTCACCTCCATGGGGTAGATGATAGTCTGAGCTGTAGCTCCTGCCAGTGATCCAGCAATGAAGCGTTCCTGAACTCTTAGAGAGCCGCCCTCCTTACTGCCTTTGATCAGCCTTTTGATCTACACAAGACATTTATTTACATTTACATTTATGCATTTTGCAGACGCTTTTATCCAAAGCGACTTACAGAGCATTCAGGCTATACATTTTTTTGTCAGTACATGTGTTCCCTGGGAATCGAACCCACAACCTTTGCGCTGCTAACGCAATGCTCTACCACTGAGCCACAGGAACACTATTTATTATAGTTAACTTGCACCAGACAGTCTGTCACTCAGGCCTAGTTCAAAACAGTGGCTATTGGATTCTGGTTTGTTTACCTGCTCATAAGCCATGAATTTGATAGCTGACTCCGGCGCAATTTTGAGGACATTGATGCCGTTGCCTCTCCAAAGAGACCTCAATCCTCCTTCCTGCACCATTCCCCACAAACCACCAAACAAACTCACACCTCTGGAGCCATGGACCTGTTGAAAATCCACTCAGATCACAATCCTTTCATTATGAGTATTGTACTTTTCACAACAGAACTGCAAACGCAAGATTTATTTATTTCTGATGAGTTTATTTGATACAACAATAATTGATAGAAACAATAAAGCTTCAATCAAATAAAGAGTTGACCGAACCTGAAGGAAAACTTTAATACGGTCGAGAGGAGCAGTTCCCGTTCGCGATACGGCTCCTGCCATTGCCCCGGCCAAGAGCTGTCTCCACACCACACCTGAACGCCGCTCTTTCTCTGAGAACTCATCCGGTACAGTCAGCTGCTCTCCAATGTCCAACATCTGAAATGCATACATTATAGACTCAAACGACAGTTCAAGTTTACATTCCTAAATATCTATGAATATCAGGCCTACTATCTAATTTCTGAAAAGAGCTGGAAGTAGACCAGAGAGTGTTTCCAGTAGTGGGCGATGTCCTCCATGTTGTGCAAGGGGTTAAACAGGAAGTGGTCCCGCCACTCCTTCCAGTCAATGGTCATAGTGCCATCTCTGTCTATGCTGACACACAAAAGGAATATAAAAGAGTTAAAACAAGCTTTTTCTAAGCCCATTGAAACTATGTGTGACTCAACATGTGGGTGCTTCACCGCAACATCTCAAACTCTTTTGAAAGCACAGCCAGAGTGGGAGGTAAGCATGTACATGACATTGATTAAGCACTAAAAATAAATAAAAAACAGTGTTTGTGAAAAGCTGAAGGACTCTAACCTCTGCAGGATTCTGGAGGCCTGCTCTGTGGATACATTCAATCCAAGGCTGCGCAAGGAGAGCTGAATCTCTCCAACGTCTATGTGACCTAAAATCATAAAATTATCCAATGTTTATTGCGTACATGGGCAGCAAAGGATACACTATTGTTCATAAGTTTAGGGTCACAGCGTTTTTTTAATGTTTTTGAAAGACATCTCTTATGCTCAACATGGTTGCATTTACTGAATGTAAACATTGTAAAATATTATTACTATTTAAAACTGCTGCTGTAAAGTTTGTGAACTCTAGAATTTTCTATATTTCTGCATAAATATGACCCAAAACGTAATCAGAATTTCGCACAAGTCCTGAAAGTAGACAAAGAGAACCCAATCATTTTCTTTGTCATTTATTTATTCAGGAAAAATGATACATTATTGCATATCTGTGAGTGGCAAAAGTGTGTGAATCTCTTGGATTAGCAGTTAATTAAAAGGTGAAATTAGAGTCCATCTGTGCAGAGGTGTTTTCAGTCAGTGCAATGACTATCAAATGTCAGTACGTGACCTGTTTTATTCAAAGAACAGGGATTTGTTCAAAAGTCTGAGTCTGATAATGTTTGTGGAAGTGAATCGTATCACGAACAAATGAGATTACAGAGGACCTCGAAAAAAGAGTTGATGTTGCTCATCAGGCTAGAAAAGGTTACAAAATCATCTCTAAAGAGTATGGACTCCACAAATCCACAGTCAGACAGATTGTGTAAAAAAGGAGGAAAAGCAAGGCCACGGTTACCTTTCTGAGAAGTAATCGACCACCAAAGATCACTCCAAAGCAGAACGTGTAATAGTCTGCGAGGTTGCAACAGTTTCCAGGGTAACTAATAAGCAACTAAAGACCTTTCTTACATTGGCTAATGTTAATGTTCATGAGTCCACCATCAGGAGAACCCTGAGCAACCATGGTGTGCATGGCAGAGTTGCAAGAAGAAAGACACGGTTTTCCAAAAAGAAAAATACTTGCTTAAGATTATGTGGACAAGCCAGAGGACTATTGGAGAAAGGTTTAATGGATGGATGAAACCAAAATAGAACTTGTTGGTTTAAATGAGAAGCTATTATGTTATTAAGCTATTATAAAGAACACACTGCATTCCAGCATAAAAATCTTATCCCATCTGTGAAACATGGTGGTGGTAGTATCATGGCTTGGGCCCGTTTTGCTACATCTTGGCCAGGACAGCCTGCCATCATTGATGGAACAATGAATTCTGAATAATACCAGCAAATTCTAAAGGAAAACATCAGGTCATCTGTTTAAGAACAGAGTCTTAAGAGAACGTGGGTCATGCAGTAAGACACCAACCCCAAGCACACAAGTCATTCTCCCAAAGAATGGTTAAAGAAGAACAAAGTTACTGTTTTGAAATGGCAAAGAGTCAAAGTCCATACCTTAATCCAATTAAAATGTTGTGGAAGGACCTAAGCAAGCAGTTCATAGGAGGAAACCCACCAACATCACAGAGTTTAAGTGGTTCTGTAATAAGGAATGGGCTAAAACTCTGCAGGACTTATCAGCGTTTACAAGAAACTTTACCTTCAGTTACTACAGCAAACGGAGGTCACACCAGATACTGAAAGCAAAGATTCACATACTTTTGCAACGCACAGATATGTAACACTGGATCAATCGTGTAACTGTGATGGAAAGCTGAATTTTCAGCATCATTATATTAGTCCTCATTCATATAACTTTATCCTCCAGAAACCATTCTAATATGCGGATTTGCTGATAAAGAGACATTTACTATCAATGTTGAAAACAGTTGTGCTGCTTAATATTTTTTGTGGAAAACATTATACATTTTTTAGGTTTCAATGATGAATAAAAAGTTCAAAAGAACAGCATTTATTTTCATAACATTATAAAATTATAAATGTCTCTACTGTCCTTTTTGATCACTTCAATCATGCATCCTTGCTAAATAAAAAATATTAATTTCTCTAACAAAAGTAAACCTCCTGAGTCCTGACCGCAAACTTATAGTATAACATATACTACAAGACAGAGAAACACAAAGGTTCGTATTTATCTCACAAACACTTTGAAGCAATCATGAAAAGTGGAAATGTGAATTTTCGGGGAAGTATTGTGAGGTTACAGTTACAGTGATGTGTGTGGTAAGATTGTAATGTGAGAAAAGATTATCCAGACCATCGTTGTTGTGGTCCAGGCTGTGGAACATGAGTCTGAGTTCTTTCTCGTGCGTGCGCAGATACTGTGTGAACTCCACAAAGTCCAGCTGGCCGTCATGATTGGTGTCACTCACACGTACAATCTAAAGGGTGGAGGAAGTGAAAAGTGTACATTTAAGGGCACGAATGTGAGGGTTGTTATAGTGAACTTTATTTAACTGTAGTCATGCCTATGTAGAATGAGGAACAAATAGAAACTCACAGAAAACAAAAAGAAGAGAGGAGGCATTGCTCTAAGCTTACAGATGCAAGGTTTCTGTTTGTGTGCAAAGCCCTGCCAGCAGTCTGGCGACTCCAATCGCAAGCACATTGTGAACTAGAGCTAATCTCTCCTCTTGCATCACAGCACATGACTAACAGTCACACAACCCAACAGCACAGACATCCCACTGGCACACAGTGTCGCTCTCTCCAAGGAAACTTGGAGTCTCCATGTTACATTCATAATGGCACTTTCATGGTTTCATCTTAGCATCCTTAGCTACCTGCTGAAGCAATCGTCACAACACAACATATGCACTGTCTTGTAATAAGTCACTTTGGCAAGTAGAAGTCTGTTTGCAAAACTGAAAATGTAAATGTTGTTAATCTGTTTTTTTGTGTGCTAAAGTGCTGCAAGTAAAATAAAAATGTCAGCTAAATTGCATTATAGAATAATGCATAGAATAAGATATGGTCTCAATCGTCATACTGTGTGAGACCTTACAAAGATGGTTTGGAACATACAGCTATACAGACTATACAAAAGATTATCAGCAGGCTAAATAGATTTTAGATCAAGCACACTTGCTGTCCATCAGTAGCACTTACAGTCCTCCACTCAAGCAGCTTATACCAGTGGTGCAGATTTATTTCTGCAGTTTGATTGCATCACCCGTGACATCACTTTCTAAAATAGTAGGGGAGAGTATGCGTTTGCAACACATTTTGTTCCAACATTTGTATCTCAGTGTTATTTTGCGCTATATGCCTCAAATTTTGATATAACAATCCCATATCCATAGTTAAATAGTAAAGTTTTTGAAATAAATGTAGGCCTATACGTTAATATTAAATACAAATGATACTGTGTTAGACCTTCCACAAAACCAATAGTGAGGTTGTAATACTAACAGAAAACATGGATGTTTGTGCTTCAGTTTATTTTAGTAATCAAATTTACTATGTGAATCAAATTTACAACCACAAATAATTGTTGTTATGTATGCTAATAACCTCTAAAAACATAACAGACAGTGCTGTTTTATTTTGTTTTATTATAAATTAGCATGTTTTATTTTGTGCAATATGCAGTCCAGTAGAGATACAAGTGTTACAATTGCATATCTTCATCTGGACAGCTATAGCCTAATACTTGAACTTGAACATGTATAAAACAACATTATTGGTAACACTTTAGTATAGAGACCAATTCTCACTATTAACAAGTTGTTTATTAGCATGCCTATTATTAACATATTGGCTGTTTATTAGCATTTATAAAGCATATATTCTGCATGACCACATTCTACATCCCTAATTCTACACAATACCTAATCTTAACAACTACTTTACTAACTATTAATAAGCAGCAAAATAGAAGATTATTGAGGAAAAAGTCGTAGTTAATGGTTTGATAATAGCGAGAACTGGACCTTAAAATACAATGTGTGACCGCATTATTTTATCACATTAACAAAAGAACCTGCTGATAGTTTAACTTTAATTAACATACTCAGGTAAGTAAGTTATAAAAGCAGATGTAGAATAATTACACATGTATAGTGAAGGATGGAGTTATGATTAACTCATTGGCTAAACCAATGGTTCTCAAACTTTTCGACTCAAAGGCCCCAGAGTCCAACACAATCTCCGAGTGAGGCCCTTTAGGATAATTATGACAAAGCAGCTTGTTTTTGTTTGGTTCATATATTGCAATAATACAAGTATTTCATTTAATATATTGATGGTATATAAGATGATATATTTTTCAGTTTTCAGAACAAACCACTGGGTTAGACCGCTGACCTCACATCTCACCCTGCGCTACAGCACTTTCCAGTCTCCCTACCCAAGCAACGAAATTAGTCTGCAGGTCAATATAGCAGCGTGGAAAGAGAAGTCTAACTCTTAAATAAATTACACGGGATCATTTGGCCTTGGTCGTAGACACGGCAGTATTCTACTGGGTAAGTTTCACTCTTGCTTAAGAGTAGGCTAAGCATGACAAAAACGTATAAAGTTCACGTTATGTGGTCTTACATTAGACCTGATATGTTGGGGATTTCACATGTCCGCAATTCACCGCACCTTACAGCTCATCTCCCAGGAAATAACATGTTTATGGTGAACAGCTATTAATTTCCCCAGCGACCCACCTCGTCCACCTCACTGCGAACGACCCCCCAGGCGGTCAATCCGGTGCGCAGCTCATTCACATCGATCCTCCCGTCTTTATTTAGATCCAGCTGATCGAACAGCTCGGCCCATCGTTTCTCCCGCTCTGGATCGGACACCCCGTTATCTTGACAGCGAGCCCATGTCCAACACGAAGGGAACCGACTCCTCGCTTCGCCCATATGAAACAGGTCTCGGTGAATACAGGGCAGATTTGTTCTCGAGAGTCAGATCAGGCAGAGCTGTATAAGGTAGAAGAACTGCATCCTAACGTTACCTCCTAAGGATTTGTGGATTGAGGTAAATGTAAAAATATAAAAACTGCTTTATCTTGATATATAGCTTCGTTCACCTGTCAGAGTCTTGCCACAAATCCGCGTTTAAACGGGCGCACCGGCGTTGCTCCACTGTAGCCCGTGCCGATTACGGTTGAGTTAATCCAGGAAGTATTAAACCTCTGCCCCTCTGGCTAGAATAATAATCCCCGTGTCTGTTCCTTCAGTTCTTTTAAACCCAGCTCCATCAGCTCATTCCTATAAAATTGTCCAGTTGTGGGATCAGATCACACGAAGAGGAAGCGCCGCTTGCACCGGTTACCGCATCGTAGCGCGACGGAGATCTCCGCGTCCAAACGCTCAGTTATCGCTCGCACTAGGTTTACGAGTCGCGTCTTTTGCTCATTGTATCATGGTGTGCAGGATGAG
Organism: Ptychobarbus kaznakovi; assembly: GCA_027422405.1. Lineage (NCBI taxonomy): Eukaryota > Metazoa > Chordata > Actinopteri > Cypriniformes > Cyprinidae > Ptychobarbus > Ptychobarbus kaznakovi. The sequence continues at coordinate 9,543,272 of CM049807.1, read as the reverse complement.
TGCCGTGGCCGCTGCACAGATCTGAAGGGAAGGGCTGGGTGTCCCAACTCTATTAAAGCGCCCTGAGGAGCGATATCGTGTCATGGATTGCCTACAGTATTTACGAGCAGTGTGCAAATTATTCACTGGCTTTTACGTCTGGGTTTTTATGGTTCTTGTACCCCTCGTACATTTCTCGAACGGTCAGTTTAGATGTTTCTGATATTTAAAGCTATAATAAAGTCATGTATAATTGCAACAGGCTATCTTGTTTTACCGGATGATTGGTTTCCTAACGAAAAGCGCTTAGGTTGCTATAGTAACCTCCTCGAGGTGAAAGCGGCCTGCTGAACGCGCCGAGATTACTAACTTTCGATCTTTATTAGGCTACTTTTATGATTTTCTAAAACCTTGTATTGTAAACAGTTACAACGCTAAAATATTATACCTGTATCAAGTATAGGCAAAAAAGCCCCCTTCACATCCATCCCTTGGTTGACTGACAAAAATATCCCAATATATAAAAGTGTCAGCACACTTATTATAATACAACCGCCTATTGAATTTTATTTTTTACTTTACTAGAAAACAGAGGTAAGCTGTCAGCGTATGGTTATATTTTTTTCTGTAGTAAAACCATGGTTAATTTTGTAGTTACTGTGATTTTACTACAAAAACATTAAACTCTGATTCTTGTGTAGTGACGCCATGGTTAATTTAATTTAGTTACCATGGTTTTACTGTAAATGCTATAGTAAAACCATGGTTACTTTTGTGGTTACTATGGTTTTACTATATAAAACCAGTTAAACCATGGTTACTGTAGTAAAAGCATGGTTATTTTCTTATAAGGGAAAACCTTTGTTGTGTCCCAAATACTATTGTTCTTTCGATTAACACTTGCTTACTAAAATTAACCATAGTTTCACTACAAATTAAACCAAAAAAACATGGTTACCATAGTTAACAAATTAACCATGGTTTTGCTACACTAACCATAGTTTATTCATGGTACTTGTAGTAAAACTGTGGTTATACAAATTGTAATCAATACGCCAAAAAACCTGGTTGCTACACTTACTATAGTAAAACCATGGTTCGTTTTTGTAAGGGAACTGAGCACATCATCCAAGGTATATCAAGTTAAATCTAATGACATCAGTCAAAAAAACTGCAACCAAGTGTGTTTTCATGCACAGAACAATTAGACCTACAGTTCTTTATTTATTGTCTTTTATCAGGCAAACGGTTTAAATGCACAACACTTTGCTGAATAGGGTGCGCTTCGGGTGCAGGTGACGTACACCCTCTGTAGTGTGATGCCGTGGGATGAATGGAAACTACTGAGTCAACACTTGCAGGATAGTGCGAGATTAGAGGGAACCATTGAAGGATTTTGTTATGACGATAAAGATGTCTTATGGGCTGCGTGTGAAGGTCAACATCAAACAAAGAAACGGATTGACATAAAATGAGTTTAATTACATGTATTGATGTTATGGAATTTGTGTTAATATACAGTTTTTTTTCTTATAAATGGTGAATATATTTACAGATAAATATGTATGCATGACAGTTGCATGTGTTCAATTACTTATCATATGTGCAACATAGAAAAAAGGGTCTTTACCTGATCCTCTTAAATCTCTGTCATAATTAACAGTGCAGTGTGAATGGCAAGGAGTCAATAGCTCTGCTTGTATTGCAGCTCTATTCATTTACAGTATAGTTCAGGCCACTAGACTACAATAGCCTACTCATGGTTTAAAAAAAAACACGTCAGAGAACTGAACTTCACATCTTTGGCAAGAGCGACGAACCTGTCACTAGCAGCAGTGATACGAAACAAAAGAGGGTGGTTATTTTTGTGCTGTGCATACTAAGCTCTCGTTTACAAACGTTTATTTGATTGCTGTTGAAAGGAGAAAGTACAAAGGTAGACAATCCCAGACGGTAATTCTTGGCACAGCCCTGTTTGTGCACAGCCAAACAGGTTTTCTGGCTATGAAAAATGATTTCTCTCAATAACACTCTCGACTCCCACATAAAACCATCTAAAGGACTTTATTCTCTTATCCAGTATTTTCTGATGCTTCCACCATCACTGCCATCTAAGACAGAGCTTTCCACACTTCAGTTGTGGAAAGCTGAAAAAAAGGTCACATTAATAGACAGAGAGACAAGAAACATGAAGTGTCCCAAGCATGCAGAGGTTATTTTGTCTGTTCGTTTTAGCATGTATCCAGTGAAACCTCCTCTGGCACTGAATATCCCCCGAGACACACACAGACTGAACAAACACAGAGCATATCAGTATTCATAAATGTGTGTTAATCATTCATAGTCAATTTATGTATCTTATCATGATAGTTATAAAATGAATTTGCTTCCAGCTCAATCCTTTTTTAGCAAACAAATGTAAAGTTAATGTTTACTAAAATGGTCCAGGGCTAATTTCCTGGTACAAGTAAGCCATTTACGTAATTTATATTTCTTAAATATTGTTAATATGTAACAGTTCATGGATCCTGAGAGCTGTGTTTAAAATTATTGCTTAACAATAGCTTTATGGCAGAGACAAATTGCTGTTGTTTACTGTGGTCAAAATGATGTCACTGCCACACATCCCTGGCCACATTCAAAACAGGATGAAATGAAAATAATGACTTTGCATGCCTCACATCCACTTCTCAGGGCACATGGATCAGTTTGCTGCTTCAGAATGCACGAAATTAGACAAATAGTTTAAAACCAAACTAAAAGTGGTTATCAACAACCAGTACATTTCTGCACTTGAGAATGTGCGTTTCATTTTTTTTCTAGGATAGTAATAGTTATTACACAAAAGGCCACAAGGGGGATCCAAATGTTCAATTTCCTCAATCGACGTAAAAGCTCAGAGGATAGACAGTATTGACATTGTGACATTGAAAAAAAGCTTAAGCAATTTCCATCAACTAACCAAGTATAATGTCACAGCTTATCAAAATATTTGATTTATTATTAAAAGTTTGAAGTCAGTTTTTTGAAGAATAAATTAATACTTTACAAATACCAATACATTAAATTGATAAACAAAGTGCCAATAAAGACATTCCTAATGATGCAAAAGATTTCTATTTCAAGTAGGCCTAATTGTTGTTCTTTGAACTTTCTATTCATCAACAAATCCTGAAAATATATCACGGTTTCCACAAAATATTAAACAGTACAATTTTCAACATTGATGATAATAAAAAACTCTTTCTTGAGCAGAAAATCAGTATATTAGAATGATTTCTGAAGGATCATGTGACACTGAATACTGGATAATGATGCTGGAAATTCAGTTTTGCCATCACAGGAATAAAATATGTTTGATTATATATTAAAATAGACAAGCAATCAAACAATATTACTCAATATTACTTCTGGTTTTAATGTAGTTTTTTGATCAGATAAATGCAACATTGGCAAGCATAAGAGGACTTCTGTCTTTCAAAAGTATTACTTTTTTTGTACTGACCTCAAAGTAAATATAATATGTTTAATGTTAATTGCCAGTATTTTTATTGAAGATGCCTGCCAACTTGTGGTTGATAATATTCAACACAGATCCTTTGAGGACATAAACAGTAATACAACTTGATTTTCATCTGCTTTTAGTAAGACCGTGGAAACTGTAGAAGTTAAAATCAATGGTGTGTATTTGAAGACATAAAACACAGGGAACACACTACATAAACAACCATTTTATAGCATAAAGTGTGGCTAATGGACCAGAGAGCAATGGAAAAGATAATGAATTGAGAAGAGAAAAAAAACCCTCTTGATTATCAACAGCGTGTTGCGCAGTGGCCTCAGCATGGGGTTCATCATCAGACTGGATGGAGAAGTTCTGCCTTTCATCCAAAGTGTTCTCTGAGGGGAGAGAGAAGATGAAACATGCCTAAGGGAGCCTGTGAGGCTGGTCTAATCTGGAGCATCAGTGAGGAAATTGAGGCCTGCTGATTACCATGCTGCTGCCTCTCTCTCATTATCTCCCTCCTCATTTAACAGCCCTCGGCCCTCAAAGCTCCTCAGCGTGAGTGGGTGAGATACTGTTTCAACTGCAGGCTCTCCACGCTCTCTGTTCTCACAGCCCTCACTTTTTATTATGCCAAGTGCACCCATAAAAGCTCAAATAGAGATCCAGTGCTTCTGGGTTACAAGTTTTGGCGATTGAGAAAGCCACTTGATTCTATGTTTTTCATGGGGTAAAAGTGCGACTCTGAGACATAGAGACACGTAGCCTATGTGTATTATAATATCAGTAAAGTGTCTAAAAATGACCAGAAGGTGGCGGTAAGGAACTGGAATTTCCTCACTTGGATGCGTCCGCTGTGGATTTCATTTATGAAAGGGAGGGCCAAGCACGAGACAAACCATTAAGTTGACTTATGACCTTCATTATTGACTTTATTATTTTGCATACTGCTCCTGCGATCCATCAGCAACGCTTGGCATCTGGCTTTGCTGCGTCTCCTGAAGTTACAATGGCTGTTTGGTACAAGACCACACAGGATTTACATCTCTGACCCAAATCTACCACAGTCCAGTGCCTCAGGCAGGCACAGATGCTCCAAGATGCCCATCCGGAACGCACGCCAAAAGCTCGGGGAGAGATAGAGAGGAAAAGAGAGGGAACGAGAGGATGAAAGGGGTGGGAGTATGTGTGCTGGCCATGACAAACAGGTGGTACCTTGGCTGTCAGGTAGTAGTGCCGTGTCTCCAGTCTGTTTAGTTTGGACTGCAGCCAGTTTAAATTCTCCTTTAGTGAGGTGTCCAAATAATAGGTACATAAAAACAGGAAGAACAAAATTTAATATCATGAAAGCCAGCAAGAACACATGTCGGTCGAAATCTGAGAAAACTTGTCTACATCATTCCCTTACTAATCTTAATAGAATACAGTAATTCCATTTCTTTATCCAGCTTTAGCTTCACACTTCACAAATCACAGCTTGCACTATATGTGACCCATCCCAGCGAGGGATCAATAGCTAATTCACTTCCAGTCTTTGGAAATGTTTAATCTATAGCCAACTATAAATCAAACCTGACCGAGAGACATCACATTTATAAAGTGGCCGAGTGCTTTTCATCATGCATGGCATTGTGTTAATGCAAAAGATCATACTGAGCTATGATGTGAATGAGTGGTGTCACCAACACTGAATGTTTGTGACATTTCTTCGGGTTAGAAACGGAGTCTTTGTGAAAGCATAACCAACACAAACAGACTGTGGTTAGCGGGGTGTTGTCAGGGTTGACGAAGCTCACAATCAGATTGGCTTGTGCCTGGTGGATGTGTTTTTTAATGCTGCAGTGGCTTATTCATTGTCAGTAAGATGAATATCCTTTTCAGTGGCTTATTATTTTCTCTTTTAAGAATGGGTAAGAAAAACAACAACATAGAAACCCAAATTTATAACAGCACCACAGTAGTAATTATATTTCCTTTCTGAGTAGGGATCTATGTTCCTGTGCCAAGAAAGCAATTTCCAAGGCTTTCTCGGGGTGAATCTTCAACGTTGTGTTTCATCAGGTATAACCAGTTACAAATTGATTGATGGCTTGAGTGTTTCGATTTAGTTTTTAGCAGCTTGTTTTGTCCTACATCATAAAACTAGGCAAATATATCAAATATTCAGTATATCCACCACCCCATGATGACGCTGTAGCTATATCACTGTGTGCAATGTCGAGAAAAATCGTGGATGCAAGGTGCAGCCACATTAGTGTGAAATTAGACAGAAAGGTTAATTGTCTATTGTCAATAGTGTAGTGATGTATGAAGCACAGATCAGTTTACTTTTAAACCAAGTGACCTTGTGGTGGAGAAATCTGCATTGGACATTTTTTTTTTTACTTGTGCTCTTTTTTACTCTTCTGAACAACAATAAATGTGTCTGCACATTCACACTCATATAGATCATATACTAACCAGTGATACTTTCTTGTTTCTAGTATCACACTGCAGACTCACTTTCTGTTCCATACAAATCCAACTGGCATATTGCGTCTTAGTTATCAAGTGTAGTGAAAATGACCTCAGAGGATTTTTATTTATTTATTTATTATATTGTCACATAAACTACTTTTTTTGTTGTGCAAGTCTTGATCACATTGTTGGGGTTTATTTCGCACAACTGGCCATTGTACATTATCCCTTACATAATGTATTCATATAGGATTGCAGAGATGTTTCTCCGGGTTGGACTCAGGCCCAAAATAAATAGCACAATGAAGACTAATAAGAGAGCTTACTGTGAATCTATCAGACCGCAGCCCTGTAAGATTTAGATGTGGGAGAGATGAGGTAGCGCGTTTATATCTGTTTAGTGTACGAAGTCTTGCCCTCTCTCTTTTTATTGAATCCTGCCTGTGGACATAAATACATAATTAGACTGCAATGCTTAGAAACATTTAGTATAATGAGCTGGAATGGCATGGTTCAATATGCACTTTATGATCAATTCAGATCTTTTTTTAGGTTTTATTTGTAGGTCTCTTATATAAAATCAGTCTTTTGTTCAAGCCCCAAGTCTTTTATTTCTCTCATTTGTTTTCACCCCTTTGAGCATCTTCATCTGGAAATCTAACACAGTATTATCATGATCACACTGCACCTTATAAAGTACAGTAGAGACTGGAAATAAAATGTATTGAGATCTAAACCCTAAATACTCAGGCTTTTTTCCAACAAGAGAGAAGCGGCAAACATGTAATTTTCTCTCAAGGAGATAAATACTTGCTTTCCAGCATTCAGGGTCCTTCTCCCCCGCTACACATGCCACAGAGGCTTTAATTTCCCCGGTAATGATAGGGAAAGGTGACGCACAAGCAGTGAAGTTCCTGACAGAAGCGTTTGTGAAGATATTCAGTTTGAGGCTAATTGTCTGTAGGTAAACACCTGCAGGAGCTCTTCAAGACTGGTTAATCATGCTAAGCGCTTCTGAAACTGAGAAAAGGACTGAGGTAATGTTATCTATAACGAGACATCATAGCTTGAGATTTTGATATTGTTGTTGTTGAAGTACAGGTGCATCTCAATAAATTAGAATGTCGTGGAAAAGTTCATTTATTTCAGTAATTCAACTCAAATTGTGAAACTCGTGTATTAAATCAATTCAATGCACACAGACTGAAGTAGTTTAAGTCTTTGGTTCTTTTAATTGTGATGATTTTGGCTCACATTTAACACAAACCCAACAAATCTCAACAAATTAGAATACTTCATAAGACCAATAAAAATGTTTTTTAATGAATTGTTGGCCTTCTGGAAAGTTTGTTCATTTACTGTATATGTACTCAATACTTGGTAGGGGCTCCTTTTGCTTTAATTACTGCCTCAATTCGGCGTGGCATGGAGGTGATCAGTTTGTGGCACTGCTGAGGTGGTATGGAAGCCCAGGTTTCTTTGACAGTGGCCTTCAGCTCATCTGCATTTTTTGGTCTCTTGTTTCTCATTTTCTTCTTGACATTAATTAAGGTTCAGGTCTGGTGAGTTTGCTGGCCAGTCAAGCATTTAATCAACTTTTGGTGCTTTTGGCAGTGTGGGCAGGTGCCAAATCCTGCTGGAAAATGAAATCAGCATCTTTAAAAAGCTGGTCAGCAGAAGGAAGCATGAAGTGCTCCAAAATTTCTTGGTAAACGGGTGCAGTGACGTTGGTTTTCAAAAAACACAATGGACCAACACCAGCAGATGACATTGCACCCCAAATCATCACAGACTGTGGAAACTTAACACTGGACTTCAAGCAACTTGGGCTATGAGCTTCTCCACCCTTCCTCCAGACTCTAGGACCTTGGTTTCCAAATTAAATACAAAACTTGCTCTCATCTGAAAAGAGGACTTTGGACCACTGGGCAACAGTCCAGTTCTTCTTCTCCTTAGCCCAGGTAAGACGCCTCTGACGACAACTGTAGCCAAATTCCTTGACACGTCTGTGTGTGGTGGCTCTTGATGCCTTGACCCCAGCCTCAGTCCATTCCTTGTGAAGTTCACCCAAATTCTTGAATCGATTTTGCTTGACAATCCTCATAAGGCTGCGGTTCTCTCGGTTGGTTGTGCATCTTTTTCTTCCACACTTTTTCCTTCCACTCAACTTTCTGTTAACATGCTTGGATACAGCACTCTGTGAACAGCCAGCTTCTTTGGCAATGAATGTTTGTGGCTTACCCTCCTTGTGAAGGGTGTCAATGATTGTCTTCTGGACAACTGTCAGATCAGCAGTCTTCCCCATGATTGTGTAGCCTAGTGAACCAAACTGAGAGACCATTTTGAAGGCTCAGGAAACCTTTGCAGGTGTTTTGAGTTGATTAGCTGATTGGCATGTCACCATATTCTAATTTGTTGAGATACTGAATTGGTGAGTTTTTGTTAAATGTGAGCCAAAATCATCTCAATTAAAAGAACCAAAGACTTAAACTACTTCAGTCTGTGTGCATTGAATTGATTTAATACATGAGTTTCACAATTTGAGTTGAATTACTGAAATAAATGAACTTTTCCACGACATTCTAATTTATTGAGATGCACCAGTATATATGTTTTTTTATTAGACAAATACTTTGTCTTGAAAATATAAGATATACATAATTTAAAAGAGATACTGAAAAACTGAATTTTGACTTTTGAGTTGAGTTTGACTTATTTTTTTATTGCTGTAAAATTACATATAGTGTCTACACTGACTAAATTATTATAATTACTATTCATTTACAGGTGTTGTACTGGAAGATATACAATGCTTAAATTAATTATTTAATTTTCCTACCCGTATAGGCTATACTCTAATCATGAACATTCGTAACTATTTTACATTGTGGTGAATTGGTGCTGAATTCATATGAAATTATAATCTCATTTGTATGTTTTGTATAATCTGCTTCTGTCTCGCTGGCGATTAGATTTAGGCGTGGACCTTCAGGCATACTTTTTATAATGTTTTCATAATTCATATTTAAAAGTAGGAATTCACCAATATTTCACCGAAAGGTAAAATTGTTGCATTTTTTGTATTTTATTGGGTTAGGTTTTGTGTTCCAGTTGTTCAGCAGCACACCTTTTAAAGTTAAAACCTAGATAGTTTAGAAAGTAAGATTTGACAAAACACCAGTCAAAAAGATTGGTGTTATGTTAAATACAGGCCACATCTTTTATATTTTACTGCACCACTTCACTGAAATGAAGTGCCACTGTATTTGCACAAATAGCTTTAGACCAATTTAGAGGCTTTTATTGATTAAGATCATGATTTTCATAAAAACCCTTTGTTTATTCGTGTGAAGATCCCTATCTTATCTCTGTGATTAAACACCTGCTATATTTCTACCTACTCTGCCCATACACCTGTATTTTAAAGCAGTGAGCAGTTCTTATCTTTTGACCGCAAGACAAATTGTTGTTCCCTCAGGAGTGAAGAGAGTGCAGCCCCTCTGAAGGAATTAGTTTCTTATGCACATCTTCCAGACATCACAAAATGTTTCCTTTGTGCGGCGCTCATGTGCTGCGCTTTATGTTGCAATGACCCCTGCAAGCTGCCAGCGGGATGAATTATGACTGCGTGCCTGTGACGGATGCCCGCACCGTGTTGTGATGCAGGTCTCTGGTGCGTATGCAGACATGGGGATGACCGAGTGACTGTTCATCATCAGCGCAGACAGAAGTAACAGCCCTGCAGGCCTGCCAGGATCGCAGTCTCAATTTCTCTCTCTCTTCGCCATGGACTCTGTTGCCATGATAATGAATACAAATCTATCATCCGACTGTGTGCGATTGTGCCTTAGTGTATTGCTCAAAATTGCAGAAGCTTTGTGTCAGAGCAGCACAGTCTCTTGAAATGTTTCCAATCGTCTTTTCAAAAACTGTTTTTGTGTTCGCACAGTTTAAAGAATGACCTGCTTTTTGTCCCCTCTCTCGCCTCTCGTGTGGTGCTCAGTCACTATGAAACCATCTTATGAATGTTTATTGTTTTCTGGCTTTACTCTCACCCAGTGCCAAGTTGAAATGATGGCTCCACTTTTAGACAGTCCCTTGTTGTTGACATATGTTTCTATATGGGGTGGCCGAGAGGATTTGCGTGTATAATTCACAGGAGGCTCAAATTCCTCGAGCCCTGTACCTTCATTGCAGTTGAAACCCAGTCACAGCACATAGACTGTGTGCTCTCATTGTGTTGAGACCGTAGAACTCAGATTATATCTTTGTGCAGCAAAGTTTATAGACTTTGTGATGTTTCCTCTAAGTTTAAACATGTTTTTAAACACAGTAAACTCTGATGGTATTTATGTTCTTTCTATATTGTCTGTGTTCAGCTACTTACAAGTGGCACAACAGAAAAGTGTCTACTGACAGCTTTTCGACACTGTCTGAGATATGGAGGCGTGTGATGACAAGACAAAGTGTTTCCGACCTGCATTCATCTCTCTTCCAAGTGTCTAATGCTCACGGGATGATAGCAGCATTGACCTGGGAAATGCGGGTGAAAGCAGAGGTAACAAAGGACCTGGAGATTGCCAGAGAGAACATAAATTATATAATAACTAGTGGAGAGTTTATAAAACTAAAAGATATGAAGGAAGATAATGTGTGTGCTGTGTTTGGAAGAGAAAATGTGTTTATTTTAAATGTATGACTGTTTCATTCTTTTCCCTCTATTATGAATGAGGATACAGTTAACATTCATTTAGGCACTAGCAAAGGCTCAGATCTACTAAACATTGTTTATGAGGTTTTATATTAAAGCGTAGCTGGTATTTATTAAAAACATTGCTGTACAGCACACATGCATGCTTACTGTAGCAGTTAAAATTTACAGTAATTATGAAACGTGCTTGTGGTGCATTCTTTTAATTAAGCAAAAATGATATTGTACAGTATATATTATGGCATGACAAGTAATAAATTGCATAATACAGATAAAAAACTAAGAAAATAAAACAAAAAGCAAATAATAAAAAAATACCTACTTACACTTTTTAAAGCCATTTTAATAACTTTAATGGACATTAGTCAAGGTTTATTTTGTACAAAATCTATTCTAAAGGCTTTTTTTTAGAGGCTTTGACTTATTTCTTTTGACTTTATCTGGTTTTTACAAATGCATTCTGGGAATTGCTTCTGAGCAAACATTTCTGCTGTGATTTTGAAACCTTAAAGATGTGATGAAACAAAAGTAGCAACAGATCTTTTGGTCCATATTGTGACATACATCAAGTGCAAGGCAAGACTTGTTCTATGACATGGTTGTTGATTGGATTTTGAGGTTTGGGCATAGCGCCAGAAAATGAATGTGTGCTAGCAGTCAAAAATGAGTAAAATGGATGTAATTTTATGCTGAGTCTAAAAATTGAAAAAAATCTTGCTTGTGTACGAACTACAAAGATTAACTTAGGGAATACAAGAGAATCAAATTGACAATAATAATTAACAATGGAGTATACAGAAATAAAAAGACTGAACTGCATATATATATATATATATATATATAGAATTCTTTTTTTTTGATGTATCTGTTTGTAAGCTAGACAAACACTATTTGTAACAAAGAGACGAATGAATTTCAGTAAGTTCACTAAGTAGTGTAAGATTCATATATTCCTGACTGGCAGAGAACAGTCTCTTGAGAGTGCAGTGGAGCATCTTGCGCTGCTGATTACAGTGGAGTCTTCAATCAGATCAGAAAGCTGCTCCAATCAGTTTCCCTCGTCCTGCCTTTAGACAAATCCAATTACTGGAGTCACACTCTGATTGGCTGCCGACCCCACTGTCCGGCACAATGCACTGGTTTAAAGACTCACAGCTATATGTCGTTCTGATGTAAAACAGCATGCGGCATAAACATAATATTGTTTGGGTAGGGCCATTGTGGTGGTAATTGGTTGAAGATTGTGATTCCCTCTTGCTAATAGCTGTAGTTCTCTAATGGCTTGCTGCTGGGAGGTAAAGAGAAGCTCTTGTTCACAGTGTAGGAATAGCTCTGCACAGAACCCCAAAACATATGGGTTCATTCATTAAATCCTGTGCTCTCTTTGCACTCAAGGAACCTAATAATAGCACACGGTTCCTCAAGAGCTCCTTTATTTAGTCTCAAAATTCAAAGCTTTGTCTTTTGAGGAGTTCAATATGCTTGTATATCCTTTGTAGAGTCATGACAGTTTCCCTGGTGATCCACCTCTTAGATTCTCCAGACCATTTTTAGCTACATGCACACAGTGCCTGAGGAGGAACACTGTGCTGTGCAGAGTAATGTTGACTCTGTCTTTGTCTGCGTGGGTCACATTGGTCAGTGAGCCGGTTCGCTGGCTCTAGGGTTTTCCTTTGACACTGTGGCTTCCAAACCACTGGCACCATGAACATAGAAGTCATTTTTGAAAATATTTTTTTAAAGGGATAGTTCACCCAAAATAAATTTTGTTTTTCACTCTCATGTTATTCCAAACCTGTATGACTTTTTGAATAATATCTTATTTTGTGTTCTATACAAATTTGGAACAACGTGAGGATGAGTGGATGTTTAGTAAATTAACTCACAAAACATGCATTTAAAAGACAACAACAGATTCCCAAGTATCATTTCACATCTTGTTTATTGACCTTCTGTGGTTTACATGTGTTGACTGACACGTCTAATAATGAACAAGATGAACAGTACATATTTGCACAACTCATAGTTTCGTTTTAGTGCAGGAGGGGCCATAGTTCTCATTCATTGTCCGGCGAGTCGAAGAGATAAAACCCACCGACAGCAATGAATGTGAATCAGGACCCAGAGCTGTGACAGTAGATGCAGAATACAGTTTCTTGCTTGACTGATCAGCTGGGACAGCTTCAGAGCAGCCATCTTGGCCAGCTCAGCAACAAAATGGACTCACATGTATTCGCTGGCATTCTGAAGGTCCGTGTGGCCGGAGTACGTTCGAGAGGCAGGGTACACTCAACACTCGATGGTTTCTCTCCCTTGTAAACTCACCGACAGCGTTGAATGTTCACTGTGACTCGCCTGGGACGGACACACACTTCAGATACTGCTGGAATTGTGTGGTTTTGGACATGCACACCAAAAACTGACATCAACACATTTATGTACCCCATGTGATATTGTTAAGATTCCTGCCCCAACTAGTTTTCATTATGTTAGCTACATTATGATCAATAAATCAATGACCCATGCCATAAAGCAAAAATAATATTGCAGACACATATATAAAAGAAGAAAAATATTTAAACAACTGTATTGATACAAATGTATTAGTCAATTAAGTATTAGTCAATTTTTCTCCCATATTTTTGGCCATTAACATTTTTAATCTAAATGATAAATGTGTGTATATTTTTTTTAATATATTCTAGACAACATTTTTGTTACGTTAACCTCATTATTGCACATCAACAAATCAATGATCTATATCTCCACACAGCAAAAAATATACACAATACGCAGATACACAAAATAAAAATATTATATATGTACACAACTGTATATATATATATATATATATATATACACTGTATAAACTTATACTGTATATATAGTATACACTAACACAAGCATATATATGTGTGTGTGTGTGTTTGTGTGTTAACAATATTAATGCACATATATAAATCAACAATATTGCCTTTTATAGTATACATGTTGCAAAATATATGTAATTTGAAGGTTTCTGCAAAAACATCCATGCTGTTTCCAGCCTATATATAGCAAATTTTAAATGTATTTGGTCATACGGGACTGTGCTCTCATAGTCTCTGTGGGGAAGTTTTGTGTGTGCACTGGGGCCAGTGGAGATCTAGTCATATGCACAGGGAAGCGGGCACAGTATAGCATGAGCTCTGTGGGGTCTATTATCTGATGGTTGGGGGAAGGGAGCAGGAGCTGAGAGTGAGCGGGAACAGGGTGCTGCCGATTGGAGAGAAAGAGAAAAATGGAAGGGGGAAGGAGGGATCGAGGGAGCGGGCAGAAGAGTGGAGGTGGTGAGTGCACGTCTGGGCAAGGGGGTGTTGATCGATTCCAGGCTCGGCATTTCCAGACAGACTGAATGGCAAAGGTCAAAGGGTCTCATTTCCCATGAAAGAGGGGCTGTTTGAAACGCGCCTCGTCCGTTTGTCGACTCCATGTGTTTGGAACACGCTCACGTACTCACGTGCAAACAGACGGTGTGGCGTGTACGCAATTTCAAACGTGAAAGCAAGTTTGAAAGGACTATTGGAGTGAGTTATGCTTTATAAAACAACTATTTGGCATCAAAACTGTTCTCAAGGCCCACATCTGTACAAAGCAAGACCAGCTATTGGCCTATGAGATGAAGATCGAAGTTTTATATAAGCAGGCAAAAGTAACATGGCCTCGTGTATGCGTTTGTCCAGCCATCGAAATGACGGCCGCGTGAGATGCGGAAAAGAAGTGGGGGAAGGGTCTGCAAGAAAAAATAAGGCTACCATGACAGCACCCCCCATCCCCCACTTGGGACTTGAACTCATGACCCTCTGGTGAATGAGTTCATAGGCGTCACAGCCAGTTTTGAGGACCCACAAAGTTCGCTGGGAAACTTTTAAAACTGGATTTTGGGGTGTGAGACACGTAATTGGGAAACTCTAGCATAGCTGACAAACTTATTAAAGCGTTTTTACGAGAATCCAGTCTTTTCCAACAATATAAAAGTCATTTTAAAATAAAAACTGACCTCAAGGCATACAAAAAAAGTTGTAACACACAAAGACAGTGACCTCACATTTCTTTTGAAGAACAAAGTTAGCAAAAGTAGCACATTGTGAAGTTCACATGCTTGTCTGTATGTGCTCAAAACATGGTCTTTTCTAGCATGTCCATGCATTGACATGCCATTATTGTGCCGGTCACTGCTGTTGGTTTAGTTTTGGGTGCGAGAGGATTATTGATGAAGATGTCTGCAGTAATGTGGATGGCCCTTCCCCCTCGTCTGGCTGACTGGGTGTATGTCTACCTGCTCCAGACTAAATCAATAGTTTAATCCAATTTCCATTCACTTCCATAGGGATTGATATCACCTCACATGCATACACAAACATACGCACACACACACACCATTAGGAGACCATTATGTCCAACAAAATAGTGACACCCTCTCCATAGTAGTGTTTACAACCAACAATTAGTCAAAGTTAGCAGTTGAAAATGAATAAAAAAAGATATTTATGTTTCTTATAAAAGCAAAAATGTAAAAATACAAGCCCCGAAGATGTCCCAAAGCCTTAACTAGCATACAAACACATGCAAACACAACACTCATGCATGCCTTGGTAGATAACATCACATTAAAATGTCCTGCAGTGATGTCTGACCGCATAAGTAACACTTGTCACATTTGTCAAATCAAATTTGTATCACATTCTAATAGCATGACAATGCATCCTATTGGAAAAGTCCTCTCGTATGCGCTCACACAGTCACAGTGGATCACAGGCTCTTCATTTAGGGAGGTGGCAGGGGTTCGAGAAGAAAAACACACTTACCACAGTGACTCTCTCAGATGCATACACCCAGTCTGGCTCCAGTCAATCTCTGCCCCTCCATACGTCGAGCTCGGCCGTTCCACCCCTGCATTCCTCCACCTCCCTTTTTCTCTCTTCTATTTTAAAACTCTTCGTCCTCTCACTACTCACCTTCCACCCTGACATCTCTTTGTGAATTCCATACCTCCTCTTTCTATTCTCACCCCTTCCGTCAGTCTCCTCGGGTTTTCTCGTCCCGGTCTCTCACTCTTCTTGAAGCCGTCCTCTAGCCACTGTTAACTTAACTGCAGACGGTCTGGTGTTTCTGGCTCGCTCTCTCTCTCTCTCTTTCTCTCTGTGTGTGTGTGTGTGTGTGTAGAGAGAGAGAGGGAGTGGGGAGTGCAAGCCGGGACACACAGGCTGTGTCAGTTTGAATGAAAATTGTGAATGCGCTCTGCTTCCTTCTCCTCCCCCTCTCCCGCTCCCTCTCTCACTCTCTCCCTCACTCTTCGTTTCCTTCCCTCCCCTTCATCCCCACCCTACTCTCTTGCGCACTCTTTTTTTCCTCTCACCCTCTTTTGGGTGCCTGTTCTGTCTGTACTCCCTCCCATCTTCAAACATTTTCACACTCCAGACAGACATTTATATTTTTATACTTAGCCCCTTCCCCTCTCATCACTCACTCTCTCTCTCTCCTCCACGTTTAAACACATGCACACACATTCATGCTTTGCTCATTGAGCGCCAGACACTTAACCCGTCGTGTTCTGTGAGCCACTACCCTAAATATAGTTGATGCATCTTGGCGTCAGACAGTCTCAGTGTTTAGGTCTTCACATGTGTGTTTTAATCACTGTCACTTATTATCCATATATTAGGTTTAGACTAATTTATTCAGTAACTATATGCCTATTAAAACTTTCATTTAACTGTTTAAGGTAAGTTACATTTGGGAATATTAACTGTTTAGGGTAAGTTAAAGAGGACCAATTATGCTCCTTTTTACAAGATGTAAAATAAGTCTCTGATGTCCCCTTATTGTGTATGTGAAGTTTTAGCTCAAAATACCAGACATAATTTTTTATAGCTTGTTAAAATTGGCACTTTTAGGGTATGAGCCAAACCACGCTGTATTTGAGTATGTTGCTTTAATGCAAATGAGCTGTTGCTCCCGGAGAAGAGGGCGGAGCTTCAAGAGCTCAGCTCCAATTAGCAGTGCTAGCCTTTGCAAATAAACATTCTACAATTAGTACAAGCCTGTTATCAGAAAACATACTCTGTTTCAAAGTCAGTTATTTGATTGTACTGTGCATAATAAATTTGCGTTTATGAATTACACAGACAGGGAGCACAGCGCGATAAAAATAACAACATAGCTGGTCTCATGATGCATGGCATGCTATCACAAACTTTATAAGTCCCACTCATGATTATGAGCTCAAACTCATGCGATCGACTCTCAATGCTTTCATATGCAACTTTTAACTACCACATTCCTATTCACGATCATTCATGTAGACAGCACCAGTAAAAACAGACAAGAGACAATGGTAGCTTTAGCTTCATTAGGCTTACAGAGTGCCAAGAAGCTCTTTTAAACGGGCAATTTGGAAAACAAAAGTGTGATACTTACTTTGTCTGGAGCTGACGTTCACGCACAAAGCGTTGGTATCGATTCTTACACATATTGGGGACTTTACCGATATTTTCCAGGACGTTTTCTTAGACAATGAAACTTAACCACAGTGTCCTCAGCGGCTCAGATGGAGGGAGTCTCCTATGTTCGTTAGTGCATCTCAAAACACAACACTTGAAAAGCCTCTTTGGCGCTGTTATTGTATGTCTCCAGCAGCTACAGCAAGTAATCAGTAATGGCGGAGGCGGACTGCAGCTTCTCATTTAGGGCTGCGTCTATGCTTACAGGGCAGCGTCACAAATGGGCGGGACTTTTTCCCCTCTGTGATGTGAACAGAGGGAGAATCTGAAACAGCTCGTTCTGAGAAACTGTTTATGATTTTTTTAGATTATAGAAAAAAAGATTTTACCATTACAGGCTGGTTGTTTTCACACACTGAGGCCACACAACTGTGTTCAAACACCTTATAAAAGTGATTTTTTTGCATAATAGGTCCCCTTTAAATTTCGCAATATTAACTGTTTAAGGTAAATTAAATTTAGGAATATAAAAAAATATTCTGTTATGATTTTTAAAAAATGCTTATGCCGTTACAAACAGAATTTGCTAGTTGAAAACACACACACAAATATATTTGTATAACATTAATCTGCTTTTTAAATAAACCAAGCAACTGCTTTGATATTTTGATAACTTCTTTTAACCTTTAGAATGTTTGTTTAAATATTAGATTTAAATATATAAATGTATTTGCATAATTGTTTGGTTTATTAAAAATGCCCATTTTAAAACTTTTTTTTTTTTAAATAAGCCAAGCAACTGAACTTTAAAAAAAGAAAAGAACAGCTTTGACATTTAGTAGATGAAAACATTTTTTTTGTGCTTTTTGAACTTCATGCCATTCACAGATATTATTATTATTTTGTAGTTACATTTTAATCTCATTTTAAGGGCATTACACTAAAATGTAACAGGCAGATAAAAGCACACAATATCTTATTTAAAAAAATATATAAATGTTTGTGGGTTAAGTGCTTTCAATTTAGCTGCTTTT
Organism: Ptychobarbus kaznakovi; assembly: GCA_027422405.1. Taxonomy (NCBI): domain Eukaryota; kingdom Metazoa; phylum Chordata; class Actinopteri; order Cypriniformes; family Cyprinidae; genus Ptychobarbus; species Ptychobarbus kaznakovi. The sequence continues at coordinate 9,525,104 of CM049807.1, read as the reverse complement.
AATAGGTTTATATTGTTTGTTTCAATGTCTATGCAAACATATGGATTTCTACATGTGCTAGAGCTACAATAACTACAAATACCTACAATCACAAATTAGATTTCAGCTATAGTGTTCCATACAAAAACATTTATACCTACAGTAATCATGAAGTTTTAAAATCTCACTTGATTAAAAAATCTAAGGGTGGCACATGCATGACACTTTGCCATCACATATAGACGTCTGAGTGACGCACGTGTGGTATCGAGAAAGATTTGTATAAAGTATTTTCCCCACAGACACGGATCCAGTGCCTGGTTGAGTTAACATGCCTTTTTTCCTCCCCCTCACGCTCTCCATATTCTCTCCCTTCATAGTGACATATTGATCAGACATAATGGGAGGGGGTGAAGGAGTTGTGGTCATTGGGGTCAGCGCCGTGGCTAGACTCCCTCACCCCTACGCATGACCCCCACCCCTCTCCCAATATGTCCCCGCTGACCCCAAGCTCCCCCTTTCCAGACTGACCACCGATCGGCCTCAGCCACCGAATCCGTCTGACATTGGCAGCAGAGGATGGATAGAGTGACAGTCAATAGTCAATACGGGACAGGTTGTGGAGGGCGGGGGAGGATCCATGCCGGCCGAAAGATGAACCTCCGAGGAGGGAGACTAGCAGTACAAGGGGCAGTTCACCTAAAAATGACAATTCTGCCATCATTTAAGCACCTTCATGCAGTTTCAAACATTGTACAACTTCTGCGGAACATAAAAGAAGGTATTCTGAAAAATGTCTCAAAAATAGTTAAATGAATGAGCTTAACATTAAGGAACATTTTTCCACACAATTCATTTAGATTTGTACAACAAGACTAAAACAAGTTAGTTAATACAAATAGTGTTTTGTTGTACCAAATTAATACAATTAAATTGAGCAAGAAATAATCTCATTACTAGCATACAGTACTTGCTACTATAGAAGTACACACTACTTAGCATAGTTATTTCTCATTGTGTAAACATTGGTAACTCGCAGCACAAACTCCAAACCAACAGAAACTCTTCTAAATCTCCATCAAAACTGGGCATTACAAACTAACAAGTCTTCCTCTTTACTAAAAACAGAAAATTACACTTCAGTTTCAAAATGTTCTCTTAATGCAGTCCCATGCAAAGCATACAGGGATCTACAGATCTACTGCCCAATTAATTATGTCAACAGAAATTATTGATGTAGTCCAAACAAATAAATGATTAATTTATGTATTTATTTTTTAAATATTCAAGTTTATTGCATCAGTTCATTTTAACAAAGTAACTTGAACAAGCAGCAATAACTAAAACATTTAAATAAATAAAAAATATATATAATATATATATTGTTTAAATGTAATTCTAATAGGGTCCACATATTAGACCCTATTAACCACAAAACAATAGCTGTTTTAGACATTGTATGACCAAAAACATTTTTCCGAATATCTCCTTTTGTGTTTCTTAAAAAGAAAAGCAAGTCATACAGGTTTAGAACAACATGAGAGTGAGTACGTGCTGATAGAGGATTCATTTTTGCCTGAACTATCCCTTAAAGACTGTATTTCAGTTTCATGGGGTTGTGGAGAAAAAGATTGTTTGTGACAATGGAGACTCAAGGATCTATGAAATATACAGGCGAAACAAACTAAAAAATGAATGAGTAGCACTTTCCCATCTCTCTCATCATTTAGCCAAGTAAAAAGCAAACAAGACAGCAGCGACACTACCTGAAAAACATGGTGGGCTTCCACTCCATTGCTTCCCACTGCCTAGTTATTTCAGATCAGTGAGCTTGAAGGCAATACGACAGGCCAGGGACAGCACTTTAAAAGCACTGGGACGCAGCGGTGGTGTGTCTGAGCTGGGAGTGTCTTGCATAGAGCGGTACACTGTTAAAGCTCCTCCATTTTAGCAAGTCCCTGCGGACACCCTGATGGACAGACAGAGTGCTTCAGTACATTATGAGGTTCGAGGCACATCAGATACCGCTGCCCGAGGCTAAAGCTACATCCTCCAACCGGCTGAAAATCTTTAGTGATTGGATAACAGTGGTGTGATAATGCCAAGTGACCATTTCAAGATACAATAGCAGAGAAGTTCATCATTAGGATTTCAGATGGTTCAGCCTTCGCCTGAAGCAAGCCATGGGTCTTCTCTCATTAATACACGTCTCGAGTGACATGCAATATTTCTGTTAGGCAGTTTGTAAATGCAGCCTAATGACATTATTATTTCAACATTGAGTGTAGCGGGGTTAAGTTACACACAGATAAGCCCCTGCAGTCTGCCATTGTTCGAATGGGCTCCTACACTTTCATTAGCGCATCTTAAGTGCTTTTCATCATTAAGAGCGTACTATCCTTTACTTTCATTATTTGGCCTTTTACTGAGAACATGATCTGGTCTAGCTTGACACGAACGGGTCAGCATGGCGTTCGCATGCTTTATTGCAGAGGAACCGCACGATCAGAATGAACTGGCCTCTCCAGCTCAGATACCAATCAGAAAAAAGAGCAGAATGCAGCGCTAGGAGCCAGCGAATCAATACCAACCATCTTAGAAAGGACGGCATGGGGGAGCGAGCGAAAGACTAATGGAGGAAGACAAGCCAGAGAGTGGAAGAGTAAAGAGATTAATGTAAAAGAGGATTTCCCCTGAAAATGAATCAAAGTCAGCCAGTGAAATGGAAGGTCAAAGGTAATGAGATTAATGGACATAATTAACTCAACTCTTTTTAAAATTAACTCTTTTTGCAAGGCAGATATCATTGGTTACTTACCAAGAAACCGTGCTCAACAGGGCATTTATTTCATCAAAAAAATGCTGTATAAAATATTGTTAAAACAGGAATATTTTAGCATTTTATTCCAATTTAACATTTTGTGGACCGTCATCTTTTTTTCAGGATTCTTTGATGAATAGAAAGTTCAGAATAGCAACATCTATTTGAAGCAATTACATTTTTATTAAATTGTATATTTTATTCATATTATTATAACTTATTTGTGTGATGCATTGCACCATTATTGTAATTCACCCAAAACATTTGAATAATTCTATTCAAAAAATAATATTGTTAAATGTAATAATTATAAAAGTAATTTTTTAAGTTTATGTAATGATAATATACTGCTTTTCTGTCACACGAAACAAGGTCAGCATACACTGCAGTTGTTTTAATATATTGACAGTCAACCAGTTACACTTATTTGCACATTTATTTTGCAGTAAAAATAATAGACTACAGTATTATGTTGCTTATTTCCATAAACACAATCAAAAAATTATTCCTGTACATGTCTTTTACTTTTCATTTCTTATCAACAGCTGACTCTTGCAAGCATGTTTCTTTAGGGTGATCTTTATGTGAGCTATAGCATTAAAGTTGCTCTCTATTTCTTTAACGGGTGTGTCCATGTCTTTTTGTATACCATCTAATTAATTGCTCTCAACTTCCATCACCACAGCTTTCCATGATTCCTGATGCAGATTTTCGTTTCTTTCTGTTATCTGGGGTGATGGTGGGACTGTTGCCACCAAAGCAGGGGGAAGATGTTTGAACTCCTCCTCATTTATATCAAATTCCTTCATTTTATGATCAAGCACCCACCAGCGTCCCGCAAAGCCCACATCCAGCACACGTTTTGGCAGTTCTGACCAGGGCACAGAGATTGCCGAGCAGCGCGCCTCATACAGGCTGGACTCGGGGTCGTAGTCGGTGTAATAAGTCAAAGATGCGATGCCCAGACTGGCATAGCGCAGCTTGCCCTCGTTTCGCAGTTTCACAAGGGTCTGGACGTGTCCATCTGAGGTGCCATTGCGTATCCATGGTGACAGCAGAGCCAGGCGGTTGGAGGTTTCTAGAAGGCTGGTCTCAAAGGAGGCATCATCGGGGTTGGTGTAACAGCAGGTGTACATTCCTCCCAGAAGTCCCAAGTAGACCGAGGCTTTAAGGGGTCGCTCCCGGGCCCCCAGCACCGCCTCACGACAAGCCTCCTTATAATCGCTTAAAAGACCCCGGCACCATACACCTGAAAACAGTGAAGAAATCGCAGATCTTGATTCATGTTCAGCTAATACAATTTTACAATTGCCACACATTGTATGAAAGATGATGCAGTAAGTAAAAATACTAAAGCAATGCGAAATTAAATTTTAACGACACTATAATAGATAAAAATAAACTAGTTAGTAAAATGATAGTTATATTTCCGTTGATAAAAAATAAACACGCCCTGCCCTCAATTCAGATCGTAAGTAAATGTAACGTTACACTTGATTCACGCGACTGACTCCTAATCGTAACAGTGTTTTTATACTTATGGCTTAAGGAAAAAGAATAATCGTTGCTTAGTCTTACCTGCGCGACTGTTTATCAGTCTTTGCCACCTTGTGCCCTTGGTTGTCTCTGTAGCTGCTGTGGAGCACCATCTCTTCAGCAGCCACGAGGCGGCCATGTTAGCAAATTAACTCAAGAAGTGTGAGAGTTCACAGTTCACGATGGATGTAGCCGTTGAAGAGCTTCCGGCCAACAGTTTCCAACATTGGCTCAACGTAACAACGGAAGCTAGTGAAACTGTTGAGCCAAAATGGCGAGAAGCACGGTACGTGTAATGTTATTGGTCCGGTGGGGAAACAAAATACTGTCTTTTCCGTTCTACCATGCATTTTTATAAGCCTTGTCACTATCACAGTAAAGTATACAAGAAACAGATGTTTTAAAATTTCACACAAAAATAGAAGTATAGAATTATTTGTATCAAATATTTGGATCTGTGAATGTGGAATTTGACAAGCAAATATTCTTACGTGCTTTTAATTTTTTTTGCAATATCATATGTGTATGTATGAATAAATACGACAGTCGAATATGAAACTATTAGATAATAGTCAGGGAATTGTTTTATCAAAGTAGCGTAACTAAAAATAACGATACAGAAGGTCTTTATTTACAAAAGAGAAAAAAAACACAGTTGTCTTAGATATAACACAACATACCTTGCTTATTCTTAACTTTAAGCCACCAATATAGTAGAAAAGAGGCAAAACAGGTAACAACGTATCAGTTTTAGTTCCGGCTTTGTTCCGGTCACGTGATTGTGTTTTGACGCATCGGAACCTTGCAGGTGACGTGGAATATGGGGACGATAACGATAAATCCTTGTGTATTGAGACGGTAACAAACCTATTCTAGCTACAATCGATTAGGCTAATGGTTTTTTAAATCAAGGTTAGTCAAAAGATCCTATTAAATACCACCCGGCCTGACGAAGCAATTGGTTTTGTACCTGCTAACGTTAGCTCGAAACAAGCTTGATTGTAGAAGTTGCCAGAAGGAGTCAGGATTGGCGCAGGATTACCATATTGTTGCAGCCAGGTGAGCAAATCAGTTTAAATATGATTTTGGTGGTGACGGCTTTCGTTTGATTACATTATGTGTTGTCTTCTTTCCGCGCGGGTAGTATTCTTATGAGAACTCTCTGAGTGTCCTGTGATCTCCAGTCATGGCTAGTCCAGATGACTTAAAGTTTCAGGGTAAGGTTTATGTGTCTTATGTGTAATTTCTTGTTTTGTCTTTCTGCTTTAATCTTCATTCTGCTTGTTTCCAGAGTTTGAGGAAGCCGCAGATCTCCTGTCTTCAAACCCTGGAGCCGCAACCCTCAGCATCTCCAGCCCCGGCGCAGCAGCCTCCTCTGGAGATGTCCGAGTTGATCTGTCAGACGATGAAGACAATCAGCAAGAGGGTTCAGAGGTGAGCTGCGAAACCAAACAGGCAAATGAGCTACAAAAAGCTGATTGATTTCACATGCATCTTAGTTTAGGGGTCACTGGTATAAGCCATTTTCTCTGAATTTTCCCACAGTTGCTTGGAGGTGAAAAACAAACTGGTGGTTTTTGGACGTTTGAGTACTATCAGTCATTCTTCAACGTAGATACAATGCAGGTACATTTGTCTCACTAATGGTATTCTTTATAACCCCCATATTATGTTACGAATCTTGGTGCAATCACAAAGTGTGGGTCAAAAATACCCTAATTGGATTCAGTGTCGGCCTAATTCACCTGCATGAACTGACAAAAATGTATGCTGTCAACTCAGTGTAAGTTTCTTAAGATAAAAAAGCATCTGCCAAATGCATAAATGTGACCCTGGACCACAAAACCAGTCATAAGTAGCACTGGCATATTTGTAGCAATAGCCAACAATACATTGTATGGGTCAAAATAATCAATTTTTTATGCCAAAATCATTAGGATATTAAGTAAAGATCATGTTCCATGAAGATATTTAGTAAATTTCCTACCATAAATGTATCAAAACTTAATTTTTGATTGGTAATATGCATTGCTAAGAACTTAATTTGGACAATTTTTTTTTTCTCAGATTCCAGATTTTCAAATAGTTGTATCTCACCCAAATATTGTCTATCCTCACAAACCATATATCAATGGAAATATTATTTTAATAAAAAGCTTATTTTATAAATCTCTCTCTCAAAAAAAAGACCCTTGTTTTGTGGTCCAGGGTCACAAATGTAAATACCGTTAGGAGTAGCCGAGAGACTGACATAACAAAATAAAAAATATAGTTTTATTTGTGCAGATTGACCAACATAGTAGAAACATTTGATGTAAAGTTTAAATGAGAAAAAAGTAACAAAATATCACGAAGAAAAAACAAACAAACCGGTTCACCAGTATTTTTGACAAATGTTACATACTACTGATAGTAATAGAAAACATAGTCTATATCTCACTCTTAATTTATCTTGGTAAATTTAAACTAATTGCAAATATTTTAAAGGGAGACCATGGTTGCTTGGTCATTTACTGCTTGGAACTACCACATTCAAATTAAAGCTTCAGCATCTCTAGTGCCCCAGTAATTGTATTAACTGTTATCTTTATTATTTTAGGTGCTGGATAGGATCAAGGGCTCCGTCATGCCTTTGCCAGGACGGAATTTCGTCAAACACCACATTCGAAATAACCCTGATCTCTATGGTAATGTAAATATTATTTATAATCTTGCAGAGCACCTCTCAACACAGCCAAACAATGTCTATATATTTGAATGAATCGGGATTATCACAAAACTGTCAGACATCTTCGTTTTTGTTATCATTCCTCTTGTCAGGTCCTTTCTGGATCTGTGTGACTCTAGTGTTCTCAGTGGCCATCAGTGGAGACCTCTACACATTTCTGAATAAAATGGGAGAGCCGCGGTTTCACTACAGACCTCAATTCAACAAAGGTGAGGCGGCAGTAGACATGGAAATTCATGGAGAACGATTCTTGTAGTACTTTAAGAGTAATTTGACCTAATAATATACTTTACAAATATATCAGAACACAACGTTTTGGTTATGTATTTTTTTTGTCATATACATATTATTATATAACAACCAATCAGATTTGACGTTCAGTGAATCTAAAGGTCAACCACTGATTTATACCCACTACTCATAGATTTGAGTCTTTTTTGTTTTAAATAACATGTAGCAGACAGTGCTGTTTATGTCAGTCCCTTATGAATATACTAAATGAAGATTATGTTCTGTTTTAGTCTCGATTGCAGCCGTCACTGTGTTCCTCTATGCATGGCTGGTGCCTCTAGGAGTTTGGGGCTTCCTAACGTGGCGTCAAAGTGTTGAGAGACACATCAGCGGTTACACGTTTTTAGAGACTGTGTGTGTCTATGGTTATTCTCTGTTCATTTATATCCCTACTTCGGTAAGTTTGAGATAATGTTTAAGACACGGTCAGACTTGTTGACGTTAGACCTGATGAAATAACACCATCTCTGTTTTCAGATATTATTGACCATTCCCATCCCTTGGCTCGAGTGGCTATTGATTGTCATTGCCTTGGTGATCTCGGGGTCAGTGTTGATAATGACGTTCTGGCCGGCTGTTCGCGATGACACAAGACTAACAGCATTCGCCACCATGGCAGTAATAGTGTCACTTCATGCCCTTCTGGCTGTTGGCTTTAAGGTGAGAGAAACTCTTCAAAGGAATATTCCAAATCAAATACACATTAAACACTATCAGCTAGGCTGTTAATAACCACAGAAAATAATTGACATATCTTTGATAAAACTCTTTAAATTCGCCTTTTAAGTTGAAACTATTTTTAGGAGCAACTGTTTGTTATGCGTTTCCATATTTCCTGTAATCTTTCTGTGAATACAAGGCACAAGTAGCTTTTGGTTACTTTTATAGCTGGTTATGGCATGTTGAGATATTGGATATTACTTAACACATTTAATTGGAACCAGTTTGATATCACAGCAAATAAACTTTAAGATTTTTTTATTTTTACAAACCAGAGGATGAGTCCATATTAAATTAAGTGGTAATTGACAAAAACAGATAGTGCTTAAAGTGATTTATGTTTATGATGTTACATACACTACCGTTGAAACATTTGGGGCCAGTGTGTGTGTATAAATATATTTATGTTGAATGCTTGAATCTGATTGGCTGATGAACGTTCTGAGGTGTGCAATTATTTTCAGGGAAACGCACGGCGAACGTAGTTCCAGGCAGCTCTCTTGACCGCATTACAGTTCCGTATCACTTCACAGAATGATTTATTTCAAAGGTCTTACAACAGAAAGATAATCAAAACCCACAACGACACTGGCCAAACAAATAAATACAGTAAACAAAAGGATAAAATCGACAGCTCTTGTCCATGTTTTTGCCACAGAATTACGTTTTATTATGTACGGAAAGCACGTAGCCTAACGTTACTCTCTCCTGCTCTCTCGGTCTCTCCCTCACAGACGCACATAATGTTATAGTTTGCACACACCTTAACATAAGCGCTAATGTAGTTAGCACTACTCTGACGATTTTATCAGTAACGTAGTTTAAGAACTTAAAAACTACATGACTTCTCACAAGCAATGTAACAACAACGGCGCTGTTCGTGAAGAAAATAAACTTAAAGTCTCACTATAGACATTGCTGCCGATCACTGAGGTAACATTAATCGCTCTCTCTCTCTCTCATAACTTAGTTATTAACTGTATTAACTTCATTATTCTGCTATCAACGGCTCAAGCCTCCGTTACGGTTTAAAATGACGTTTTGGAATTAGCAAGGGAGGCATTGTATGAGATGCGGAAGAAATAATCATTCTCACAATAGCAATTGAAATAGAAAAACCGGACGAATGCCTTGAAATATATCATCTGATCGATGTCTTGAGGTGTGGCAACCGTAGTATAAGCGGAATAATTGACTCCAAGCCGTTCAATTATTAGAAAAATAATGCACACCGCTTCGCATCGTGACCGCATCACCACCTTGGGTGTGCATTATTTTTCTAATAATTCAACGGCTTGGAGTCAATTATTCCTTACATATATATATATATATACACACATGCATACATACACGTTTTCTATGCTTAATCCGCAAGAATGCATTCAGTTGTTCTAATGTAACTGTAAAGATCTACAATCTACAATGTTACAGATTTCTATTTGAAATAAATATTTTTTTTTACTTTGTATTAAAATGTATTACAGTTTCCACAAAAGTATTAAGTGCAACTGTTTTGAACATGTATAATAATAAGAAATGCAGCAAATCATATTAGAATGATTTCTGAAGGATCACGTGACACTGATGACTGGAGTAATGATGCTGGAAATTCAGCGTTGTCATCACAGGAATAAATTACATTTTAAAATATTTAATACTAGAACACAGGTATTTTAAATTGTAATATTTCACAATATTACTGGTTTTACTGTATTTTGATAAATATTACTAACCCCAAACATTTGAACAATAGTGTATCCTGTACAAAGGGCTGAAATCAATTACCTCCCCTTCCAACTGCTCTTCTTTTTTTCTGGTAAAATGGCACAATCATTACAAAAAACACTCAGCTTTAGTATTAATACATTTCCATCTCTTTTTTAGCTCTACTTCTTCAAAACGTCAACATACACAGGATCATCGCACTCCGGACCACAGACTAGCCCAGCCACTAATCACACAACACTTGCTGTGGGAAAGTCTTAATGACAACTGAATGGGAACCGAGGAGTCTTTATATTCAAAGGACATGAAAAATGTGTAGTAATTATGATAACTGAGCAATGAAGGAGTTCTGATGCTTGATGCACACAAACATTCCCAGCAAACACATTGAAAGTGTTTCCAGTTTGTAACTGCCCCAGCAGATAAAACAACCTCCCTCAGATCACAATGGCTTACTGATGACTTTAGTTTCTAATATTTTCTTTAATATGTAAAGTGACCTGCCTGATTATATTTTCTCAAGTGTTAAGGTCACTTCATTTTTTGTTTCTTTCAGTCAAAATAGAGTAATTTATAAGAGTGATCTCGTATTACTGTGAGCAGATTTGAGGTTTGCTTTATAACCCCTGACTGCTTTCTCTCATTATTCTGTAAGTTGAGAGGAAGTACCTGTATTAAGTATTTAATGTTGCTTTCCTGGACAGTTTTCTGCTTGACACACTGTGGATTAAAATCATTCTCGTCAGGGTCAAACTCGTCTTTTTGAGTATTTGTTTGTTATGAATGTGGACAGATGCATCACCACTCACTTACTTGGGCCACACATTTCTAAGAAGGTATGCTTTGCACTTATTATAAAAATCAATCTTTTAGGGATAGTTCAACCAAAAAATGTCATCTTTTACTCATCATGTCATTCCAAACATGTATATTATTCTGAAAAGTGTTGGTAGCCAAACTATTTTGGTGCCCGTGACTTCCACTGTATGGACAACCACTTTCTCAAAATATCTTTGGTGTTTCATAAAATAAACTATGGTTTTGAAATTATTTATTTTGGGTTGAACTATCTTAAAAAAAAAATCATTTAAAAAGATATCCCCCTACCCAAATTCTCTCATTTTCTACCCTCATGTTACACCTATATGACTTTGACTTTTATTCTTCCACAATGCAGTTCAATCAGCGCTTTTTCATAAATAAATAAAAACAGTGCCCAGTGGCTGACAATGAGAAAGGACAAAACAGGACCTCAAAATGAGTTCCTATTACTAAAAGTAGTATTCTGAAACCACACAACAGCTTTGTATTAGGAAAAAGACAAGTAATGGTTTAAATTGTGCACTGGCCACTTTAATTATATAGAAAAGAGCAGCTTAGGCAGCAAAATCCTCCTTTTTGTTTCATGAAAGAGAAGTCATATGGGTGCCAAACAACATGAAATATTACAGAATTGTCAATAACACTTTACAATAATGTTAATATTTTTACAGCTTTTATCTTGGTATAAACTAACATTAATATATTTTTAAAAAATTATGAATAATTAAAAGTATATTCATAAACTGACATTGACCATAATAAATGCTGTAAAAATAAATAATGATACCAAAATGCATAAAAGCAAATGGAACGCCAATGTAAAGTGTTACTCTATTTTCTTTCCTACTTTTAAAGGAATAGTTCAGCCAAACATTATCAATATTTACTCACCCTCATGTCGTTCCAAACCTGTAGGTTTCTTATGTTGAACACAAAAGAAGATTTTTGAAGAATTCTGAAGAACCAAGTAGTTGTTAGTCCCCACTGACTTCCATAGTAGGGAAAGAAATACTGTGGAAGTCAATGAGGACCATCAACTGTTTGATTACCAGTATTCTTCAAAATATCTTATTTTATATTCAACATAAGAAACTCATACAGGTTTGGAATGACATGAGGGTGAGTAAATTGCAAAATTTTCATTTTTGGGTAAACTATCCCTTTAAGATGCATCCGATTTGCCATCAATAACCCCATCCAGCAGTGCATTTCCCAAAAGCAAAAACACCCCAGATCATAAGACTTAAACCACCCCCCACCCAATGTCATCCATAAAACAAAACCAATGCTACTATAAGCAGCCACACTTAGGGACTTCTCCATCAACATTTAATTTGCTCCTTTTTTCGTCTGTTGCTTTTTTTGTGAAAGAAAACAAAAAGTCAATTCTACAAACTAGCAGACATGTTCGTTTTCATCTCATGATCTCACGACAGTTGCTAAATCAAACTGAATTAACAAAGAAAAAAAAGTGACTGGAAGCGGTGCATACGACTTCAAAGTCTTGGATGGGGCTATCATCATATATATCCCCGGTGTGGGAGGAGGAGGAGAGAGGGGGGAGGAAAATTATAGCTAGTCAGGCATCACTTGATCTCCTCCTTTCCTCAACAGGTCTCACAAGACACAGAAGTTGACAAGATAAGGGTTCGGGGGATGTAAACTAGGATACTGCAATTCCTGCTGCAGCGGTCAGTGTGTCCATGGACCTCAGTTTATGTCGATTCATCCATCGGTCTTCCTCCCCCCAGTGCCGACTGTCCTTCCCAGCACTCCGCCGTCCTCCTTGTCTGATAATGGAGGGTTTTGATGCTGGGATTCTTATTCCTAAAACCGTTGTGTACATATAATTGACTAACAATGAATCCTACAATTTACAAGTCAGATTTGCTTTGATATGGAGTCGGAGGTCGACAGAAGCAGTCTCGATATTCCATGCTCAGAATTCACCTCAGGGAACACCAAGCGACATAAATCTGGGACTGCACTACATTAAAACACACGGTCAGAAACGGAATGAAAGTAAGACGATCTCTATCAACACTAGGGTTGTCTACAGGCAGGATCCAGCGGTACTGCGCTAGTAGTCGTATTAACTTTGGGAGCATCTACAGCACGTGTCCGTTTCTTCTGGCGAGTGATGACAGGTTGCAAACATCTAGGCGAGTCTGAAGCCCATGCTGAGAGAAGAGAGATGCGATAGCCAGTCGATTTCACTGGAAATGTATAAAAGCCGAAGGTGAAGTGAAGGTACAACAGAGCTGGAGCTGTTAGGAACAGTGGCAAGATCCTGCAATAGATCTCGTATTCATATCAATTGTCAATGATGGCATTTTTGTGGCAAAAAAAAAAGTGGGAGGTCATGAAGTAAGGGGAACATGTGCACATTTGTAAAGCATTTATATGTATATATATATAAAAAAAAATCTAAATGTGTCCCGTCGTCAGTGTTCTTCTGAACAAGTCCTTTTCGTTGAGTCTTGAGTCTCTGGTTTGTGCTTTTTCAGCAAGCTTACAGACAAGTGCTGCCTCCTAGTGGCTGGTTGTGGAGCAGGCATTGTGTGTGGTTGGGGTGGGGTGGGAGAAACAATGATCCACCTCAGATGTATTGAACCAGCCGAATGCCTGCACACGTTAACGTTATAGGGCCGTGGGACGGATATGTATGAATACAACACCAGTGAGAGAAACAGAGTTTAGAATATATATACATACGTATACATGTATATCTATATATAGAGAGAGAGAGACTATAAAGTGATGGTCAGAGACTGGTGCATTGGTTTTGGTATTCTGAATTTGGCTGCGGTCAGTTTGCAGGGGTGGGGTGGGGTAGGGGTAACTGGACATGCAGAGGCCGTCCCTTGGCCTTAGCTCCCGTAGTGCATGGTGTTGCTGGGGATGGCCATAGGAGATGCCATGGAGATAGCCGGGCCGCCCATGGTGAACTGGTTGGTGACGGGGTAATAGGGACTGCTGCTGCTGGGACCCTGCTGGGCAGTTGTGGACCCTGAGAGGAGAGAAAAGCAACATTACATCCTTTGTATTTATGAGTGTGTGGTTTCTAAGCTGTTCAAAGTATGCTTCGGTTTTTAAGTGTAAGCTGTTTTACTCGTATATAGTGTGTGTGACCATGTTTTGGTACTATAAGTTTGTCTACAAGGTGGAAGCTTCCTAGTGTGCATGTGTTGAGTGCCTGCGTTTACACACAATCAAATGGAGTATATTTTTGAAAGGCTTTATGTGTAAGTGTGAACACTAAAATATACAATCACCATTGGGGATGTTAAAAACTACAGTTTATTAACTGGTCAACTAATCAGTAGTCAAAGAATATGTATAATTAGCCTGGTTTCAGGTTTATTTCAACCTCATCAGCTTTACGTAATACTTTTAAAATAACTCAAAGTGACCAGTGCTGGCAAAATTAGTCAGAATGAGCAAATTTTCAAAATAAATGTTATTTTACTTTTCCACATTTTCCATTAAAATACCTCCAAAATTAAATATATTGTTGTTGGAATTGGACAAAAAATGACTGAGTTAGAATTACTGAGCTACAGCCATTTGAAGGCGATAGATTCAGCAGATCTGATGAAGAGAAAAACCAAGTCAAAGTTTTCTGAAAATAACCAAGTAACATTGCATGCATTATTTTCCTCCAATTCTTTTCTTAATAATAACTACTATATTATTAAATCACAATATAGCTATTTTATATTTGTTATTAAACATAAGAATAAATATGCAAGTTTAATCAAGAGCAGCGAGTGATTCTCTCTTTTCTTTTAATGTCTGATTAACCCTGAGACAGATCTAGGCTACTGTAATGGATGGATCTAATAAACTTTTACACATCAGACCCCCCCCCCCCATTAGGCTAACTAAACGTTCATGTAAGACATAACAGATTTTGTGTGTGAATCTTGCCAAGACATGTTTCGCAATGTACTTTATAGGGAGATCATGTACTCTGGGGAGGCGTGTCTTATGCACACGCTTTGCAAATGTCAGTCAGCGCTTTTTTGGGTTTTCAACAGCATGGGTTTAAAAATTATATTTCACTGTTTTGGACTCATGTCATTAAGAACTCAATATGAATATTCACAAAGCTGGAATGCTGTGCTTTGCAACAATAAACATACAACTTGTGGTGAGAAGCAGCACAAGTTGTACAACCTACAAATAAAGGTCATTTTAGATGTTTAGTTACTATTTGGACAATTGGGATCACTAGAAGAGTGCTTAATGAACTAATTTTTGTGAAAACCTTAAATTTGACCAAAACTGTCATTTTTGCACTACTTTTGCCTCCAGCTCAAAATTAGACCGTGCGCATTCAGAGTCATTTTGCCAGCACGGGTCACAAATAGAGACTAGAATAAAGAAAACTTTTTTTTAATGTAACATGCCATTTCAAAAATACACCACTCGTGGTTTGAGAACAAGTACAATGAGACTATTCACATGGTAGCGGCTAAAGATATCTCAGCACACACTGCCAGTACTGTAAAGGCCTATTCATATCACAGCAAGCATATTCAGTGCAGCACGATATTAAACAATGGACACCTTCACACTTAAAAACATTATTTTACTGATATATTATCAGTTTACTGGGTCTTCCTGGACAAATTGAGACTTGCTTAGGTGATCAAGAAAGCACAAAATATTAACACATTGGCTGTTTATTAGTACTTATATGTTAATAGTTTTGTGATGCAAAAGTCAGCAATAGCTAGAATTGGACCTTAAAATGAAATGAGACTCATTTTCTATGCATGAAAGTTTTGGGAAGTGTGGAATTTCAATGTCTAGACAAAAATTATGAGAGAATAGGGCTGGACAATATGGCCAAAATTTATATCACTATATATTTTTTAATTTCGGTAGATACGATATAATTGCGATATCGATATGAAACTGCCAAGAGTGCCCACAACAGATGTCTGTACCTACAAACTTATGAAAAATGAATTTGCCAAGTCTATGAACTACTCTTATAAAACGATATAATCTTTGTGGGGGAGGGGTATTTAAAAAAAGTTAAATACTTTTATTTGTATTTAGCCTTCATACAAACATGCAATGTGAAATCCCTGCCAAATAAACATTTCAAACTCACCTTATTAATATCTTTAACTTTAAACTATACACTACCAGTCAAAAGTTTTTGTAAGACTTTTTTTTTTTAAGAATTCTCTTCTGCTCACCAAGCCTGCATTTACTTGATCCAAAATACAGCAAAAACAGTAACGTGAAATATTATTTACTGTTTAAAATAACTGGTTTCTATTTGAAAATATTTTAAAATGCAAGTTATTCCTGCGATTACAAAGCTGAATTTTTAGCATCATTACTCCACTCACATGATCCGTCAGAAATCATTCTAATATTCTGATTTGCTGCCCAAAAAACATTATGTTGAAAACAGCGGAGTGGAATTCTTATTAGGTTTCTCTGATGAATAAAAAGTTAAGAACAGCATCTTTCTGAAATAGAAATCTTTTGTAACATTATACATGTCTTTATCATCACTTTTGATCAATTTAAAGCATCCTTGCTAAATAAAAGTATTAATTTCTATAATCCCTCCCAATAAAAAAAATTATACTCACTCCAAGTGAGCTGCTGCAGAAAACAAAAAAAATTGAGCAACAACAAAAACATGGACGGGCTTATTATTGAAAATGCAATTGATTGTCTGCCAGTAGGAGGCGCTTTGAGAGCGGTAGAACTAGCGGTTTCCCCGGTAACGGCTGTAATCAAAGCAGCTCCGCTCATGAAAGCTACTTCATCAGATAAAAGGAAAATACCATCAAAACTATTCTGAAGACAGTCGGTTCCCTTCAGAGATGCATTCATATAAACCACCCGCGCTTTGATTTTGAAACGTGCAGTGCTCGTGTTTATTTAACGAAGTCAAACGCCACAAATAAATCAATGTATGGGAAACACTGGTAATGTATATCGAAAATCGTAAAAAAAATCATATCACCTTTACTGAAAAAATGTATATTGCGATACATATTGATATTTATTTTTTGTCCAGCCCTATGATAGACTATGAAAGATATCTTCATCTGTGTTCTGAATGTAAACAAAAGTGGTATTTTCCCATCTGATACAAGATGAGGGCGAGCAAATGATTACAGAGTTAATATTTTTGGGAGAACTATCATTTTATCTGTAGAAGTCCAGGTCTTGTTTTAGACCCAGAGACACTCACCCTGGACGATTCCAGTGCTCATTATAGAACCCATTCTGGAGTGAGTGTGATTCACAATCCCCGTGTTCACTGGAGGGGGAAAAAGACATCGCTTTTCAATTTACACAAGAACAAAACGTGATATGCATGAAACACATGAATATTTGACATGAAAATAAAGGAGTAAGGCTGCGATATAGATAATATTAAACTGTAGTACTGTTGTATAGAAAACCTCAAGAACAATTACTAATTGTTCTATAAAAGGTATTAGAAGAGATATTAAAATAAGCATGATTAACACTTATTAAAGTAGTCATATCATACTTTTTTTTGACTATTTGGACTGGGGACTGGTGCTCTTATCTCAAAAGATCAAGATAAAGATTTGATCCTTCATGATGAGGCCTTTTAATATAATACACTTTTTTTTTATTAACCTCAGCCGTTGGTTCTTAAAGAGATCGTTCACTCAAAAATAAAAACTTCTGTCAGTTAACACACTCACGTAATTCAAAATCTGTATGATTTCCATTCATCAGAACACAAATTAATAGGGCTGGGACGATAAATCGATGCAGAATCGATTTTCCGAATGCATCTCGACTCCTCTGAAATTGATTCCGAGCTTAGATTTTAACAGCAGATGGCACTGCAGGCTTTAGAAACAGCCGTCCTCTGCTTGTTTCTAAATCCTTACACGCACTTGAACCTAAAATAATCATTCATAAAATTCAAAAAGGTTGAAGCTAATTACACGGGTGTTCACAGTGGGCTGTTTACATTAATCTCACGTCATAAAAGCATTCTGAGCTGAGGTGAAATTACACAAAGCCACTAGAAGGCAAGCCTGCAACCATTAGCTGAGAAAGCGTAACGGCTAAAGCTAACGCTTCTGGTCTGGCAGTACGTGGGAAAGAAGACCAGAGGCCATTTTTTTTATGGATGTCAATGGATGAGAGGCTTCACTACGCTGAATAAACAGCTTTTAAAGGAAACAGCTCATTATTCATTGAATCGACAGCCTATCTGCTAATCTACAACATGTTTTATACTAAAAATAGTTCAATCCAAAAGTATTGTTTAGAGTTAACCACGAAGATGAAAAGTCACTGACTTTTTGCGACAGGTGGGATTCAGTTTATGGCACTTCTCATTCATTCCTTTAGTATCCGTAAACGACCAATGATTGTCGCACAACTCTGACTGAAATTCTATGATGTCAAGGCTGTAATGTGATTGTTTATTAAGGCACATTTGATCCAAATTGACCGTTACACTTTCTCCAATAGTAAGTAATACAGACCCTCTCATCTCCCTATATTAAGAAAATCTCTAAATTACATAACTCGGCCGAAAGCACAAGCGCTCTTCTTCATGAGCATTTGAGTATGCGGATAAAAACTTGAGTAGAGCGCCATCTGCTGTTAAACTCTAAGCTCAGAATCGATTCCAGAGGAAATGTGATGCATTCGGAAAATCTCAGAAGTGATCAATGAATCGATTTAAAGTCCCAGCCCTACAAATTAAGATATTAATATCCTCACGTCATTACTGTCCATCCATTGAAGCATCAAGGTTTTGGTGGTGTGGAAGTACAGAAACACTGATCATCACATACATAAAGCTAAAAAATAGTAAACACTGAAGCTCAAATAAACATGCTTGCCTGACATGTGTAAGCCAATGAGGTTAAAGCTTCTGTATTACTTAATGTCTTTTCACACCTTTTTGAAGTGTGAACATTTTTGTTTCAATTGATGGACAAAAAATTAAATAATTTGAAAAATCTTAAGGATTTGGAAAGACATGAGTGCAAGGAACCGATGAAACAATTCATTTCTGGGTGAAAAATCTGTTTAAAAACAACACAGAGCTAATTTCACTCCTCATGTGTATTTGTGAGCGTGTGTGTAAATATCCATACGTGCATGCGTGTCTGTACCAATGGGGATGAAATTGTTGTGGGAACCTGTAGTCCCACTTCCGCCAATGACAGTGCTGAGATCATAGGCTGCAGGCATCCCTGACAAACACGGACCGAGCCAAACATTAGTGGCAGCACTCCAGTTATGCATCACACTTCAGCTAATTGATATATTTAAAAAGAGGTCAGGAATGGTTTTATTAGAGGCTTCCTGGTGATGTACCCGACATACCCATGCCTTGGCCCATGTTGTAGGTTCCTCCTGTGTTCCACATGTTGTCTGAGGGCGAGGAATAGTGTGAACCTGGAGGAGGGGTGGGTGTTGAGCCAGTGTACCTGCAGAACACAGCACAGCGTCAGCAATGCATGTTGCAGACATCCTCTTACTGCTTTCCAAAGCAATGTGTCCAACTCACCGAAAGAAGGGGTTCTTGAGGTCAAGAAGATTACTGGACTTGGAGCCTGTCTGGTCGACTTGAGCAACAATACTAATGTCATAGCTTTGTCTGTGAGAGGAAGTGGGAACAAATGAGACCACGAGAAGTAAAAAGCGAAACCGCCTGCGGGTTAAAACACAAAGCACGGTGTCCTCACCTCTTGTTGGCGATTAAATGTGCAGTGCCTGACATCGTGTCCCCTGCCTTGGCAAAGAGAGGTGACTGCAGCAGACAGCGCACCTGGTACCAGTGAGTGAGGGGTTCTGTGGGGGCCGTGGAGAGCCACACCGTCATCCTGTTCAGAGAGACACAGCACATCTTATAAACAAATTTCAGATTAACAAAACATTTGAATAGCTCCCTCATATCCTTAATCATTAATTCTTTAATAAGAGTCATCATTCAAGTATCGCTTAAAAGTATTTGTAAAATCTGACAATAAAATATGTATTAAAAAACAAATAATGGTAACTTCATTTCAGGGTCTACAAAAGTCTTTGTAAAAATCAGACAATATGAATAAATAAATAAAAACTTGGTTTATTTTAGTGGTCCACAAAAATTTGGATTACACATGAACACACTAAACCAACTTTTAAAAATGAACTGAACCCCTAAAAACAAATTGACAGTCATCTTTAATTTGCATTATGACATTTATAATTGACAAAAAAAAAAAATACAATATTGAAATAAATAAATAAAATATCGACTGAAATGGACCAAAACCAGACCTAAGCACACCAGTGTGAATGCAAAGAGAACCTGAGTTATATCACTGTGTTCAAGATTTATTCAATTTAATGTAGTCTGAATTTGGTAGTAATAATAATACATTATATTTTTTTAATAAAAAAAATAATAGCATTAATAAAAAAACAGTAAGATAGATCTGATCTGAGCAGCAATCCACTGACTCAGTGAAAGCAGAGAAAACCTGGTTCTTTCACTTAGTTCATATTTTAGTCTATTTAAAATGGTCTGAATTTGGTTCTGTGAGAAAGGACTCAAGTGTGAAAACACTGAAGAGAATATGTTGGAACTTACATTGATCCAATGAATGCGACATCAAACCAAAAAGCCAGCCCATGTACAAGCCCTGAATGCATCATGTGGAATTTGAAGGGGATTTCTATCCTGGAAAAAGCAAGAAAAGGATATATAAAAATGTGACCGTCTTGACAGACGTTTTGTACTTTTCCCATATACCAAAAGGATGTGTTTAAATGCAATAAAATGAAGCATTTGGTGGAAACGTACTTGTAAAGATCCTCTTCTTTAGCTTCTAAAAAGTTCACTGTATATTTCACTGATTTGGCCATCAGAATCCTGATATCAAACGTGTCCTGAAAGAAATCACAGAATAAATGAAAAGGTAGGATATCAAAGCTCAGTCCTACATGCAGAAGAGGATGAAGCAATCTTAATAAAACAAACTGTGCTGTGTGGCCTCTTGTCAAGGGCTGAGCCACAGCAAATCAGACTCAGTCCTAGCTCAGAGGGCTGTCCCGCCTCGGCCTGAACTCTGAAGGGTGCTACAACAGCGCCTCCTGGAGCCAGACCACAGCAGGTCACTGTCCCAGCAGTGTAACACCATTACAGGCACAGAAAATGCCTGAACAGCTGACTACTGCTGGACATAAACCACACACAGACTCAAAACTACAATTATGATGTCTGGAAACTCAAGCACACAATCGACAACGTAATTAGCTTCCCGAGTGCACAAAAGTAGAAAAAGTAGCTTTGACGAATTTGAAAAACACTGGATCCTAAATGAAAATCAACAACCAAAATTACACATGTAGAGGGTTCTTGTCCATATAAAGATGTGCTTCATAAACCTTCCTTGATATAAATTCGTTGCATATCCTCTGACCACAAACAAACAGTGAGCTCAGAAACCCGGACCACGAAGTAAAGCCTTTCATCACGGGCACAAAGGTGAGCATACATACTTCACTTGAGTCTCCTATATGAAACTGCCACAGAATCCGTTTTCTTAATTTATGAACCTTGCTGCCTATCTCCATTTCCCAGAAGCATCCTCACCGTTCTCATTTGGGCTCAAGTTCGTAACCCAATCCTGTCCATATTTACCCCCAAGCCCTCACCGCTCCTCTACAACCAGCGAGGAGACAAATCTCCAGTTACCTTCATATCTCACACACTATTTTTCAGTGAAGGCACAAACACAGGTCCATGTGTTTATGGCTTTCTGACTAAAGAACTTTCCAAGCTGAGGCTAACTCTAAAAAGCGAGCATGTACTTATGAATTAACTTGCACACACCCAATTCACCAGTCATTCCCTCCCATTTCTCACCACAATCGGCTGTTTGAAGTATTCGTCTACAGCAGCACCTCTCAGCGCAGACAGATCCACCCCATGGAAAGATGGCTGGTACCTGAAAGAATCAGTTTTGTAAGCATGAGCACACAAAAAAGGATCCAGAGTTACATCTTCTGCTACTGCTTTAAATGACTGTTTATTTACACGTTGAGTCTATTATCTAGAGGTCTGCTACCCGACCCGAGCCTGACGGATCCCGAAATACTTTCACGTTTCGGGTTCAGGTTAATGTTTAATGGATAGCTTCGGGCTCGGGTTTGTAGCTAAACCAAAACTATATGCAGAGGCTACGCTGCTTTCATAGACGCACACTCACACATTATTGCACAGATGGACCTTGAGATATCAGAGATCGCGCAGCGCACAAACAGCACAGAAACTTTTATTAGTAAAATAGCTTCGATAGGCTACTGACTCGCAACATTATATTTATCTGCAATGAGGGGGTAAAATCGCTGTTTTTGAAGTAACAAAGCCTCATTGCTTGTAGAGAGAGACGCGCACACTAGAGCCCTGCAAGCGCGGAACCCGACGGGGCCCGACACGCTGAGTCACACGGTTTTTGTTTTTACACGCAACTTTCATCCCTCACGCAGACTCTGTTATTTCGCCAATTCTCTGGGCTAAAAGTGTGGTTAGCGTATGCGCTGGTTTAAAGGCGAGCGCGCGCTTAGAGGGGAGGGGTTAATTAATTCAACTGATAAACGTCGTGTTTTATTCTATTTAACACAGACCACACATGTACTTATGAAATATTGTTATAATAATTATATTATACATCGCACTACATCTCCGTGTCTGATTTAAAGTAGGTTAAATGCTAACAAGCCTTAACTGACAAAAATTATCTGTTGGTCTTGGGTCGCATAATTTGCACGGTGGAAGAATTATCGTCTTCCTCATTAAACCCGTTTAATAAATGCCATATGATTATAATGAAAGTGTTTTGTTTTCAACCATTCATAAACTCGCAGAAGCTGGCCGCTTATACTTTAAAAAACAAAAACTTACATTTAACGTGAAATGTTTTTCCGCGAAATACAACACTTTGCATTTCATACTGATGTTCTCAAACTTTCAGAGCTACTGGTAAGTGTTTTTTTCATTTTGCCTTGTGAAATGGCCGAGCCTTGATTAATCACGGTGGAAGAATTTCTTTATATAACATTCAAAAACCCTGTATTTGTTTACTGACCGTGAAATGGCTGATGAATTGGTTTCATGTATTTGTTAACAATCGTGAAATGCAGCATCTCTTTTTTATTGGCTATTCGTTGTGGGGGGAAAAAAAGATTTCGGGTTGGGTTCTAAATTTAACTGTGCCACTCGGGCCGGGTCAGACCATCTCAGGTACGGGGTTCAGTTTAAAGCCCGTGCAGACCTCTACTATTATCTGCTATTTACTGTCTGCTTATTTACACAGTCATTCTACATCTTTAATCTCCCCAACCAACCGATGTCCTTATCCTCTTTAATAAACTCACCAGAAATTGGCCTTTGTAAACTGCTCCATGTAAAGCTGCTCATCTGTGAAAGGGGCGAGGTGCACATCTCCGATTGTGGGAAACATTTTGCCTGAGAGAACAGAGGTGTTACACGTAAAGATATTAATACCATGCATACATCAGTCTTTTGTTGTTTGGTTGCTTTTACTGAAACAAAAAACCCTTTGTACCGTTGGGCTTGAGGAACTTTTTGGCATGCAGGTAGCTCTCCAGCATCCTTTCATTGAACAGCATGTAGCCCATGGGTTCAGAGATGATTATGTCCACCTGCTCGGGTAGGGTCACTTCCTCCACTTTCCCAGGAATCACCAGAACACGCTCTGACAGCCTGTTACTGGTCACAAGAAGCTGTGGACACAATTATTAGCATTACTACTACTATTTAGCATGACGTTCAATTAGCTAATGCCAAAAGCCAACCCATTACATCTTATTACGAAATTCTGCATTTGGCACAGTACCTGCTTCTTGGCATCAATATTAAATATATTTTGTCAAGCATTCAGGTCTTTTATAGGAGAGGATTACAAAAAAAAAAAATCAACAATTATAAATAGAATAGTTTACTATCACTTATTATATCAGTTTTTTGGTACAGATATCCCACATCACTTAATTACCTGCATATTTATAAACGATTAAATGTGATTTTTCATGTGAAATGTACCCTACATATTTGTGAAATGCACTATAATTCAAAAGTTTGGGTTCAGTGAGATTTTTTAAGACATTAATATCAAGGATGCAGTGAATTTAATTAAAAGTCACTGTAAAGACGTTACGTTACATGTTTCTATTTAAAGATAAAAAAAAAAAAGTTTGCTCCACAAAATATAAGGCAGCATTAACGGTTTGCAAAATTCATAGTAAGAAAAGCTACAAATCAGCAATTAGAATGATTTCTGAAGGAATGAATCATGTGACACTGAAGACTAATGAAAATTCTGCTTTGCATCACAGGAATAAATTACAGTTTAGTATATATTAGTGATGCGCGGATGAGCTAAAACGGATGAGCTAAAACTCCTTATCCTCGTAAGCACTGTCAGTTTTGTCTTAAGTTAATGTAAACAGTTACGAAAGAAAAGTGCATGTGTATCAGTATTGGATTTGTGAAACAGGTCTTGTGACAGCAGCCTAATAAAACTGTGCCGTCTGTCATTAATGTTAATCAAACAACAAAAGAGAAAATCCCTCACTGCTCTTGACTAAATAGCCTAATGTTTTATCGAATAACTTTAATATGTTCATTTACATTTTATTCGATTTCTGTAGCCTATTTAGAAAATGTAGTTAATATTTGCATCATTAATTAAATATCTTATCCACTCGCAAATAATCAGAATGCATTTTTTTATTACCCGACCCACGGTTCATCCGCAGCGCTCGCGGATATAACCGCCATCCGCGCATCACTAGTATATATTCAAATAGAAAACAGTTCAATTGTAATATTTAATTTAACAATATTACTGTTTGATCAAATAAATGCAGCCTTGGTGAGCACAAGAGACTTCTTTTAAAATCATACTGACCCAAACCTTTGAACCGTAGCACATGTTAGTGACTGAGGAATCTGT
Organism: Ptychobarbus kaznakovi; assembly: GCA_027422405.1. Lineage (NCBI taxonomy): Eukaryota > Metazoa > Chordata > Actinopteri > Cypriniformes > Cyprinidae > Ptychobarbus > Ptychobarbus kaznakovi. The sequence continues at coordinate 9,500,473 of CM049807.1, read as the reverse complement.
CATACCTCTGCATGTTGAGCCATGGTACTGGCCTCCACAGCATAGACTTTACGAGCACCAGCCTGAACTGCGAAAAATGACAGAATCCCAGAGCCACAGCCTACATCCAGCACCACCTGAGACAGACAGGGAAGACCGAAAACAAGAATCACATGATATGACACAACCAGGTCCAAACTGCAGGTTTAATTTAATAGCAATTCATTGAGAGAAGCATTCCCAAGGAATAACCTTTTTACACGAAGTTGACTCAAATGTCCATTTTCCCTTAGTTATAATAAATCAACTGTTTCAGTTTTAGATATTTTGGTCTGGACAACATCAAAGCTAAAAGTCAAGTTCATAAGTACAAATGCCTTACTAACGAGTTTTTTATATTTTTAAATGGAGAGCAAGAAATGCTACAATTCTGAAACTACTCAACTCCATGCCATATACAAATACACAACCTAAAATCTATACAGTAACAGATGTATCAACAAGAGAAATAACAGTACTTTATCCTTGAAGTCAGTATGATTCTGGAGGATGGCCCGTTGATATGTTCCAGTTCGCACGTAATCTTGCATCATGTTTTGTTGCTGAGAGAGGTAGCCATAAAACTGAAGAAAAAAAAGAGAAAGAGGGCATTCATATCAAGCCACTTTTATTGATGCTATAAGTCAAATTTCTCCATTAGAAATTAAGGGTAGTCTGTATACCTTTAACACTCATTGAAAATATCACTTGAGGTTGTAAGACAAGAATAAAACTGGTTTGTCAAACGACAATGTGTTTTAAGCATGTTAATTAGAAGCCAAACACACCTGGAAATACTGTACAGCTGAGGACTCCTCCGTCCTGTCACTGAATACTGAGTGTTCACCCGCATGCCCACGGCAATTCTTCAGGAGGTTATAGAACGACGAGAAATCTGGCAAGCACAACACCAGTGAATACATTAAAAGATTACAAGCGTCATAGCACCATCTCTTCATTTAGGTTTGCCCACAGTCATTTCAATTAAAAGTTTGTACACAATGAGTGACTGCAGCTGTGCTTATATAAATGTTTGTTCGTAGTTTACAGCATGCCAGCTGCCATGGCTATATTCATAGAGAAATTTTTTTTACAATTCTAAAACTAAAACTTGTTCACTTAATTTTCATTAAAGGTGAAAGTGTGAAACTCAAGAGTCCTAATGGGACTGAATCAATCAGCTTCGGTCAGAAATCTTGGTGTAATCTTTGATGACCAGCTGACCTTCAAAGAGCACATTGCAAAGACTGCTCGATCTTGCAGGTTTGCACGTCACAACATCAGAAAGATCAGGCCCTTTCTGACAGAGCATGCTGCACAACTTCTTGTCCAGGCCCTTGTCATTTCTAGACTGGACTACTGCAATGCTCTTCTGGCTGGACTTCCATCAAACACAATCAAACCTGCTACAAATGATTCAGAATGCAGCAGCACATGACTGGTCTTCAACGAGCCCAAATGAGCCAATGTTACACCTCTCTTTGTCTCCTTGCACTGGCTACCAGTTGCAGCTCGCATCAAGTTCAAGACACTGATGCTTGCATATAGAACAACCACAGGCTCAGCACCCGCCTACTTCCACTCACTGATGACAATCTACATCCCCTCCAGAAGCCTGAGATTTGCTAGTGAGCGACGCCTCGTGGTGGCATCACAGAGAGGCTCAAAATCACTCTCCAGAACCTTCTCGTTCACCGTTCCTGGCTGGTGGAATGATCTTCCCACCCCTATCCGGAACGCTGGATCCCGGCCAATCTTCAAGCAACAACTGAAAACTCATCTCTTTCGACACTACTTGACTTCATCCTAAACTTTAAAAAAAAACGTAATCTTTCTCTTTATCTCCTTCTAGCTTGTACTTATTTGAACAATGCCTGAGACTTGGTGTTGGGTGCACTTCCTCTGTCTGTTTGCCTCTTCAAGATGAATCACTTTATGTATTACCCAATTGTAAGTCTCTTTGGATAAAAGCGTCTGCAAAATGACTAAATGTAAACGTAATGCACATCACAGACGGTCAAATGCTTCACTTGTCTGAATGTCTCTCAGCAAACTGCTAAATTACTGTAAAGGCTGATGTGCCTGCTAAAGGCGGCAAATTTTACCTGCTGGAGATGCAAACTGCAGGAGGACACTGTTACAGCCCAGAGTAATGATGAAGGACTGCTTCCCAACACGACTGCATTCTGTCTCTCGTGATACTGAACACTTAAAGACACACGTCTCCTCATCTGTGGAGGAAAGCAAATACATGGAAGTTAATAAGCCTCACCATAAAACAGAAATGTTTTGTATTATCCCACTGTTTACAATTTTCATTGAAGGAAAACTGAATAAATTACTTTCCTTCAAAGAATCTTTGAACAGTTTTTGTCCATACAGTTGAAGTCAATGGGGTCCAAAGCAACACTGGACCCCATTGACTGTCATTATATGCACAAAACAAAACTTTCCTCATAAACATTTGTGCACCATAGGGGAGAAAAAGTAGTCACAGGTTTGAAACGAAACATTTATTTTTAGGTAAACCATTGCAGACGGGACATGAGAAATTATATTTACCAATTTAAAGCTACATTTCAGCTTTACCCTAGGTCCTTAAATGTTACTACCACCTTAACATAAATCAAGCAAATCAAACTAAGCTAGACCGGTTCATAAACATTAAGTTGGCCTACTAACCACTGCAACAGTAAATGGTGAAGCCAGGATGAGGGATTTTGTCATCTATTTGCCCAGCTGTTGTAGGATTAAGTCAAGCTTTCCACAGACAGACTAGGCTGGTATTCATTTATATAATTGAGCTGAAAACAAGTACAATCTCTACAGCAGCTGAAGAAAGTACCTCTTAAACAGAGGACATGGGAATAAGGCCACGGAAATCTGAGCTTTAGAGTGATGCTTGGCATCTACTGTTCATAACCGAAGGCTTTGCTCTCCTAAAAGACAGGTAAACTAAGTATGTTTTTACTGGCAACATACAGTATAATAGTACTTATTTATTTGGCCAACCCATTCTCATTTTTGTTTGGAACCATGAATTTCACTCATGCGGAAATAGAACACTGGTTTAAAGCACCACAGGCAGTACAGACAGTTATTACTATTAATATTATTATTGCTATCATTAGCAACCTTGCCAACTGCACAAGGCCGACCATGTGACGTCAACACCGCAGGACGCTTTTAAGAGGGGAACAGATTGGTACTGGGGGTACCAGTGCAAATCATTTAATACTTCCACGAAGTGTCAATTTATTTGTAAAAAGAAAAAAATACTTTTAGCACCTTTAGATCTTAATGTTTACACAAAAATATATATTTAAGAGCACTCTCTCGTGTGTAAGTTAATAAAAACTTACTAAATATCACTCTGACATTCGTACACTTACGAATTTCAATGAAAAAAAAACTTGGGCTTTCGACTAAATAAAACACCAAATGATGTGGCATTTGGGTCTCGAGAAATAAAAACTTCTCAAATGCGATGTGGGTCGCGCATCTGTTCCAGTAAGACATCCATCTCATCCCCGGGACATCGACAGCATGAGGCTCCAGACAAAAGCCCCGAGCGCTGAATGAACAGGCGGGACACTGGAGAAAAGAAGGCGGGGGACCCGCTATTGTTCCCCGCAGAACAAAGATGAATCACCAAAAGGTGCTGCCACAAGAAACATCTGCGTAATTTCACATTACTTTAGCAATGCTCGCTACACTTTGACAAAAATAAACCGGTATAGTACAGTATAGTAAAAGTGGAGAGGTGCGTCTGGGATGTGCGCAATCAATCAAGTGAACTCAGCATCCATTCAGACCATCAACTAACCAGGTTAATTGAACTCTGCAGCTCTGCCCAGACCCACCCGTGGGTCCAATATTGCATCATCATAATCATTTTAAAAAATCTATGAGTTATGCAGCACAGAACTAGACAAATATGGTATCATTTGAAAGCTTAGAACCTCAGCTTTCATGACCACCCCATCACTATTGCATTTATGTTACATAGAAGAAAATAATAAGGTCTGAATTCGACCCCCCTGCAATGACCCCCCCTTGAGAAAATCATATGAATAATATTAAATTTAATATTTATATCCCACAAACTCACCAAAAATAGACAAGTCATATATCAAATGAAAGCTCTGACTCTCAAGAATATCACTGTGCAGTTTATTTCACCGATCCAACAATTTTCAGTAACATTATTACCTAAAGATTCATTTTAAAAAAATGATTCCTTTGAACGAACAAACACATGAGTCGTTTTCCTGTTCGGATCAATAACTCCCTGTTGAACTACTAGCCTCAAATGCTATATCAGCTCGTTCATTAGATTGTTTTCTTCAAAATGAGACTATGTTCACATGTGTGTGAGCATGCATGGCCAAGTGACACTGTAATATGTCACCGATGACCAGTTCAAAACATGCGATGCAGACAGATCCTCTTATTTTCCTTAGTTTTGATTATCTTTGATTCTCGCCATCTATGATGACGTCATCACGCATCGCGTCATACGTAAAAAAAAATGAGATTCTCAGCTTTCTAAAGACACGTGGATCATACTTGTAAGCCAATCACAACCAGAGATACATCTTCGCAAAGGTGAGGAGGCGGTGGCTTTTCTTGATTTCTCTCCACGTGTGTAAACTCTGCTCAGATGAGTTGGATGGTTATACGCGACTGGTTGAATATTTTGGACAGTGATTTTTCGAGTTGTTTCGTGCTTTTTACAACTGGTTTGAGCGATTTATCTTTGGATAATGGCTTCAAAGAAGGTCTTTGTTGGCGTGGAGGCGGTTTTGGCCGAACTGGATCGATTTAGTGATACTGAAACCTGCAGCGACGCAAGCTTTGACTCCATTACCCATGCGGCCTACAATGAAGGAGAGGACCCAGCATTTGAGTAAGTACACATTTATAAACGCTGTATTTGTGTATTTCATGAACAAATGCATGCAACAATACAAAATATGCGTGCAACAGACATAAGTACTTGTGCGTGCCAAAATAATTTATTACAATCCATGCACGTGCTAATTCAAATTGTCATTGCTAAACGTGCGTTTTTTTTTTTGTCGCGTACATGTATTTGTGCATATCTGTTGCATGCATAACTTGGTTTATTTTTGCTCCTAAATGCATGTGTGTGCTAAAATAAACGAGCACGCATGCCATAGTTCAAGTAAGCTTGGGAGCTTTTGTGCTGTTACATGCATATTTGAAGTTTTGCGCGTTTGTTCAGTTGCATTGATTTGCATGCACGTGTTCAGGTGCATTCATGCATGTGTGTGCGTGATTTTTATCTAAACATAAAATGCATTCATGTTTCTGTTACATATTTGAATCGGTACATGCATGAGTTGTGCTAATTTATTTTTGCACACATGCATTTGTGTATCTTATGTGGATATGCAAATTATATTCTTGTATCTGTTACGTGCATATATTAATTATTTTTGTGCATGTAATATTAGCATGCGTTTCTGAATCTCAATGTGAATTTATAATTTTTTGTTTTGCAGTCTGGACAGTGAGGAAGAATGGCAGCCAGCAAGTTTGCCTTCCACCAGTAAAGAGGCCGTTCTCCCACCCCCCACCTCCAAGACCCCCACACCCTCTGCTTGCGGTTCTGTGAGGCCACGCAGAGCTAGAACTCCCAGCAAGCAAACCAGAGGGAGTTCTCATTCTGTACGGGGAACAAAAAGGCCAGCAAGTGTGATGTCAGAGGATGGAGAGCGGTGGAATGACTGCAGTGTGGAGGATGAGGTACCAGCGCTACCAAATTTTGTTCCAAAACGAAATCCAGGAGCCCAGCTAGTAATGGACAGGATCTATTCCCCTCTGCAGCTCTTTCAGCTCTTCTTCACAAGCTCTGTGCTGGACACCATTGTGAAGAACACAAACGCATTTGCGCGAATGCGGTCGGAGGCTGGAAAACGTTTCCTTTGGTTGCCTTTGAATGCACAGGAACTGTGTTCATACATCGCACTTGTGATCTACATGGGGCTCCTCGGTGCAAAAACCATTGTCGATTACTGGTCTGGTAAAGAAATTTACCGCTTGCCCTTCCCAAATTCGGTCATGTCCAGGTCCAGATTTCAGGCCATTTCTTGGAACCTGCATCTTTGCAATCCTGAGGACGATCGAGACAATGCAAGGAAGAAGGGGACTGAAGCCTACGACAGACTTTTCAAAATCAAGCCCCTGTACAATGACATAGTCTCTGCTTGCCAAACATACTTCCATCCAGACAGACAGCTAGCAGTGGACGAGAGGATGGTGGCTTCAAGGGCGCGAATTGGCATCAAGCAGTACATGAAAGACAAGCCGACCAAGTGGGGCTTCAAACTCTATGTACTTGCTGATTCTGCCTGTGGTTACACATGGAACTTCTTCGTCTATGAAGGCAAATCTTCCCTGGGCACTGGAAAAGGGCTCAGTTATGATTCTGTCATGCAGCTCCTGGATCTCTCACTTCTTGGCAAAGGTTACCAGCTTTTTATGGACAACTTTTACACAAGCCCGTGCCTTTTTACAGACTTGCTCACTAAGAAGACTCTGGCGTGTGGCACCATACGTCCCAACCGGCGGGGCTTCCCCAAAACCAAAGCAAATGACATCAGTCGCAGAGCCCAAAGGGGAACCATACGATGGCTCAGAGATGGGAAGCTTCTCTTTGTAAAGTGGATGGACACACGAGAGGTTATCATGTGTTCAACAATGCACAAGGCATATAACGGTGATGAGGTCCTTAGGCGTGTCAAGAATCCCGAGGGTGTATGGGAAAGACGGAGCATCCCGATTCCAGCGGCAGTGAGGGACTACAATAAACACATGGGAGGTGTGGACCTGTCGGATGCCCTCATTGGGTACTATAATGTCTTGCATAAAACCACTAAATGGTACAAGACATTTTTTTTTCATTTTGTTGACATTGCAGTGGTAAACAGTTTCATTCTCCACAAGTACCTTTGCCAGTCTCAGAGCAAAACTCCTCTCAGCCACAAGGAATTTAGAGAGAGACTTCTGTCTGAGCTGGCCACACAGTCCAGCACCTCAGATGCCCCAGAGCCGTCCACATCGCATGCCCCAGAGCCGTCCACATCTGCCACAGCAGCAGCTGAGCAATGTCTTCCGGAGTACTTTGGGTCAGATGCCGCAAGTGGGAGGAGAGTTTGTGCTTTGTGCAAACTTGCAGGCCTCAAAATAAAGACTCCGATGTACTGTACAAAGTGCAATGTACCCTTGTGCTTGGTGCCATCTAGAAACTGCTTCAGTAAATGGCACACTGATGGACACTCAACATAGTGTGCGGTTTCGTTAACAGCTGCAACACTTCAACTTTTTCTCTTTTTTGCACTTTTTTTCTCTTTTTATCTTTGTGTGTAATAAAAATACAATAACTGCTACTTTCTCATTCCTCACTCATTCCTCACTCGTTTTGGTAATCTGTTTCATGACATGGGTTAAGTTAGGTGATGGTGTTTATTCTCTTGTCAAGTGTAACATGGTAAAAATTGTATTTATAGGTAATTAGCCTGTTTTTGCACTTTGAATAATTTGAGTTTTATGGAGGAAACGCAGAGACTTCAGAGAAGACATTACCTCCCTACAGTAAAATCTCAATAACTTTTGTTAAGAAGGAGATAGAAAGATGAAACTTTTTTTCTCTATTTACTGCCACATAGAGGATTCAAAAGAAACCTTCCACAGGGAAATACATCAAACAGTCCTAAATTACATACTCTCAAATAAATACTTTATTAAAAAATCTATCAAAATCTGACTTTTTATCCTTGTTTATCATAAAATTGTGAACAAATACAATACAATATATGCAATATTCCACCAATGTGTTAAAATATAGAGTGTTGTCTGTAAAATGAGACCATTTTTATCCATATACTCCAATGTATGTGGGCAGGACGCTCTTTTAAAAGTAGATATGCCTTTTTCTCTAAAAAATCCAAAATATGTTGCAGAGTTAAGGTGGTTAAAACGATTTCAACAAACATATCAAATGTTCACGCAAATAAAATAACCCAACGCAAAACAAACACGTCTAAAGCTCAATAGTGACTGAAGGTAAAGACTGCGGCTAACTTTATAGGCGCCAATCCACATTATATCCAAAGCCCTTCCTTACTGTCCTGCTAAAAGTCTGGATGAAACCTTAAAATAAATCTCATGCATGTAAAGACATGCATGCATGTTTCTATGTGTACAAGCACATTCAGTGCTGGACTGCCGTGCGTTTTAGCTGGACATTAAGGTTAGCTAACTAGAAGCAGCTTAACACAATACGAAGTGTTTACGGATGCTAATATGCTACGATCAACGTGGTTTGTGCTGGCATGCGGGTTGAGACAAAACCCCTCGCTCCGGCGATTTTACATCTTTTAGAAAGCATACATGGGCGCAAGAAGCGCGTTTGAGATGATAACTCAAAAGTCGCCGGTGTCCCGGTGATAAGGCGGCGCGACGCACGCACATGCCGCACGCACAGACCTCTCATTACGCTAAGCTAGGATACACCGCTCAACTGAGGCCAGATGCAAAGTGTTTAAAAGCCAGAATCTACTCACTGTTCGAGAGGCTTATGAGAGCCACGTCCTGGTTGATTTTGATTTCTAGCCGCAGAGGCTGCTGCTCTGAATGTCGCTGTATGTCTCCGTTGGCGTCTCCGATGGAGAGGAGGCGCACGCCTGAGAACACCGACGCCGCCATCTTCGATCTGAGCAGAGTCAGACAGCAGCTCAGCGCCTCAGATCTCCCCTGGAGTCAGTGGTCAAGCTAGGCCTGACTTACTACTGCCTCCATATGGCCACATCTCGCTTTTTCCCCAGCTGTAGTTCAATTTCAAGACATGATAAGGGCTGTAGGTGTATATTGAGTACACTAATACAATTAGTATTAGTAAATGTGTGGGTTGGAAACCTTTTTGTAGCCTACCGGAGACAATGTGAAGAGACAACACAAGTGAACAGGGTAAAAATGTACTTTATCTTTTTTGACTTCATCAATACATACCAATATGTGAGCCTGGACCACAAAACCAGTCAGAAGGGTTATATTTTTTTTTAAAATTGGGATTTATACATCATCTGAAAGCTGAATAATAAGCTTTCCATTGATGTATGGTTTGTCAGGATAGGACAACATTTGGCCGAGATACAACTAGCCTATTAAAAAACTGGAATCTGAGAGTGCAAAAAAACGAAATAATAACAATAAAAAATCTACATTTTGAGAAATTCCCTTTTAATGATGTCCAAATGAAGTTTGTAGCAATGCATATTACTAATCACAAATTAGGCTTTGATGTATTTACGGCAGGGAATTAAGAAATATCTTTACTTAACACAAACATGAAAGAAAAGTCGATAATTTTGACCCCTACAGTGTATTGTTGGCTATTGCTACAAATATACATGTGCTACTTATGACTGGTTTTGTGGTCCAGTGTCACATTATGATTGTCACAATACAATAGCACAATTGTTTTATATTGGAAGATTTCCAAACTGTTTAAATATGCAGATAAGGCGTTATCTAATTAAATATGCTAATTTACATACATTTCCAAAACAGAAACTGAATATTGGATAAAGCCAGGTTCAAAATTCTTGTTTTATTTTGTTGACATATAAAAGGTAAACGTTTTTACCGAGGGTATTTTGGATACCTTTTTTGTAACTCCATAAATCAGAAAATGCATTCAACAGACACCCAGGGAAAAGAGAAGCAAAATATTATACAAATCAGTAAATTATATATATACTGTAAAAAACACCTCTGTAAAAACCTTAATATAGATAGATAGGAATAAAACATGAAAGTTTGGTGTTACTGGAGATAAATGATTATAGTTTTATTAATAGCTTTGTATGTTTGATTATATGTACGTGCATATTATCATTTTAATTAGTATTAATACTAGATTTTTTACTTGAACTAAGTTTTAGCTCAGGTTTTATTTTCAGTGCAGTAATTTCAGTGCCTCAACTTAAACTTTATTTTCCAAGGCAACATTTCTAATTTTGGTTTAGTTTAAGTTTTTCATCTAATACTTTGTATTTTTCAGCTTTGTTTGAATTAACAATATTTTTAAAAAGTTTTAGCATTAGTTAACAATAACCCTGTTACGAACATACACTATAGAGGTTTCCAGAATATGTGTTGCGCTTATTAAATCACAGAAAATTATATTGGGATCTTGTTCAAAAAGTGTAAGAAGCTTTTCAGGCTCAGTCATTTTAATTTATTTATCAATGACATCTTATACCAACAACATCTTGATTCAGTTTTGTAAGGAGAAGTATATAGGTCTCTTAAATAAAATCAGATGTTGCTTTTGTAGGCACAATCAAACTTAAAACGCAAGACATACATGAGGTAAACAGACTGAAAAAGTTAATGCAGGACAGCAGTAAAAATGACATTTGCATGAATGTCCAGTGGCTGACTGATAAAGATACAGTACAGATATAAGATGAGATTGAAGCATGTGAGGGCTGAGAGTACATGCAAAAACAGGCCAGCTGATACGCTCAGTCATTTGGTGTTCAAATTCTAGAGTAAAAGCATAACAGACAGGCAGCACCCTTTCACCAGCAAATATCACTGAAAACAGACATAATTCTGCACTCGTGTAACACTATAACATTTAAGAAATGTCTAAAATGATGCAGAAACCTTTACCCACTAGATTAGAGAAAGTACATTTGAATAAAAAGTAGTACGTCATTCAGTATTCAGAAAAGTGAATTTATATTAGAAACACAGCATTGATCTTTATCAAAAAGAACCTGAGATTCAAGACATCTCTCGCCTTCAATAGAGCTATGTGCATTAATACAATTAAACTAGTTTAAATACATGAGTTTCATGGCAACAACAGTCCTTGTATATAAACCAAATTGTATCAATAACAAATCATTTTAGTGTTTCATCATAAACTAAACACAAGGCTGGTGTTCAAATGGACTACACAGGCATCAAGGCATCAATTATTTTTGCATATTTGTCATCACTTTTCCAGTGGACTGTTTGACAACTAAACACTTTCATTTCCTCCTATAGTTTAACTTTTGCACTACCATGTCCTTATTTAACAATATACACATTAAACACTTTTAAATCACTTCTCAGAGGTTTTCTTCATAACTCACATCACTGAAAGTGAAAGACTTCAAGTCACAATGCAGCTTACAAATTAAACAATTTAGTGTGATAGTAGTGATACTCCAGCTCTGCTGTAATGAAACGGGGATCTGAGGGTTGTGTAGTGAAAACATTAGAGTAAAAGAGGAATGTTCAGAGGTTTCTCCACATTCTTCATGACTCCTTTAGGGGAAGAGAGACATAGAGGGTCACATTTCTGTTTATATTCCCCTTCAACAGGCAATGTCAAAAAAAAGTAACACTGAGCTGATTGTTGGTACCTCAGAAGAGTGCACATGATTTGGGTGGTCGAAAGGGGTTGTCGCTTGATGGCACCCCCATGAGGAGAGGGTCCTTGTGGGCATTTTGCAAGCAAAATGCCTTCAGCTCTGCCGCAGCTTGAGAAACCTAGGGAAGGATAGATTAAATAAAATATAGACTGACAGATAAACAGACAAACACATAAGTAGACAAGACATGCTAAGAGTTCAGATGCAAAAGCATATTAGCGCCATCAATTTTTATCAGGCTCCTTTGTTTACAAATGTTGAGTTATTTCTCTTTAATGGCAATGACAATAACATATTCATTACCATTAAAGTGAACATGACTAAAACCTACACAGAAGCCTGAAAAAAATGCTAATTTTAGAAAAGACAATTTCAAACGGCACTAAGAGGCTTTTGAATCTGAACTCTCCGTGTATGTGTATGAATATACAGATAAAGGGGGTTTGTGGAAAAATACAGACTATTGGCTATCACTAGTCCTTAATCACGCGGTCAGAAGTTACAGAGTTGATTTGATTCATGATAAACTCAATAATAACACACAAAGCCTCGAGTTGTTTTTAAAATAGCGTGTTTGGGGCCAGTGGGAACTAATATAGATTTGGATTTTCCCGACCAACAAATGTGACACTGTGTCACACACTCACAATCAACAAAGAGCTGCACTGTGCGAGCGCGCGCTACCGCGTGCAGAGGTCCGCTTCTAATGCGGCTGTGCGCGACGAGAAGTTTGGAGGCTTTTATGTCGAACTGCGATTATTATACTACACCTCACAAATGTATTGACATATTGGATGTCAACGTGTGTTAGCATTTCATTAAAAGCAAGCTGTCACCTGCTTAAAACGAAGGGGATTGCAACCTGCCAATAATCTAAGACAGGCCACGGTAAAAGCTGGCACACATATAAACATTATTTAGGCTATTAGCTTCAGTTGCATGAGATATAGAGCTCTCACAGGAATCAAGAACTGTTAAAAAAACAGTACAATAATTACACAAAGTAGCAGGATGTTCGGACAGGATCAACAAGTTTGTCTAGTCACACCCTGTTAGCAAAGATTTACAATCTTTTTGGGTTTTATATTCACCTTAATTCTGCGGACTCCTGCTTCAAATCGTAGTTGCTTGACGCTTTTCTGCAGACTCACCACACCGCCAGCGCTGTTACTCGACATGACTCCTGACAGATCGAGAAAGTTTGTAACAATGTCAAGACGAGACTGACTTGGGCAGTGACTGGCTCAGTTGCGCCCCTATAGTCGAAACCAACGACTGGTTTCACACTGCGACGGCGCAGGAGAACACCTTGTGTTTCTTCACCTGTGAATGGATGGGATTTAAAAGGAAGCAAGCGATAAACAAACAAACAAACATACAAATAAATAAATACCTACAGAAGGAATCCCTTTCAATTGTATATAATGAGCTTATCATATTTTCTAGAACCCTCACTGTAAACCTCTCTAAATTTTACATTTTCATTCAGACATAATTAGGATGTTTATTGCGCTATTTTCCTTGTTGGGTATGTTGGCTGTTCCACACAGTGTTGGTAATTTTAGGATTCACTAACAAATGAATGAACACGTGTGTGTGTGTGTGTGTGTGTGTGTGTGTGTGTGTGGTTGTGGTGGATTAGGTGGGTGAGATGCATTATTATTGCTAATAATTGAATATGCTAAACTTAAATTAGAATTTATTGCACATTTTATTTTATATTTTATTATTGTTTAATCTTATTTTTTATTTTTTTACTTCATTTTTTCCCATACCTATGCTAATAAGACACAATTACAGTATTTCGGTCAGTTTTTGGACAGTTGCGCCATCTAGCGTTGTTTTCTTATATGACAGAGGATGTGCTTCACCAGAGCCCCTCCGCAAGTGGAGACTTCAAAGTCAACTAAACGCGTCGGGATCCTTTCTGTTCTGTTTTCTGGTTGAAGGGAAGTCAGTGGGAGAGATGTGTCAGTTTATTTATTTTACCGAGCCGTCAGATCGAAAATCTCTTTTACCAGAGAGAAAAACTAGATTAAATAATAACATACACAGCGTGACATGTGTTACGTCCCACATGTCCCCAAAAAACCTGCCATTAACTATACAAGTATCAGGTCTTTTTTCCTAATTTAAAATGATTGAAGCTATTTTCCAATTTTTTTTAATTACTAAAATTATTAACAAAATTACTAAACTTGAAGGAAACAATTCAAACTGCAAATAGTTACAAACTGCACGTTTCAAGCTCATTAAATCAGAACAGTTTAACAAATGTATACTACAGTTCTAAACTTTGGGGTCTGTGTGTATTTAAAAATAAAGAAATACGTGCATTCAGCAAGGATTGACATAACTGGCAGTAAAGACTTTCACATTGTTTTAAAATATGTCTATTTCAGATAAATGCTGTTCTATTGAGCTTACTGTTCACCAAAGCATCATGGGAAAAAGTATCAAGATTTCTACAATAACATAAAACAGCACAAGTGTTTTCAACATTGATGATAATAAGATTTTAATTTTTTACTGACAATTTTGTGAAATTTGCTTCATTTTACGACACTTGTGTTGGATCGGCAAACTATGGTTACACTTTCTCGACTTCGCCATCTCTTTCTTCATTAGAGAATCTCGGGCTTTACTTGAATATCACATCCGGGTCAATAGGGGTCGCGTGAGGATTGCTCAACAGAAACATGCTGTTACGTGTAAGTGTTAAAATACCTTTTGTAAATTAAACACTAATTCTAAAAATAAATATGTCTCTGTATGTGAAACAACTCAGTAGTGCTGCAGCAATGGCAGTTATGATAAACACGCTATTGTACAACTTTTATTTTGCTAGCAAGAGCGCTTTGTGTTAAATTTAGGTAACGTTAACGTTAACTTTAAGTTTTGCTCGTTTACACAAAACTTAGGCTTTTAACTGACAAGTAAATTAATGTCATCAGGGTTATCTGTGCTCTGTTTGATGTCAAGCTCGCCACTGAAATGTCCAACGACCTTGGATACATAATGCTGACTGTCTTCTCGGCCACTGATCCTCCTCCTCATGACTGTTGTTTTTATAGAGGGTCTTACAAAGTGGTGTTTCTGCACTCAAAGTCAGTCGGTCCATTCATCAGAGTGCGCCATGGAGAAGTCCACTCATACCAATAGTTGTGGAGCAGACGGTAAGAGCACTTTAGGAACACTTTTCTTGATGGTTTACTTTAAACTGATCATCCAGGATCAAGAAGTTACTTTTAGAGCCTATTGTGAATTCAATAGTGCAGATTCTTAGTGTTGCAGGAACTTGACCGCTGCTTTAAAAGTCTTTTCTGTTTCAGGGCCGAGGAGAGCGTGCATATGACATCTACTCAAGGCTGCTTCGAGAGAGAATCATTTGTCTTATGGGTCCAGTAAGTTCAAATGCAAGGAAAGACTCAAAGTGATCTAAAATGATTTTCAGAAAGCCCTGTTCAGGTGTTCCCTGTCTGTTTTTCTGTCCCTCTCTTTATCTAGATCGATGACTCCGTAGCTTCTCTGGTTATCGCTCAGCTGCTCTTTCTCCAGTCTGAGAGCAACAACAAGCCTATTCACATGTACATCAACAGTCCTGGTGAGAAACATTACTGCATTGACATAAAAAAAAGATTGTGGCAGCTTTGATCTGATCATTATGTTTATATATAGAAAAATCATGTTAAAATGCATTTGAGGAATGTTTATTTGTACAACATGCATATTTTCAACCATAATTGCATAGCATTATATGTTTTGACCCCACAATGAAAACTACAGAGCTTTGATTATAAAATTATACATATAAATATAATCTTACTAAGATATATTACTGGGAGAAATAGTGACAACTGATATTTATATGCATTTTATATAATTAGTTTGCTATACTGTTATAATGATCCCACTGATTTACATTACAACCGTTCATCTCACTTTCTAGCCATATAAATATCAGTAACTTCACCAAATTGCATATTTTTACTCAACTTGGGCCTCTGTTTTTTCCCCTCTTCGAATATGAGCTCCATATTTTCGTTGTATTATAAAAAACAAAGGCCTGTTGTATCAAATAGGATACTCAACAAAAAAAACACATACACAAACCTTTAAATTTTTGTCTAAAGGTTCAATAAACTGTTCCTTTTAAAAAAATTGTAAATCATCATAATTAATTATCATATGTCAGGCTTTACACGTTTAAACAGTTTTGGTATACAGAATAAGTTAATTTTCTGTTTTGTTTTTGATATTCCATACAGAAATGTTTGAAGCCAGCAGTCTACATTTGTTGTCTCTGTATTGTAGGTGGTGTGATTACGGCTGGACTTGCGATCTATGACACTATGCAGTACATCTTAAATCCCATCTCAACCTGGTGTGTGGGTCAGGCCGCCAGCATGGGCAGTCTGCTTCTGGCCGCAGGAACCACAGGCATGAGGCATTCCCTGCCCAATGCCCGAATCATGGTGCACCAGCCCTCCGGAGGAGCAAGGGTAAGAAAGGGGGACAAAAGAAGAGAAAAAGAGGGAGCAGCTGTCACAACTTTAACGCCAATATTTGTCATTTCAGGGACAAGCAACAGATATTGCCATCCAGGCTGAGGAGATTCTCAAACTTAAAAGACAGATCAACATCATCTATAGCAAACACACAGGGCAGCTTTTGGAGACTTTAGGTCATTTTTCTGTTATACATTTTCATTAATATTATAATAATTTTTTTAAAATATTTTTAATTAATGTCATATTGTGTGACTTCCTGACATCAAGTTTCTGTGTTCTGTTGTCCTCACTTAGAGAGCGTGATGGAGAGGGACCGGTACATGAGTCCAATGGAAGCGCAGGATTTCGGGATCATCGACAAGGTCCTGGTTCATCCACCACAGGCTGGGCAGGATGAGCCAGAACTTATTCAAAAAGAGCCCACCAGCCCTGCAAGCACCTCCACCTCCCCACAACCTCAAGCCTCTGAGCCGGGCCAGTCCGGCAGCAACCCTCCCTCCTCATACAAACCTGAACCCTGAAAGAGACTCCCAGCAGGAGCGAGTGAACTACTGCGTCACTGGTTCAGTGTCTGTTTTGGCAGATGTTTGAGGGGACAGTCACCAGCTCACACATCATATCTGAACCTTGTGACCTTCCTTTTGTACCCTTTTATTGAGTATCACTAAGCCTAGATCTGAGACAGTACTGGAATCTGGACTTAACAGATGCAAGTGTAAAGATACTCAGTCTAGCCCTTATATTTGTATGATGTACAAATAAAGGTATCTTTAGCACAAATTAGGTTCATTGTAAACAATCTAGATGGGAACACATGCTTACAGCACAGGGTTTCAAGTCTATATTATTTGGATGTGTGTTGCCATGTCACACAATATACTTTGAGTTGTAAATGTGCCCCTCATTTAATATAATCCATGTCAAAATGATTTTATATATGAATATTCAAATAAATCATTGGTTAAATATGGATGGTTTTCTTGTCTTTTGAAATCCGAATATTTTACTAAAGGAACACTCCAGCTCAACTTTTGAGTCCGTATGAATTTTTTAATAAAAATATGTACATGTATTCAGCAAGTATGCATTAAATTGATCAGAAGTGTCAGTTAAGACTAACATAGTTTCAAAAAGTCTATTTCAAATAAATTGTTCTTTTGAGTTTTCTATTCATCAAAGAATCATGAAAACATGTATCATGATTTCTACAATAATAGCATAGCTGTTTTTAACATTGATAATATTAAGAAATGTTTATTGAGCAGCAAATCAGCTGGAGTAATGGAATAAAATACATATTAAAATGTGAAAAAAAGCAAAAAATAGAAAAAGTTACATTGTAATAATATTCACAATCTTACTGTTTTACTGTATTTCTGACCAAATTAATCCATTCTTTGAGAGCATAGGATACTTTAAGACAAAACATCTTACAAACCTCATAACTATTTTACAGTACTGTATGTCAAAATAATATAGAACATCATGTATGTGATGTTATTTTCTAATGACGCCATGGTATGAAAACCAAATTCTCAGAAAACAACTAATATAAAAAACACCAAATTGCATGTTTTTGAGCGGTTTCTTAAAACAAAAATTAACAAATGCAATTACAATATAAATAAATCCCCATTATGCTTTCTGAGGGCAAACATGTTTGTCAGACTTTATTTTTGTTCTCAACTTTGAAGATGAAAATGACAAGTATACAACTCATAAACTAGAAATGTGACTTGATATTTTCACTAAATAGAAAACCGTAAACTATTTTGAGCTATATAGCAAAATATGTAATGGTAAAGATGCTACATTACCTTACTAAGTAAAATAATGCTTTTCACTTTAGTGTTCGATAATAACAGATGCGAATTAGCACATACAGAGTAGTGTATTTGAACAAAGATAAAATAAACTCATTCTTTTCCTAGTAAATGGCCTCTTTTCTCTCACAATAGAAGCATCCAGAACAGGGGTGCCCGAACTCGGCCCTGGAGAGCCGGTGTCCTGCAGCGTTTAGATCCAACCCAAATTAGACACACCTGAACCAGCTAATCAAGCTCTTATTAGGAATACTAGAAACTTCCTGGCAGGTGTGTTGAGGCAAGTTGGAGCTAAAATTGGCAGGACCGAGTTTGGGCACCCCTGATCCAGAAGAAGCAACTTTTCTGAATGCTGACCTCTGGTGGTGTTTTGAACTCTCTGTAACACCTTGGTGAACGCCAAGCCATATTTTTTTGTTCCATGATTTAAATCTGCTTCATTGACAACATCTAAAAATCGCCATCCTCAATGTGAGTGTCAGACACAGTGCTCACATAACAGAACATCCTGCCCACCCCTTCTTCTTGGCGGTGGTTGCCCAGCGCAGCCAGCTGAGATTGCTTTCAGTATAGGGGGGGTAGCGCAGCACATTCACGCGCTCCAGCAGCCAGCTCCTCAGCATGCAGCCACGCTTGTGACTGAACGTCTCAAAGCCCCAGCGACCGTGGCTGTTGCCCATCCCGCTTGCGCCTGGGACAAATGCAAAAAAATAATTATAAATCAGATTTCACCTTTGATCGATAAAACAAAAATAACAAAAAGCAAGCAGTGCAGTTGTTACATTAAAGTAATGCTTTCAGCCTTACCAACTCCTCCGAAGGGTAATCCAGGGAGGGTCATGTGAACTATTCCATCATTGGAACAGAAGCCTCCACTGCTGGTCCTCTCAAGAACTGTAGTTACAACCTTAACAAATAGAGGTATGCATAGCTTTATCGCATACTTCACACTTTACTCATGTTAAGGACTTATGTTTTTTCCTTCCTTACCTGAGACTCATCAGAGAAGGCGTAGATTGCCAAAGGCTTTTCCCTCTCGTTGATGAAACTGATTCCTTCATCGAGAGACTTGATGGTCAGAATGGGGAGGATGGGGCCAAAAATCTCCTCCTGCATTAAGGCATCTGACTCCTTGACATCCACGACCACAGTGGGGGCTGAGATAGTTCATGAAAAATCAAAAGAGAAAAAGTTCAGAATGAAAGACCAGTTTAGCTGCCTAGAATTTTTTTATATAAATATATTCTGCACATTTTAGGAAATTCAGTAGGTCATGCAGAAACCTATGTATTCTGAAAATGGATACTACATACTGCAGCAACAGTAAGAGTAAGATATTGGCATGATACAATGCACTCACTGAACTTCTATATTGATCAAAAGCATGGGGTTGGTAAGATTTATAAAAATGTATCTTATCCTTACTAAGGCTGCATTTATTTGATAAAAAATACAGAGATATCGTTAAAAAAGTGATATTGTGAATACAATATTTAAAATTGTACAATTTAAAACAACTGTTTTCTATATAAATATATTTTAAAATGCAATTTAAAGATCTTTTTAGATCTATTTGATAGAAAATCCAGAAAAAAACAATGATACTTTTAAATATTATTACACTTTAAAATAACTGTTTTCTATTGTAATATATTTTTATTTATTCCTGTGATGGTATAGCTGAATATTCAGCATCATTACTCCAGTCTTTGGTGTCACATGATCCTTCAGAAATCATTCTTATATGCTTAATTGGTGCTCAAGAAACATTTCTTATTATTATCCATGACAACTGTTGTGCTGCTTAATATAGTTGTGGAAACCACGATACATTTTTTTCAGGATTATTTGGTGAATAGAACATTTGAATAGAATAGAATGAATAGAAAAAACTTGCTGAACAAAGATTTATTTAAAAAAAAAAAACATTTTTTACAGGTGCTGGTCAATATAAATATTTTGTTACATAATTCCAATAAATGAAACTTGTATAATGTATACTCTTCCACACAGACTGTTTTGATCGATGATTAATGTAATGTCAGTATCTCAGAAAATGCTGAAAAGGTTCAAAGATTGCCACACTCTAATCAGCTAAAAAAAAAAACACCTGCAAAGGCCTACCGACCCCAAATGGGGAAGACTTTGAGTATATACAGGTCCAAAAGCTGGTCATATTATTAGAATATCACAAAATGTTGATTTATTTCACTAATTCAAGGAGGGCAAGACACAAAAGGTTCAAAAAGTGAAACTTGTATAATGTGTCCAAGCTACATTAATAGAGAGGCGAAGGAAGGAAAAGATTCCACACAGACTGATATATTTCAAGTGTTTATTTCTTTTAATTGTGATGATTATAACACATTGTGAAACAATGAAAAACCCCAAATTCAAAAATGTGGGGGATCTCAGAAAATTAGAATATTGTGAAAAGGTTCAATATTGAAGACACCTGGTGCCACACTCTAATCAGAACTAATAACTCAAAACACCTATGCAAGACATGGTTTCAGCTGTCGCATTCCTTGTGTCAGCCACTCTTGAACAACAGACAGCGTCAGAGGCTACACAATCATGGGAAGACTGGGCTAAAGACAAAAAGTTGTCCAAAAGACGACCGTTGCTGCTGACAAAGTGGTCAAGGAGGGCAAGACACAAAAGGTCATTGCAAAAGAGGCTGGCTGTTCACAGAGCTCTGTGTCCAAGCACATTAATAGAGAGGCGAAGGGAAGGAAAAGATGTGGTAGAAAAAAGTGTACAAGCAATAAGTATAACCGCACCCTGGAGAGGATTGTGAAACAAAATTCAAAAATGTAGGGGAGATTCACAAAGAGTGGACTGCAGCTGGAGTCAGTGCTTCAAGAACCACTACGCACAGACGTATGCAAGACATGGGTTTTCAGCTGTCGCATTCCTTGTGTCAAGCCACTGAACAACAGACCGTCAGAAGCGTCTCGCCTGGGCTAAAACAAAAAGGACTGGACTGTAATTTTGCATATGCCCCCTAAAGTGAAAGAGATGAGAGGTACAGAATCCACGTTTTGTCCAGTGTAAAGTTTCCACATCATGATGGTTTGGGGTGCCATTCATCTGCTGGTGTTGTTCAGTGTTTTCACTCAACACAGCCCAAGATTACCAAAATCCTTTCTTTGTATTGGTCTTGTAATATTCTAATTTTCTGAGATATGGGGGTTTTCATTAGTTGTCACTTATAATCATCAAAATTAAAATAAATAAACACTTGAAATATATCAGCTGTGTGGAATGAATGTATACATTATACAGTTTCACTTTCTGTGGAATTAGTGAAATAAATCCTTTTTGATGATATTCTGACCAGAGTGAAGGCCACTACAGTCTGAGCAACCTCAATTTTGTAAATATTTTATTATATCTTTTTATGTGGCAACACTGAAGAAATTACAGTGCTGATCAATGTACTTGTATGACGCCGCATTTGCTGTCCCCTCAGTAATTCAGGCAAAAGGAGCCCAACTATTGAGTGCTGTACATGCTCATACTTTCATGTTCATAAAAGCTTTTCAGTTGGCCAAGATTTCTAAAAATCCTTTCTTTGTCCAAATTGGGCCCAAAGTAATATTCTAATTTCTGGCAATATTTTGTGTGGTGACCATTATTGGGGTTTCATTAGTTGTCACTTATAATCATTAACCCTCTTGCATGCACCAGAGCTATATCAGTCTGTGTGGAATGAAGTATACCAAGTTTCTGGAGTCTTTCTGAATGGAATTAGTGAAATAAATCAACTTTGAGATATTCTAATTATATGACCAGCACCTGTAAGAGACCTTGCTTTACAATTTTGTAAATATTTTATTATATCCTTTCGTTTGAGATGAAGAAATTACACTTTACACAATACTTGGGTTTGCTGTCCCCTCAAAATAACTCAACACACAGCCATTAATGTCTAAACAGCTGGCCATAAAAGACATGTGAAAATGTCTTGGGCCAGTCCACCATTATTGTCACCTGCCTTAACCCTCTTGGGCAGGAATTCACCAGAGCTTCACAGGTTGCCACTAGCAAGGACATCATGTGGTGGATGTAAGAGACCTTGCGCTTACCTCATGTTGGAATGCTTGGCCACTTCAAGGAAGTGTTGTATCATGTTGGAATACTTCCCTGCGGCACAGTCTCCGAAGGGAGGGGATCATGCTCTGCTTCAGTATGTCACAGTACATGTTGGAATTCAGGGTTCTCTCAATGAACTGCAGCTCCCCAGTGCCGGCAGCACTCATGCAGCCCCAGACCATGACACTCCCACCACCATGCTTGACTGTAGGCAAGACACACTTGTCTTTGTACTCCTCACCTGGTTGCCGCCATACACGCTTGACACCATCTGAACCAAATACGTGTATCTTGGTCTCATCAGACCACAGGACATGGTTCCAGTAATCCATATCTTTAGTCTGCTTGTCTTCAGCAAACTGTTTGTGGGCTTTCTTGTGCATCATTTTTAGAAGAGGCTTCCTTCTGGGACAACAGCCATGCAGACCAATTTGATGCAGTGTGCGGCGTATGGTCGGAGTACTGACAGGCTGACCCCCACCCCTTCAACCTCTGCAGCAATGCTGGCAGCACTCATATGTCTATTTCCCAAACACAACCTCGGGATATGACGCTGAGCATGTGCACTCAACTTATTTGGTAGACCATGGCGAGGCCTGCTCTGAGTGGAACCTGTCCTGTTAAACCGCTGTATGGTCTTGGCCCCATGCTGCAGCTCAGTTTCAGGGTCTTGGCAATCTTCTTATAGCCAACGTCATCTTTATGTAGAGCAACAATTATTTTTTTCAGATCCTCAGAGAGTTCTTTGCCATGAGGTGTCATGTTGAACTTCCAGTAACCAGTATGAGAGAGTGAGAGCGATAACACCAAATTGAACACACCTGCTCCAAATTCACACCTGAGACCTTGTAACACGAACGAGTCACATGACACCAGGGAGAGAAAATGGCTAATTGGGCCCCATTCTGACATTTTCACTTAGGGGTGTACTCACTTTTGTGGCCAGCGGTTAAGACATTAATGGCTATGTGTTGAGTTATTTTGAGGGGACAGAAAATGTACACCGTTATACAAGCTGTACACTCACTACTTTACATTGTAGCAAAATGTAATTTCTTCAATGTTGTCACATGAAAAGGTATAATAAAATATTTACAAAAATGTGAGGGGTGTACTCACTTCTGTGGGATATGGTATATACTGAATATGTAACCTTGTTTACTTACCAATGTACTTGGTCTTTTTGTCACTCTCTCCTCCTATCACTATCTTTCCCTCAGACTTTTTTAGCAGCTCAACCAGTCGGTCCCAGTGCCTGTCTGTCACAATACGGCCCAAGTCTTGGCTTTGCTGGGGCTCAGATCCGTAGAAACTCTTCAGAGTCTCTTTTATATAAGGTAACAGCATGTCTCTCGTCTCAGCAGTGCATAAAACATAATCTGGAGCCACACAACTCTGTCCGGCATTAAAAAACTTGGCCCACACCAGCCTCTTGGCAGCAGCTTTCATGTCTAGCCGGCCATATATCAAACAGGGGCACTTTCCACCCAGCTCTAGAGTAACTGGGGTGAGGTGCACCGCTGCTGCCAGCAGGATGCAACGAGCCACTGACTGTGAGCCTGGAGGAGAGAAGACATGAGATGCTGCAGCAAATATAGAAAGGTGACAACTTTTCTTGAATCTGTCATTGATAATGCAAATTCTAACCTGTGTAGAATATATGATCAAATCTATTCTCCAGCAATGTCTTGGTCTCTTCTGCTCCACCACAAAGGACTGCATAACATTCCTACAAGACAAAACACACATGGCACAAACAAACCCATTTACTGGAGAAAGATTACAAACCTTATGAAACACAGTAGCACCTTGAGACTAAGAAGTGTTAAGTTAGATCATATGGGTCTTTCCCAAGGGTTACCTGGGACAGGTACTTAGGAATGAGTTCAGCAAGAAGCTTTTCGGTTGCTCGACTTATTTCTGATGGCTTCAGAATAGCACAGTTACCTGATAAAAAAGACGTGATTGAGTTAAACATATTGCTAATGTGCCTCCTCAGATTTTTGAGCCAATGCATTTCCTAAGCACGCCCCTGTATATAAGGGGTATATAACAGAAAATTATATAGATAGTACCTGCAGCAATTGCACCAATCAAAGGTATCAGAATTAGCTGAAGAGGATAGTTCCATGCTCCAATAATCAAGACAACACCTAATGGCTCCCTGCGTACAAAACAGTCATCCAACTTTGTTGCCTGGAATACAAATTAAATGGGGAGAGGAAACAAATTAAATAATTTTTAGGGAGATCAATCTCATATCTGCATTGACTAGACCCTTGAAGGTTTTCTGTTGAATAATATTGTTTGAGCATTTCGTTCATATTACAGCTGCTGCATGTGTTAATGGGGCAATACTGTTTATATAATTATATATTAGTGTGCATCTCACCAGGTTTGTGCCCACATAAGTGGGCTGCATCCAGGTTTGCAAGTTGCTGATGGTGTAGCAAAGGTCATTCACCACTAGTTCAATCTCTGACAGCACTGCCTCAAACTTGGGCTGCAGGACAGATGAGATTGAAGCATCACTTGTGTGTTGATTTTAAAAGTACTTGTGTGACAACCTGTGTATATTTATACCTTAGCAAGGTCTTCATGCATTGCCTCTAAAATCTGGGTTTCATTGTCTTCAATCAGTGACATCATGGCCTCCAGCTGAGTCAAACGAAAGTGGACAGGAAGGGTCACACCTGAGCGGAAAGCACCCCGCAGCCTCTCCAGCACCTGTTTCTGGCCCTCCATAGCGAGAAAACCTGTGTTGGACATTGCAGAGGGTTGCGGAGGAAGTGAAAATATGTGTGCACACAATATTTAGAACATGAGCTTTTCATATAAAACACTCTTTTTAACAGATGTAGCAGAGATCTATGTGTGCTTAATTGGTTTGTCCATGAAACAACGTATGAGGCACTGAAAACCAAATCCTCCAGTGATATTTGTATTTATTGTACTTGAAAGTGCAATAATTTAAATGTGTTTCCCCCACACACAAATGCAAAGCTGCAACACGATTACACAGCAATCACAAACGACTGTTATTAGTTCATCCTGACCAGCGCTGAGAAAAGTAACACGGACCAAACAACACCGTTGATATCCAGCGGTTGTCTGTCTGGAAAATAAATGAACGTATGAAACAAAACTGGTGTACTTTAATAGATTTTGAAGCGAAAAAGAGAGTGGATAGTTAAAATAGGACCATTTTAATTTTAGGCCACTTCGCACCTCACAAATGACACAACTTCCAGACCACGAATCCTCGCCAAATTAGTTAGTCTAATTCTAACGTTACCCGCATTTCTGTTTTTAATCTCCTGACTCTTTGGCTACAAACTACCTCACTTAACAACAGGAGAATC
This sequence comes from Ptychobarbus kaznakovi, assembly GCA_027422405.1. NCBI lineage: Eukaryota > Metazoa > Chordata > Actinopteri > Cypriniformes > Cyprinidae > Ptychobarbus > Ptychobarbus kaznakovi. The sequence goes on along the minus strand of CM049807.1, from coordinate 9,475,202 downwards.
CCATTTATTTTTTCCATACGAGCACATCAACGCACGTCCTGATTTTGCCGAGTTAGATGTGTTACATGGGTCAACTTATAAATATATTGTTTACCCTGGAACAACAATTTAACCAAAATATTTAATCTTGACCATTTCCCTACACCTACACCTAACCTTACCCATGAGTAATCCCTAAAATCAGAGGAAATTATAGATGAATGACACAGATGTACAAGCAACAAACACTGATTGTAAGCCTTAACTTCACAAAAAAAGAATCTGGTTCTTCAAATATGATTGGTTAATAACAATGTTGTTCCAGGGTCAACAAAGATATTGACCCAGGAACATGTCGCACTTGGTAAAATCAGGTTCTGCCACATGGCACGAGGAAGAGAGATGTTTTTGGTATCGTATGTCACTTGACCACTGCTCGTCTCTCAGCTCTGTCTAATAACTTACACACCGCTGTTGTATTTACTTTATTCTTATTGCCAAGCCACAACAATGAAATGCAAAATGGAAACTAGAACCTTAAATAAAGACACAACACGCTTATATTTATAAAACGTGAATGATAAATCAGAAGCCCTTTACAAGATCACCCGTGACAAACTTTACATAACGATAATAATCTTATAAACGTACCTTTCTTATAAAATAACACCACTGGTACAGCCCAATGGGGTTTCACTGTAACGTGAAGAGTGAGGACTAGTTCCGGGTTTTCGCGTTTCATTCGGAAAATTCAAGTTTGTCGAGTTTGGTTGGGATGGTCACACTGCAGCCCGAAAAACCTGCTGTTTAGTTTATTGCAACAGAAACAAGGACAAACTGCAAACGATATCGCGTGTATCAGAAACACGTTTTTCCTTGTATATAATATTAATTTATATGAAGACGAGACATTTAATCTACACAATATATTTATTTGAATATATTTAATAACACAGTATATTTATGTAATTCTGAATAATATTTTCATATAATGAAATATTTTCCTAAATTATATTGAATTTGCACATAATAATGTACTTCTGAAGCTTCTATATTAGACAAATTTTGTTAAAGCAAGTGATGAAGATATAAGGCTCAAACACAAGGTGTTATTGAAACATCAATAACTGGCTTAATGTCCATACAGGGTTTCTGCAGGTTTTATGAAGATTTATGACAACTTTTTAAAGAACTTTTTATGACCAAGTAAAGAAAAATTAAGGAATAAATTTAAGGGAAACACAATAGGCTGTCAGCATGTTCTCTAAATGCAAATGTCTAGGGAGCATAATGAGTCATAGCGACACTTTAAAGTTATATAATATGCTATAAATATATAATATAACTTTAAATGTAGATATAATAAAATATACCAATCTCCTAAAAAAAAATAATAAATAAATAAATTGACGTGATATTTAATCAGTGTGAAATGGATACAAATAAAGTGAATTTATGATAAAAAACACGAACAAACATTTGCCATTGTGTTCTTAAATGTCAACTTAATCAAGAAGGATGTTTCTATGCACCCCATTGTTCTTGTTTTGAGCAGAAACTCACTTAATTTTGTTCAGTTTTTCAAAATTTAATTTTACACTTGCAATTCAAGTAAATGTATCTTGATTTAATGATGTCTGGATAGTTGTATTTTTAAAAACAGAAATACTGGAGAAGACAATGCATGCAACATTTAATGCCCTGACTTTATGAATTTAAGACTTAGTGCTTTTAATTAAGACTTTTTTAAGGCTTTAAATTATGGAAGGTGAATTAAGTTTTTTAAAGACTTTTTTAATACATGCAAAACCCCTGATATACACTCTTAAAAACAAAGGTGCTTCAAAAGGTTCTTCAAGCGATGCCATAAAATAAAAAAATTTGGTTCCACAAAGAATCATTAAGTCAAAGGTTCTTTAAAGAACCATGTCTTTCTACCTTTTTATTATCTGGAGGACCTTATTTCACCACAAATAACCTTTTGTGAAACAGAAAGGTTCTTCAGATGTTAAAGCTTCTTCATGGAACCCTTTAGACAAAAAGGTTCTTCTATGGCATCGTGAAGCACCTTTATTTTTAAGAGTGTATGGATGTAAAATTAACTCAAATATAATACTTCAAACGGTACATTGATTTATTGTCTGCTGCAGGAATGTGATCTTGCGAATCCTGAAAGGAAGTGATTCATGTGATATTATTACTACTGCATGGTTTCTGTGAATTTTGATCCATATATTCTTTCAAACCATATAAATAACACAAAGTTATTCAGATATTAATTAAATTATTAATTGTTTGTTTGTTTTGAGGTGCACAAGCTAAATGGCTTAATGTTTGCCATTTATAGAAATGTCTGTACGCATTGCATTGTAATAAAAAGCATATATTCATGGGTATACGTTTTAAAAAGTTAAGTTTTATTCATTTTATGTTAATTATTTATCAGTTTATTTTACACAATTTATGATTTTAATGTATATTATTTTATGAAAATATGCACTAATTAGAATAAACCCAAAATACAACATTGACAGGAAAAAGAAAAGCTAATGCACAGGTGCATGGCACAGCTGTTGATGTTTTGACTAACAAAACAAGGCGGTTTAACGCTTGAAAGTTTCACTAGCTTTAAGGGTGTTTCAGTGAGCTGTAATAAGCTTTGGGTATATTCTCTTGGGTGTAAATGGTTTCGGGACCTGCCCCAGGGAATTTTCATTTTCATCCTTCGAGTGGGCTGACATTTGTTTTTTTCTTTTTGCATTGTCATACAGCTGTATCCGTGTTCATGAAATGATATGCCTTCTCCTGCAGGTGCATTTTCACATTAAAAACTTTCACGATTATGACATTAATAAATGTTAAGTTATAAATGTTGGCATTTTCATACTTTAATAGTTTGAATGTTATAAGTTAATTTGATGAATGAGTAGATCATTTAAATCAGATCTAATTAAAGTTAAAATTTCTACCACAACATCTTCCACATTTGGACCTTTAAATACCAAATAGATGTAGTCTTTTGAAATTATATACTTACGTCTACATTATTAAGCTTATATATATATAATATAAAAAAACTTCAATAGTAATTTATTGTGTTATAATGAATACTTTGACAAAAAGGGAAAACTCCTTTTTACTTTTGAATGATCACAAAATGAAAATAGTAGGTCCTTAAATGTTGTTGTGCTAATCTGGTTTAAATAATTGTCATCCACTAATGGAGTGGCCAAATATTAATGAATTTGAACAGCTACTGTATATTAAATTATACCATGTGAGATCATGCTGTTATTATTCATACATTTATATTTAGAATGTAAATATAATTATAGAAATGTAGGTAAATAACCAATAACTCTCCAACAGGCGTCTTGATTTTAACTGTACATACCTGTTTGAATGTTTTGAAACATCCTTTATGTCTTAAATCTGTATGACGTCACCACCCTCCATTTGTCGTACATATATGTGATCAGTCCTTCTCCACTGGATCTCATATGAGGTCACTTCACTGAATCAAAGATGTGCAACAACCTGCTTCTCCTTCTGCTTTTACTAGCCTTTGCAAGTGTGTCATAATGTGCAACCTTACACCATCTCAAACTGTAACAGTAAATATTCACTCTACCTGATGTTATGTTCTTATTTCTATTTTATTTTTCAATAGGCGTGAAAGGTCAGAATTTGGAGTCCATTTCTTCTGTATCAGTGGTAAAGCTTTCTGTAGAGGATCAGGATTTACTTTCGGAAACCACGACATGCACCGGGCTAGACAGAAACCTGGAAAAGCACTGGTGTGGGTTTGGGGTAATGGACAAGGACAAGACTATGCCAAAAGTTTTGAGGGCCGATTATACATGACTAGAGACAATTAAAAAAACATGATGTATCTGAAACTGTCTGGACTGACAGAAGAGGACTCAGCTGTGTATTTCTGTGCAAGGCAAGCACAGCGACACATGTGTGCAAACGATACAAAAACAGGTTTGTCCAAACACACTTGCCGTGTAAAACTGCAGTTCTCATCTGTGACAGTAGGTCACAGTATAATCCAACAAGTAAAGTCCCCAACAGTGACTCTCACAATCACTGAATATTTCTTTAACACCTTTCTTAACATTTAATCAGACATTCTATCAACTATCAACATCATTATACTTTTCTATAGTTATAAAAAAATGTTTATGAAATAAAATTAATTTCACTAAAATTCTTGTGTATATTAGTAATTTAAGTGGGCGAAAAACCTAAATAAATACTGTAGATATAAATATTTCATACTGATCAAACATTAAAAGTGGTAATCAATGAAATTAATGTTAATAAGCCCTTCAAACACTGTATTCTGTAAGTCCTCTTTGTAAGTGTAAACAATCATCTCAGTGATCTTCCATAATCTCCTCATTATGCATATTCAAAAGAATCTATGATAGGCTGCAAGTATTTATATCCTGCTGAGCCGAGTGAAGCTGTAGAGTCATAAAACACTCACAAGATGAAGAATATACCCTTATTACTCATTTTGTTCAACCTAAACTGTGAGTTTATAAAGTGTGTGTGTAGATAGATAGATAGATAGATAGATAGATAGATAGATAGATAGATAGATTTTTTTCTAAATAATTATCCGTCTGTCTCTTTATAGGCCTACAATGTCAAAAAACGGAGTCCATTGAAAACACAGTTGTGAAAAAGTCTGTCATGTAGTGTAGAGGATATGGTTCAGCGTTGGCTGCTGTAGCATGCACTGATCAGACAACAAGCTGGAAAACTGGGCTACAGTTCTGGAAGTGGATACAAGGCAGAATCTGTTAAGGGGAGGCTTGAAATCAGTAGAGATTATTTGAAAAGCGTGTATCAGAAACTGTCTGGACTGACAGAAGAGCACTCGGCTGTGTATTTCTGTGCAAGAGAATCACAGTGACACTAACGCATGTGGCAATGATACAAAAACTGGTCTAGACACACTTTTAGTTTAAAACTGCAGTTCTCATGTGTCAGTAGGTTGCAGTGGAACACAAGAAATCATCCACTACATAGTGACTCACACAATCACAGAAACTACAGTGACTACAATATAATACTTTCTTTTAGACTCTATTTACAATCAAGATTACTCTTCACTTCACAAACACTCTAATTCAAAGTGTTCTAGTTTTGCTACTTTAAATGCATACAAAAATATTTAGATCATGACAACTCTCTGAACATTTTTATGCATGGTGATGGATATGAAAATGTTAATGTATTTGAACATGATGGAATAGATCTGCTACACTGCTGCTGAATTGCTGCTGCTGTTGGTTATTGCTGTAGTTGTAGATTATTGCTGCTGCTGCAAGCAAGTACAGGAACTTGCTACTGCCAATGCATATGGTGATACGGTGCCGTGAGTATTTAAGACATACTGCTGCTGCACAAATAGCATATCAAATAACCCCGTAGCATATCTATACAGGAGGAGCTGGGGAAGGTGGAAGGTTTCAGAGAAACTCTGAAAGCACGATGCAGGAATCTCAAGTGAATACTAGCCAGCCGTATAAATGCAAGGCAGTAAACACATTGGCTGCATATGCAGCAAGAACCAATCAGCTTGTGCCAAGTCGTTTAACTCTGAATATCATCCGTTAAGTTAATAAAAACATAAAAAGTTAAACAACCCATCAGCTTGCGCCATCTAGAGTTTCATGACTGAACTATATATATATATATGCTTTATTTATGCCCAAAGAGCAGGAAAAATACATTAGGGACCATTAGCAGACAAGCCACAGCCGTCTACAGTGAAACCTGTGATGTGTTTTATAACAAAACACAAATAATGTTTGAAGATTTGGAATGGAAGTTTTGGGTATTTTTTTATAGTTTTCAGAAATTACATGTCTGCTATCTCTACTTATAAACATTAATCTATACTAATACTGAATAATCATAATAAAGAAAGTCACAGGTATTAAACGTGAACAAAATAATATATTACTAAAAATGTATCAATATTTTTGTTTAATTAGGCCAGTGATATCCGTTGTTGTTTTGGATATACTGACTTTTTATTATATGGAAAATAAACATCTGAAAAATACATACATACTGTACATACATACATACATATAGTTTTATAAGGATGTGAGGGTGAGTAAATTATGAGAGAATTTTGATGTTTATAGTTTACTATCCCTTTAAGGGCTCATACAGACATTTGTTATACAACATCTATTTAATTGATGACTTATGAAATCTATTACTGCCATTAAAATGTGTAAAAAAAATTCTGGCCATTAAAATCACCTTTTCTGAGTTGCGTTCACTGGGCATGACAGGCTGTTGAATGGTTGAATGGTAGAGGTGACATACTGAAAAGCAGAATTAAAATTACCATAGTATCTTCCAGAAACACAGACACTCTACCAGACCAGACAATAAGTTTGCAAATGTATTTTCATAGCCCAATACAATATATTTATGCTACTAAACTGAAATATAGCACTGTCAACCCTTCATGAGACCCTTAAATCAGCATTATGGGAAAGTATGTCATGCTCTATAATGTGATAAAACATTGTGTGCTTGTTTTTATACTTGTCCTACATAAAGACCAAAAAGGCAAAATATGTAAACCTCATAACCTCACATCTGTGATGTATGTACGCTATATTGCCAAAAGTATTGGCACCCCCTTCTGAATGGTTCGACAACTTTAGAAATTTCCATGAGTACAAATCTTAATGTTTAAGCATATAATGATATTCTAGGGAACTGTGTGCTTCTAATTATAGCAACAGTTTGGACAGGACCCTTTCTATTCTAACATGACAGTGTCTCTGTGTATAAGGCAAGTATCAAAGAGAAATGATGATTCAGTCAGTGTGAAAGAACTTGACTGGTCTGCAGAAAGCCAAGTCCTAATCCCAGCTGAACACTTCTGGTGTGACTTAAATGCAGACCTTGAGGCAAAATTCATCACACTCACACTCACACTCACTCACACACACACACACACACACACACACACACACACACAACACACACACACACACACACACACACACACACACACACACACACACACACACACACACACACACACACACACACACACACACACACACACACACACACACACACACACACACACACACACACACACACACACACACACACACACACACACACACACACTAATTGTCACTAATTAAGCAAGTATGTGTTCGGCTTATTGTCAGCCTCTTACATGTATGCTTATCAAAAACAATTAGTGGATATGCATATAAACAGCCTTTTAATTAACAAGAATAATCATGGCTGATTGTACTACATGCAAAAAATAAAATAAGAAAATAAACACTGAATGCAAGAACAACTGTTACTTCTTGCCCAAATGGCTAATGATAACAAGGATATAATCAAAGGGAAATTTGGAGTTGGGGACTGGGGTAACCTCCAAACCAAAGGTGATACCTTTTTAAAAGGTCATTATCACCAAATGTTTTAAAAAAAATAATAATTCAGAGGCAGATTGACAGCAACAGCCATTTTAAGATAGTTTGTGGCTTGATCTTAGTGACTTAGGAGTCCTCTTAACTACTGCTAACGTTTCACAGATTTAGGAGCTAGTTTTAGTGCTAAAACACTTTGTGAAATACTTTTAAAGCAAAAATTTTGGAGTACTAAATTTAGGACTGACACGCCCATTATTTTTAAGATTTTCTCCTAAACCGGCAAGTTATGAGTTACTTTTAGCCTTAAGATGTTTAGTGAATACCGGCCCAGATCTCATCATCATCAGCCTGTCTGGAATGATAGGAAGATACAGAACAAACCGAGACAGACTAAATCAAGAAGAACTGTGGCAACGTCTCCAATATGCTGCAAGAAACCTACCTGCAAAGTCTATGCGCAAGTGCACCTAGGGCAAAAGCTGCTTTAAACGCAAAGGCTGGTCACACCAAATGTTGACTTAATTTAGTTAATAGAAGTTAATTGATAAAGAAAATCTATTTATGACATTATTTTTGACAGCATCCTCCTTGTACAGCATTTTTACACAAGTGCCTACAACTTGTAACAGTTCTGTAGCTTTGCAGGTATGTTTCTTGAAGCATCTTGGAGACGTTGATTCCAGTATTCATTGAGGTGAAGAGGGGAGAGCTCATATCAAAAGATATGGAGTGCTATTTACCTGTTTTAATAGTAGAGCTGTTCATCTTGAAATGGCCTATTCACTGAACACAGATTCCTGTATTTGTGCTCTTAGAAGATTTATGTGTAGAAGGGGTCAAGTTAAGGATGCTATGCTGTCAGCTGCGCCACACGTGGCGACACAGAACAACATACGCTGTTTACTTTCAGCGGATATTCTCCAAAATGGCGCTAGGGTGGTGCGGAGGAGACGAATTGTTGAATAAAGTTTTTTTTTCTTTTGCGCACAAAAAGTATTCTCGTTGCTTCGTAAAATTGCGGTTGAACCCCAGGGCCCGTATTCTTAAAGATTCTAAGAATCCTGTTAGAGAGCTCCTAATTTAGCTTAAAAATTTCTAACTAGGAGTCTTAGCTTAAAAGTGATTCAGGACCAATCTGAGAGCAGCTCTTAGCGAGGAAAAGGCAAAAACTTTTATCTTAGTTAGGAGGCGGGCTTTTGAAGACTGTGATTGGTTGGTTGTCCAAGAAGGAAATAAAATAGCACTTTTAAGAGTAGGGTTTATTATAAGCCTTCACTTTAAAATTACAGCCGTAATTTATCCTGTTTTACCATACTCTCTCTCTCTCTCTCTCTCTCTCTCTCTCTCCCTCAAACACACACACACACACACAACACACACACTCACACACACACAACACACACACACACACACACACACACACAAACACACACACACACACACACACACACACACACACACACACACACACACACACACACACACACACACACACACACACACACACACACACACACACACACACACACACACACACACACACACACACACACACACACACACACACACACACACACACACACACACAAACACACACACACACACACACACACACACAATAAGATCCTAAAAGTGCTGTCAGGTACAGACCCAAATCATCGCTGCTGCATAGTTGCATTTTTCCAGTTGCCACATATGTTAATGTAGTTAATGTCAAGTCAAATCAAATCAAATCACTTTTATTGTCACATCACCACAACACGTGTGCTTTGGTGAGTGAAATTCTTGAGAGCGTGCTCCAGACAGTGCAGAAACAATTTACATATAGACAGTACATACTTAAAGACTTATCGAGAAGACAATGTGCAGAATAAACATACATATACTCAGTACACACAGTGTACTATTTAAGACATACTTACAATTATCAATACACGTTATGCACCATATGTACACATTTTACATTATGTACACATATATACACACAATAGTATGCGAAAAAAAGTTGCAGCAGATTTTACATAGGCCGGATACACAATGTCATGGATGTGCGTTGCATGGTATCCAGTGGTAGCAGATTGATTGTTGTGTTTGTGCAGTGTGTGCGTGTAGTCCATTTGAACTGTGTTAAAGTGCAGTGCATGGCATATTGTAAAGTGGGAGTGTGCTGTAGGGTGTATTAGTTTTTGCTGTTCATTAGCCTGATAGCCTGAGGGAAAAAGCTATCCCTCAGTCGGCTACTAGTGATTGCATTACCATTACCGCCCCTCTCTGAAACCCCATACAAACCCCCTATGAAACATAGACCATCTCACCCCCCCCCCCCAACATTACCACATCACAGGAAAAAACTGTCAAAGTGTGCTAAACACAGGTGAGTGGGCCTGTACAAACCACCTGTAGTAGCACACTGTCCTCTATTCGCACTAGACACTTTCACACACTATTGTGTGTACATAACCCACAAAAGACTCAGTTATACATGTTCACGCACTAAAATCTATCTTACACTCATCTCCAGCCAGCTGCTTGACTCACGATGTTCTCTTTACACATGTACAGCATTTGTGAGGCATTTGCACAGTTGTACAGTTTGTATTTTTTAGTTTATGTATAGGTAACCATTTTTATATATAGCATATGTATAGTCAAAATCTGTCAGTAGGTTAGTTGTGTATAGGTTTATACTGTTTTACTCCATTGTTGTTTATCTGTATTCATGTAGCACCGTGGTCCTTTGAGGCACGACATTTCGTTCCACTGTATGTCCACACATGTAGCAGAATGACAATAAAGCTCAACTTGAACTTGACTTGACTTGATTACGCCCATTTCTGGTGATATGGCATTTTAGCGTTGTGTCGGAGATGTTAGCGAGTCTTTAATAAGTTCGGTCACAAACATGACATCTAATGTGTAGCATCTTTTAACTCACTGTCATGCATTGTGTGCGACACATTTCTTCTCCCTCTTCATGTTTCTCTCCATTTCATCCACTGCTAAAGAAACTCTTAAGCCCCTTAAAAGTCCTCGTTCGTACTCCTAACAATTTTGGGCATTAAGACCTCTTTTAAGGGTTAAGATGCTTTCTGAATTACTTTTTTTCTGTACTAGGATCTTTTTTTATTTAAGAGGAAACACCCACATTTCAAAGAATTGTCTTAGAATTGTGTTACTAGGAGCAACTCTTAGCACTAAGATGTTTCATGAATACGGGCCCAGATGCCACTCTACTATCAACTGTAAAGTCTCCTATTCAGTTACAAGTGCGCATACAGCCTGGATTCGTCAGCCTGCAGGAAAAGCTCTGGAGTGGATTGGATTGATCTGGAGTGATGGAGACTTATACTACAAGGATTCCCTGAAAAGCAAGTTCAGTATCACCAGAGACACTTCCAGTAACACAATAACACTGCAAGGAAAGAATATGCAAGCTGAAGACACAGCTGTGTATTATTGTGCCAAAGAAACACAGTGACAGACACCAACAGACTCCCTGTACAAAACCAACATTATAATAAAAATAAGTATATTTAATATATTTAGTTAGCAATCTAAAAAAAAATAAAAAATGAAATGGGTTTGAATCTTTGAACCTTCAGTCATGATTGCTCCTTGTGACCCTCCCAATGCAAATCAAAACAACCCTGAACATCTGTTTAGTATTTATGTGCTGCTGATTGGATCTAAAGTGTTACATCACCACTTTCAAGATGAAGAATGCACTCTGTTTACTGCTGCTTTCATTCAGCCTACAGCGTGAGTTTTTCTACATGTCTATTATCAGTTCTGCAGTAAACAGATTCCATGGAAATCAGTCTTTTCAATCTTCTTTTCAGGTATAAAATGTCAAAGTATGGAATCCATTGAAAGCACAGCTGTGAAAAAGCCTGGAGAAACTCTGACTCTGTCCTGTAGAGGATCTGGGTTCAGCTTTAGCTGCTGTAGCATGCACTGGATCAGACAACAAGCTGGAAAACCTCTTGTGTGGATGGGACGTGTTTATAGCGACGGCAGTGGCAATGGCTACTCTGAATCCTTCAAAGGTCGAGCTGAAATCACCAGAGATAATTCAAAGAGTACGGTGTATCTGAAACTAACAGGCCTGACAGCAGAAGACTCAGCCATGTATTACTGTGCAAGAGAATCACAGTGACACAAAGGTCTTGTACAGCTAAACAAAAACCACACTGGCTGTTTTTCTCTTGTTACTAGAAGTCAACAGGTGGCAGCAGAGAATAAAAATCTGTAAAATATAGCCTGATGAGCAGATCCTGTTAAATATGCAGTGAAGTTCACTATAAAAGCTCATACATGACAGCACAAATGCATATCTGACTCATTTAACATAGCATGTGTCTTTTCATGTGTAGATGTTTGGTAGCGGTTACACATGTTACAGTGACAAACTAAAAAGCTAATTTTCAAGTTACCACAGACTCATACAGCAGCAAAATAACTCTATAAGGACAGAATATGACAATGAAGGACACAACAGTGTCTTAAGATGCATAAAAATGAACACAGTGATAACCCACAAGCAGTTCTGATCTAAAACATCTTGAATAAATGTAAAAAAAAATCATCATAGGAATATAAAAGTGCATATGAATTATATCATATTTCAAGAGATTTTTCTTCAGTGCACAAGTTTGCAAAATTAATGATGCAGTTACAACATAAACATGCTTATTGAACTAATGCTTA